>CM053770.1:159749136-159818113 GCA_028658325.1 Potorous gilbertii
ACCAGATATTCATCAGAATGACTGGAGATGACCCAGGATGAGGCAATTGGAGTTAAGTGACTAGCCCAAGGTCGCACAGCTGGTGAGTGTCAAGTGTCTGAGGTGAGATTTGAACTCAGGTCCTCCTGACTCCTGCACTGTCCTCTATCAACTGCACCACCTAGATGCCCGTTTTTGTGGTGGTAAAGAACTGGAAAATGCAGTGCATCAATTGGGGAATGACTGAACAAGTTGTGGCATATGATTTTAATGAAATACTACTGTGCTATAAAAATGATGAGCTCAATGATTTTAGACAAACATAGAAAGACGTATGAAATTATGAAGAACAAAATGAGTAAAGCAAGAGAACATTGCAGACAATAACAGCAATATTGTTTGAAGAATGACTTTTGAGCAAATACTTTATGTTTGACTATTATAAAAATCCAAATTCACTATAAAGGACATATGAAGAAAGACGTTATCTGCATCCAGAGAGAGAACTGATAAGTAGAAGTGTGTATAGAATAATTTCACACACACATGCATATGTATATATATATATATATGTGTGTGTGTGTGTGTGTCTCTGTGTGATGTATACGTGTGTGTATACACACATATATGTGTGTCTAATGGTAGCCATGGGAAGGAGGAAAGAAAAAAAAGAAATTTCTATAATGATTTCATTATATATTTGGAAGGAGTAGCAAATTGTGCATAGGTGATTTGCAGTTTCACATGCAATCATCCTTTTTATTATACTATGTTATGGAAATTCTTGTTTTATTCCTTAAATTAAAAATAAAAGCAATTTTAAAAAGAAACAATGAATGTGAACTTGAATTTGGATATACTTAGAGAAAGTGGAGGATAGAAAATCCTAGTGTGCTACAGTCCACGTGGTCATGGAGAGTTGGACACAGCTGAATGATTGAACAACAACAATCTAAGGTAGTGGTGGCATTCCAACTTGCCTGAAATATGTTGCTTTCTATCTCTTTCCCAGGGTGCCCTGATGCTTTAGTTAAACTGATCTGCATGCCTTGTCAGTGTCAGTTGCTAAGCAGTTGGTGGGAATGACTGGCCCTTTACTCTAGAGGAATTGCCATTCCAATAATAGATGCAGGGGCTGGGCTAGGACAGGTGGTTTGAATGCTGCTATTTCCAGGGCTCTTGAGATCACTTGCCTGTCTGTGTCAGTTAGCAGTTCCTGTTGTTTGTAGTGAGGAAGGTGTGATCTCCCTCCACAAAAATTGCTCCCCTCAGTGACAGTTTTGGGGGTCAGATTGGAAGTGGAGCAGGGAGTGTGGGAGCACTGTTATTACCAAAACTCTTGGGTTCAGAGTCCCAGACCATTTCAGGTGGTAGTGGTGTGCCCAGCTGCCTCCTGTCTTTCTCCTAGTATGCCCAACTGCCCCACATGTGGCAGTTGGTTGGTAGTGGATAGAGATGACTTGATTCTTCTCCACCAACAGTATTAATGTCTCTGTTTCTGTAATCCTTCCAACATTGATCCTTCTTTCATCATCTTTCCAAATTTGCTATGTATGAAGCAAAACTTCAATTTGCTCTAGTTTTAATTTCTCTTGTTAATGATTTGCCTTTTATATGGTTTTTCATATTTTTCTATTCTTTTAGCTATTCATTTGAACACATCCATTGAAAAATTGCTTTTGGTCTTTTATATCTGTTAATTCCATTTATATTTTGTACATCTCTCTTATTAGAAATATCTAATGCAAAGACATCTTTTTGTTCCTAATCCACATGCCTATCTTTCTAGCTTCTTTGATTTTGCTCATGGGCAGACCAAGTTAAAAATGGGGATGATGAAAGGAAATTCTTAAGTGATAAAGTTTTCTAAAATTATTTGATATTTTCATTGTTTATTTATCTGACGTTTATTTTTTTACTTTATGCAGGGTTGTGCCTTCTGATGTTGTGGCTTCAACTGAAATTATTCTTTATCTGGTACATTTTTTTTTCTGAGTTTTCAGGTTGATATGTTTGGTAAACATACTCTATCATTCTGCTGATTATGTGATCTCCTTCATTTTTTTTTAAAAAGCATCTAACTTAATAAACCAATATACCCCTTAAAGATGCTGTTCAGCAAGTTGTCTACCACGCATATAAGCTTATCATATAAGCTTCTTTAATTCAACTACAGGCAAAATTTTATTCAGTGATCCTCTGACATCAGCATCAAGTGAGGCATAAAGTAGGGAAATATTTCCTAAAAGTGCTTATGACCTGTGCAGAGTTCAAATGGAACAGATATTCCCTGTACTTGGTGAAGTCCCTCAGATTATATCCTATTTGTAGGTGACATGCAGAAAGAATCAAACCCCAGTATTTTAGAATTTTCTTAATGAGATTTACAACTGTTTAAGAGAGACAGACTTTCTTCATTTATTTGGAAAACTAAAAAGATGAAGAATGCCTATTTTCCGAACTGTGACATGAAGGTAGATGACCAAACCATTGAGTTAGGCTATTAGCACCTATATCCTGGGTAGGCAACAGAGTAAGACAATGAGCTCAACACAAAATTCAGTTGGAGGGGGCTGCGTTACATCTGGCAAATTCTGCAGTGCTTCCAACCATCTCAAAACTGCTCCATGACACAAAAACTCATCTTTTTTTTTTTAAACACTAATCTGAAGATAAAATAATATGAGCCTTCTTTGTGAGACTCAGATTTTATTTTATTTTATTTTTTGAATTGAGCTATGCTTAAAGTGAACCTTAATCCAATCAGGCTCTGTGTTGGGTGATTCTACCATTTTAACACACAAACACCTGGAACATGTAATTCAGAGATTTCTCCCCTAAAGTAAGCCACTCTCTTGGCCTCCAGTATTGTGGCAACACGAAGCTCACCAATATCCCTTTCCATGGATATGATGAAAAAATATCCGTTAAAAAACCCACCAGTTTAATGCCAATTAAGCAGATGAAAAGATAAATTTTCCGTTAGTCCTGAATTACGTGTCAGAGAGGTATAAAGGGGGTGGGAGCACCTCTCAATGTAATTCAACAGATATTAAGGGCTTGCTTTGTATAGAGAGCACTTGCTAGGTGCTAGGAATCACCTAAAAAATCAGAGGAGACATGAACCCTGCTTTCTTGGACATTGCAGCATAAAAGGAAAAAAACACACAAATAACCGCAATACACACTATGACATCTCCCTTTCCCCCTCCTTTCCCCACATAACTGGGAAAATAAAATGTCAGCATCCCCAAAGGGATAGTCATGGCGATGAGTGGGGATGGTGACTTGTTGAGATTAAAGACGTGGAGAAGGTCGGTGGGCAGAGGCGATCCAATGAAAACCCTGGAAACAGCCTAGAGAGATCGAAGAAGCCTATAGATTTGCCCGTCTGGTTGGAGAACCTGGGGGGGGCGCGGGGGGGGATCGGATCTCGTAAGCTATTCGAAAAGGACCTGAGGAATGACAGGAAGGAGGAGGGGGGTGGGGAGAGTGAAAGGGAGGGAACCAGAGGGAGAGAGAAAGGCGCCACCACACTTCTCTGCTCCAGGCAGCAGGTAGCAGCAGGACCTCCGGATCCGAGGCTGCCGAGGCGCCCGCCACGGACCGTCCGCGAGCCCTCTAACGTGGGACGTAAGTCACCCCGGGGACGGACACGATTCTTGCAGACCAAAGCCTGTCATTCTCCAGCGTCCAGGCTTTTGTCTCCTTGCTCTTAACTTTCCTCAGGGACGTCGTAAAGCAGCCGTCAGCCCGCCTGCATAGATAGATAGATCGGGGGTCTCTCCGATTTGCAAAATTCCCCCCAAACGGGGATGGGGGTGGGGAGGGAACAGGGGTGCTCCAACACCCCCCGAAATTTCCTGCTCTGTAAAAACGAGGTGTTGCACCGGCTGAACGGCCTCGGAGGGTTTTCCCGACTGCAGACCTCGATCTTAACACCCAAGCCTACGAACCTGAAAGCCCACCCGTGGCACCTGGGTGGGTGAGCGGGTCCGACCCGAGGATCCCGCAGACGGGACTGGGCTGGGGGTGCGGGGAGGGAGAGTCCCGATCCCCAAGGGCTGGGAGGCCCAGATGCAAAGGGCTTCTCCGACCCGGGAAGGATCCCCCGAGACCGCGGTGCGGAGATGGGTTTTTAGTAGACGGGCTGGGATTCCTCCGGAGTGGGGAATCTTGATCCAGGTACCCTGCCCACCCCGCGGCCGAAATGATCCATTACGGAAGGCGGCGGCCTCCGGGCGTCCCCGGCCTACGCCTCCCGGGCCCGGCCAAAGCTGCCTGAGGGCAGGGGTCGCTGCCCTCCCTTTCAGAGCCAGAGAGGTGCCTGCAGAGGCCGGGCCGGCGGCCGGGCCGGGCGGGGCGGGGCGGGGCGGCGGGGTGAGAAGGCTCCCCGGGTCACCTCCCTCTGCCGCCCCGCCCCGCGGCCGCCCTCGGCCGGCGGGTGGGTGGAGGGGGGCGTGGTTCTGGGGCGGCCGGAAGTCGGAAGTGTGGCCGGTGGGCAAAAGTGGCCGCCGTTCCCGCCCGGCTTGGCGGCGGTCTCGGGGGTGGGTTACTCCCGGAAAACCGCCAGTCTATCCCTCCGAGGGCCCTCCGGAAAGCCGGCGGCGGCGTCCGCTCCCGCTCCCCCGGGGGCGGCTCTCCCGCTCCGGCCTCCATCATGTGGGAGGCGAATCCGGTGAGTGGCAGGGCGGGGCAGGGCGGGGCGGGGCGGGGCGGGGCGGCGCTGGGACTGGGCGCGAGAGGGGCGGGGGAGCCTCCGAATTCCCGCCCCCCCGCCTTCCCGGGCCCGGGCCTCGGGTTCCGCGCGTGAAGGACCCGGGCGCCCCTGCCGCGCCCCGCCAAGCGCTGCCGCTGCCCGTGCCCCTCCGGCCACGCAGCGTCGGGTCGGTGCCGGGGGCGGGGTGGCGCTGAGGCAGCCGGGGGCGCCTCCTCTTCCTCGGGGGGCGATTTGCCGCAGGGGGGCTCGTTCTCCCTTTGTTGCACCCGCTCCCCCCAACCCTCAGGGGCTCGGACCCTGCCAAGAACACCGGGGCCCGAATCTGCCATGTTTTAGTGGGCGATCACGGCCGAGACGTGTCATGTCCCCGGGCTTCCATTTTCTCGCGTGTCAGATGCGGTGCTGCACCAGGGGACCTTTAAAGGCCCCTTCCGGCTCCAGAGTGGTGACTTTCCACGCACCCTCTCGGCGGGATTCGCGGTCCTCTCTCCATTGAATCTGCAATCCCGCCGGGCCCTCCCCCGGCCGGCTTTGCTGAGCCCGCGTCCTTCCCGCAGCTGAATTTGCAGTCTTTACCTTCTCTTAGCGGGATTTGCAGTCCCCCCGCCCCCTCCCGCGGCTCAGCTGAATGGCCTCTCTCCACCCCCACGCCCCCCGCTCACCTGGGGCTCCCGCCGTGCGGCTTCATGCGGCCAGCGCTGCCGGGTTCTTTTCGATCACGTCCCCTTAGGCCCTGAAGGAGAGCTAGAAGGGATCCTAGAGGTCCTACTCTCTCACTTTACAAAGGAGAAAACTGGCTCCCGAAGGTGAAGTCGGCGAGGGTTCATCAAATGCCAGCTGTGTGCCAGGCGCTGTGTTAAGTGACGATTTACTGAAACTTACACGTTAAGTAGAAGAATTAGGACTTAAGGACGCAGAGCTGGCCACTCTGGCATGGGTCCGACAAGCTAAGGTCTCCTGAAAAGATGATATTACCACTCTGACATAGCAAGATTTTTATTCGGTAGTGAAAAGAGGCCATAAATTTGCTTTAAGGCAATGGGTTTTTTTGGTAACAGAATTCTTCTAGCACTGGGGTGGGGGGAGAAGGGGAGAAACTGTCTTTGAGATTTTAGACGAAATATTTCTAGGGTTTTTTTCTTCTTTTCATGTCATTTAAGACCTGAAAAGTACCATTTGCAAGTACCCTGCTCTGGTTCTCTTGATTTTATTTGTCTTGTACCTTCTACTTTTTTCCATAATTTTATTTTCTTTTTACATGTATTTTAAATACTATATTCAAAAAACATGTTTCCATAGGCTAAAAAAAAAAAAAAATGCAGTAATCTCTCATTGTCATAGAAATCTAATGACATGACCAAAGTCAAGAAATACTGCTTCCTGAGTTTATACCGAAATGATAAGGCACCCCTAGTTAAAAAAAAAATCCAACTAATATGTATTTACTTTGATACTCTGTTTACACATTATCATTAACTTCTCTGATAGAACCTATCATCACACACCCACACCAGGTTTCTGTGATATTTCTACTAAAGGGAGACAACTGTATCAAGAAATTCCACCTCCTTGTTAGCTTTATCAAATGTGTTGGACAAGATTTGTTGATTTGTTATTATGACTCTATCCCAATATGTTATCTAGTAGTTATTTTCTCAAATATTTTTAGCTGTGTACTTCTAATTCTGTTATATCAAACCTTCTTTGGCTAAAAGCATGCTATTTTTATCAATCATTTTGCCTATTAGATCAACCTCATTAGACAGTCTAGTCATTTAATGTTCAATCGTTTCAGTAGTCAGAATACATCTGAACCTGGGATTCTTATTTTTTTTATCATATCTTTTTGAGAACTGTTATTGTTAACTGTAGCTAGAACTTCCACACCAAACCCTTCCTTCTTTGCTAACAACATGCCTTGCTTTGGTCATTAATCAGACCTAATTTTATCTCCATTATCTCTGCTATTCTGCTTTTAATATTATGAGGGATTTTTTTCTCTCCCCAAATCTGAATTTTCCATAGGTAATTTTTATATTTCAGCATTATTTAACAAAAACCATTTAACAAAAGCCATTAGTTAACAAAAAACCATCAGTGAATATATTATGCAAATTTTGCTTATTTTCTCACTGTTCTGTCACCCTTTTAAAGATACCAATTGTTAATGAAAATGAGCTTTATTATATCAATTAATAAATATATACAAAGATGCGCGTGACAGTTTTAGTCATTTATCCGTATTTTAAAAAAAATCATTCCATGGCAAACTCCAGACCTGACATCTGCAATCTTCAGAAAGGTCTACAGAAAAGCAATTATCTGGGTTCTTAATTCTTTTAGTAGGCTGATCTATCCTCTCTATTTTAACTCATGCATTTTAAATTGACTTCAAAGCATGAACAATCATGCAAATGCTCACACACAAAACAAAAACTGTTATTTTTAAAAGAAGGGTGTCTATCATGTAGCCCTAACTAGAAGACACCAAACTACAAGGTAAAACATGAAGTTGGAATTAAATCATGAAAAAAAATCATTGGAGATTCTGGAAAAGGTACAAAGAACTACAATTTGGGTGATGTTTTAAGTATACTCAAAGGAAGAAAATAAAAAATTTGGGGCACAGTAACAAGGCAGTTTGCAGTGACATAAGCAGCATTTTCTACATGTAGTTTCTGGTCTCAGGGGTTTTTAAAAAAAAGTAACCTATATTGATTCTAACTACTTATGATGCAAATCAGAACTGAAAAATTGTCTTTATTTCTTACAGAATGTATGGTGGGGATGGGAGGAAGAAAAGAGGAAAGAACGCAAACTTTTAGAACATTCAAAATAAGGAATTCACATGAATATTTTGAAAGTCACCAGAGGAATAAGTGAAGTGGAAGGCTAGTGAGGTCTTACATTCTGTTAGGTTTCTGTCAGGTATTCTTAGATTAATCCTAGAGCGTGAATGGTGCCTCATTTTAGTCTCTCGCCCTGATCTGCTCTCTTTCCCTACATCTTCCAGAATAGTTAAAAGTTCTCTTTTTAAATTATCCCCCCAAAATACATGTAAAAAATAATTTTAACATTTGTTTTCTTAAAGTTTTGAGTTTCAAATTTCTCTCCCTCCTTCCCTTATGCCAAGCCCCCCAAGCAATCAGATACTATATATATGTGTATATATATACTTATATATATATACACATATATATGCAATTATGTAAAACATTTTCATATTAGTCATTTTGTGGAAGAAAATTTGAACCAGAAAGAAAGTGGAAAAAAATAGTATACTTCTGTCTAGATTCACAATCCATCAGTTCTTTCTCAGGAAGTGGTTAGCATTTACCATCATTAGTCCTTTGGAATTGTCTTAGAGATTGTTGAGAATAGTTAAGCTATTTGCAATTCCTCATACAATGTTTCTATTACTGTGTACAATGTTCTCCCAGTTCTATTCACTTCACTCTGCATCGGTTCATGTGAGTCTTTCCAAGTTTTTCGGATATCATTCCTGCTTTTTATTTCTTATAGCACAATAGTATTACATTACAATCAAATACCATAGCTTGTTCAGCCTCTCCCAATTGATGGGCATCCCCTCAGTTTCCAATTCTTTGCCAGATGTCCATCAGTTGGGGAATGGCTGAAGAAGTTGTGGTTTATGAATGTAATGGAATACTATTGTCCTATAAGAAACAAAAAGTAGGAATGATATCCGAAAACCTTGGAAAGACTCACATGAACCGATGCTGAATGAGGTGAATAGAACAGAGAGAACATTGTACATAGTTGCAGCTACATTGTGCAATGAGTGACTTGGCTCTTCTCAGCAACGCAAGGTTCTAAGACAGTTTCAAAAGGCTCATGATGGAAAATGCTGTCTACATCCAGAGAAAGAATTACAGAGTCTGAATGCAGGTTGAAGCATACTATTTGGTCTCTCTGTCTTTTTTGTTATAGTTCTTTTTTCTCGTGGTTCGTTCCATTGGTTATAATTCTGTACAATGTGATTACTGTGAAAAAATGCTTAAGGTGAATGTATATGTAGAGCCTGTACCTGAATGCAGGCTGTCTTGGGAAGTGGGGCTGGGAGAGGGAGAAAATTTAAAACTCAAAAGCTAGTGGAACTGAATGTTGTAAGTAAATTTAAAAAACAAAAACGACAAATGGGTCCTCTGGGATACAGACCCCGTGGTGGTATTATGGGATCAAAGGGTATGCAGGGTGTGTTTGCCCTTGGGCATAGATCCAAATTGTTCTCCACAATAGTTGGCTCAGTTCCCAACTCTACTAATAGTACTTTAGTGTCCCAGTTTTCCCACATCCCCTCCAACATTTTGCCATTTTCCTTTTCTGTCATATTGATAGCTAACAGTTCTGCATATTTACTTTGAGGTACCTGGATGCTCCCAGAACCTTGGGTATAGCCTAGAGATGGGGGTCCGTAGCCATTGATTAACTGTTGATACGGGGTGGATCCTGCTGCGCTTTCGGAAGGAGAGTGGACACTCCTAGCCTGACGCGGCATGTAGGTGTTCAAATTGGGCCTGTAAGATATGCCCTGGGAGGTGAGTGGATCCCACATAGCCGGTAGTTGGCTTTTAAGACTTGTCTCTGGAGGTTGCCGGACCCTGGAGCCCGTGGACCTTGCGACCCCGGTGGATCCTAGGGATGGGCGCGTTTCGCGGACCCGCGGATCCGCAAATCCCTTGGATCCCGGAGCGGAATGGGC
The DNA here is from genome assembly GCA_028658325.1 of Potorous gilbertii. Classification (NCBI taxonomy): domain Eukaryota; kingdom Metazoa; phylum Chordata; class Mammalia; order Diprotodontia; family Potoroidae; genus Potorous; species Potorous gilbertii. The sequence goes on from CM053770.1 coordinate 159,758,559, forward strand.
AGGTCTCGAAGTGTGTTGAAAACCTCTGTGCCCTGGCTCTCCAGCCCCCTTTTTTGTTGATGGCTGTGTCTGCACCAGCAAAAATGGCCATTATTTACATTGATATCCATAATGCAATATAACTTCCATATTTCATGGGGAGACCCAAAGTCGGGAGAGAGCACAGCCGGGGTTAAGGAGTGGCTGCGGGTCTCCGTCGCCCTCTATGACCCCTCCCCCACACCTGTCCCACCACCTTTAGATATCTGTGTGAGAAATCTGCTTTCATTTTCTCCAAATAAACTAGAATATTGTTTTCTTGCTGTCTGTTGATTGCAGGACAAGTACTCTATTAATGGTGGCGTTCCGTTTCTAGGTATATAATTAATGTTATCTATTTCAGCTTTACTGTAAAATCTGAGTAATATTGGCATTTAATGATTTTTGGCAGACTTAGATTTTTTTCCCCCTAAAAGTCATGTAAGTATTCTAAACAAATATTAGATTTCCACATTTGTATTATCCCTGACAAAACTTTAATTTTATGCTGTCATTAGCTATCATGTAATGTACTTCTAGCCTGCTTCCCCTCGTGTGCTTCAAGAATGCAAATTAATGTTAATATTAGCCTAGGCCTAAGATAATGTTTACTATTAAAAGTAAACAAACAAGCTCTACCCCACAACATATAGTCCTTCTTCAACATTTGTGAGGGTCAGGTTACTGGAATAGGAGCAACCACAAATAACTCTAGAACCTATCCCAGATCTTATTTTTTTAATAACTCTGATCATATTTATTTAACATGCAAAATAAGTAAAACAACACTGCACAGATAAAAAAAAAAGTATGAGAATCTCTTGCATACATAAAGCCATAGTCTGCACCAGGGATTTCCTTTTCCAATGAAAAGTGCAAGATACAAAAGAACACCGCAGAGAAAATTACCTGACCACATCTGGATGGTAGAGAGAGAGAGAGAGAGAGATAACGTGTCTAGCACACTGAAAAACTTTAACAAAATTTAATACTTTATAATAAATTTATATATGCACACTAATGGTAGTAAATGATAAAATAAGTTAATAATATTCAGTATTTGTGTATTTATGACTTACTAATTTTTTGTTTTCTTTACATACTCCTGTCACCTTCAGTTTTCCGTGGTGTGTGGCAAACCTCCAAAAATTTCCATTTAATTATGGATGGCCAACCGGTAAATTACCAAAACCACAAATGTGAAACCCACAAATGTCGAGGGATTACTGTAATATATTCTAAAACCAAATAGAAATTCTGATTTGTGTTAGCCTTTCTATTAATTCCAATCATTGAGAGTTAAATATTTGCAAAATCTCACTTGTGCATAGAATAAATCTCATGTAGGCATATTTTGAGAATTCTCCTGTTTTCTGCCTTTGCCTCCTTAGTCCTAATAGCATGCACTTACAGTGTTGATTTAACATGAATTGTGCTAATGCTACTTTAATCCTTGGCCTACGTTTTTAAAAAAAAAAAAATCAGCTCTTTGGAACAATGTTAGTAGGCAAAATCCTTATTGACTCTTAAATATTCACTTTGCAATAGAACAAAATAGTTAAAGATCAATAATTAAATTTTATTTTCCTATACTATTTTCTTTCAAGACAGTGTCATACATCTGTAGAGATTCCACATTCATGCTTTCTATATGGGGAGTCTTCAAATAAGCATAAGACCAAGGATGAAAGGATAGCTAAGCTGTCCAAGCAGCTAATATCACCAATTCTTATGTAGGTATCTGGTTCTTCCCAGTATGGAAGCTTAAGGGAAGAAGAGAAGCAGTTCTTAGCTGATCCTGGCCAGCGTTGCTGCATTTCAAAAAAAAAATATAGCTAAGTCTTCAATGAAAGACAAAACCAGATGCACTCTCTGACTTTGCTCTGGAGAAAGTGATTTCTCTTCATCCTGGCAATCATTATCTTGTGGGGGCTGAAGGGAAAATAACAAAATCTTTGTTATCACCAGTGAAAGAAGATGCCGTTCTTCTCTAGGAGAAGCCAAGACTGCTCCCTTTTGTGAATTAAATTTTACTTTAACTTTGAACAACCATGTAAGTATTCAATTATATAAATAAGAACAAAAGTGAAAACACACAAAAAAGAAAGCATAAAAGTATAAACACTTTATCTGCATACTTCATTTATTGATTCATTCATTCAATAAGATTGTACTTTTTGTGTTAGCTGTTCATTGATTGAGCAATGTGTTAAGTGGATAAAAATACAAAGAATAAAATGGTCCCTGCATTCAAATGTCCATTCTATGATCATTCCTGTTCTCCTTTCTTCATTAACTCAGAAGTTTCCAATGGTTTTTAAAAATAATTCTTCATATTCATCATTTCTTAGGCCACAACACGGTAATATTCCATTTCATCTATGTACTACAGTTTGTTTAGCCATTCCTCAATCAATGAACAGCTATCACAGAAAGTGCTGATATGAATATTTTGATGTATGTAGGACCTTTTTGTCTTTAACCTCCTTGTAGTATGTGCCAGAAGTAACATCTCTGGGTCAAAGTGTTCATCATGAATATTTTCTTTGAGGAAAAAAATAAACTCTGAAGGTACTTGACATGGTGAGTACTGAATAACATCGCAAAAAAAGAGAAATGACTATATTTTAAAAGACAGGAAATGAGTCTTTTCTGTTGTGAGAATTATTCCTGAGTTTATGTAAAGTGAAATTGGTTAGAGCAAAGGTCAAAAATAATAAAAACTTGAAGAAAGGGTAGACATACAGAGAAATGGTATGCAATTAAATCAAACCTGACTTATTTAAACAATTTATTTACTTTGAATTATGGAACCTGGAGGAAAGGACATTGATACTCATTATAACATTTTCATAAGAAGTCTGAACAGTGTTAATCAGTTGTCATCACAAAGGGACTAAAAGAACCTAAAAATTAAACAGACACTTGACAATCCTGGCTAAGTGGAAAGTGACAGCAGCCAAGAGCAACCAGCATGATATTAGAGTATAAACTCACATGTGAAGATGTACAGAGAAAGATAGTAGAAGATTAGGATTAGTACTGCCACTCCCTTCTCCCCCTGCAAAAAAAAAAAAAAACCAAAAAACCAAAACAAAACAAAAATACCCAACACTTCAGCAAGATGAGATAGAAGGAAAAATTAAAGCTTGACCAGATCAAATGAGGTAAAATGTAAAGCTCTAAAATGAATGGTAGTTATTATTATGGTGGTTTGTTTTTATTGTTATGTCCTAACAAAGTAAAATTATACCAAAACCATTCAAGGGTGATAGATAAATTAGGAAAAAAATCTATAAGGATTTTTAAAAAATAACAAACTTCACTATCAAGAACAATGGAAGTTGTGTTTGGACTCTTAACATTACTGAAGAATCAAGAGTGGGAAAAACAGATAAGAGAAAAATATATGCAGAGAAGGTCTACGCCATAAACAACACAAATTTGATGATATTGAGAGATTTAGTCTCCTGGTATCTAAGAGTGGGAAAGATATCAAAGCTTTGGCAAACATCTTGGAGTGTTTTTGTATTTTAAGGTGACCAAGAGGACACCAATACCTATTGAACTATCTCATCTCTATAAAATATTTGTGAGAGTAATTTCCCCAGATACTAAGACTGATTGTCAAGAGAGTATTTGAAGAGAATTGGCAGGCCTTTATGACAAGTATTCCATATCAGATCACCTCTTCGCCACACAATTGGCTGAAAGATGTTAGTAAGTGAAGATCCTTCTGTGCTTATTTTTGTACTCTAAAAATGCATAAAATATAGTATTTCGCATCATTTAAAAACACCTGCCCTTTCTCTGTATATATTAGAAAACAGTCTTACAAATATAAATGTACCAACATGAACAGATAATTGTGATGAATATTACTCATCCCTCTTCATGTGTCTCAGAATTGCGATAGATATTTCTGATAAATGAATTAATAAGAGATTTACAACATGACACCTATTCAAAGCTACTTTTCTATCCAATCTTTCATCATGTTTACCTTGTTCCCACTATTACTTGTAGGAGAAAGAATATCAGGCAGGTAAAATTTATAAGAAGGAGCCTAATTATTTAATAGTTGTTTGCATGACCATACTGAGAATTAAAATTATATTAAAACTTTTTTTTTGGGAAAATTATGTCACTGTATATAAAAAAATTAAAATTTTAAGCAGGGTCAGAGTTTAAAGACTTTGAAAGTTTTAATTAAATTTCATTTAATAATTGATAGAAAGATGCTATCTGCATCTAGAGAAAGAATTGATAAATAGAAGTATGTACAGAATGATTTTACACATGCATACATACACACATATATACACAAATACCCACACACTCATGTGCACACATCTATGTTTAATAGTGGCTATCTCTAGAGTGGGGATGAGGGGAGGGAAAAAAATTTATGTGATAATTTTGTTGTATATTTAAAAGGAATAACAAGTTATGCATAGTAGATTGGTGGTTTCATGTGCAATCATTTTTTATTATACTTTTTTATGGAAATGCTTATTTCCAGAAATTAGGACTAAGATAAAATTTAAAAAATAATGTAGCAGGAATTAGTTGAAGAAAGTTGGTTTATGTTTTGAATGAAGAAAAATACTTTCTGAATGAAAATCAGAAGAGTGGTAAAGAGGTATATGGTGGCCATGAATAAACTGAAACACATTATGAACAAAAGGAGAAGTGTAAAGGATGTCATATGAAAAAGGTGTAAGTGAAAAAATGAGCTGTTCAGAGTGTAAGGGAGTAATCATTCATGGACACGCTTCACATTCCATTTGCATCCTTGCTATCACAAAAGAACTTAATATCCCTCTCCCTGCCCCCAGTATATTGGATGTGGTGAACTTTAGGTAAGACACAGGTCTTTAGGTAAGACACAAAGTCCCATGGAATGCATTTGTGATCTGCATTGTTGGAAAAAAACAGGCCCAGTGATGGAATCACAAATACCATTTGAGCATTTTGAGTATTTATTTTCATCACTTCTTTTGATGCAATAAAATTTTAATATGCTCACCAAAATTTATTGATCCATTCTCTAATAGATATATACATTATTTTCATTTTGGTATTAGAATTAATGTTAGTAGAAATATTTTCCTTTGTCTTTTGTCCTATCTCTAGGGTACAAATATTAATATTATAAATTTATATAAATGTTATAATATATTGCATTTATAACATTACATAATGCTGTAAATAATATAACCTATGTTGTAAATGTTACAAATATAATAATAGGGTATAGCATTGACATCATTGGAGGGAATAAGCATTTATTATATGTAGCAGGCAATGTGCTAAGTGCTTTACAAATGTCTCATCTTCCAACTCTTCAAGATGAATGCTATTATTATTGCTATTTTATAGTTAAGGAAACTGAGACAAAGGTTCTGTAACTTGTCCAGTGTTCCACTGCTAGTAGGTGTCTGAGGCTGGAATTAAACTCATTCTTCTGGACTCCAGGCACTAGCACGCTGTTCATTGTACCACCCGACTAGTTCAAAGAGTGTGAGCATTTTTGTAACCCTTGTACAATTTCATATAACTTTCTAGAAACAGTGAACCAATCAGAGTTCCACTAACCATGTATTAGCAGACCATTTTGTCCCCAAGGAAATAAACAGTATTGAATTTTAGAATCTTTTACTGTTTGCCAATTGGGGTATCAAATAGCATCCCTTTTTAAAAAAAATGTATTTCTGTGATTGAACATTTTTAGGTGACTGTTGATATTTATATTTAAAGCACAGAACTTTTGTGAGATATGGACCATATGTGAGACTTAAGAGACCCTCAGTCATTACACATATATGTGTGTATACAAGCCATATGGCTAATTCTGTGACTGTGAACAAAATAATTTTATTATCTTGTGACTTGGTTTTCCCATCGAGTTGAGAATTATAGCTAGCTTATACTTTAAGTGGCAGGAAAAATCTATTATAAAGTAGCAAAAGCATTTTACAAACTTTCAATAAATACAATGGAATATTTTACAGCCTATTCTAGAATAGATTTCAGTATAAGATGAGTAATTTTTTGGATGATGTCTGAGGGAATTTCATGGAATCCAAGGAACTTGATGGAGGGACCTTAAGGTGATCTAGTCCCATTTCCTCCCTCATTTTTAAAGAATGGTTATACAGCTTCATTTTGAGACTTAGAGTGATAGACACAAGCCAGTATATTTCACTGTTGAATAGTCCTGTTAGAAGATATTGCCTTTAAACTGAGCTTAAATTTCTTTGCCTTTAACAAACACTCTATCTTCAATTCCCCCTTATCCTACATCTTGCCATTTGGAGCTACACAGCATAAAACTTGTATGAAGTAGCCCATCAGATATTTGAAGACACCAGTCATGTACCCTATTACCTTTCTCTTCTTGAGGGTACCAAGAAGAGCCAGAAAACTTCGTTAAAACACTACTGTACTCAAAACATCATACTGAGTCTCAGAACTTAGGTTGAGTGTTTTAGGAAAGCAATTGGATAGAGATACTTGTCCATCATCTGTGCTAATGGATAGAGGGAAAGCACTAATAAACCAAATCTCTAAATTTACAGTAAGTTGACATTAATTCAGAAAGAATCCTGTGGTTGTTGTATATAGAACAAATGACAGATTCAATTTTCTTCCTTTTCCTTTGCTCCTTTCCTTTCTTTTTCATTCCATTCTGTGCTGTTCCTTTCTTTGTCCTTATTAAGTATAAGATCACTAAAAAGATGAACTCTAGTAGGAAAGAAAAGAGATGTAGGAAAGACTTAAAAGGTTCCCATCCTGAATAATTCAGTCATGGAATTGAAAATGCTGACGGTGAGAGTGTCTGCTTAAATACTGAACCAAGTGGATCCAAATCTTAAATTCTTGATAGTAATGATGATTTTTGTCTGGTAATACCTTAATCATCTGCAATTTTAAAATAGAAAACCCCTCCCAAACTTCTGCTTCACTTCATCTTCTCTTCCTTTCCTGAATTATAGGCACTTGGATTTTTGTAGAAAAAAATTTCGTTCAAAAAATAATGATGGGCACACTTTTTTTTTTTTTATTGCTCAGATGCATTTGGTCTTAATTTATAACTGTGGTTTCTTTTGGCAAAGTATGAAAACACATGTTAAAGTAGAAATTTCCCGGACAGTATACCACTAATGTTATTGATATAAAACATGATAAGTTCATTTACCTGATTGCTAACTACTATAACAATGAAATTTAGCATTTAAAATTTTTTTCTTTTAATTAAATAGGCTAACTAGGTAGATGCAAAAGATTGAGTGGAGAAGACCTTCAAATGAAATTTATTGCAAAGAAAAAATTGTCTTGACATGACATTTTTTCAAATTGCTTGTCATTAGTGAAATATCTTTTTCTCTGACATTTCAGGCAATGTTTCACAGGGCAGCAGAAGAATTCTGCTCCAAATCGAGCAACAATGGAATGAATGAGATGGACACCTCAGATACTCAGTGGGGCTGGTTTTATCTGGCCGAATGTGGAAAGTGGCACATGTTTCAGGTATTTCCATTCCTTTTGTTTAGTGGACATTTTAGAGTAGATATCAAAAGAGTTTTTGATTGAAAGACTTCCAGAAAAATTAGTGTGAGTACAGTAGATGAAAGAAATGAATGAAATAGAGTAATTTACCTAAAATTAATCTAATAAATGCTAACACTATTTTTATTGGAATTTTTTTGGGGGGAATAATAATATAGTGTTGATAAATTTGGCCCTCAACAGATTAAGATTTTGTGGGTGGGTGAAATTTTTTGCATACATGAATATGACTAGTTTAAACCACTCAGTAAGGTGATTTTTAAAAGTTTAACAGTATTTTCTTTCCCTAGTTACATGTCAAGAAAATTTTTAGCATTCAGTAAGGTGATCTTAAATATTGTAAGATGCTGGACAAAGTCAGGATGGTTAAAAAGGCTTCTTTTCTTGAAATTAAAAAAGACAGAATAGACAATTTTCTTTTTTGTAATGTGCCATACTCCTTAAATATGGGGTCCTAGAATAGATGACCTTAGGGCTTTATTATTTGCTTTGTCTTTAAGATCATAGTAATGTTTCTTTGGCCAGATTATTCATTTATTCATCTAGTAAATACAACTTTCTGGTTTTTTTGAAGCCGGACACCAACATTCAGTGTTCAGTGAGCAGTGAAGATATTGAAAAAAGCTTCAAAGAAAACCCCATTGGATCCATTTCTTTTACCACTTCCAAGTACAGCTACAAGCTGGACTTCTCAGGTATGTTTCCTTTCCAGTAGTTGTGTTTGTATAACATTCATGTTGATGAGACAATGTCCACAACAGTAAGAATTTCATAATTAGCTAGTCTAATTGCAAACTAGTGAAATGTTTACGGTAACATACAAAATATGAAGAAAAACTTCAGTGTTTAATAATACCTACTTAATAGTGATTTTAATTCTTGATGGATCAAATCCAAGAGTTTGAAGGGACTTCAGAGGTTACCTAGTCCAAATGCTAATCTGAAGAACAAATACCCTGTATAATATTCCTCATCCAGCCTCTGTTTGAAGTCCTCCAATATCAGTACCTCCAGTGTCGGACAACTCTAACTGCTAAGTCATTCTTCCTTCTTTTAAGCTGAAATCTGTCTCCCTACTGATCTAAAATCTTCCCCTCAAAGCATAGGATGTAGACATTTTCATACATTAATAGATATTGATATGTATAGAGATTGTAATATACCTTGAGTTCATGTAGTGCCATTCTTTTGCTCATCCTCCAAGCATCCTTCAGGAGCAGAGCAAAATCAGGAGCAAATTTCTCTTTATCCTTGTAAAGAAGAAACGCGAGGCTTTAAGTGACTTGTTGATAACAAAATATCAGGCCAAATCAAGTATAGCCCTCTGGACTTCATTGCTGCAAGACTTTACTATAATTAATTTTAGTTTTTACCATTAACTTTTTCCTTTGACAGAAATATTTACTTACTAATCTAGAAATCATTTGTATTTTGGATTTTATTCATGACACATACACATTATCAGGTATAATGTGAAAATTCAATTAGAGTTGATTCCTATTTGTAAATTTCTAGTTTCATTAGCTCTTTGCTGCCTAGAGCAAAACAATGTAATACTTGGGAGGCTTTTTAAAAGCAAGAGTATGTTTTGATTGTTTTGCAGCTCAATTTCTTTCCTGTTATTGTAAATAGTGACTTATAAGGTAGAATTAGGATTGTTCCATAGTGGTGTCAAAATGGTGAAACTTGGGATAGGAATAGTAAAAACTGAGAAGTTTGGAAGAGTTAAATACCTTAAAAATTGCCATTACATTGAAATATTTTCACCATTGCTTTTTCTAATAGCTCATTTTTCTAAGAATTGTAACCATATTTCCCACTCAGAGCTCTCCATAAATTGTTGATACTGTTAGGAAAAACAAACAAGTATTTGGTTGCCATAATTGTCTGTGAGTTGTTTTTCTGCTGAATATTCAGAAGGAAGATGTCAGGTAGCATCAATCTTCTGTATAAATTCTTTTTTTTTTTTTCTAATCAGTATTGACCCAGTATATCTTATAGATGCCATTTCTTAGAAAATATATTAAACCATATGTTACCATTCATCCCATCAATTCTAATTCAGTAGAAGATGCCTTTATCAAAGAATAGGGATCCTGTATAGTGATAAAAGTATCATCAACTCTTTGTTTTGTTTAAAGGCATATAAACTCCATGGGGAAACATTCCACAATCATCTTCCCCTTGCCTCCTGCTGCTAGTTTACTGAGTTTCTCTTCCATAAACCTGACTGAGAATTTTAGGAATCAGATTAAAAAATAATTCAGGAAGAAGATATACAGAATTAGTGCTACATGTAAGGATGGTCTTACTTGGCACCTATACAATAATGTCGCCAATATGGTTGGCATAAGAAGAGCTCAGGGAGAAAGAAGGTGCCTTTTTAAATCAATACTTCACAGCTAAATTGTAAGATCTAGAATTGGAAATGAATTTAGAGTCAATTGAGCTCAACATCCCTCCTTATTTTACTGATAGTTCAGAGAGATTACGTAATTTATCAAGGTCTCATGGCTGGAAAGTGTCCAACTAGGATTCAAATTTGAGCCTTCTAATTCCACTTTCTGTGCTCTTTCCACTTTTTATGGCACTATATTTGTCCAGAAATATGGACCACTTTATCTTGGAATGATTCCATTCAGAACGCATGTTGACCAAAATCTTACAGCATCTGAGATTCACTCCTCAGATTTGGTGGACATGTAGAGAAAATCTCAGAGAAGTATCTTGTGGGGATGGGGAATGGCAGAGGAAGAAATACAGACTCTTATTTATTTTTAACTTTAGGAAATCTTTGTATAACTTTTATGACCGTAGCCATATTCTGTTATTTCTTTGATTTTTAACTTAAAATATATGGAAGAGGGAGCAAATGATTATCCCTAAAAATTTCACTGAATTTTGCAAGTGAACTACATCTTTTAGTCTTTAGCAAAACTTTTAAGGGCACTGAAAGAACTTTTTTTCTGCCACACAGACCAGAAGATTTGACACTATAATTTCTTTCTCATTTTCTTGCTAAATTTTCCTCAAGTTAGAGTTTATATATCTTAGAGTCACCTTTGTGTCTTAAGTGTGATACAGAAATGAAGGACCTAGCAGCGCCGGTATCGTGTGAAATTAACTTGTATTAACAAATTTAAGCAGTGAAGATACAGTCTTTTGAGGAATCATTTTATGAGATAATAAGCATGCGATAAAGTTCTCCCCCCCTCACTTTGCCCCCTCCCGCAAAGTACTATGAGCTATTCTCAAAGCACCATAATTCCTGACTGAGATATAATGCTTAAATGTATTTGTGATTGTATTTTTAGAGCTTTGCATTTGTTTGATTTTTTTTTTCCATCTCTGTATTCAGTGATGAAGCAGATGAATCTGACTACTGGAAAGCAGCGCTCAATAAAAAGAGCCCCCTTTTCCATCACTGCATTCAGGTAAGAGTAAAGAGAATCAGAGTACAGTAGTTTGCTCCCTGCTTTCTAACACCCCACGGCCCACCCCTTATCCGCGGCAGTAGCACTGAAGCGCATACTGACAATACTGTCTTTAACTTTCAGCACCAATGTTAATTTTACCGTGCAGTATCTATCTCTCCACTCCTAACCCTGGTGGCAGCGCTCAGCAGCTTTCCTGCAGTGCACCGCCCCAAGCCCACCTCCCCCATAGCCAAACAGAACTGAAAACTAAAACTAAAAAAAAAGAACTTCCAAAGCACCCTTCCAAAGCACCAAAAAACCAGAAGCGACGCGCGGTCTGCCGCGGCTGGCCGCCGCCTCAGCGGACCTTCGGCAGTAGGTCCTCGGCTTTAGCCGCAGCCAGCGCAGCAGAGAGATCTGCGCTCCGCTCTGCTCCTGTCCGCCAGATCGCTCCCTGGGCTTTTGCCCTTTATCTCTCTGTGCTTGGTTAGGCGTGTCTGTCCCGGTCCCTACTCGTCCTGCAACAGTGTGCTGGCCCCCACTCGAGGGCTCCATGGGGCGCTCAACCCCAATCCGCGATTGATCATGGTTACCCACGGAAAACTAAACTATGGATGGGGGTGGGGGGCAACTACTGTATAGTTTGGAGAATTTTTGGAATGTAAAAAAAATGTAAAAAACTTTTTCTCCCTCTTTTGAATTAAACTCAACAAAACACATAACAGTCTGTGTAATGATAAAATCTGTTAAGTAGTGATTCTGTGTACCTGTTACCAGTGCACTGGCCTGGAGTCAAGAGGACCCGGGTTCAAATTGAGCCTCAGATGCTTACTAGCTGTTGGACCCTGAGCAAATCAATTAGCCCTGTTTCCCTCAGTTTCCTCATCTGTAAAATGAACTGGAGAAGGAAATGACAAACCACTCCACAGGCACAAAGACCTGATTGAAGTAAAACAGCTATGTTTCCATTATATGTGCAATAAGACCATAATATGCTTTAGTTGTGGTCTTTTTTCCTGCTGCTCTTACCTGTTCTGTATCAGAGAAATTCTAGAACAAATTATGTAGTAGTTAAAAAACTGCTTCATAATCATGTTAAAGCCTGTGAGGTGAGTTTCAGGAATGGGGCTAGAAAGGACCTTTTGAAACCGGTAAGGGCAACCCACACTCCTATAATGTTTTATAGTTCCTAAATGTCTTTCATTATTTCATTTGCTCCTAACAACAGTAGCACTGTGTTAGGTAGAGTAAATGTTATTGTCATGATTTCAAAGATGAGAAAAAGCAGTAGAACTTTCCAAGATCAAATAGCTTGAACCTAGGACTTGAACTGAAAAATTCAGATTCCAAATCCTTCCTCCCTGTCAGCCATGTAATGGGTCACCTTTACATGAATTGTCTGTTTTACTTCTAATTCCATTTACTTAAGGACAAAAAATAAAAATGCTGAAGGATTTTCAGGAAATATGACAATTTAATTAACAAATTTTCATTGTGGTATAGCAGAAGAATAGATTCCTTTTTTTAGGTATTAAATTTCAGGAACATTTTCCTTTTTGCCTAATTATTCTTAGAGAGAATTTTTCTGGACTCTAAAAGGAGGATAATAAGTCCTAGAGAAGGAAGATAAATATTTTTGGTTATTTAAATTAAATATTATATATATGCATATATATTTATTTTTTTTTTCTCTTGTTCTAAAATGACTCATCAAGCAAATATTGAAACCCCCTCTTCTTTCTCAGGGCATTTAAAATGAAGGTAATATCATGTTAGAGAATGATCTATAGAAAAATAACTATATGATATTTCTTCTCTCATTTTTAAAAATTGATAAATATTTATATCCTCTCCTTCACACCTCTCCACTGGAGAAAATTTTAAAAAGAGAAAGAAAACCATTGAAGAAATATGCATAGTCAAACAAAACAATTTCTCACATTAACCATGTTCAAAAATGTGTCACATTTTCCCTATTTAGTCCATTCATCCTCTGTCAGGAGGAGGCTGGTACTGTCTCATCAGTTCTCTGAAATTCTGGTTGGTCTTTGTGTTGATCAGAGTTTCTTCAATCTTTCAAAGTTGTTCATTTTTACAATGCTGTTATTAAAGGATAAATCGTTGCCCTCGTTCTGCTTACTAACCCATTTTCAGTTCTTATTAGGCTTCCCAGGCTTTCCTAAAGCCACCACATTCATCAGTTCTTATAGCACAAGAGTATTCCATTATATTTATATGCAATAATTGGCTCAGCCATTTTCCAGTTGATGGATATCCTTTTAGCTTACAGTTCTTTGCTACCACAAAAAAGAGCTCCTATAAGTATTTTTGTATACATTGGATCTTTTTTCCCCTTTTTTATCTCTTTGGGGACTAATATAGTCCTACTCATTGTGGTATAAGTGTATCTCTTGTTATGTACAGGTTAGTAACTTTTGGTACACAGTTCCAAATTGTTTCCTAAAGTGGTTGGACTAATTAATATTTCCCCAATAGTGAATTCATGTGCCTGCTCTCCTGTAGCCACTCCAACATTTGTTATTGCATTTTTGTCAACTTTGTCAGTCCGATGAGTGGGAAGGATTATAGAGTTGCTATAATTTTCATATCTCTCATTATGAGTAATTTTGAACATTTTTATATGCCTTTATAACTAAGATTTCTTCCCTTGCAAACAGTAAAGCCCATATAAATTTGAATCGATTCTTTGTATATCTTGGAAATGAAACTATTGTCAGAAACTTGCTGTAAAGATTTTTTCCCTAGATAACTACTTTCTCTCTAACCTTAGTTGTATTGGTTTTGTTTGTGCAAAACCTTTTTAATTTTACTTAGTCAAAATTATCCAATTTATCTTCTGGGATTCTTTGTGTCCCTTATTTGATTCTTGGATCCAAGAATGTAAATTGCATGTAAATAGCATATTTGGGTACAGAGAGCTTGTAAATAAAGTCAGGTACTTTTTTTCCTGTTTAAGTACAATTTAAGAAAAAATATAAAGGTAGGATTAGAATTGAGTGGGATAGGTTAAATAGTAACAGAAGGGGGACTTGTGATGAGTTTAGATGAACTTGCTTTTAAAAAATATACATGTGTGTGTCTACCTTACCTATCTATCTGTATATATGTATGTATATGTATATGTATGTATGTATTTCAACATAATTGGTTTCCTTTGCAATCCCATGTATTTTATTTTATGCATTTAAAAACATTTTTCTCAGAAAAGGGGCCATAGTGCTTCACCACTTCATAGTCTTCTTTGGCCATATCCAAAGGGATCCATAATTAAAAAAAAAAAGATTAAGAATCTCTCTGCTGTAGAGCATGGAAGTTTAAAATTAGAAGCTGATTATTCTTAGGATTAAATAGAGGGCTTTGTAGTTTTTTCATTTTTTCATCTTTCAACAAATATTTGAATGATATACTATATGGAAGTCACTCTTGCCAGTTACTATAAGGGATAAAGTGCTAAAGGAATAAGTTACTATAAGGGATAAAGTGCTAAATAAGAGACAGACACTCTCTTATTATCTAGTAGACCTTATTATCTAAGCAGAAAAAATAAGAAATGTACATAACAGGTTGGATTTTTGAAATTATAATAGTTATTAATGCCAGAAGTGATATGCAAAGTGCCTTGAAGATTCAGAATAGGAAGAGATTCCTTCCAGTTGAGTTAATCAGCAAAGAATTCATGGAAGAGGTGAAATATGAGTTGGTCCTTGAGGGAGGAATAGGATTTTAGGAGGTGGAGATGGGTAAGGAGAAGAAGTCATTTCAGGTGCAGAGTTGAATAGTGTAGAAGTCAAAAACACAAGGTATATTTGGAGAATGGCCAATAATCTGGTTTTGGATAGAGTAAGAGAAATGTATAATGGAGCAATCAGTAGTGTCAGATAAGCCTGGGATAATAGGATAAGGTTGGGTTATGACAAGCCTTGAATGCTAGCCAAAGCCTTCAGATTTTATTAATTAGACAATGGGCAACCCTGGAGGCTTTTTAAACAAAGAAGACTCTTAGTTAAATTTGTCTTTCTCTTTCCTTGTAATCTCATTTCCATACCAGAAAAACCTGAGAATTTGCTAACAGCTGGGTAGTTATAACCAAATATATTGGTTTAAAGCAGATTGTAAACTCCTTGAAGCAAAGATCATTTTGCTTTTTTCTGTTTTCCTAATGCCAACTGCAATACTCTGCACACAGTGGGTGTTTAATAAATATTTGTTGAATTGAATTGTAACTTGCAATTTGGAAACTTTCCACTAAATTTCTACTCTGAGGCTTCACATTTCTTCAAAACCCAGAACATGAGAATTTAGTGTCAGAAGAAAGTTGGCAGATAGTTACAATCAGTTTCTAATGTGTGGTGTTTTGTTTTGTTTTGTTCTGTCATTGTGTTTGAAGTTATATCTGTGAAAATGAGGCTATTCCTGTGCCATCCCATTGGGAGAATGTGAATACTGAAGAACCATACCAGGTAAGAGCAGAATTTCAGTGCTTAATATGCACAATAGAACTTGTAAAAGAATAAAAATGCATCCCTGAAATTATGCAAACCTCTTTTCCAGCTCATTCCTTTGCACAAGCAAACGAATGAATACAACGAAGTTGCTAATCTCTTTGGGAAAACGGTGGATAGCAACCGCATCAAAAGGATCCAGAGGATCCAGAACCTGGACTTGTGGGAGTTTTTTTGCCGGTGAGATGATTTCTTAGCTAAATCTTCTTCTGAGTTTAAGAATAGAGTACATGTTTTAAGAGTATGCAAATATAAGTGTTTTAAATGCATTTCATTTTTAAAATTAGCCAAAAAAGAAAAAAAGGAAGAAAGAAAGAAAAAAGAAATCCTATTATGTGACTGTGTAGCCTTGCCATTCTTTTCTTATTTTGTCCTTATTGTTTGGTACTCAGGTTTGTATTTTCCTAACGGCGGATAAAAATATATATTTTTAATTAGATGAAACGTAGCAAACTACTTAGAGCATATGCATCAATTTGCATGATATGATAGTGAAAACTCTAATAAGCACTTCCACCTTTGCAGGTGGAGTTAAATGCAATTAAAAACAAATCCATCCTGTCTGAAATTTGGTATAGAAAAAGGAATTTGAGGACCATTCTAGCTTTGTTGATGTGATTTTCTTTGATTTTTTTTTAAAAATAAATTTTGTTTCCACACAGAAGACAAACTAATCAAGCAAACTCCTAAACCTTCTGTAGTGTGCAGTCCTCCAAAACAGTTAAGCAAAGTGACATAAAATGAATGATTACAACTGATAGATGGTGCATGCAACCTCACTATAGTATACTCTTTTAAGAGCAGAGAAAAGCAGATTTCCAGATAACAAATGTGTTTTCATCTTAGAGCCCTAAAATCACAATCTTTTCAATGTGGTAGAACCTACCATAGCTTATGTTTCACTGTCATATCCTGCGATATGCTCAGGACCACTTTTGGGGAGAGGTTGAGGCTGGCCTCCCTTCATGCTCTTGGTCCTCTTCCTGAATTCCTTTGTAATTTGGAACCATTCCCACATACTTTCATTTCCCTCTCCCATATCCTAACACTTTTCAGCTCCCTTTTGTGTGTGTCTTACTCCTAAGACCTTGAGGGCAGGGACTATCTTTTTGTTTGTGTTTGTGGCCCTAGTGCTTAGCACCGCACCAGAACATAGTAAGCATGCTATAAATATTTATTTCTTCTTTCCTTCCCTCCCTCCATACTTCCTTCCTAACTTCCTTCCTCACCTTAAGGATTGTTCTCTTTCAAATTATCCTCAGTAATTTTCCTTTCTGAAATCCAATCTCTTACCTATTTACTATTCCAAACCCTGCCAAATTACCTACACAATTTCCTTCTCCTTATTGGCCTCAAGTCCTTCTTTCTTTTCCTATGCACATTGGAATTAGAAATGAGGCAGATTTTGACTCCATTTAAAGATAAAAAATCTTGACAATTAGAATGGTCTGCGATAAACTGTCATATTAAACTGTTAGTTTTCTACACTGGATATATCCAAACAGAGATTGAATAATCATGTTAGGAAGCTACCATAGAATAAATTTTTCATATGAACAAATATTCTTTAAGGGAAAAAATACAAATTATTAACAACCATACGAAACATTGCTCAGAATTGCTAATAACATAAAAATTACCAATCAGAACAACTCCAAGGTTTCATATCATACTCCCCAAATTGGCAAATAAAGCAGAAGATGAATGTATTAGAAAGGTTATGTGATCTATGAATTAGCCCAAACCTTTTGTAAATCAGGTAGAATTATTCGCAAAAAAGTAATTAAAATGACCTAGACAGCCCTACTACTAGGCTTATACCTCAAGGACATCAAAGGCTAAACAAAAGGTTTCATATTTGAGAAAATTTTATACATAGCAGAAATTCTTATAATAGCTAAGTAGTAGAAATAAAATCCTATTCAACAAGGAATGAGTGGACACATTGTGGTATGTGAATATAATGAAATAAATAACAAATATGAAAAACTGGAAGATAGAAAGATAAAGTGAAGTGAGCAGAACCAAGAAACCAATATACACAATTTCTAAAACATTCTAAACAGAAAGAACAAGAAAATGAAGCTAAAAAGAGTATAATTATAACGACCATGCTTAGCTCCCGAGAAGAACTGAGAAAGTACACATCCCTCTCTTCACTGGTATAGGAGAGAAGTGTCAGACATGCAGCCTTCAGTCTATACACAGTGTACAGCACTCTTGAGTATGGTTTGAACCAGATTAAATATTTTGAAAATAAATAAAATCCAGTAAAACATAGATAATATTAATATGTGGTTTTATGAGTCAGTATGCCTCTGCAGGGATCTTTATATATGGGTTAGAGACCCCATTTCTATTCGAGTTCAATACATTGAATATACTTTCAGATGCAGTAATTAGTTGATTTTGATGGACTTTTTTTCTTTCCATTCTGATGATAAACAAATGTGATGTAAAAACAAAATGTATCAATAAAAAAGAGTTTCCTGCATTGGCAAGGAGGTTGTTTTAGAGCAGTGGCTTCAAACTCAAATAGGAACGGGGCCTTTAATCCACATATAAACATCCCTATCAGCCACATATTGACTTAGTTTCAAATAATGTATTGTCTGTGTTTCTTGTATTTTTATTTACTTTGTTAAATGTTTCCCAATTATGTTTTCATCTGATTCAGGCTGTACTCAGGAATGTTGTAGGTTGCATGTTTGACACTTCTGTTCTAGAAGTCTTCCCACAAAATTCTGTGATTCTTACTTCATAAGAGTCATAATATATAGCTTTTTTTATTAAAAGAAAACACAGCTAGACTTAACTCTGACCTAATGGGGATTGACATTTAAAGTATTATTTCATTTAAAGTTATTGTGTTTGTATATATTTCTGCCATAGATGATGGATGTAACAAACAAAAACAGAAGGCAAACAGTTTCCTTTTCTATAACCAATTTGAGCAATAACCAATTTTCTTTATGAAATAGTCAATCTTAGGAGCATGCACAGGCATGAAATTTTTATGTGATTTCTTATGTGTTTAAAAGGAGCATATCCGTTTACTTAAATGCTGTCTCTCTGTGAGTTATATTAAAAACAGAGTCTTCTGTTTCATTTCTTTTACACTTTTCTGTTAAATTTTGCTTGTTAAGAAAAATTACTAAAATATTATCTATATTATGCTCCTATTTGGTGGGCTTTTTTATGTTTGTTTTGTACTTTTAGGAAGAAGGCTCAGCTCAAGAAGAAGAGGGGTGTGCCCAAGATTAACGAACAAATGCTGTTCCATGGTACCAGCAGTGAATTTGTGGAAGCTATCTGCATCCATAACTTTGATTGGCGGATCAATGGTATCCATGCTGCTGTTTTTGGCAAAGGTAATCATCTAATTATCAAGATTTCAGTTACATTTTGAATCACACAAGGGAGACTGTCTTTTTCTATTTTACATTGTAAGTAAATATTTTGTTTTAAGATCAAGCAAAATAATGTATATAAGCGCTTCATATACTATACTATATAAATGTCATCTATTGCTATTTTTATCATCGAGCTCAAAGTAACTGTCTTGAACTTCAAGTTTTGCCTAGAAGTCTGTGGTATGTCTTGAGAAATATTACTGAGGTATACAGATTACTTGCTTCATGTATGAATTAGAAGTAAAACTTGTATTCCTTTACCTGATTTCAGAAGCGATTCTCATCTCAATCATCTTGTTAAAAATACTCATCAATAAGTTTTTATTCCTCAAATATTGCATGATCTTTTATCCTATTCAGTATAGTACAAACAGATACAATTCCCGTCTCTTAGTTTATGTGCTAAAAACAGGCCACATTTCATATAAAATATATAACAAAACTACACAATTGTAGAGGCTGGCAAAACATTTTCATTCTTCATAAACATAAATGTAAATGTTATAGGAAGATAGTATGGAACAAAACAAGTGATTTACAAGGATAGATGTCAGGAAAGAATCATTCCCTCTTTTTCATTTGGTTTTCAAAGTCTGATTTCTCCTAGATACACAAGTAAGTCAACAAGAGATGGGGAGAGAAAACTAAGGACTTGACAGTAGCATTTCTGATCTTTTATTTGTTAATTCTAACTACATGATATGTCTCTTTTTTGTGAGAAAGATTGTGAGTTTTAGTGGTCTGCATGCTCATTATGAGTCAACAGCATGACATGGCGGACAAAAGTATCCCAAAAAACCTCATGCTATTTATTGTAGGCTACATTAAGCTTTTCTGTCCAGAGCAAAGGGGTCTGTCTTCTTCCTTATTCAGATCACATTTGGAGTATAGTTTTCATCTCTGGGCATCACATATTTGGATAAGTTGGTACGTTCGCAGAAGAGTATGACCACAGTGAAAAGAGCATTAGAGAACTGGTCACTTGAGGCTTAGTCAAAAGACTTGAGAATATTTAGTTTGGATAAGATTTAAGGAGGGAAGGAAGAAGAATGTTACTGTCCTCAAGCATTTGAAGAGTTATCATGAAGGAGAGATCAGAGAAGACAGAGCCAGAATCAATGGATGAATGTTGAGGGAAGCACACTAACCATGTCACTTTCCTTCAGAAAGTTTATAAGATCAAATGTCATCTACTTATCTTTAAAGTCCTGCACAATCAGGCCCAAGTCTACCTTTTCAGGCTTATTTAAGACTTTCCTGCTCCTTGGTTCTAATCCAGCCAGCTTCCTTCCTATTCCACAACTTGTATTCCATCCATTGCTTCCATGCTTTTGCAAAGGTTGTTTTCAATGACTCCTTCCTTCTCACTGACTTTAAGAATCCTTAACTTTCTTTATGAAGCAGCAGACAGAAGGCCAGCCCTAAAGTCAGGAGGACTTGAATTCAAATTTGACCTCAAACACTTACTAGCTGTGTGACCCTGGGCAAGTCAGTTAACCATGGTTGCCTCAGTTTCCTCACCTATAAAGTGAGGTAGAGAAGGAAATGGCAAACCACTCCAGAAAGAATGCCAGGAAAATGCCAACTGGAATCACAAAGAATCTGACATGACTGAACAACAGCAATAAGCTTTCTTTATGCATCAGCTCATGTGCTGCCTCTTAGGAGAAGCCTTTTTGGAGCTCCTTAGCTTGGAGTGATTTCTCCCTTCTCAAATTAGTTTTTTCTCATGTCTCTTTATGTGTTACTCCAGTGGAATGTAAGCTTCATAGGGGCAAAGACTTTTTGTTATTTCTGTTTTTTTATCCTCAGTGTCTAGGATAGTGCCTCATATGTCATAGCTTATTCATTTAAATTAATGTAAAAGAAAGCATCCTAATAATTAAGTATGTCCAGAAGTGGAATTGGGAGGTAAATTCTTCCTCTTTAAACAGGGAATGGATAATCACTTGTCAATGCAGATGTAGTTGTAGATGAGGATTGCCTACATGAACCTGGACAAGTCACTACAACACCTCTTGTATTCTCAATTTACTCATTTCTAAAATGAAAAGATCGAATTAGATAATTTCAAAAGCTCTTTTTCAGCTCTTATATTTTTTTTGTTTCTATGATTCATGTGTTGTGTAAGCTAGATGGCCTCTTAGATCATTTCATCTCTGAGATTCAAAATAATTAAATAAGGAAGATTTTTAGAGTGTCTAGATGTGTGAAGCCTGGGCAAGGAGGGAGAAAAACAATTCAGAGAGTTCATTCCATTCACCTAACAGTAATGGTTAAAAGATATTAACAATGTCATAGGGCTTCACAAATCCCCAAATATTTACAAAGTAGATGTTATCTCAGCAATGTTGTTTTCATACTCACTCTCTTAGAGGATCCTAATGCTTTAGTCTTTACATTTTAGCATCAAACGAGGGAAATTTTTTCTCTTCTTGAATTTGAGGGGCATAGCAGGTGGAGCACTGGACTTAGAGTTATTAGATGAGAGTTTGAATTCCATCTTAGACATTTCCTAGTGTGATTATGATTATGTTGTTTAACTTCTCAGAGGCTCAGTTTTATCACTACAAAATGAGGATACTAATTCTTGCACTATCTATTTCCTAGAATTATTGTGAGGAAAACACTGCAAAATCTTAAAGTGAGAGGAAAAAAAAGAAAGAAAGAAGGAAAGGAAGAAAGAAAGAAAAGAAGAAAAGATGGAAGGAAGCTCATGTATTAAGTGTTTACTGTGTACTAAACACTACTAGGCATAAGCAAACTAGTACCTGCCCTTGAGGAGCTTACCCTCTAATGTGGGAAGACAGCTGACTAAGAGAAGCTGAAAAGGCAGGAAAGGGAGGAGAGGCTAGCATGGAGAAGTCAGGAAAGACTGGGTCCAGCAAGGTAAGAGCCATACATGAAGACCAAGATTCCATAGGGGAGAAGGGAGAGATAATGGACCAGTCATCAAGGGCAAAAGGCAAGGAAGCCATAATTGCCCTCTAAATGTGAGTTATTATTTCTTCAACATTATTGGCTTTTGAAATTATTATAGCAGATATAGTAGATAGAGTTCTGGTTCTGGAGTGGAAGCCCCAAGTTCAAACAGGTCGCTGATTCAACCCTGAGCAAGTCATTTTACCTTTGTCTGCTTCGGTTTTCTCATATGTAAAATGAAGATACTAACAGCATTTTTTCCCAGAATTGTTATGAGGATAAAAAGGAGAGAGTATTTGTAAGGCACTTTTGCAAACCTTAATAGCCTATGTAAACACTATGTTTTTTTTTCCAAGTAAAAGATCTTGTTATTGATATACATACTGTTGAGTTCATAGGATCTTAGATTGAGCGCTAAAAGGAACTTTCAAGTTATCTTATCCATCTGGCTTCTTTTACAGATAAGAACAAAAGACCCTGAGAAATTAAATAACTTTACTGAGGCTCCACAGTTAGTAAGTAGCCTAGCCAACATTAAGACCCCAGTCGTCTGGTTCCAAGCTCAGTCTCTTTAGACCAGACCACTCTCTCTCCATAGCAGAGCAATGCAATGCCTCATGCTGCAGGATCCCTAGCAGGTGGTGGAAGGTCCAGCCTGCAGAGAGTGGGAGGAGCAGGAAACTTCAGATCGGTAGGAGGTGTGGCTTTGGATTTTGTTTCTAACACTTCAGAGCATCCTGACTCTGGGAACATAATTTCACTCCCTGCCCCTCAATCTGTAGTTACCTCATCTGTGAAATGGTAGTAATAACAACTGGCTGCTGTGGGGATCCATCCATGAGGTAATGCTGGTGCAGAGCTTTGCAAACCTTGAAGTGCTTGGATAAATATGAGTTAGTATTTTCAGCCCTGGCATGTGGCTGTATGTCCTTTTTTGGAAAGATCTGCAAATAATGAAATTCAATGTCTAACCTTAGTGTTTTACTATATATTTTGCTCCCTTGAAAATCAGAAAGATTTTCCTTATGTTCAATCAGTCTCTGGAGTCATGATGACATTTTTGTCCTTTTCCCTCAAGGGACCTACTTTGCCAGAGATGCCGCATACTCCAGTCGCTTCTGCAAAGATGACATGAAGCACGGGTCTACGTTCCAGATTCATGGAGTCAACTTGCAGCAGCGACACCTGTTCCGAACATACAAGTCCATGTTTCTCGCGCGGGTGCTGATTGGAGACTACATAAATGGAGACTCCAAATACATGCGTCCTCCCTCCAAAGATGGGAGCTTTGTGAATTTATATGACAGCTGTGTTGATAATACCTGGAATCCAAAGATCTTTGTCGTTTTTGATGCCAATCAGATCTATCCTGAGTATTTAATAGAATTCCACTGAGCTGTTGCCTAAGTGGTAATTCTGGATGGTTGTTGCTTCTTTGTGAAAGGAATTGATATATCTGTTCTACAGTCCCTAAATGTTTAGTATTCTGACCAGCTTTTGAAACAGATGTGGAGTGGCTTCTACCTTAAAGATGCACTGGGCCTTATGTATTTCTTCCAAAGCACTAGTTAGGAAATAAATGATATTATTGCCTTTTAAGAAATAAGGTAGCAAAGAAGCTTATTCAGAGCTGAAATAACAGCCTCATTTAAAATAAGCATTCAAAAGTTTTGAAAGTTTACTTGTCTGTTAATAGAATGTGGATTTCAATTTAAAGGCTAAAAAATTCCTACCTTAAGTCTTTGGAAGAAATACAGATCTTGGCATAAATGTACTGTGCTGTAATTTCCAAACTTTTGTAAGAATTTACCCTTTTTAATGTAACTCTCATGTTGTGCTGCTTTGTGTGCTTTTTGGAGAGTGAAATTTCAACCTCTATAGATTAAACAGATGAGAAATAGCCACAGTGCTATCACAGGAACTGATAGGACAAAGTCAAGATACAGTGCACTACTGTTTCAGATTTCCTTAGGAAAGCATGCTGCAAGGCCCAGACTTGCTTATATCATTCAGTGTTCTCTCCTCCAGCTGAATTGACAAAGGCTGTAGGTCATTGAGCCTGCAGTCCATTCACAGCTCCTCTGGAGCTGCCTGCACCAAATCCTGCTGCACAAGGTGTATATCCTATTCTGAAAAGTGTGACTTTTTAATTTATTGCTCTGAACCCCCTTTCCCTGTTTGTTTCTTGGAGTGTCTTCTGTGAGCTTCTGAGATTTATATCTCTTTCCTGCTATTCCCCTGTGATTTACGTAACTTAGTTAAATTTCGATTCTGTGTGTCTCTATGTTGTATTAATACAAAGTTTGTAGCACTTTGGAAGGTTTGCTATGTACTTGTAAGTAGCAGTGGACAATCTTTTGAAAACTTAGGTACAATTCACAAATCCACTTTATGGAGGCCTTTTCTACATTCCATCTATTTTGATATTTCATTATAAGGAAGAGCTGGTGCCAAACTTTTCCTTGGAAACTTTTCTCAGCTTATATGAATGCTTTGAGGAGTTGTTGTTTCTACATTAGCATCATTAGACATTTTCAGCCTGAGGTTAAAACTAACTTCCCAGCAAGATGTGGTCTAATATCCTATGGAGTATCATAGCATGGGCTGGTAAGGTAGTTAGAAATGAAATGTGTGAAGAACAAGATTAGTGGTGACTGATCTTCAGGAGTCATATTTTTCCTAAGTTTTTTGAATATCTGACTGCATGTGTAAGTGCCACCTAAAGGAAATACTATATATGGTACTTACTTTGAAAGACTTGCTCAGTGCAGCAAAGCCTTCTTGCCTCAAACTTCTAGACCAATAAGCCTGTGTAGATGAAGTGAGCTAAGAATTGTAAAAACAATTGTGAAAGAGGGAAACATTGAGGGAACAAGCTATAACTGAATCCAGAGATCATTGGGCAGTCATAATGCGTTGACAAAGTGATGGCTATTTGAGGGAGGAGAGAAACAATATTACTGATATTAGGAATTCAGGGTAAGGTTGTTTTGCAAAATGAGCAGTTATTTGTACCTTGAAAAATTTTCTCATTTTCCTCTCTTCAGCAAGGTATATCTTTACAACCTCAGGATGAATGCTTTTCCCATTGCTTCCATGGCCATCATGATGGAGTAAATAAGGTGGAAGTCTGAGGTCTCCCCGTTCCAAAATTGTGTTTAAATCCAGGTTATCTGTGAGCCCAAAGTGGGGTCCCAACAAAGCAGTGTATGGTAACTCTGAGCTTAACCAGTTGACCTTTTTAAAAGAAGATAAGAAAAGATAGGTTGTATCTTGCCTAAATTTTCTGAGAATACACTGCTATTAATTTTTTCATTGATACATTCTGTTTTGACATGACAGATATTTCCCAATAAATACCCAACCCTCACTACAAACAATGTACATTCCTCAAGGCATACTATCCAGAACAGGATCAGCCTAATAGCAAGATGATGTTGTAGCACATGATAGTTTTCATGTTTGTGGTTTTGAACAGACTCAGTTGAGCCTGAGTACTGAATCAGATACTTTTACAAATGTTAATTCTTGGTTTGTTTTTGTTTTTCAAAAACTTAAATTGGGAATTATCATTCACAATTGATAAATGATATGATGCCTGGACTCATCCATTTACTATCCTTTTAGTGAAAAAAGATTGTCCTAAGTTAACAGAATATTTTAAATGTACTTAGTTGAATGGTGTGAATTCTTGTTTTTTGTAATTTTTCCTTCTTGGAATGTGATGAGATAGAAAGCAGAAGAGTTTGTAGGAAAACATCGTTTGATGAAGCTTTGTGATGAAATGAGCGAATTTTCAAATAGATGAGCACATTTCATGTTCAGAATGTAGATTGTTGGTAGTAAGGAATTTGGAGATGTTTTGATAGATTGAATAAAGTGGTTTTACACACATTTATTGCAGCATTCTCTAGTTATTCTTGAGTTATGTATGTGTGCTGAATTTGTGTCTATGAATGTATTGTCCTTTTTGTCACCATGTAGTATGTAATCTTATCCATTTAGTTCAAACTTAATATACTTCAAAAAAATTTTCAACTTTTAACTCTCACATTCACCATTAAAGGTGAGGGAGGTGCTTTATCTTTACTTTGACCCCATCTGACTCAGGCAACAGCTAATCTCAAACAACTTGTGCAGATAACCTTTCTTTTTATTAAACAGCCACCTTTGACTGTCTCAGAGAAACAACTATGCAGATGTGCTTTCATCCTACCACATGGCCTACCTCCTGCCTGAGGTTATAACACAGGTTCAGACAGTAGTCACATTCAAATAACCTCTGGACACAACTACTATGTGTATAGTCCTTATTTTTGAGATCTTTGCAGGACTATTTTGACACCTATTACCTCTATAACACAATGAGGAATCAAATTTGGATAGTAGTGGAGGATCTGTCTTTCAAAGCTAAGAAAAATGAGACACAAAGAGATGTGATATATCCAAGGGTGTGGAATGTTGAAAAAAATCATTGAAATAATTTCTAAGCCTTTTTATCCATTTAGCTAGCTGTTAAGGGATGCTGTTCCCCCTGAATTTTACTAGTATAGCATCTTTTCAAATTTGCTAGTTAGTTGAACTAAGGGTGCTTACCAAATACTACTTAGCAGCAACCAAAAGAAATCATTCAAATATGGAGCCACAGTAAGGATCACATAAAATTTAGCAGCTTCCTCATTAAGGGATCAGAGAGTTTGGAATATGATATTCTGGAAGACAAAGGAACTAGGAGTACAACCAAGAACAACTGCCCAGCAAAACAGAGTATTATCCTTCAAGGAAGCAGAAAGGATATTAAATGAAATAGAGGACTTTGTAGCATTCCTGATGAAGAGACCAGAACTAAATAGAAATTTTGAATTTCAAATACAAGACTCAAGAGAAACATAAAAAGATAAAAATGAAAGAGAAATTACAAAGGACTCAATAAGGTTAAACTTTACCTTTCCACATGGGAAGATGATACTTGGAACTTTTAAGAACTTTAGCATTATTAGGACTTTTAGAAGGATTTGCTGTAGACAGAGGGCACAAGAATGAGTTGACTATGTTGGGATGATATTTTAAATGGATAGACAAGAAAGAAGGATGTCTCAAGAGAAGGGGGAAAGAAGAGGAAGAAAGAAGAAAATTATCTCACACATAAGAAGCATGGAAGGAAGACCTTTTACAATGGAAGGGAATATGGCAGGGAAACAAACAATGCTTGATTCTCACTCTCAAGGGGGAAATACATGTATACACTCAAGTGAGTAGCGAAATCTATTACCAAACAGGGAAATATGAGGGGGAGGAAATAAGAGAAAGGAGGAGGTAAACAAAAAAAGAGTAGGTGGATAAAGGAAGGCAGAAGCAAAACACACTTTAGAGGAGGGACAAAATAAAATGTGAGAGGGAATGATAAATAGAAGAAAATAGAATGATAGGAAATGCAGTTAGCAACTATAGCTGAATGTTAATGGGATATATTTGCCCTTAACACAGAAGAAGATAGTAAACTGTAATAGAAACCAGAATCCAACTATATGTTATTTACAAATAACACACTTGATACAGAGGGATACACAGAGAGTTAAAATAAAGGGTAGATTGGATTCTATTATGCTTCAAATGAAGTAAAGAAGGCAGGAGTAGCATTTGTGATCTCAGATAAAACAAAAGTAAAAATAGATCTAATTGTAAGAGATAAGTAGGGAAACTACATCTCTGGGGTCCAAAATTGTCCAATCTGCAAGAAAAACCACTGAGGCAGGGCTCCAAGCCAATAGCACTTTATTAAAGCGTCCATGGCTCGCTCTAATAAAGTCGACCTCAGATCTTCCTTATGATCTAAGATGCTTCTGGTTCCCAGGACCATTTTTATAGGGTTTAATACCAGGATACTCAATATGAAATCCCATTGGTTGATAGACCCTGTTTTGAAAGACAAACACAATGTATCAGCTAAAAAAAAATGGTATATCAGCAGGCTATGTAGCATATCTCCACTGACTAATTGATCGTAAGATGGATGGGTTCCTCATACTGGGCAAGAGGAGATGGGACAGATGGTACAGAGATACCAAAAACAAATTGGGGTACTTTCCACACTATGCCACCTAATCTAGGCTTGGACATGGAATTTGAGCAAAACAGGATGGAGATATCTTTGTCAGTATTCTTGTGGTTGCACAAGTGGTCTTCATAACTGGTAAATAGTGAATATTGAATTAAATTTTCAGGCCTATTATAAAAGCCTATCTTATCTAATTATCCTTATGTGATTTATGTAAAATATCAAACTGGTTAATACTATTTAGAATAGAGGGATCCAAATGAATCCTTTCTCACACATCTTGCTAAAAGGCACCATAGACAATAAAGTAAAATCAATACTACACATTTATTCACCAAATGGCATAGCATCCAAATTCTTAAAGAAAACTTAAGTGAATTACAGGAGGAACTAGGCAGTAAAACTATATTAGTGGGAGACCTCAACTTTCCCCTCAGAACTAGAAAAATGTAAAAATAAGAAGTTAAGAGGATGAATAAAATTTTAGAAAAGTTGGATCTAATGGACCTCTGGAGGAAATTAAATGGGAAAAGAAAGTTGTATACTTTTTCTCAGTTGTACACGGCATCTTCACAAAAATTTGACCAAGTATTAGGGCATAAAAACCTTACAACAAAATGCAGAAAAACATAGGTATTAATGGCACCCCTTTCAGACCACAATCCAATAAAAATAACATTTAATAAAGGGCTATGGATGTATAGATTAAAAATTAATTGGAAACTAAATCTAATCCTAAAGAATGAGTGGGTCATAAAAATAATCAATTATTTCATTAAAGAGAATGATAACAATGAAAGAACATTCCAAAATTTTGGGGATATAGCCAAATAGGCTATAGGGGAAGGTTTGTATCTCTAAACATGTACATCAATAAAAGAGAAAAAGGGCAGATCAATGAATTGGGCATGAAACTAAAAAAAAAAAAATAGAAAAAAGAACAAATTAAAAATCTCCAATTAAACATCTAGAATGGAAATTCTGAATATCTAAGGGGAAATTATAAAATTGAAAGTTAAAACCCCCCAGAAGTTGACTTTATAAAAAAATAAAATAAATAAAACATTGGTTTATTTGATTTGAAAGAAAGAAGAAACAAATTCCCAGTATCAAAAATTCAAAGGGTAGAATGTACCAACAATGAAGATGAAATTATTTAGGAGTTTTTTTGCCCCATGATATACAGTAAAGCAGGAAATCTAAGTGAAATGGATAAATATTTATAGAAATATAAACTGCCCAGATTAGCAGAAGAGGAAGTAGATACTTAAACAATCCTATCTTAGATAAAGAAATTGAACATGCCATAAATGAGCTCCCTAAGAAAAACTCTCCAGAACTAGATGGATTTCCAAGTGAATTCTACTAAACATTTAAGGAACAGTTAATCCAAATACTGTGTAAAGTATTTGTGAAAAAATAAGGAAAGAGTCCTATCAAATTCTTTTTATGACACAAATATGGTGTTGATGCCTAAACTGGGGAGAGCAAAAACAGAGAAAGAAAACTTACTTCCTTAGTGAATATAAATGCAACAAGGCATTTACATCAACATGTCACAAAGACCATACATATGACCATATGGGATTTATACAAAGAATGCAAGGCTGATTAAATATTAATAAAACTATGACATAATTAACCATATAAATAGCAAAACAACAAAAAGCATATGATTATGTCAGTAGATGAAGAAATAGATTTTGACAAAATACAACGAGTATTCCTATTAAAAACAATAGATAGGATAGGAATCAATAGAGCCTTTCTTAAAATAAGTAGTATCTATCTAAAACCAACAACCAATGTTATTTGTAGTGGGGACAAATTTAAAGTCTTCCTAGTTAGATCAGGGTAAAGTAAGGATGTCCATGATCAACATTGTATTATAAAATGATAATTATAGCATAAGACAAGAAAAAGAAAATGGCAAAATAAAAATGGTCATTGAGGAAACAAAGCTATCACTGTCTGCAAGATGATATGATGATATACTTAAAGAATCTGACAGAATCAACTAAAAAACTAGGTGAAATAATCAGCAACTTTAGCAAAGTTATAGCATATAAAATGACCCTCCTCCATAAATCATCAACATTTTGATATACCACCAACAATATTCAGCAGGAAGGGATAGAAAGAGAAATTCTATTTAAAGTAACTGGCAATATAAATACTTAGGAATCTGAATGTGTTCATCCTTTGTTGCCAAAGAAGACCATGCCATCAGAGAAATGATGACATGACTTGCACTTGACTTTGTTTTGAGTGAGGGAGGGCTATGCAAGGTCACCAGCCTCACTTCTCCTCCAGAGCTATCTGAATCCAGTGACCAGATATTCATCAGGATGACTGGAGATAACCCAGGATGAGACAGTTGGGATTAAATGCCTTGCCCAAGGTCACACAGCTAGTGAGTGTCAAATGTCTGAGGTGAGATTTGAACTCAGGTCCTCCTGACTCCTGCACTGGTGCTCTATCCACTGAACCAAAAACCCAGAGACAATTACAAAATTACAAAATATTTTTCACACAAATAAAGATAGTACATAACAATTGGAGAAATATTTATTTCTCCTGGGTAAGATGAACCAATGTAATAAAAATGTCAATTCTATCTAAGTTAATTTACTTATTCAGTGCCATATCAATCAAATTACCAAAGAATTTAGAGCTAGAAAAAAAAATAAAAAAATCCATCTGGAAGGGCAAAAGGCCAAGACTACCTAGGGAATCAATGGAAAAAAATATGAAGGATGGAAGGAAGCTTAGCAATACTAGATTTCAAACTATATTGCAAAGCAGTATTAATAAAAACAATTGGGTACTGGCTAAGAAATAAAGTTTTGGATGATTGAAATAAGTACACAATATATATTAGTAAATGATCATAGTAATCTAGTATTTGATAAACTCAAAGTTCCAAGCTTTGGGGTAAGAATTCACCAAAAATTTCTGGGAAAACTGGAAATCAATTTGGAAAAAAAGTAGGCATAGACAAGCTAGGTACTACAGTGGATCGAGTAGCAGGCCTGTAGTCTAGAAGACTCACTTTCCTGAGTTCAAATCTGATCTCAGACACTCCTTAGTTGTGTGACCTTGGGTAAGTCAGTTAATCCAGCTTGCCTCAGTTTCTTTGTCTGTAAAATGAGCTGGAGAATGAAATGGAAAAGCACCCCAGTATCTTTGTTAAGATAATCCCAGATGGAGTCATGAAGAATGAGACACAACTTAATTACAATAAGTGTAGACCAACATCTTACACCATATACCAAGGTAAAGTCAAAATGGGTAATAGACAAAAAGGTTGATGTAACTAAATTAAGGGAGTATAGAAAAAATTACCTGTCTCCCCTATGAATAAGGGAAGTGTTTATGATGAAACAAGGGATAGAGAAGATCATGGGAAGTAATAATTTTGATTACATGAAATTCACAAGGTTTTTTATTAACAAAACTAATACAACTAATTTAAAAGGAAAATAGGAAACTGGGGGAATTTTACAGCAAATTTCTCTGAAAAAGGCCTCATTTTTCAAATATATAGGGAACTGAGTCAAATTTGTAAAAATATGATCTATTCTCCAATTGATAAATGGTCAAAGGATATGAGCAGGCAGTTCTCAGAAGAAGAAATCAAAGCTATCAATAGTCCCATAAAAACTTCCCTAAATCACTATTGATCAGAGAAGTACACATTTAAAAACTCAGAGATACCACATTATATCTATCAATTTGGCTTACATGTCAGAAAAGAAAAAATGAGAAATGCTGGAAGGGATATGTAAAAATAGGGACACTACTGTGTTGCTGGTTGAGTTATTAACTGCTCCAAACAATTTGGAATTATGCCAAAAGGGCTGTAAAACTGTGTATAGCCTTTGACCCAATAATACCACTATTAGGCCTATATGTGAAAGAGAGAAAAGAAAAGGGAAAAAGATCCATTTATACCAAAATATAGCAACTCTTCTTTTTTGTGGTGACAAAGAATTGGAAATCAAGGTCATGTCCATCAGCTGGGGAATGGGTGAACAAATTGTGGTATATGATTGTGATGGAATACTATTGTGTTATAAGAAATGGTGAGCAGGCAGATTTCGTAAAAATCTGGGAAGACTTATATGAATTGATGCAAAGTGAAGTAAACAGTAGCAGGAGAATGTTGTACATAGAAGCAGCAATATTGTAAGAATGATCAACAGTGAAATACATATTCTGATCAGGACAATGATCCAAGGCATATGAAGATCTTCAGTGATGGGGCATTCACTCCCTCTGAAAGCAAGCCATTGTACTATTGGGCAGTTTTAATTGTTAGGAAGGTTCTTTATCCTGAGTTCATGTGTGCTCCTCTACCAATTACATCCTTTTCCCTTGGGGGCCAAACAGAATAAAACTAAACCTTCTTCCATGTCATAACCTTTCACATACTTGGAGGTTGCAGTCATGCAAGTCTTCTCTTTTCAAACTGAACATCTCTAAGTCATTTACCCAATCTTGCGTGCTTTGGTTCCCTCAGTATCTTGTCATTTCCCTCTGGACACTCTGACCTGAATACAGAACTTCAAAATATCTGTTTTATTCTGTACGTTAACTGTCTTTATTACAGCTTAGTATCGTATTGATTTGCAGTGCTGCCATATCATATTGCTTTAGTATTTTGATGTTACAGTGTACTGAAAGCCCAAGATATTTTCATGAGTTTTAGTTTAGTCTTCCATCCTTTCCCAACCCTATGTTTTTTAGTTGATTAAAAAGAGGCTGAAATGTTGGACTTTATATATTTCCCTATCAAGTTTCATTTTATCCAATTCATCTAAGTTTTCTTATCTATTCCAGTTCTATCATCCTACATGTTAGCTCTCCCTCCTAGCTTGGTGTCATTCCACAAATCTGATAAGCAAGTCAGCTTGTGTTTCTTCAAGTCATTGCTGAAAACAGTAAACACAATAAGGACATAATTTGGAATAGATGTCCTAATATTTATTTAATGGACTGAAATGCCTTCCTCTTAACTTATCCTTCCCTCCTCTATTCCCATTAAGTTGTGCTGCTTCAAGCTTTCAAGAAGTGAAAGAAAGTAAAGTAGTCCCTCTGTCACTTCCACCTATCTGTCATAATTCTGACATCTGGAACAAGATGATTGCTTCTTGTCATCCCCTCCACATGCCAGTGCCACAACTAGAGTGACCTGTGACCACTGAATGACCTCATTCAGTAGTGGGGACCAGGTGCTATTAACTAAGTGCTTATTCCTATATGTCTATGCATACCATCCAACACCACAAGGTATTCTGTGATGACTCCAATATTCTTTTTTGACTTTCAGTGGGCCAGCTGCTTCTCTCTTAGCTCTCAATGTAGGGTTTATTTATATGCATATATTACCCAATGGAGTTGTATGACTTCATACCTTCATCTTACCAAGAATATTCCCTTTCATCTTATTTATCACTGTTCCAAATTACTCTCACTCTTTGCATATTTTGAGTAAATATTGAACTGAATTAAAAAAAGGAAACAAGTTTTGGTGTAATCAGAATCTATGAGGATCTGATTTGTAGAATGTATATCTTAGTTAAGAATTTGATATTTGCCAATATAGTTATGTAAGCTAAGGCTAAAATGTGTCTTTTAAATAGGCATAGACTCTACCATCATTTAACTTTTGGTATTCATCTATTTCATTCTTTACCTCAGAGTTCAGAAAACTTACCTTCAAGTTCAGAAAAGGAAGGAATTTCAACTTATCACCTATATTTGCCTTGTGATGTGGATTAGCAAATGGTCATGTTGATAAATTTAGGAAATCCAAATACAAACTGAAAAAAATAGAAAATTCTGAACCAAATTCTTATATTTGACATACATAATTATCTGATCTTGTTATTATTAAATTTTAAAACAAATAAATTTAAACTTAATTTAAATTTTTGCCAAAAATAAAATCTTATTATTAAATTTTCACCAAAATAAAAATCTACTCATTACCTTCTCTCAGGAGAATAAGACACTGCTAAAGAACAGCATTTTTATAAGAAAATGACCTCTAATACAAAAATGAATTAATTTAAAAGTTGCCAGATTAACTTCAATTGTAATAAAAGATTCTGGGATAGGATGTAAAAATGCAATGAGTAAATCAGTTTCAAAATAGTGCATATCAAGTAAGTTGTTTATATTAAAACATGTTTGTACTTCAATACACGTTCAAAATACAGGTGGTAATACTAAATTAAATAGGAAACTCAAATAAAATTATCTTTTCTCATTTAGGTAACAGAAGATATTCCACAAATTACTTTCCTCTAAAGAAATTAATCTCACCAAAATCTTGTCCTGCAAACAAAAGTGAAGATGTTCCTGATCTAGTCTTAATAATAGAATACAGCTTGGTTCTAAAAACTGTTGCATCAATACCCAATCATTCTTACATATTTTGAAACACTTTACATTTTGAAACATTTTACATATTTAAAACATTTACATTATACACAAATATATAACTAATAACAGATAGATGACAAGGTTGAAATTCATCTATTTAGTTGATGAGAATATAGAAAGGACTAAAATTTTAGGTTAAAAAGCTTGAATCTTATACTGCATCTTATTATGGTAGCTCAGAGGTGTTCCAGTATTAGCTCATAAGACAAAAAAATCTAATATTGTGTTCATATTGAATCTGACATGATTATAGAAATTTGTCCTAAAAGAAGAATAAGAAAATAGCTATATAGTAAGGTGAAAATATTCCCTTATCTTGATGTCAGTTCCAGGCTAGTCTATATATGTGTATGTGTGTGTGTGTGTGTGTGTATGTATATGTATATGTATGTGTATGTATATATATATATATACATATATATGTATATATATATGTATATATATATATATACATATATATGTATATATATATATATATATATATACCGAGAGAGAGCAAGAGAGATAGAAAGATAAATAGATATAGATACATAGATATAGATTAGAGATATAAATATAGATAGTCAATCACATTGAGCCAGGCTTAAATGACGGAATATTTTCATAGAGGGGAAACTGAATCAAGAGAATCTAATTCAGCCATGCCAAGCATCATTCTCCTAACCTTCCCCATGAGAACTCCACCTGTACAGTTCATGTGTGTCAGCCCCATAAGGATTGCTGGCATCATCAACCTAGTAACATTCCTTGATGATCTTACCTGAAATAAGACTCAGAACAGTATCAGTTACAATTCCATAAGGTCTTAAATAACAAGTTACAATAATCATGGCTTTGGGTGATTTGGATTTCAAGAATTACACATCCTTAATAAAAAGTACTAACTATAATCTCTCATTGGAACCAATGAGATTTATTATAGAAAACAAATCACAACTTATCGTGTCTTAGAGAGATTTGCTGTGAGAGGAAAAGCAGGGACATTAATTTAGTACATCAGTACTATTCCTAAAGGCCAATGCCCAAGGCTCAGAACGATTATAAGCAGTTAAGTATATAAAGCCAGGGGGGCAGATGTCTTGTATGGAAAAATGAATTGAGAGTCCAACCTTAACCTTCTTAAGGTTGTTCTCCTAACCTTATTCCCAGGGACAGAAAGATATACAATGGCCTTAGATCTCAGATATCGCTTCCAATGAGCTGCTGGCATTTTTCTTGAAGCTTCATTTAAGATTGGTCCAAAGACACAAAAACACTGAAGCATGAAACATAAAAGAATATTCAGGGTACAAAAAAGTTTCCCCTCAAACAGCAAAATCTCACTAATTCCATTAGAGTTGGGGACCAGACCAATTTCTCTTTCTCACGAAAAACGTTTAAGCTTTACCCTGTTGTAAAAATGGCAATTAGTGGGAAACCTTTAAATATCCAGATATCTTTCTCTTCTTCAACCTTTAATGTTAAGACCAGGGTTGGTGTAAAATGCAACTATAGTATGGACCATTCAAATTTAGCTTCATAATTCACAATAGTCTTAAAACATAAATTTCTAATTACCACAAATAATTCCTAATTACTACCCCCCTCCATTAAAAAGTATTTGTAGTGGGGGAGGGGATTTATTTTTCTAAGTGGAGCAATGCCAAAAATATATCCAGTTAGATTAGCCTTGTCATAATAACCCCTAATAAATTAACCAATAATCTTGCAACTTTCCATAAATGATAGCAAAATAATTTTAGATCAAACCTTCTCTTTACTATAGGCAGTTATGGATGTAATAGTTTGTTCACTTTTTTTTTTCCTTTTTTAAAAATTAATAGTTAAGCTCATAATAATGTAGCAGTATCTAGATAGGAAAGAAATTGTAATCCTAACAGTAGTTCTTCATAATATTATATATTTGAAACATAAAAAAGACATTTCTAGTCAAGGTATCTCAATTCAGTTGCATAAATTTCTTAATTATTTTACACAAAAAATCATTCTGAAGAATTTTAAGTGGACCTACATAAAACTGATCTATAAATTTCCTCATTTTAATTCAGTGTGCTTTATATTTTCACTTCTGTAAATCTTAGGTTTAAGCATTGTAGAATTCATAACATCACCAGAAGAGGTGAAACAAATGTAACCATGTAAAGCATCACATCAGATAAAAGCAATAGAAGACATTTTTTTCTTTATTATAATCCAAATAAAATGAAATACTCTTTACATGAATAGAATAACATAACAATATCCAAATTAAAAGAAGTTTTAATCTTCTGTGTTGCTGTTACCCAGTCTACTTAATTTAATATTAACAATACCCAGAAATACATATAAAGCTTTACCTGTCTCAATTCACACCTGGAACTATTTTCCAAATAGTATCATGTGAAACTGCAATTTATAATATTATATTTTCTCAAGGACTATTTATTTCAAGCATTTTATATTATGGGATTCACTGTTTCTTAGCTCAGCAGGCCAGTGGTATAGCAGTTAAACTTTGAGGCCTCTAGCCCCAGGGCAGAAGGCAGATTACTAGCGCCAGAACCCAGGATACAACAGGAGAAATTACACCAGGTCACTCCAGTGCAGTGGGCAAGCTGCCAATACTTTAGGCATCAGAGCAGAAAGTCAATGACCAGGCCCCTGAACCCCAGCACAAGAAGCTTGGAGAAATACCCCTGTGCCCTAGAAGCAGAGCTCAATTTTTTAAAAAGTAAGCAAAAAGCCAAAAAGAGCCCTAATCATAGAAGACCACTATGTTGACGGGGGAGATCCAAACAAAAACTCAGAAGAGGACAGCAATGTCAAAATACCTGCTTGAGAAACCTCAAAAGGGAATATGAATCAGTCTCAAGGCCAAAAGGCCTTCTTAGAGGAGGTCAAGTAGGATTTTAAAAGATCAAATAAAAGAGGTAGAAGAAAAATTGGGGAAATAAATGAGAGATATGCAAGAGAGAATCAATAGCTTGGAAAAATGAGGACAAAAATTAACTGAAGAAAACAATTTCTTAAAAACTACAATTGATTGAATGGAAAAAACTTCACTGAAGAAAACAAGTCCTTTAAAAGTAGATGTGGTAAAATGGAAAAGGAGATATGAAAGCTAACTGAAGAAAATAATTCCTTAAAAATTAGAGTTGGGCAAATGGAAGCTAATGACTCTATGAGACGTTAAGAATCAGTCAAACAAAATCCAAAGAATGCAAAAATAGAAGGAAATGTAAAATATATCATTGGAAAAACAACTGATCTGGAAAATAAATCCAATAGAGATAATTTAAGAATTATTAGACTACCTGAAGGACATGATCAAAAAAAAAAAAACCTGTATAGCATCTTTCAAGAAATTATCAAAGAAAACTGCTCTGATATCCTAGAACCAGAAGGTAAAATAGTCATTGAAAGAATCCACTGTTCACGTTCTGAAAGGGATCCCAAAATGAAAAGTCCAAGGAATATCATAGTCAAATGCCAGAATTATCAGGTCGAGGAGAAAATATTGCAAGCAACCAGAAAGAAACAATTCAAATATCAAAGAGCTATAGTCAAGATTACATAGGTCTAATCAGCTTCTATATTAAAAGACCAGAGGGTTTGGAACATGATATTCCAGAAGACAAAGGAGTTTAGATTACAACCAAGAATCAATAATCTAGCAAAATTTAGCATAAGGTTTTAGGGGAAAAGATAGACATCCAATGAGTTATGGGACTTTCAAACTTTTATGATGAAAATACCAGAGCTGAATAGAAAATTCAATCTTCAAATACAAGACTCAATAAAAAAATAAAAAGGTAAACAGGAAAGAAAAAACATTATTAATAAGATTAAACTGTTTACATCCCAACTTGAGAATATGATATTTAACTCTTGAGAATTATATCTTTATTAGGGCAGTTAGAAGGGGTATACGTAGACAGAGAGTACAAGTGTAAGTTCACTTTGATGTGTTGATACAAAAAATATTTAAGGGGTGAAAAAAGATTGTATTGGGAAAAGAAGAAATGGCGAGGCAGAATAGGGTAAATGGCATAACATGAAGAGGAGCAAAAGACTTATTATAGTAAAAGGAAAGAAGGGAGGGGGTGAGCATTGTTTGAACCTTAATCTCATTAGATTTGATTCAAAGAGGGAATAATATACACATTCAGCTGGGTAGAGAAATCTCTTACCTTATAGGCAAGTGGGAGGTAAAAGGAGAAAGAAAATGGGGGAATTGATAGAAGAGAAGGAAGATTGAGGGAGGAGGTGATCAAAAGGAGGGACATAGTGAAAGAAGAGAGAAAAGTATAAAGAGGAGGGGAAATAGAATTGAGGGAAATACACAGTTTGTAATCATAACTGTGAGTGTGAATGGGATGAACTCTCCATAAAAGGAAGCAGATTGCAGAGTAGATTAAAAACCAGCATTCTATAATATGTTGTTTACAAGAAGCACATTTGAAGCAGAGAGATACACACAGAATAAAGGTAAAAGATGTAGAGCAGAATATATTATGCTTCAACTGAAGATAAAAATAATAAAAAGCAAGGTTAGCAATCCTGATCTCAGACAAAGCAAAAATGAAAATAGATTTAACTGAAAAGAGACAAGAAAGGAAACTGCATCTTGCTAAAAGATATCATAAACAATGAAGTAATATCAATACTAAACAACAATGCACCAAGTGTTATAGCATCCAAATTCTTGGAGAAGTTAAGGGAATTTCAGGAAAAATGGATAACAAAACTATACTAATGGGAGACCTCAACCTTCTCCTTTCAGAACTAGACAAATGTAACCACAAAATAAACAAAAAAGAAGTTAAGTAGATGAATAGATATTTAGAGAAATTATATATGATAGACCTTTGGAGAAAATTGAAGAGGAATGGAAACGTTAGGGTAGGGTTAGGATTTTGTCAGTGGTCCATGGCACTTACACAAATATAGATCATGCATTGGGGCATACAAATCTCACAATCAAATGCAGAAAGTAGAAAAATTAAATGTATACTTTTCAGATCATGATGTAATAAAAATTATGTGTAATAAAGGGCTATTTAAAGATAGACTAAAAATTAACTGAAAACTAAATAATCTAATCCTAAAGAATGAATAGGTCAAAGAACAAATAAAAGAAACAATAATTTTATCAGACAATAACAATAGTAAGACAGCCAAAACCCAAATCTTCTGGATGTAGGCATTGCAGTACTCAGGGGAAATTTTATATCTCTAAACGCTTGCATGAATAAAATAGAGAAAGATGAGATCTGAAGTTGAATTGGGCATTCAACTAAAACAGTTAGAAATAGAATGAATTCAAAATCTCCAATTTAATACTAAATTAAAAATTCAGAAAATCAAAGGAGAGATTTTTTAAAAAATTGAAAGTAAGAGAACTATTGAACTAATAAATAAAACTAAGACCTAGTTTTATTGAAAAAACCCCCACAAACCAATAAAGTAGATAAACTTTTGGTTACTTTGATTTTAAAAAAGAAAGAAAAAACCAAATTACCAAAATCAAAAATGAAATGGGTGAATTCCTCACCAATGAAGAGGAAATTAAAGCAATAATTAAGACTTATTTTGCCCAACTGTATGACAATAAATCTGACAACCTAAATGAAATGGATAAATATTTATAAAAATATAAATGCCCAGATTAATGGAAGAGGAAATAAAATAAATAATAACGCCATTTTAGAAAAATAAACTGAACAAGTCATCAATGAACTCCCTAAAAAAAAAATCTCCAAGGTTGTATGAATTTACTAGTGAATTCTACCAAACATGAAGGAACAATTAATTCCAACACATTATGAAGTATTTGGGAAAATAGGTGAAGAAGGAGTCCTTCCAAATTCATTTTATGACACATATATGGAGCTGATACCTAAACCAGGAAAAGCCAAAATAGAGAAAGAAAATTACAGACCAATTTTGCCTAATGAATATTAATGAAAAAAATTTAAATAAAATATTAACAAATAGATTAAAACAGTTTATCACCAGGATAATGCATTATGACTGGGTGGATTTCATACCAGGAATGCAGGGCCAGTTCAGTATTAGAAAAACTATTATCATAATTGACCATATTAATAACAAAACTCATAGAAATCAGGTGATTATCATAATAGATGCAGAAAAAGCTTTTGACAAAACATAGCACCCATTCTTATTAAAAACACTAGAAAGCACAGGAATAAATGGAATTTTTTTTTTAAATGATAAACAGTAACTATCTAAAACCATCAGCAAGCATTATATGAAATGGAGATAAGCTAGAAACCTTTCCAATAAGATTAGGGGTGAAACAAGGATGCTCATTATCATATCTATTATTCAATATTTACTAGAATTGTTAGCTTTAGCTATGTGAAGAAAAAGGAATTGAAGGCATTAGAGTAGGCAATGAGGAAAAGAACTATTACTCTTTGTAGATGATATGATCTTATGTGTAGAGAATCCCAAAGAATCAACTATAAAATTACTTGAAAAAAATAACAACTTTAGCAAAATTGCAGGATATAAAATAAATCCACAGAAATCATCAGCATTTCTATATATTACCAACAAAGCCCAACAGCAAAAGCTAGAAAGAGAAATTACATTTAAAATAACTGTAGACAATATAAAATATTTGGTAGGCTACCTGCCAAAACAAACCCACAAACTATATAAACACAATCACAAAATACTGCACACAAATAAAGTCAGATCTAAACTAAACTTATCAATTTAAACTAAAAATATCAATTGCTCATGGGTAGGCTGAACTAATATAATAAAAATTATAGTTCTACCTAAATTAATTTACTTATTCAGTGCCATACCAACAAACTACCAAAAATATGTGAGAGCTAGAAAAAATATCAGTAAAATTCATCTAGAAGAACAAGAGGTCAAGAATATCAAGAGAATTAATGAAAAAATGCAAAGAAAGATGGCCTAGCTACACCATATCTAAACCTAAAGTACAAAATGTCAATCATCAAAACTATTTCATTATGGCTAAGAAATAGAGTAGTGGATCAGCGAATCTGATTAGGTACACAAGACACAGTAGTCAATGACTATAGTAATCTACTATTTGATAAACCCAAAGACTCCAGCTTCTGGGGTAATTTACTTCTAGTTAATTTACTTATAGTAAATAATTTACTTGTAGTAAAACTGGAACACGGTATGGCAGAAACTAGACATAGACTATCATCACACCCTATACCAAGAAAAGGTCAAAATGGTACATGATTTAGACATAAAAGGTAATACATCAACAACTTGAATAAAACCACTATAAACATTGTTGCAGGATTCTGTATTTCACCATATAATCATCACTACTGCATTATCGTTGCACTCTGTGTTTTCAGTCCAAAAATTGACTTATAACATTTCATCTCATAGAGAGCAGCAATATATTAACCAGTGGTATTGTGAGCTGTGGTTCTAGAATTCTCAGTGCACGTGCATACTCAGTATATTCCTGAAAGTTGACTTATATGGTTTGTTTAGAGCACTGAAGTACTGATGGTATTATCACTCAATCCAAAGAAGAACTGTAAGTGCAAGGAGAACAGGTGAGCAGACGAAGCTGCCATGAATAGGTTATATATATAATATAGTAAGACTTGCATTGTATTAACTGTACATAAACTGTACAGTTCATCTGCCAGTGATACATTAACATGTGAAACATTTTCTTTCTGATTATAGGAAAATGTAAGAACTTTTCTGTGGGCTTCACTCTGAAAGTGATTGTGTTCACTGAACAGCATGGAAACAGCTGTAGAGAGAGATATCAGTGAGTAAAAAGTTGGTGTGAGATTGAGGGAAACTAAAAGACAAACAGTATGGACACACATTTGTTAAAAAGTTTCCTATCATAGTTGCATCCCACTTTTCTGCAAAAAAAAAAATAGCATAAAATCTTCTATGATTATGCAGTGAAATATAGTACTGACTCCCAAGAACTCATAATATCCATGTCCATAATATACTTCCTCTGATTAGCCACCACAAAGGAAACTCAAAGAAGGGTCTTCTATCCTACTCCTTTCACCTAAGTAAGGGTGCACTTTCCCCTGGTGGTCTTCTTCCCAATACTTTTGATGAGGTACAGACTCTGGGAACCTCCTTGAGCTCTCCTAGAATCTTTGGGCAGTCTCTTGGGGCCCATAGGTTTCCATTATCACTGTGCCCATGTCTCTTTTGAACTCTCCACCCATGATCCTACCAAAACCCCATTCCTCAGGCTTCTGACCACTCCCATCAAGACCCTCCCCAGATTAGATCTGTACTCTCCCCAAGATATTGGTTATTCCCATCAAGACCTCCAGACCTTCCCAATCAAGACCATCCCTGGGTCCCCAGACTACTTATTTGGTGGCACCTGGATTCTTCTCTCAGTCTTTTTCTGTATTTAAATTCCATCTCACCTCCATGAAAGCACTTAGATTCCATCCAGCTATGACTCTGTCTAGCTGAGATTGCATCTGGCCTGCTTGTGAATACAAGTGTTACAAATGCTTAGACTCCTTAAGAGTCAACCCAGTATGGCGAATCTTTCATAAACTTTGTTTTTCTTTGGCTTTAAGAAGGCTTGTGTCAAATTCATTTGAGCATGACCTGGTGTGTTGGTATTTTGGGGTCCCCAGGACCCTTCAAACCTTAACATATGGTTCCCTGACCAGGAAGAACTGCTAATATCAACTTCTGCCAAGACTGAAAGGTATGTAAGCCTCCCCCTCTCCCTATTCCCATCTCTCTCCCCAAGCAAGTTGGAAGGGGTTTTCAGACCTGACCTCAGGTCCCAGTAGGTCAGGCAGCTAGAAGGCTATCTTGCACTCAGACTGAAGCTCTCAGGTTGTTGGTCCAGTGGCTATGTTTGAGACTGTGGACCTGGGCACATGTTCCAAAGCAGAGAGGATGGATACCCTATCGGGAAGTGTGTGCCCAACTCTCTGAATTCCCTTGGTGCTAGGGAATTAGGGAAACGTTATTCTTTTCCTCATGTATTTTTTCAAGGCTTACTCCTACACTGTTCTTTACAGAGGGAGGGACTTCCAGCCCATGCCTAGAATGGATAAGTCCTCTTCAATGCCCCCAAATTCACCTTTGCATTGTCTTTTACAAAACTGGAAAAAAAAAATTTAACTTCCCTAAAGAACCTAAAAAGACAAAGTTGTTCTTTGCAACACAGTTTGACTTCAGTATCACCTGGAGGACCACGAAGTCTGGCCCATTTTGGGGACCTCACAATGTAGTACTCTTTTACAGTTAGAGTTATATTGTCACCAAAGAGGAAAATGGATAGAAATACCCTATATAATGGCCTTCATTAAGCTCTCCCAGGACCCAATTCTCAGAAAAGATTGTAAGATGCTTGTAGCTAGAGTCACCCTATAAATGGACAATGGTGGTGAATTGGACATTTCGGACAACTCTCATTTTATGGCCCCCAGAGTTTCAACCCCCTCTCTGTCCCTACCTCCATTCCCACCATCTCAACTCCTATCCCCATCCCAATCTCTCCCAGTCCCTCCTGCTGCTCCCCAGCCTCCCTCAACCCTCCTGGTTTCCATCCTCCCTCCTTAACCACCCCTTCTTTCCCTTGGTTTCCCTTCCTTTTTTCTCCACCCCAACTCTCCTCAATTCCTGCCTCATTTACCTTCCTTATCTCCTACCCTGTATCTCTTCCCATGTCTCCTCCCCTCTTGGAAACCCCTGATCAGGTACCAGCCATATGTCTTGCTGAGGTGCCTCCCTCTGCAGCCCCTCTCCCTGAGGCAACACCCACTCAGGCCTCAGGCACTGCTCCCACTGCACTCTCTGTATCTCCCCCTCTGACCCTTTCTCTTCCTCAAATGTCAGCTGATCTTTCCCTTTGGAGCCAAATGCACTGGCCTTGCAACCGAAACCAATTCAGTCAGCATTCCCCAGTCCCTCCCTCACAGGAAGTGAGACTTTCTATCTCTCTAAAGGAATGCCTGGTCCCAGAGTACCTTCAAGGCTTTTTCCCCTGGGGGAAGTGCCTGCCTCTATTGGGACTATTAGAGTGTATGTCCCATTCTCCATCCCAGACCTCATTCATATTAAAAAGCAACTAGAGAGATACTTGGAAGATTCCACTGAATTTACTGAAGGTTTTAGCAACATATCCCTACAATGTGAACTTTTGTGAAATGATCTCCTTATTCTTGTCTCTGTCTGTTATACCATCGAGGAAGACTATTTGAGAACAGGCCCAAAAGTTTGGGGATCGTTTGGCTAGTGACGATCCCACAAAATACCCCCCAGGAGCAGCTGCTGTTCCCACTAGTGACCCAGGATGGGATTATCAAAAGA
This sequence comes from Potorous gilbertii, assembly GCA_028658325.1. NCBI lineage: Eukaryota > Metazoa > Chordata > Mammalia > Diprotodontia > Potoroidae > Potorous > Potorous gilbertii. The sequence continues at coordinate 159,803,266 of CM053770.1, forward strand.
GTGAGGATAGAGGAAAGAGAGACCATGTGGTAATTTGCCTATTAGAGGGCCTGAGAACTGCATTCCAAAAGCAAGTAAATTTTCAATAAGTTAGGGAAATTATTCAGGGAGAAAAGGAAAACCCTGCCCTTTTTCAAGACCAGCTAGTTGAAGCTATTAAAAAGCATACAAATTTGGATCCTGACTCCATAGAAGGGACAGCAATGTATTTTATTAATGTATTTTATTAATCAGTCTGCCCCAGATATTAGGGGGAAGCTGCAGAAGTTGACAATGGGACCCCAAATCCCTCAGGCCCAATTACTGGAGACTGCTTTTGGAGTCTTTAACAACAGAGATCTCGTTGCAGCAGAGGAAAGAGAATGCAGGGGAAGGGCCAGAGACAGGGAGCATTCTTGGCTTGCTGCCATGACCAGAAAAAGACCCAGAAAGTACCCCTCCAGGGTGCCCCCTTAGAGGAAGTCCAATTACTTGAGCAGTGGGGAAACCTGCTTTCAATGCCACAAAGAGGGTCACTGGTCCAAGGAGTGCCCTTACAGGGCTTCCCCCCCAACAGAGGGAGCCCCAGGAACCAATGCCTGTAGAACCGTGCCCATGTGACCAGGAGGGACATTGGAAGAAAGACTGTCCCTCAGGTTGGAAAAGTGGTGGAGCTGCCCCCCAGTGCCCTGTCCTCCAGTCTTCTCAAGACTCAGCATGACAGGAAAACCTGGGTGCTGACAGCACTCCCACTTTCTCTACCTCTCTCGCCAAGCCCAGGGCAAAAATCAAGGATGAAAGTAAGGTTACCCACTTTAACATGGCTAAATTCTCTGTTTTAACTAATTACTCTGGCGCTACCTGCCCATTGACTCCTTGGGTCATAGGCATTGAAGGGGAAACTAAGGAATGTCTCCAGACATACCACCTCCCCAATCTAGTTGAGGATCTGTTGTTTAAATGCTCCTTCCTTATGATCTCCTCCTCCCCTACCCCCTTGTTGGGAAGGGACCTGATGGTGAAAATGGGGAGCCAGTTTTCTTTAGTCAAGCCTCCCGTTTCCATTTTCCTTCTGTCTACCAGACCTCCCCATGGTCCCTTGGAAATGTGGGAGACAGTCGGGCCAATTGTTTGAGATGTATTCTTATTCGTAGCCACACCCAGGAGGCTTCTTTGGTTGCAACCACAGAAGTCCTTAATTTCTTAATTACTCAAGGCTATAGGGTCTCTTTGAACAAAGTCTAGATAGCATGACAGTTTGTAAAGTATCTGGGCCATGCACTCATGCCCACTTCTCACTCCTTAACCTGTGAGAGACAAAGGACAATCCTGTCTATCCCTGTTCCAGTCACTAAGAAACAAGTTCAAGTGTTTTTAAGCATGGCTGGATTTTGTAGATTCTAGATTCCTAATTTTGGTTTTATTGCTAAACCCCTTTATGACTATAATCAGGGCACTGACTCAGACCAGGCTAAAGCTTTTGAGACTCTGAAAACTATTTGACCACCAACCCAACACTAACTCTACCCAATCTAGAAAATCCTTTCACTCTGTATGTTGATGAAAGGAGAAGACAGACTTTGAGAGTCTTAACCCATACCTTAGCACCTGACCCTAGGTCAGTTGGTGTTTTTATTTACTCAAAATATGATTTCCTTGTTTTATATGCCCATGGAACAATTGGGAAAGAAAGGGGTTACCTGACAGAAAAAAACTCCCCTAGCAAACATGTCCTTCTATGTTTTGGCTTTGCCCTTATTTATCTTTAATTCTTTCCAGAAAAATTGTCCTATAGGCAGGGAAATTATCTTTTGTTCATACTCTTTTTGTGCCTGTTTGGTTCTTCTTTGCCTAACCTCTTTGCCAGGTTTGTCTTTTCCATAGAGCAAGCCATCAATATCCAGATAACTGCTCAGGCTATGTACCCCCTGAACAGGATCCCTAGAAGCAGGGACAACTCTAAGCTCCTTGCCAGCAAGGAGCAGTTTCAGAAGCTGAGACCTTCATTCCTTACCCCAAAAGAATTTGGGTCCCATGTTTCAGGGAGGAATGATGAAGGATAGTCTCTAGGAACATCCTTGAACTCTCCTTGAATCTTTGGGTTGTGTCTTTGGGGCCCATAGGCTTTTCATTATCACTGTGCCCTAGTCTCTGTTGAACTCCCCCCCCCTTGATCCTATCAAAACCCCATTCCCCAGGCTACTGACCACTCTTATCAAGATCCTCCCTAGATTAGATCTGTATTCACCCCAGGGTACTGGTTACACCCATCAAGACCCCTGGACCTTCCTGATCAAGACCATCCTTGGGGTCCCAGACTACTTGGTGGCACCTAGATTCTTCTCTCAGTCTTCTTCTATATTTAAGTTCCATCTCACCTCCATGAAGGTGCTCAGATTCAGTCTAGCTCTGACTCTGTTTAGCTGAGATTGCATCTGGCATGCTTGTGAATACAAGCATTACAAATGCTTGGACTCCTTAAGAGTCAACCCAGTATGGCAAATCTTTAATAAACTTTGATTTTCTTTGATTTTAAGAAGGCTTGTGTCAAATTCATTCGAGCATGACCTGGCATGTTGGTATTTTGGAGTCCCTAGCACCTCTCAAACCTCAATACTTTCAGTAAAGAATTGAATTATTTGGAGAGAGAGCCAAGATGGTGGAGTAGAAAGACACACCTACTCCAGCTCTTCCCCACAGCCCATAAAATACCTGTAAAAATGACCCTAAATAAATTTTAGAGCAACACAACAGAGTGAAAGAGATTTCCAGCTTAAGGCAGCCTGGAAGACTGACAGGAAAGGTCTATTGCACAGGGTGTGGAGCATAGCCCACGGAGTCCAGTCTAGCCTTGACCATGCACCAGCAGGCACAGGACCGGAGCAGGCCTCACAAGGCAGAATCCCCAGCAGCAACTGTAGTTCCCAGATCCCTCAACCCACGAATGCCAAAGATAGCTTCAAAGTTCAGTGAGAAAGCTTTTTCTTCTGAGTGAGAAGGGAAGAGAGTCCTCTCCTAGCCCCAGCTCCAGGCAGTGGTAGCAGCAGCAGCATCTATTTTTATAACCTTCAGCTTAAAGACCCTGGGGGAATTGAGCCACTGATCTGGGTCTCAGCCCAGAGTGGCGGTCCTGGGATGAGGAAGAGTGCTGGTGTGGTGGAGCTGGTGAAGGCTCTGGAAAGGAAATACTACTTGCGGATCCTGGGTAGAAAATCTTTGCTAGCTCCTAGACCAGAGTACAGGCCAGGAGAGGAGTTTTCTTGATTGTGCCACCTTGGAGGAACTGAGAACTTACAGGTCCCCAGAGTATACCCTCCTCTTGACAAAGGACTCAAAAGTCAAGTAACTGGCTGGGAAAATGCCCCAAAATGGGGGGGGGAATAAGACTATAGAAAGTTATTTTCTTGTTGAACAAGTGTTTTCTTTCATCTTTTCGGATGAAGAAGAATAATGCATACCATCAGAAGAAGACTTAAAAGGCAAGACTTCTGCATCTGAAACCTCTAAAATATATATGCAATGGTCTCAGGCCGTGGAAGAGCTCAAAAAGGATTTTGAAAATCAAGTTAGACAGGTGGAGGAAAAAGTGGAAAGAGAAATGAGACTGATGCAAGAAAATCATGAAAAGCAAGTGAACAGTTTGCTAAAGAAGCTGAAGAAAATAACACCTTTAAAAACAGACTAACTCAAATGGCAAAAGAAGCCCAAAAAGTCAATGAGGAAAAGAATGCTTTAAAAACCAGAAGTAGTCAAATGGAAAAGGAGCTTCAAAAGTTCACTGAAGAAAATAGTTCTTTAAAAATTAGAATGGAGCAGATGGAAGTTAATGATTTTATGAGAAACTAAGAAATTACAAAGCAAAACCAGAAGAATGAAAAAATAGAGGACAATGAAATGTCTCATTGGAAAAACAACTGACCTGGAAACTAAATCCAGGAGAGACAATTTAAAAGTTATGGGACTCCTGAAAGCCATGATCAAAAAAAGAGTCTAAACATCATCTTTCATGAAATTATCAAGGAAAGTTGTCCTGATATTCTAGAACCAGAGAGTAAAATAAATATTGAAAAAATTCACCAGTCACTTCCTAAAAGAGATCCCAAAAGAAAAAACTCTAGGAACATTGTAGCCAAATTCCAGAGTTCCCAGATTAAGGAAAAAATATTGCAAGCAGCCAGAAAGAAACAATTTGAATATTGTGGAAATACAATCAAGATAACACGAGATCTAGCAGCTTCTACATTAAGGGATCAAAGGGCTTGGAATATGATATTGCAGAAGTCAAAGGAATTAGGATTAAAACCAAGAATCACCTACTCAACAAAACTGAGTATAATACTTCAAGGGAAAAAAATGGCTATTCAATGAAATGGAGGACTTTCAAGCATTCCTGATGAAAAAACCAGAGCTGAATAGAAAATTTGACTCTCAAACACAAGAATCAAGAGAAGCATGAAAAGGTAAATAGGATAGAGAAATTATAAGGGACTTACTAAAGTTGGACTGCTTACATTCCTACATGAAAAGATAGTATTTGTAACTCTTAAAACTTTTCTCAGTATTTGGGGAGTTGGAGGAATTATACATACATATATACATACAAATACATATATATATATATATACATACACACACACACACACACACACACATATATATATATATATATACATACACACACACACACACACATATATACATTATACAGAGGGCACAGGGTGAGTTGAAGGAAGGGATAATGTCTAAAAAAATAAAATTAAGACTTAAGAAAGAAATATATTGGGAGGAGAAAGGAAGAAATAGAATGGGGCAAACTCTCTCATAAAAGAGGCAAGAAAAATCTTTTGCAATGGAGTGGAAAAGGGAGGAAGTAAGGGGAAAAGTGAAGCTTATCACATTTGGCTTAAGGAGGGAATAATATGCACATTCAGTTTGGTGTGAAAATCTATCTTACCCTATAGGAAAATAGGGAGAAGGGGATAAGTTGGGTGAGGAGATGATGGAAGGGAGGGCAAATGGGAGGAGGGAGTAATAAGAAGTAATCACTTTAGAGGAGGCACAAGGTCAAAAGAGAGAATAGAACAAATAGGGGGCAGGATAGGATGGAGGGAAATATAGTTAGTCTTACACAACATGACTCTTATGGAAGTCTTTTGCATAACTACACATGTATAGCCTATATTGAATTGCTTGCCTTCTCAGTGGGGATGGATGGGGAGGAAGAAAGGGAGAGAAGTTGGAACTCAAAGTTTAAAGAATGAATGTTGAGAATTGCTTTTCATACAACTGGGAAATAAGAAACATAGGTAATGGAGTATAGAAATCTAACTTGCCCTACAAGAAAAGAGAGAAGATGGGGATAAGGGAAGGGAGGGGTGTAATATAAGGGAGAGCAGATTGGAGGAAAGAATAATCAGAATGCATGGTGCTTTGGAGTGGGAGAGGGGAGAAATGGGGAGAATATTGGACCTCAAAATCTCATGGAAATGAATGTTGAAAACTAAAAATAAATACATTAATTTTTAAAAAGTTGAATTATTTCTTCGGATTATTGAGTGTCCCCTGGTATTAGCAGTACTGTAGCTGTCAGTTGTAGTACTTCCTTATAGAATCCATGTCCCCACAGTGACTTGGATCCTTTCCTTCTCCTAGTTACAATAGCTCAAGCCTTGGAGAAAATAGCCCTCAGGGGGTGGTGGTGAGGGAGGATTCATTCCAATGGTCTCTTAAGACCCTGAGAAGCTTCACATGACCAGAAGTTTGGAAGAATAACAAGATGTTTTGGGGCAACCCAGATATGATAGAGTTCTTCAGTGAAGTCACCTAGTCCTGGATGTTCTTATACAATTTATTAACATCTCCACATTATGTGGGCACAGTATATGGTAACCTAGGAATTAAGGAGACTATTAAGGGTTGCTTTTCTATTACTTTGTGAGACTTCTTCTTAAGGAAGCTCATCCTGTAACTTGAGAGCATCCTAAAATTCTTTCTTCCTTATCTTGAAACACCATAAAATTACATCTTCATCTGGAACATCTGTATGACTTTCAGCCAGAATTTTGCTATATAAGCTTAGCTTCTCCAGATACCTGTTGCCTTACTTGGCCCCATTTTTACAGTACGGATTCATTGCTTTAGTATCAATAAAGCTCCTGCTGACTAAGAGAACATCTAAGTGAATTATTTCATACCCAAACCTGTTCTCCAGTATTCATCACATAGACTGACCATCACACATCTTGCTCATCCCATATTTTAAAAGTCAGACCCAAAGAACCTTATCAGAAAGAGCATCATCTCACTGTTTATCTAACATGCTGATAAGCAACATATCTTCTCCCAGGGAGTGCCTATGAGTGTGGATAGCCCTATTTACTCAAATAACTGATGAGTCTACACCAAATTTCACCAGTTTATCTGCTTAGGCTTTTTTGGTGGTATGGTGGGAAAAATCCATAGCTAAATCATGACACCATCAGGTGAGATTCTCCTCTAAAGACAGGATCTAATCGCACCCATAGCCCTTTGGTTATAAGGGGAGTTAATGATATGGAGTCTACTAAACCAATCTGTTTTGTTGATTGCACTTCATCTCTTGCTGTCCTCCTTTAGGAGGTAATTTGTCTTTATGGGGCTAAATATGCAGAACTCACCATTTTATGTTTGAAAAAAGGACAAAGGGTAATCTCTTTGTTGAACTTCCCATTGGTTCTTCCATTTGAATTTGCTAAAACAAATCCTCTGAAAGCTCTCCTAAAAAAGGAATTATGAGACTGACACAAGCTTTCACCTGGTCCCATTAGACTATGGCCTCATGAAATATCATTCTGAGGATTCTTCAGCTTGTTGTTAAAATTTTTCCAGCATCTTTCCTATTCTCCTTTTCTTCTATAGAGGAAATCAATTCCCAGGAAATAATATAAGTGATGGAGTGGGACTAGTAATAGTACAACCCTGAGGATTCCTTACCACTTGCTCTATTTCCCATTAATCATCACTCCTGTTCTTATTTTCCTTATTTTTATTTTCCTTTATTAAACCTTAATTTCCTTATTTTCCTCTCTCTCTCTCTCTCTCTCTCTCTCTCTCTCTCTCTCTCTCTGTTTCTGTCTGTCTCTCTCCACACACACACACACACACACACACACACACACACACAAAACTATTATTTTTAAAATTACTTCTAACTTGTGGAATAAAACAAGCATTTCAATATTATAGTACAATAAAAAAGATGATTACACATGAAACTTCAAATCTACTATGTACAACTTGCTATTTATTTCAAATATACAGCAAAATTACCATGTAAATTTCTTTTTTCTTCCATATGTGCATGAATATATATGTACACATGCACACACAAATATTTAATTTTTTTCTCTGGAGAACTTTCAGGTCAGAGATCATGCTTTTTTTAGAGCTAGAAGAAAACTTAGAAGTCAATTTCTCATTTTATAGATTAAAAAGCTGCAACTTAGAGGTCCAGTAATTGGCCAATAGCTATTGTCTTAGGAGGAATTTGAATTCAGGTCATATTGACTCCATATGAAACATTCCATTCACTCTGTCATGCTGCCCAACTGAACTAGCAATCCCCTTTTCTCCTGTTACTGTCAGATCCATTAGTTAGTCCTTTGCCTTCAAAGCATAAATGAAAGTAAAAATGAGTTTATTAACACACCAAGACAGCCTCTGGTCCAATCCAAGATTCAAATCAAACTCTGCTTTTATAGACAGGAGTAAGCATCTTCCATATGAAGGCAAAGGTATTTTGATTGGATCATGCAATCATGAAGGGATGAGATTAGTTCTCTCTCAGCTTCTCTCTAAATATTGACTGTATGTTATAAACTTATATTACATAATCTCCAATGGACCCTCACTAAGGTAAGGTAATCCTTTTGTACATCCTAATAAACTATCCCATTCACTCCAATGCCTCTTCCAAACTTTTTCATCCCTTTTGAAATTTCCCTTGACTCCTCATCCCCTCTTATCTGAAAAGCTAACTCACATTTTATTGAAAAAAAAAATGAGGTCATTCATTGATTACTGATATAGATTTTAAGTTTTTTGAGGGAAGGGACTATCTTTGCCTCTTTTTAAAAAAATCTTCCTTACTTAACACAATATCTGTCACATTTCTTAATAAATGTTTATGACTGATTGAGAGTTCTTTCTTCTCTTCTGCTTATCTCAAATCACCTAGATGCCTTCTCCACGATCATCTACTTCACCTCTGTCTCACATAAAGAGGTGAAAATTCTCAGAAATTCCTCTGAAAATCCCTTTACATGCACATGATCCTATTCTATTCCATTTTCTCCAGTTGATTGGTTCTTCTGTCATCCCCACTCTCTCACTTACCTTTGTGATGTTTACAAAGTTTGAGAGACAGTTTCTGATTAGCTAATCGTTTCGTTAATAATTCTAGCATTTTATTAATACAAGGGTCAGTGATACTCTCGAATGCCAAAGATCTCTCATGATTATAGGCTCACAGTGTATATGCCCTGCAACAGTGAGTATTCCTAAGGCTGGCAATCAACTCTGATTCGTTAATAAGTAATGAGAGAGAGAGAGAGAGAGAGAGAGAGAGAGAGAGAGAGAGAGAGAATGTGAGAATATTATGATGAGAGGTGAATCTATTAACTTTGATTATGTCATTTACTTCCTAGCCTTGCACAATCTAATCTAAGAATTTATCCTGACCCAAACCTGAGTAGGATATAATGAGCAGAAATTCATTTAGAGAAGATAGTTTAGGTGGGATATATTTTGGGCAGAGATCAGTAATGTCCTTCAAAAGCTATGTTTAGAACAAGGAAATAGGACAGGGAAAAAGCCTGGATCTCCTCAATGATTGGCTATTAATAATCATTTCCTCTCATTCCCCTATTTGATTCTATTGACAGATAGACTCTCCTTAATGAATCACTAACTGATATGACAAGCCCTTCATCAAGGATTTCTAACTATAGGGCTTATGAGGGTAAGCAATGAGAGGAGAAAAGGGAAAGATTGACTACTGCTTTGACAGAATCAAAGGTGGCAATCCCTTTGATAAATACACCTTACAGATAGAAAGGTGGTAAAGGAAAAGTAAGCAATTTTTAAAAATTAGCCCTTTCACAGAAGTCTCATCCCATATAGCCACTTGATTCTTTGGAAACATCTGATGTAGAACTTCTTGTTTGGGTTTGGTCTCAGAGCAGTTTCCAACTGACTGGTTTCTCTGGTTCAGGTCACTTGTATATGTTCAGGTATAGTGTTAATGCAATATTCACAGCATCCACGGTGACCACAAATATGCCAGTGCCAATCTGAATGGCAAAATTCAACAGACTCCTCACATGGAAAACAGAATCAAAACATTTATTCAGATGTCAGAAAGTCAAATCCATCATAGTAAAAAAAGAAATCTATACACAGTAAAAATACAGAGGGCACTACCATCCCCAAGACTTCCCTCTGTTAGGTTTCCCACAAACCAGCTTCCTTAAACAAATCACAAACAAGCTCTCTAACTCAGGCTAGCCAACTGCCTTTCCCAGCTCTTATTGCTCTCTAACTTCCTCTCAGCTCTGCTCCAGCTCTGAATCCTCCTGCTCCACCCCTCTTGCCCCACTCCTTCCTGTTCCATGTGATTTAAAGTCATGTGACTCAGGTTTTTGTGTGACTTAAGCATGTCACATGGGCCTATTAATGGATGAGAAAGATCTTTCCATTAAGAAGCAAAATTATATTAACAATAAGTAAAAATGGATTATCAATACATTAGATCACCTCTTCTCTGCAAAAATCTCCTACAAAATTGGTCTTAACACAATTTTAAACTTGCTTTGCCAATAGTCAGATCAAGAGACCTTATGTCTCAACTGGGAAATAATATATACAGGTAATGGGGTATTGTAATGTATCTTGCCCTATAAGAAAACAGAGGGGATGGGGATAAGGGAAGGCAGGGGTGTGATAGAAGGGAGAGCAGATGGGGGGAAAGGGTTATCAGAATACATGCTGTTTTGGGGTGGGCAGAGGGAAAAAGATGGAGAGATAATTTAGAACTCAAAATCTTGTGGAAATGAATGTTGAAAACTAAAAATAAACAAATAATTTCTTTTAAAAAGGAGAGACCTTATGTCTCTATTACTAGAAACTAAAATTTGGAACCTTTTAGACAAGAGAGTTTACAATTCTAGATTGGTCAGTTGTCATGTTGATATATCCAAGAAACTTGGATACAGACCAAAAATTAGAACTTAATTTTTATACTTAGCATTGGTCATTCCCCCATTAGGAGGATGATATTCTGCAAAGGAATTAATAACAGAACACTTTTTATAGGAAGAAGGAATATAAAATATAAAATACAAAAATGAATTCATTTAAAGGTTGCCAGATTAATTTCAGTTGTAACAAAAGGTTCAGAGATAGGATACATAAATACATTCCAATCACTTTCAAAACAGTACTTATCAAATAAGATATTTATAATAAAATATTTTAAACTTCTAGTCATGTTCAAGTGAATAATCTCTAGTAAAAGTGCATCTCTCTTTAAGTCATTTGTAAGACAGACCACAAGCCATTCTTTTGTTGAAATAAGTCATTGTGCTGCTATTCTTTTCATTAAAACAGAACTGAAACAATTATGGTAATAATCCCACTAAACAGAATTATATCATGGTTTCCCAAGTCTTTGCATCACTGGCCTAATTATCCCTGTACTATTGTGAGAAATTAAAGGACCTTAACACAGGAATACATTACTAGTAACAGACAGAAGATGAGCCCAAATACTCATTAGCTTAGTTGATTAGAATTAGAATTAAAATTCTAGGCCAAATAGCTCAAATTTTATACCAGCTTCTCACTATGGTAGCTCAGATGTAGTTTCGCATTAACCTAAAAGAACTGCTTCGTTGTGTTTGTGCTGAGCACCTAATATGATTATAGAAATTTGCCATAAAAGAAGAATCTGTGACATACTACTACAATAAGGGAATAACGCTTCCCTAACTTCGTGTCAAGTCCAGGAAAAAGTTATATAGATAGCCAATTGCATTGAGCCAGGCTTAAAATCAGTCAGGTAGGATATTTTTGATTCAAGAAGAAATTTTATCCTGGAGAAATGGAGTTTGAATAATCCTACTTCAGTCCTTGCCAAGACTCATGCTCCCAACCTTTCTTATGAGAACTAACTGCACCTTCAGTTCATAGTTGTCAACCTCATAGGGTTGTTGGCATCATGGATCATTGATTTAACAGCACTCCAGGATGATCATCCCTGGAATCAGAATCAGAACATTATCAGTTATAATCCCATAAGACCTTAAATAGCAAGTTCTAATAATCATAATTTTGGGTGTGATTCAGTTTTTAAAAATCACATTTCCTTGACAATAAGTATTTACTATAATCTCACATTGGTAACATAAAGAGATTCATCTTGAAAAACCACAACTTATCTTGATATAACTAGTACTCATGGTAAAGAGATGCTTTTCATCCTTAGGTTCAACATTACACAAATGATTTTGCTTTCAGATACTTGACTTGGGGTGGGATGTGTAAATATAATAATCCTAAATTGTATACAGAGAACAAATTATATGAAACATTGTCCAGAGTAAAACATGTCCAATTATTGACCATGTTCAAATGGACATAGACTACTGCTTTTGGAATCCCTTTAAACAATGGGAGTATCTTTATGGTGACTCTTAAGTAGTTTGCACACATTTCAAATCATGCTCTACACACAGGTTCTAACCCCAGATTAAAGAATAAACACGTTAAATCAGATTTCCCATTAAGTTAATATAATATTGCTAGCTCATGAGTTGCTACTCTCCATTACCATATCTGACTGTACTGAAATTCTATTCCTTAAAAAATAAACAAAAGAAGTTCCTGACTTTAACTACATAATAGATTCATGTCTTTGTTTCACAAGCTTCTCTATCCTTCTGTAATTATATCATTCTGAAAGAATGAGATGCTTTAGGAACTGAATCTTATACATATGTGTGTAAGTATCAATTTAACCGTTGCTTAAGCTATGGAATAACTAAAAATTCAGATAAACAGCAAGGTCTTTCCCACTTGCAACTTATTTCAGTAATTCAGATGCCTTCATTTTAGTCTAATATGCAATAGATCCAGTAATGCAATAACAAACTTTCCCTGTCAGTCTACCTGATAATAGAAATTTGTTATGAGAGTTAGAAACAGGGATAGATTTACAACGGTATCAAAATGGGTTTTCAAGTCCTACACCCTTAAGACTTAGCCTTCCCAAGGTAACTTCCCTACCTTGTTTCCAGAGACAGATAGATATTCACTAGCCTTTGATCTCAGATCTCACTACCATTGATTGCTCTCTGATGACCTATTTCTTAAAGCACCCATTTAAGATTGCCCCAAAGGACATAACAAACGTAAGAATGAAACTCAAAATGAAGATTCAGGATACCGAGAAAGATTTCTCCTCAAACAAGTAAAGTCTTTCTAATCACAGTAGGATTGGACACAATTGTTATCAATCCCATCAAATTATTGCCATAAATTAGTTTACACATAAAATTTATCAGGCCTTCTAAAAATCACAGTTTCTTTTTTTCTTTGTACTTAAACATTTATACAAAGGATTTTTTTTACTTAAATATTCCTTCTTGAAAATATTCCTTGCTCTAATGTGAAGAGGCTGGAGAGAGGCCTCCATATCTGCAGGGCAGGACAGAGCTTCAGCTGTTTCAGGGCCATCGGATGGCACTGAGATGAAAGTGAAGGCTGAACTTGCCAAACTTTCCAAGGACCATGCTGTTCCAAGCTGGAGCTTGTCAAGAAGCCTGATGGCAAAAAAAACTAAAGAAGAAGAAGAAATTCTGGAAAAAATACCCCAAGGTGGCAACAGAAGCTTCTAAGAAACTGGAGAATAGGGATTCCTCGGTGGCAGGGGCATTGCTGCCCATCAAAGGACCACATGAATTTTTCCACAACTGGAAGGTTTTGCAAGAGTTGTTGAAACAAACAAGAAACTTGCACCAAATCCAGAAAAGTCTGTTCCTGACTCTGGGGAAACCCAGAAGACAACCCAAAAGTTATCACAAGAATGACAGAAGTGTTTATGAAAAGGAAGAACATGGTGATGCAGAACTACCAAAGATGGCAGGCAAAAATAGGCCAACTTTCCTCCAACACTTCTATTTCTTTAGGATCGTTGAATGATACAAAGCTAGTCCCTCATAAAAAGTGCAGTGAAACAAAAGGCACCAGTAATTGAACTGAAACCAAGAAAAGAAAAAAATGTCAGCCTTCATCAGAAAACTGGGGACATCAAGCATGAGCAGAGGAAAGCAGAAGAATTAATTTCTATTTCACCCACAGAATCAGACATCTGGTTTGATGACATAAATACTAAAAGATATTGAAGCTGCCATTGCTTCTTCAAAAATAGCAAAGAAAACTGGATCTGAAGGAAAGAAATCTGTCATTGGTAAAAGTAGGGGCATTTGAAGTCATGACACAAGCCATTAGTTATGGATTGTGAGGTGGTGGGAGCAGCGCCAGATGGGGAAGAAAACATCCTTTCCTGATCCTCCATTGTGAACCAGTTTGGGCAGTGTGTTTATGAACAAGTATGTTAAGCCAACAGAAAAAGGGACTGATTACCAAACAGATGTCAGTGGCATTCAGCCAGAGGACATCAAACATACAAAAGAGTACCAAGTTGTCCAAAAGGAAGTGGCAGAATTTCTTAAGGGCACAATTCTAGTTGGACATGCCTTGCATAGTGACTTAATTATATTTCTTTTTCATCCCAGAAAGAAGATGTGAGACATACAGAGATAAAAACCTTTCAGGATATAAGTAAAGAGTGGAAGACCATCTCTGAAGCTGCTCAGTGAGAAAATTCTTGGTATCAAAATATAGCAGTCAGAACACTATTTGATTCAGGATGCCCAGGCAATAATGAGGCTCTATGTAATGGTGAAAAAAACATTGGGGAGGAACCATCAAAGACAGATATAACTATGAAAGAGAGAAAATGACAAAGTTTAACTAAGTCCTCTTTGTCACTGTTTCCACTGCCTACTCTGCCTGTTGGCTTGTTCTTCAATTTTTGTGGTCATGTCCTCTGAAGAAACTAAACAGTGGTCTTCCTGAGCCAAGGGAGGGGCAGGGTATTTGGTCAGTTTTCCAAACTTTCCTTTTGATTGTGTAGCCCTGGGAGTTGGCACAGATGATATATTCCCAAAGATGGTCACTTTTTGGAGAAACTTTAAAAATTGTGACTACAGGGAATGCTAAAGGGGAATTTGACCCTCTTTAGATACAGTAGGAGCTCATAGTCTCTTCTCTGCATTGCTTTCCTGTATTCCAGAAATCACTGTTAAAATCAGAGGCATAATTAGAGTGTAGTTAAGGGGGTCTTTGTGAGAGATGGCCTTTTCTCTGGGCACATAATGTGAAGATCAGAGACTGTTTCTGGGATTTAATGAAGCTGTGAAATTCCAGTAACCCATTTTCAAAATTAAATAATTTTTTTAAAAATTAATTAATTTATTTGTTTTCAGTTTTCTACAATCACTTCGATAAATTTTGGATTTTCTCCCCCTACCTTCCTGCTCCCTCCCTAAGATGGCATTCAAAACTTATATGGGTTCTATACATACATTTTTTTAAGATTTAGTATTATTTAATTTAGTATTTAATTTTTAAATATAAATTTATTTATTTAACATTTTACATTCATTTTCACAAAATTTTGGGTTCCAAATTTTCTCCCCCTTTGTCCCCTCCTCCCATCCCAGTACACTGAGCATTCTAATTTCCCCTATCACCAATCTGCCCTCTCTTC
>CM053770.1:159818613-159835155 GCA_028658325.1 Potorous gilbertii
CTCTCCTCTAAGAATCTGGCTGCTATACCACTTGGAGCATACATGTTTAGTAATGATATCACTTCATTGTCTATGGTGCTTATTAGCAGGACACAATTTCCATCCTTATCCCTTTTGATTAGATCTATTTCTGCTTTTGCTTTGTCTGAGATTAGGATTGCTACTCCTGCCTTTCTGACATCAGCTGAAGCACAATATATTCTGCTCCACCCTTTGAGCTTTATCCTATGTGTATTCCCCCTTTGCAAATGTGTTTCTTGTAAGCAGCATATTGTTGGATTATGGGTTTTAATCTATTCTGCTATCTGTCTCTGTTTTATGGGAGAATTCATTCCATTCACATTCACAGTTATAATTACAATCTCTGTATTTCCCTCCATCCTCTTTCCCACCATTTCTGCTTTTAGCTCTCCCATCTCCCTTCCCCTCCTCAATACTATTCACTTTTCACCACTTCCTCCTGGAGCCTTCCCCTCCTTCTTTTAGCCCCCCTCCCTTTTACTGCTCTTTACTCTTATTACTTCTTCCCTCCATTTTAGCCTCCCTTCCCTTTCTTCCCCCTTCCCCTCCTACTGCCTATAGAGCTAGCTAGGATTATCTACTTGAGTTTATTGTTCCCTCCTTTAAACAAATCAAATGAGAGTGTCTCTCAAACAATGCCCATCTCCCTCCCCTCTTTCCCTCTACTATAATTTTGTACTTCTTCCTGTGATGTAATTTGCCATTTTCTGCTTCCTCCTTTTCACACCTCCTATTACAATCCCTTGTCATACTTAAATCACATTTTTAACATGACATCATTTACTCTATACCCGTTTCCTCTATGTATATCCCTTTCATATTTCATAATAACTGCACAATTCTCAAGATTAACAGATATCTTTTTCCCTTACAGGGAGGTAAACAGTTTGCCCTGAGTAATAAATTTTTGTTTTTGTTTTTGTTTTTCCCCCTGTTTACCTTTTCATGATTCTCTTGAGACCTGCATTTGAAGATCAAATTTTCTACTGATTTCTGGCGTTTTGGTCAGGAAACTCTGGAAATCCCTTACTTCGTTGCATGACTTTCTCCTTGCCTGAAATGTTATGCTGAACTTTGCTGGATAGTTGATCCTTGGTTGTAGTCCCAACTCCTTTGCCTTATGGAACATTGGGTTCCAATTCTTTCGCTCTTTTAATGTAGAAGCTGCAAGGTCCTGTGTGATCCTGACTGTATCTCCTTGATACTTGAATTGTTTCTTTTTGGCTGCTTGTAGTATTTTCTCCTTCACTTGATAGCTCTGGAATTTGGCAACGATATTTCTCGGGGTTTTGAGTTTGGGATCCCTTTCAGGAGGGGAATGATGGATTCTTTCGATGACTATTTTGCCCTCTGAATCTAGCACTTCCAGACTCTTTCCTTCATCATGGGTTTCTGGCAGGCCAATAATTCTTAGATTTTTCTCTCCTGGATCTATTTTCCAGGTCAGTTGTTTTTCCAATTAGGTATTTTACATTTTCTTCTATCTTTTCATTCTTTAGATTTTGTTTGACTGATTCTTGCTGTTTATTAAGTCATTAGTTTCTACTTGCCCAATTCTAATCTTTATCAAATTGTTTTCTTCAGTTAACTTTTGCATCTCCTTTTCTATCTGTCCAATTTTTCCTTTTAAGGAGCTAATTTTTCCAGTTAATTTTTGTACTTCCTTTTCCATTCGACCAATTTTCCCAGTTAGATTTTGTGCTTCCTTTTCCATTTGATTAACTGTTCCTTTTGGGGAGTTATTTTCTCCAGTTAATTTTTGAACTTCCTTTTCCATTTGTTCAATTTTCCTTTTCAAAGAGATGTTCTCATCAGTGAATTCTTTTTTTATAATTTTAAAATCATTGACCAGTTTTTCTTCTATTTCCTTCTTCAGCTGTTCCAGGAGAGCTGCTTGTGCTTGTGAGCAGTTCATAGTCTTTTCTGAAGTTTCAGATGGAAGTACAGTCTCAGCTCTGACCTCTTTGGTGTTTGTGTTTTGGTCCTTATCCCCATAGAAAGATTCTATGGTTTTTTTTCACCCCTCTGCTTTTTCTTGTTCATGATGTTGATTGAGTGTTGTGGCTTCTGGTTCTTTCAGTCAGAAGCTGCAGAACTTTGTATTGGGGTGATGTGTGAAAAAACTAAAAGCAGGTTTTTGTTTTGTGTTTCCCCAATCAGCCCTGGGGTTAGCTTGTTAAGTGTAGGGGAGGAGTGGTCTGGTCACAAGAGATCTCCTCAGTTGAACAGAGGCAAAGGTAAGCTCAGGGGAAGGTGATTCCAGCTTCCCTATTGTCTTTCTGATTCCCCTGGAGGGCTGAGGCATGCCTAGATGCTAATGCATGTTCCCACCCTTCCTGGGACTCCTCTCCTGGTGCTGAGGCTTGCCTGGGTCCTAGTGCAAGATTCTTCCACCCTGGGTGACTCTGTCCTTCCAGTTTGCCTCCGCCCCGGTAGGAGGGATTGCCCTTAGCTATTTTCCTAGCCTTCGGTGTTATGAGACTATTGGCCCCCTTCTGCTGTTTCCGCTTATCCAGGATTTTTCTGGGGAAATACTTTATGGTTCTTTCATGGTCATCAAGGGGGAGGAGAGAGCATTTACTGATCACTCCACCATCCTGGCTCCCGGAAGTTCAAGTAGGTGACTTACCAAAGTTTAATATTCAGGCTGAAGGTCTCAGGAGCTGCTACGCTGATATCTGATTGCTCAGCATCTCTCATTGGCTCAGTTTGGCTTGTCTCCCATCCTTGGTGTGGCTCTGTAGGTTCTGCCTGCAGCTCTCAGGTTTCTTGGGTCCCTTCCACTCTGCTGTGCTGACCGGCTGTGCTGTGTGCTGGGGGTTCTCCCCCATGGAACAGATCCTTCCTGTGGACCTTCCAGTCTAACCCGGGCTCTGAATCCATCACAGTCTGTCTCCCACTGGATTCTGCGCCTCCAAAATTTGATCAGATTCTCCTTTCAGAGGTGTCTGAAGGAGTTTGTCCAAGAGCTTAGGTGAGTCATTGCTCTCACTCTACCATCTTGGCTCCACCCTGAACTCAAATCTTATAAAAGTAAAACTGAAAACTATCTTTATATGCAATTAGTAAAAATAAAATACTATTAAGTGAGAAAAAAAACAAACAAATAATAAAAGCAGTTAACATCAATATAGCACTTGCCCTATGCCAAGAACTCTGTTAAGCACTTTAGAATCACATCACCCTCCCAACAACTCAAGTGCTATTATTATTCTTTTATAGAACAATAAACTTTGGTATACAGACTTGTGTGGAGTCACATAGCTAGTAAATTTCTTAATTCTAAATAGCAAATATTTTTTATTATCATGTGCTTAGAAATATATGTAACCTATTACACACAGTTTGACTTCATGCCTGTTATCATTTGCTTGGTTTAAAGCATACTAGGCTATGGTTGAGTGATTTTTGGCCCAGGCAGATAACTCTAAGAAGTTGCTGGCAGGGTGTGATCTGGTTTTTTTCAGGCAGAGAAGTCTTTGAGAGTTTTTACAAGGGAATTAAATAATTCTCAGTTTTAACAGTACAAGGAAACATCTAAGATCTTATATAATTATCACAAATCACAATAACCAATATTTTTGACCATAGACAATATTTGTCAAATATTAGATTTAATATAAGCTGCCTATAGATTTAAACAAATATGGTGGACATAACAGGTGTTTTTACTCAGAGACTAAAGCTGGTTAAGGACTGATTTCTAAAAATCTTTTCCTTTCCAAATTCTAATTCTTAACTGGCCAAGTTATTGCATTTTAACCAAAGTAAGGGGCTAGTTCCTGAAATCTTAAAACATTGACACCCTAATTCAGTTATCCATCTGTGACAAAAGTAAGAACCAACTGTTACTAATTTTTATAACATTTGCTTCAACCTTTTAACAATTAAATTCATAATTTAAAGGAATTAAAGAAGAGCAAACTCTTCTAACAATATTTCTAAAACAATTAATTATTAAATTAATGGTAAGCACTTTTCTGTAACACATTACAAATCAGATAACAAATTGCACTTAAAATGAGATTAGAATAAATTCTATCACATCTGGATCTATTTTCCAAATAATACCACACAGTACCTTAATTTCTAATTTCAATGCTTTAGTATTGTATTTTATACAAGGTTTGCTTATTTTAAGCATTTCACATTATGGAATTCACTATTTTCAGCTAATCCACTGCCAACAATTATAAAAGTGATATTATGAAAGTGATTTTAATTATCACACATAGGAACATGTTGCTAATCAAATTTCTCCAAACCCCCTTTAACAATTTGTATTGCTTTCAAACAAAATTAACATTTTTTTCATTCTCAATCTATCTACTTACACAAAAAACAAATTTGCCTTTACCTTCTCAGCAAGAGTAGACTATCTGAAACTGTCACATGGAACAAAAAATACTTGGAGCACTTGGTCCCAATATTTCCCATGCCTTTCTTTTTTTATTCCCAAGTCTGTTAACAATTTACAAAAGACTTGACTACTGCCTACTTAGCGACAGAGGTCTATTATATTGTCTAAAAAACAGTTTTCCAAATTACAAGTCATACCCACCCTCCTTTCTGTCCTGCTACTCTTTACTTTTCAAAATCTGGGGAGAGTTAACACTTAATAATTTACAAATCAAGAGAGCTGTATTTCTCTCACACTTTTCACCAACATTACTTCCAAAAATAGCTCTAACAATTGTAATACACATTTTAAACATAAATTACTGAAATCATTAAGTGATTACATTTAAGGCCATGATAGAAAAGACTTATTCATAGTGTCTTAAAAGACATTTATTTTTGCAGTTTTAAACACATTGACCTGATGTTGGATATTTTGGATGGGCAAAACAGTTCCCTAGATTTAGTTTAAACATAATCTACAAATTTTAACTTTGAGGTCCCATTAATCTGAAACTATCTAACTTTGGAGTGACCAAAAAAAATCCCTTTTGCCAAGTGGCTCTTACGTGTTTACTTAATTTAGTTAACTTCAAAAATCAAAGGTTAGCTTTCTCTAATCAGCCCTTGTAGGCTATGGCTGGGTTACTAGCCATGCTTGTGGCCCTGCTTGTTCTAAGATGTTACCAGAAAAAAAAACACCTTGGCATTTTTTATTCAGAAAAATCCCTCCAAATTCTGGAGAACAATTTGGAACTATGCCCAAAGGCAAATAAACTGTGCATCACCTTTGGTTCAGCAATGTCACTACTAGGTCTACATCTCAAAGAGATCATAAAAAAGGGAAAAGGACCTACATGTGCAAAAATATTTATAACACTCTTTTTATGGTGGCAAAATACTAGAAAGAGGGGATACCCATCAACTGTGGAAAGGTTGAATAAGTTGTGGTATATGGATGGAATACTATTGTACAATAAGAAATGATGAGCAGGCAGATTTCAGAAAAACCTGGAAAGACTTGTATGAAATGATGCAAAGTAAAATGAGCAGAAGCAAGAAAATCTTGTACATACTAATAGCAACATTGTGTGATGATCAGCTAGGAATGACTCAGCTCTTCTCAACAACATAGTGATCATCAAAGGACAATTACGGAGGATTCATGAGGGACAATGCTGTCCATATCCAGATAAAGAACTGATGGACTCTGAACGCAGATTGAAGCGTACATTTTTCACTCTATTTTTTCATTTTTTTTCCTTTTGGTCTGTTTTTTCTTTCACAACTGTGACTAACATTGAAAGCTGTTTTACATGATTGCACATATGTAATCTATATCAAATTACTTACCATTTTAGGAACAAGGGAGAGAAGGGAGGAGAAAAATTTGGAATTCAATATCTTGTAAAAATGAATGCTAAAAAATGACTTCACATATAATTGGGGAAAACAAAGTGCTATTAAAAATAAAAAATGTTTTTTGAAAAAAACTACCCCTTTTAAAATTATAGCCTAGGGAAGCCTCACTCTGCTTTTTCAGTTCCCTCACCTAGCAAATGCAGACCATTATCTTAATGATTCTCACGGAGACACAGATAAAAAAACCATACAGAAATCAAAATTGACATTAAAAACCACTTTACTTTCTTGGAAGAATTTTCCACTCTTCATTATTATTTGCCTGTCTGCTTTCTGCTCTGCTCACAGCAGATATTTTTTTTACTCAGGGTCACACCAAATCCTACATTTAGAATCTTTTAAATACTTAATTCCATCGACATACTTCTGCTTGAAAACTCTAAGAAGAGTGGGCAGAGTTTAAATACTTAGCTATCTGAAAACATACTCCTTAAGAGTCATAGCTTTTACAAGAGTTGGTACCTTCACAGTTTGTCTGTTTCGTTGAGCCCTCTTACAAACCCAGGGCTCTTGAAACTTTACCTGCAAGAATTTTCAAAACATACCTGCTTATTAACTCTTTAAAATTAATAACAGGACTGAAATGTCCAGGCTTTTATCTGAAAACAGACCTTGAAATTTCTCAAGTTTCCGTCATCACGGCTGCATCTTTGATAGAGGCATCCACAACATATGAGCACCTCAAAACATCCCCACAAACCTTCATGGAGGGAACCTTTCCAAAAATCCTTAACCAAAATTCTACTAATGATTCCTCTGCTGGTGAGGGAGAAAATTAGAAAGGTGCAGTATTAAAAACATATAAATAGACATAGAACATGTAAACTTATCCAGTTAAAATATAATTACTGACAAAAGAGAAAGTTGGATCACAGCCAGAGTTCTAAGAGAAAGCTTCCCCTTGTAGAGAAATTCTCCACATGGGCCCAAGATATGGGAGACTTTTTAATTAAGAATCTAGAGTACAAAGCTCTGGTCCCTTTGTCTGATTGTTGTAATGTGACATTTAAAAAGCTGAGTGTTTCTGGGTAATTAATCATTTTATTAATAATGCTAGCATTTTAGTAATAAGAGGACCAGTGATTCTCTTAAATGCCAACAACCCCTCATAGGGATGGACTCAGAGTTTATATGCCCTTGGAAGAGTGAGTGTTCCTGAGGGTGGCGATCAACTCTGATTGGTTAACAAGTAGTAAGAGAGGTGGCTCTATTAACCTTGACTGTGTCACTTTGACCATTATGGTGCAGGCCCTGATCACTTCACACCTAGACTATTGCAAAAGTCTGCTACTGGGTCTCTCCGTCTCAAGTCTCTCTCCATTCTGCTTCATCTTCTATTTACTTGTCAAACTAACTGAAGTTTGGCACCTAGGTAGTACAGTGGATAGTGCTGGAGTTAGGAAGACTCATCTTCCTAAGTTCAAATCTGGCCCCAGATGCTGTGCGACCCTGGACAAGTCACATAACTTTGTTTACCTCAGTATCCTCATCTGTAAAATGAGCTGGAAAAGAAAATGGCAAACCACTCCTGTATCTTTGCCAAGAAAATCCCAAATGCAAGCATAAAGAATTGGACGCAACTGAAAAATGACTGAATAGCAGCTGAAACTTGTTTTGTACATGCTCAGATCACTGGCCATGCAAGCACCTGACTTAGGGAGAAGACATCCTCTGTTCCCTTACCACATCTGTGGGAGGAATATCCTTCAAGTGGCTGCATTGTTGGAATTAGCTGCATTTTTACAATGGCCAGAATAGGACAGTTTCCCTTGCTTTATTTCATGTTCTTTCCTGTGCATAAAAATATCCAGAAAGTGTGAAGGTTCACCCAGAGCTGTGGTGCCATGAATTGAACTGGCAAGGGAAAAAGGTTTTTTCTTCCCTTTCTCTTTTAGGCCCTGTGACCATGGGAAGAGGGATGGTGTTTCTATTTATTCTGGTTCAGCCGTCGTTTTAAGTTTCAGGCACAGCAGGTAGAATTCCCACTGGATCTGGAATCATCGAATCATGGTGGTCTAAGCCCTCGTTATTCTCTTTTTAAAAAATAATTAATACAATTTACTTATTTTCAATTTTCAACATTCACTTCCACAAGATTTTGAATTCCAAATTTTCTCCCCATCTTTCTCCTTCCTCCACCCCAGAACAGCTTGTACCCCAATCACCCTTTTTCCCAGTCTGTCCTCCCTTCTATCATCTCCCTTCTCCCATACCGCTCCCCTCTGTTGTCCTGTAGTACAACACAGATTTCTATACTCCATTGCCCCAATGACTTATTTCCCAGTTGCATGCAAAAACGTTTTTAACATTCATTTTTAAAGCTTTGAGTTCCACATTTTCTCTCTTCCTCCCTTCCTACCCACTCTCATTGAGAAAGCAAGCAATTTGATATTTGTAGCCATGTAAAATACTTGCAAAACAGTCGTGTTTCAGAAGACTAAATACATTTCCCTCTATCCTGTCCTGCCCTCCTTTTATTCCATTCTCTCCCTTGATCTGTCCCCCCACAATAGTATTTGCTTCTGATTACCCCTTCCCTCAATCATCTGCCCCTTCTTTTATCCTCCCTGTCCTATCCCTTCCCCCTTGCCTTCCTGCAGGGTAAGATAAATTTCTATACCCGATTGAAGTACATGTTATTCCCTCCTTATGCCATATCCAATGAGAATAAGGTTCACTTACTCCCACTCACCTCCTCCTCCCATTCCCTTTCATTGTAAAAGCTCTTTTTTGCCTCTTTTATGGGAGATGATTTACTAAATTCTACTTCTCCCTTTCTCTTTCAGTATATTCCTCTCAATATGTAATTTTATTTTTTTTAGGTATTCTCCCTGTGACCTCTGTACATGTGTGAGTGTATATACACATAAATATACACACATATACAGACATACACATATGTCCACACATATATAATACACATACACACCATACATATACAGATACACACAAACATACATACACACATACACACACATTTCCCCTAATTATCCTAATACTGAGAAATGTCTCATGAGTTACAAATATCATCTTTCTCCGTAAGAATGTAAGTGGTTCAAATTTAATGAGTCCTTTTTGTTTTCTCTTTCCTATATAACTTCTCATATTTCTCCTGTTTCTTGAAAGTCAAGATTCTTGATCTGAAAGTCAAATTTTTATTCAGCTCTGGTCTTTTCAACAAGAATGTTTGGAAGACCTCTATTTCATTGAAATTCTATTTTTTCCCTGAAGTATTATACTCAATTTTGCTGAGTAAGTGGTTCTTGGTTTTAATCCTACCTCCTTTGCCCTCCAGAATATCATATTCTAAGTCCTCCAGTCTCTTAGTGTAGAAGATGTTAAGTCCTGTGTTATCCTGATTATATTTCCACAGTACTTGAAATGTTTCTTCCTGGCTGCTGGTAATATTTTCTCCTTGACCTGGGAACCCTGGAATTTGTATATAATAGTCCTAAGAGTTTACCTTTTGGAATCTCTTTCAGGAGGTGATCGGTGGATTCTTTCCATTTCTATTTTACTCTGTGGTTCTAGAATATCAGGTCAGCTTTCTTTGGTAATTTCTTGAAAAATGATGTCTAGGCTCTATTTTTTATCATGCTTTTCAGGTAGTCTGATAATTTTTAAATTCTCTCTTCTGGATCTACTTTCCAGGTCAGTTGTTTTTCCAATGACATATTTTACATTATCTTCTAATTTTTTTATTTTTTAGTTTTGTTTGGTAATTTCTTGATTTCTCATAAAGTCATTACCTTCAATTTGCTCCATTCTAATTTTGAAGGAATTATTTTTTTTAGTGAGCTTGTGGGGCTCCCTTTCCATTTGACCCATTCTGCTTTCTAAGGTGTTTTAATCTTCATTGGTTTTTTTTGACCTCTTTTGCCATTTGACTTGGTCTATTTTTAAGGTTTTATTTTCTTCAGCATTTTCGGGGGGGGGTATCCTCCTTTAGCAAGCTGTTGACTCATTTTTCATGATTTTCTTGAATTGCTCTCATTTCTCTTTCAAATTTTTGCTCTATTTCTCTTACTTGACTTTCAAAATCCTTTTTGAGTTTTTCCATGGTCTGAGATCATTTCATATTATTTTTGGTGGATATAGATGTAGAAGCCTTGACCCTGCTGTCTTCCTCCATTTGTATGCTTTGATCTTCCTCATGGTGAGAAAATACCTTTTCACCAAGAAAGTAAACTTCTATAGTTTTATTCCCCCCCCCCATTTTTGGTCATTTTCCCAGTCAATTACTAGACTTTAGAGCTCTTTGTTAAGTGAAGAATGTACTGCCTCAAATTTCAGGGCTTTTGTGCAGCTGTTTTCAGAGATATCTTTAGAGACCTGTAAATTCTCAATTCCTCCAAAGTAGTATGATCAAGGAAAAGTGTTTTCTGCTCTCTTGGCCTGCACTCTGGTTTGTGAGCAACCACAAACACTCTTTTCTGCCCTGGAACTGTGAGTAGTATTCTCTTTCCACAGCCACTACCAGCTCTGCCATGCCAGCACTCCTCTCCCCCAAGGACTGCCACCCAGAATTGAAACCCAGATAAGCCAATCAATCCCCCACCATCTGTAGATGGGGAACTTCAAAGCAGCAGTGGCTACTGTCACCCTGGGGCTGGAGCCAGATCACATTACTCTCTTACCCCAATGAGAGAGTTTTCTCACTGACCTTTGAGGTTGTCTTTGGTGTCTGTGGGTTAAAAAGTCTGGAAATTGCTACAGCTGCCAGTGATCCAGTGCCTTGAAACCTGCTCTAGACCCATCTATGTCAGTATGGTCCATGCTGGCTGCACTCTGCTCTGAGTCCAGTGCAATAGACCCTTCCTGTAGGCCTTCTAGATTGTCTTGGGCTAGAAATCTATTTCCTTCTTTCATTTTGTTCCTTCTGAAGCTCTAGAATTTGTTTAGAGTCATTTTTACAGGTATTTTGAAGGGTTTGTGAGGAAAGCTCAGGAAGGTCCTTGATTCTACTCTACTATCTTGGCTCTTCCCCCTCTAATTATACTTCTTAAAGTGCAGATCCAGCCATATCATTCCTCTCCCCTTCAATAAACTCTATTGGCTCCCTATTACCTCCAGGATCAAAAAACCCCCCTGCTTGGCATTTAAAGTCCTTCACAAGCTGCCCGCTTCCTACATTTCCAGTATTCTTACATTGTACTTCCCTGCTCCAGACCCCACATAGTCTATGATCTAGTGACATTCCATATCTCAATTCTTGCCATGTTTATAGCCTCCCTCCCATGCCTACAATTCTTTCCTTCTTCATCTCCACTCCCTAGGTTTCCAGTCTTACTACCAGTCCCAACTAAAATCCTTTCCTGATCTCCATTAATGCTATTGGATTTTCTCTGTTGGCTATCTCCAATTTATTCTATATTTACCTTGTTTATGCATAGTTTGCATGTTGTCTTCCCCATTACACTATGAACTCCTTGAAAGAA
The DNA here is from genome assembly GCA_028658325.1 of Potorous gilbertii. Taxonomy (NCBI): domain Eukaryota; kingdom Metazoa; phylum Chordata; class Mammalia; order Diprotodontia; family Potoroidae; genus Potorous; species Potorous gilbertii. Next base: position 159,829,893 of record CM053770.1, read on the forward strand.
ATCAAGGGTTGTCTTTTACATTTCTTTGTATCCTTAGTACTTAACTAAATGCCTGGAACATGGTAGACACTTAATGAATGCTTATTGATAAGCTGACTGACAGTCCAGCCCTAGGGAATCTCAAGACCCTAAATTTCTGTCCTGATATGCCAGAAGAAGTCCTGTAAATTAAATACACTGACTGTCAAAGATCATGGTGCCAAACCCTAGGAAGTTGAAATAACAGGGTAAAAAAATGAACATGGTACAACAAGGACACTAACAAGTAAGACAGACATCCTTACCCAACAGTGGAACAGTTTTCACAACACAGAACTCCAATTCAGGAGCTAAAGCTGAAAAGATGACTAAATCAAAGAATGCACCAACCAATATAAAGAAAATCATTGCAAATCAAACTCCATAACAACTGCAATGAAAGACTCAAAGAAAAAAAGTAGCTTTTTCACAAGGACTTCATGAATATCTAGAAGAAATTAAGCAAGAGATAAAAAAGAAACAAAAGGTACTGAGGAAAGAATTTCCATGAGAATAAATCACTTAGGTGAGAAAAAGGTAAATCTCACTCAGACCATTTTACATTTGTAAATTTTTCAGGAAAAATACAACAGACCAAACAGAAATCAACAATTGCCGCTGGCAGCAAAAAATATCAGAGCCAAGACAATATATTCTTTTAAATAGAAGAAAATGGAGGACAGAGTCATAATGGTGGAGTAAAAACAGAGATTTGCTTGAGTTCTGCCTCAAACCCTTCCAAATTCCTGTAAAAATGATTCTAAACAAATTGTAGAGGAGCTGAACTCACAAAATGCCAGACTGAAACAAATATCCAACCCAAGACAAACTAGAAGACAGACAGGAAAGATCTATTGCATTGAGCTAGGAGAGGATCGCAGAGTCCAGTGCAAACTGAGCCAATACAGACTGGGACTCAGCAAACCCAAAGCAGGCCTCAGGGGAATGGCTCACTGAAAGCTGTCCCAATTTCTAGAATTCTCAACCCACAAACACCAAAGACAGCCAAGAAGGTCTACCAGATCCAGGTGAGAGAGTAATGTAGTCTGGCCCCACTGCTAGCTCCAGGACAACAGCAACCACCACTGCACTGGAGCTCTCCACCTACAGATGGTGGAGAATTGGGTGGCTTATCTGCATCTCAATCCTGGGTGGTAGTCTTGGGGTGGGGTGGTGCTGGTGTGGCAAATCTGGTAGCAGCTGTGGAGAGGGAATTCCACTTGCAGTTCCAGGTCAGAATATAGTGTTTGTGGTTGCTCGTAGACCAGAGTGAAGGCTAAGAGAGGAGTAAATACCTCTCCTTTTATCATTCCACTTTGGAGGAACTGAGAATTTACAGGTACCTAGAGATATCTTGGAAAACAGTTGCACAAAACAACTGAAACTTGGGGCAGTACACCCTTCACTTTAAAAAGAGCTCAAAAGTCAAGTAATTGACCTGGAAAGTGACTACAAAGGGGAAAAATAAGAACACAGAAGGTTATATTCTTGGTAAAAAGGTATTTTCTTACCATGAGGAAGATTAAGGCATACAATTGAAGAAGACAGCAAGACCAAGGCTTCTATATCCAAAGACTCTAAGAAAAATGTAAAATGGTCTGAGGCCATGAAAGAGTTCTAAAAGGATTCTGAAAATCAAGTAAAAAAATCAGAGGAAAAATTAGGAAGAGAAATGAGAGCAATACAAGAAAATAATCAAAAACAAGCTAACAGCTTGCTAAAAGAACTGAAGAAAATAACACCTATAAAAACAGACTAATCCAAATAACAAAAAAGATCCAAAAAGCCAATGAGGAGAAGAATGCTTTAAAAAGGAGAATAGGTCAAATGAAAGGCAGCTCCAAAAGCTCACTGAAGAAAATAACTCCTTCGAAAGTAGAGATAGGGATAGTTAAGAGGGAATATAATTTCATGGAGGAAATTGTCACAAGCAAAACAAATTTACTGTTTCTGAGGGATGATTTAAAAAGAAAACAAAACAAAACCATATGTTGTCTCTTTGCACAATTGGTGAGTAACTGAACAAATTTTATATATGAATGTAATGGAATATTTTTTGTACTATGAGAAATGACAAAAGACATAATTTCAGAAAATCTTGCGTAGCTTGAATTGATATAGAGTGAAGTTAGCAGAACCAGGAGAACAATTTATACAAGGATAATATTTTAAAGAAAAACAACTGCTAAAAATTTAAAAACTGATCAAAGAAGTGACTAATCAGGTCTCCAGAGGACCTATAACAAAGTATGTTACCTACCACTGAGAAGTGATGGACAAAAGTTGAAGAAACATGAGATTTTTTAACATTACGTTGTGTAGATTCATTTTGTTTCACTATACTTATTTGTTACAAGAATTCTTCTTCCTTTCTCTTCTTAATTGTGTGCATAAGGGAGTGTCCAGCATGGAAAAAGGGATAGTAATAGCAATGTAAAAAGAAGGAGGAGTATTATAACACTTAAAAAATGCACAGAAGGGAATAGAGGGAATTTCAAAGGGCATTACAGACAAACACGATAATTTTGAAAGTAATATATAGAATTTATAATGAACTTTTTATAAGAGCAAATATTATAAAATGAAGATTCACAGCTTTATGAAGATTAATTTTTTGTGTGGGCAAATGCATGTAAGAAAATTCTTTTTTGTTTGTTTCAGTTCAAAATAAAAACATAACCATCTAAACCAGGAGTAGGGTCCAAGGTTCCCCATTTCCAATATAAACCAACCAAAAAAAAATAAAAAAGATGTTGACAGATTAACTTTTACTTTCTTATGGTTCCATAATCATGGCACTGGGCCACTCTAAGTAAGTCAAGTAAGTAAGTCGAGAAAACATTTTATTTTTTTTAAGTTTATTTATTTATTTTTAGTTTTCAACATTCATTTCCACATAATTTTGAGTTCCAAATTTTCTCCCCATCTCTCCCCTCCCCCTCACCCCACAACACCTTGCATTCTGGTTACCCCTACCACCAATCTGCCCTCCTCTCTTACACCCCTCCCTTCCCTTATCCCCATCTCCTTTCTTGTCTTATAGGACAAGATAAATTTCTATGCCCCGTTTTACCTGTATTCTTATTTCTCAGTTGTATGCAAAACCAGTTCTCAGCATTTGTTCCTAAAACTTTGAGTTCCAACTTCTCTTCCTTCCACCCTCCCCACCCATCCCCACTAAGGAGGCAAGCAATTCAATATAGGCTATATATGTGTATTTTTACAAATGACTTCCATAATAGTCATATTGTGTAAGACTAACTATATCTCCCTCCATCCTGTCCTGCCTCCCATTTTTCTGTACTCTCTTTTGAACTTCTCCCTCTCCAAGATTGTTTACCTCTAATTGCTCCTTCTTCCCATTTGCCCTCCCTTCCATCATCCCCCCCCACCCTGCTTATCCCCTTCTCCCCTACTTTCCTATAGTGTAAGATAGGTTTTCATACCAAATTGAGTGTGCATGTTATTCCTTCCTTGAGCCAAATGTGATGAGAGTAAGCTTCACTTTTTCCCTCTCACCTCCCCCCTTTTCCCCTCCATTGAAAAAGCTTTTTGTTTCCTCTTTTATGAGAAATAATTCGCCCAATTCCATTTCTCCCTTTCTCCTCCCAATATATTCCTCTGTCACTCCTTAATTTTATTTTTTTAGATATGATCTCTTCCTATTCAACTCACCCTGTGCTCCCTCTCTCTCTATCTGTATGTGTGTGTGTGTATGTATAAATATATGTGTCTGTATGTGTCCCTGTGTGTCTAATCCCTCCAACTACCCAAATACTGAGAAAAGTATCATGAGTTACAAATATTATCTTCCCATGTAGGAATGTAAACAGTTCAACTTTAATAAGTCCCTTATGATTCTCTTTCTTGTTTACCTTTTCATGCTTCTCTTGATTCTAGTGTTTGAGAGTCAAATTTTCTATTCAACTCTGTTTTTTTCATCAAGAATGTTTGAAAGTCCTCTATTTGGAGAAGAAGGTCTCCCCACACAGCCCATAAAATACCTGTAGAGAGGGACTCTCAACAAATTTTGGAGCAGCAGAAGTGGAGAACAACAGAGTGGAGGAGATTTCCAGCCCAGGGTAATCTAAAAGGCCCATGGGAAATGTCAGATGTACCAGAGCACTGAGCCCAGCCCAGCCTTGGCCAGATGGTGTGGTGTGACAAGACTCTGGGAGGAGGACATCTTGGGAGCGGAATCTCCAGTTGCTGAATCCCCAGTCACAGCAGCAGTGGGTTCTCAGATCCCTCAACCCACAGGCACCAAAGGTCAGTGACAGGGGTTTTTTCAGCTGGTTGGGAAGGGAGAAGGGCCTTTCCACAGCTCCAGCCTCAGGCACAGCAGAGGCCACACCAGGCAGGCAGCAGGAGTTCTCACAGTAGCCCCTAGAGCAGCTCGAGACCATTGCTGGATCGTAAAAACCTCTGGGAGCACTGAAGCAGCTGGTCTTTGTCTCATACTGAAAGGTGGCCCTGCCCCCTCAGCTTGACTGAATTCCACCCCACCAGTGCTAGCTTGGTGGACTTGGAGGTGAGGTGCCTGTGGAGAGGAAACTCTGCTAAGATTCTGGACACAAAAATGCTTCTCTGAGCTCAGACCATTACACTCTCGATTGTGCCACCTTGGAGGAACTGATATCTTACAGGACCCCAGAGTATACCTTACTCTTGACAAAGGACCCAAAAGACAAGTAACTGGTTAGGATAATGCCTAAAAAAGGGGGGAAAAAAAGACCATAAAAGGTTACTTTCTTGGTGAACAGATATCTCCTCCCATCCTTTTGGATGAAGAAGAACAATGCTTATCATCAGGGAAAGACATAAAAGGCAAGGTTTCTGTATCCCAAACATCCAAAATAAATATTCAATGGGCTCAGGCCATGGAAGAGCTCAAAAAGGATTTTGAAAATCAAGTTCAAGAGGTGGAGGAAAAACTGGGAAGAGAGAGAGATGCAAGAAAAGTATGAAATCAGGTCAACACCTTGCTAAAGGAGACCCAAAAAATGCTGAAGAAAATAACACCTTGAAAAATAGGCTAACTCAATTGGCAAAAGAGGTTTGAAAAGCCAATGAGGAGAAAAATGCTTTAAAAAGCAGAATCAGTCAAATGGAAAAAGGAGGTTCAAAAGCTCACTGAAGAAACTAGTTCTTTTAAAATTAGAATGGAACAGATGGAGGCTAATGACTTTATGATAAACCAAGAAATCACAAAACAAAATCAAAAGAATGAAAAAATGGAACATAA
>CM053770.1:159842135-159871902 GCA_028658325.1 Potorous gilbertii
AAAAAAAAAAAAAAAAAAAAAAAAAAAAAAAAAAAAAAAAAAAAAAAACAATTGAGAAGAGAAATGATAGTGATTCAAGAAAATGAGTCAACAGCAAGCTGAAGGAGACACAAAATATGTTGAAGAAAATAACACCTTAAAAGATAGGCTAACTCAAATGGCAAAAGAGATCCAAGAAGGTGATGAGGAGAAGAATGCCTTAAAAAGCAGAATTGGCCAGATAGAAAAGGAGGTCTAAAAGCTCACTGAAAAAGACAATTCTTTAAGAATTAGAATGGAGCAAATGGAAGGTGATGATTTTATAAAAAAATCAAGAAATTATCAAACAAAACTAAAAGAATGAAAAAAAGAAAACAATGTGTAATATCTCATTGGAAAAACAACCTACCTAGAAAATGGATCCAGGAGAGATAATTAAAAAATCTTTGGACTACTTGAGAACCATGATTAAAAAAGAGCCTAGACATCATTTTCCAAGAAATTATTAAGGAAAATTGCCCTGATATTCTAGAATGAGAAAGTAAAATAGAAATTGAAAGGCTCCACTGATCACCTCCTGAAAGAGATCCCCAAAGGAAAATTCCTAGGAATAGTATAGCCAAATTCCAAAGTTCCCAGGTAAAGGAGAAAATATTGCAAACTGCCAAAAAGAAAAGTATTATGGAAACACAATCAGGATAACACCAGATTTATCAATTTTTACACTAAGGAATCAGAGGACTTGGAATATGATATTCCAGAGGTCGAAGTAGGTAGGATTAAAACCAAGAATCACCTACCCAGCAAAACTGAGCACAACATTTCAGGAGAAAAATGGAATTTCAATGAAATAGAGGACTTTCAAGCATTCTTGATGAAAAGACCAGAATTGATTAGAAAATCTGACTTTCAAATACAAGACTCAAGAGAAGCATGAAAAGTTAAACAGGAAAGAGAAATCATAAAGGACTTATTAAAGTTGAACTATTTATATTCCTACATGAAAAGATGATTATTTATAACTCATGAAAACTTTCTCAGTATTAGGGAAGTTGGAGTGAATATATACACACATACATACATACATTCGTACAGAAGGCACAGGGTGAGCTGAATATGAAGGGATGATATCTAAAAAATAAAATTGTGTTGAGAGGAATGTACTGAGAGAAAGAGAAAGGGAGAGGTAGAATGTAGTAAATCATCTTACATAAAAGAGGCAAGAAAGAGCTTTTACAATGGAGGGGAAGATGGGGCAGGTGAGAAGGAATTACTCTCTTTGGATTTGACTTAAGGAGGGAATAACATACACACTCAATTGGTTATGGAAATCTATCTTACCCTACAGGAAAGCATGGGGGATAACAGAAGGGATGGCAAATTGGGGGAAGTGGTAATCAGAAGCAAACATTTTTGAGGAGGGACAGATCAAAGTAGAGAATAGAATAAATAGAGGGCAGGACAGGATAGAGGGAAATATAATTAGACTTTCACAACATGACTGTTATGGAAGAGTTTTTGCATGACTACACATGTATAACCTCTATCAAATTGCTATCTTCTCAATGAGGGTGAGTGGGAAGTGAGAGAGGAAGGAAGGGAGAGAATGAGGAACTCAAAGCTTTAAAATTAATGTTAAAAATTGTTTTTACATGCAACTGGGAAATAAGATATACAGGCAATGGGATAAAGAAATCTATCTTTCCCTACAAGGAAATAGAGGGGAAGGGAAAAAGAGAAGGGAGGAAAGGTTAATAAAAGGGACAGCAGATTAGAGGAAGGGGTAATCAGAACGCATGCTCCCTTGGGGTGAGGGGAGGGAAGAGATGGGAAGAAAATTTGGAATTCAGAATCTTGAATGTTGAAAACTAAAAATAAATAAATTAATAATAATAAAAAATTTAAGTGTGGAGTGGGGAAGAAAATAACAGCAACCCCATGCTGCATACTGGGGATGGGGGTGCAGCTCTGTACAAATGAACAAGTGAGTATGGAATCTAGAGAAAATGTTTAACTGTATACAGGAAACAGCTGTGAGTGTGTATTCCGGGGCTGGGAAAAGGTAGATCGATGAATGAGAGGTCTCTCCAAAAAGTTATCCCTTTCTCCGTTTCTGTTTTGAGAATTCTGTAATAATACCAATTAACCTAAGTAATTCATAGAACATTTTACATACATGAAAGTGAGAGCTGATCTCTAATTGACCAAAGTGATTATGAGTATGTGTGGTGCTCATATAATCCCCTTGTGGAATTCTGCTTTTGCAGACATTCTGTAACTGGTTCTGGTTGGCTGAAGAGAATTTTTTATTGGTTATATAGCTGGAATTGGGCTATATTCAAAAGTCTCTAGGAAATCAGGACCTGGATTTTCCTTGCTTTGTCTCTTCCCTTCTAGTTTCTTTATGGTTGAGAGCTACAAGGATATAAATGGAGAAGCTTTGGAATTTCCTCATCTAATGCCAACCTGTAGCCCATCATTGTAAAGCTCTAATTTTACCCCTTTGAATTTATTCTTCTTGTTTTAGGTGGAAGAGATTGGAGATGCATTCCAGGTATAGAAGACAGCCAGAGAGAATGCCTGGAGCCAAAAGATGGAGTGTCTTATTCATGAAACAGCCAGCAGGCAAGTGTCACTCTATTAAAGAGTATGGAAGTCATTCGCAGAATGTAGCCGATCATGTTTGTATGTGTGTGGGTTTTAGTGTATTATGTTTTGATTTGTTATATAATTTCTTCCATTTATTTTAGTTCAACTACAAAGCATGACTATAATGAAAATATACTCAATAGGAAAGTATATATAGAACCTATACAGAATTGTATGCTGTCGTGGGGAGGGAGGGGGGTGGGGGAAAGGTGGGGGGGGAGGATAAAATCTTAATTTTAAGGAAGTGATTGTATAACACTAAAAAAAAAATAATAATAAAAGAATTAGAAGAAAAAAATAAAGAGTATGTAGTGGGATATAAGAATATGAAAATTAGGAAGATAAGGTAGGGCTTGGCTATGAAGTGTTTGAACATTAGAGGATTTTGTATTTGATCCTGGAGGCAATAGGGAGCCTGCAGTTTGTCGAAAAGAGAGGGTGACATGGTTTGACTGATGCTTTAGGAAACTTACTTTGGCAGCTAAATGGAGGATGGATTGGAGTGAAGCAGGCTGACCTACCAGCAGGCTATTGCAATAGCCCAGGTATGAGGTGATGAGGGCAGTGACAGTGACAGTGTAGTGACAGTGTCAGAGGAGAGATGTTACAATGGTAAAATTGACAGGCCTTGGGGACAGCTAGGATATGGGGGGGAAGGGTGAAAGATAGTGAGGACTCCAGGTTGACTCACAGATTGTGAACATGAAGGACTGGGAGGATGGTCTTGTCCTCTATAATAACAGGGAAGGTTTAAGAGGTGAGGAAGGTTTGGGGAAAAGAGAAAAAGTTCTGTTTTGGTCATGCTGAATCCAGTAACTCTCCCTTGCCTTTGCGATAAAATACAGACTCTTCTGTTTAGTTTTCTAGCTTGATGACACATTATTTCCCTGGTCATGAAGCCAAATGACTGAGCAACAACACTCTCTACTGGATCTGGGGTTCCCTAAACTTTTTCCACTTGTGACCCCTTTAGCATTTCTTAAACTATGGATCACAGGGTCTTGACCCACAGAAGTGCTGGGGGTATCCAAATTGATCTGTGCATTTTGTTTATCCCCATACACAGTATTAAACCTCCTGCCACTTTTCTTATAGACTCTTCCCTATGCCTGAAATATCCTCCTTTCTCACTTCTGCTTCTTAGAGTCCATAATGATGGTCAAGGCTCAAAGGCTGCCTCCCTCAAGAGGCCTTTTCTGATTCCTCCAGTTAGTCTCCTCCCTCTCCCTTCACTCTGCATTTATTTTGTATTTATATAATATTTACTTATCTATAAGCATACTGCCCCACCCCCTCCTACCTATGCCCCCAGTTGAATGTAGACTTCTTAAAAACAGAGACTGTCTTACTTTTTTCTTTCTTTCCCCAGTATCTAGTGCCTGACCCATAATATAAAAAGTGCTTAATAAATGTCAGTTGTTTGGTGTGGAACATGTCTACATATTAGTGAATGAAAAAATAATATAAATTAATTTCAAGAAGGATGATTGACTAGGATGGTCACAAAAGGCCTCAGGCAGGAGGTGGCATCAGATCAGCGCTCTACAGGAAGTTAATGATTATCCTAAGTGGAGGTAAAGAAAAGAGGGGGACATGAAGGACCATCTATGCAAATTCATGGAGTGCTCTGTAGGGAGAAGATGGAAAGGGGACCATAGGAAATGGAACTGGGAAGTTAAGTAAGAGGTTTACTACGTATGGCTTTATAGCCTAGGTGAGGATTTTGTATTTTATCCTAGAGGTAATGGGAATATTTTTGACTAGAGGAATGGAGTGCTCAAAGAGAAGGACAGAATGAAAAGGACAGAAACTGAAAGCAGAGGGATCACTCAGAGGGGAGGAGGATCTGAACCTCAGGTAGAGGTTGGAGTCATTTGCATGTAGACATATGTGGACTTGGTGCTGTGGGGTTTTCTTGGGGGGGTGTGGTGTGGCTTGTAGGATACCTTTTTAGTTCCTGTCTGGTTATAGATTCTCTGGATTAGGTCTTTTCTGAGGACCAGCAATTAATTTTTGGGTCAGTTCCATGAATGCTGGATAAAGGCACTTTCTTTGTTTTTCCCATTAACCTTTCTCTAAACACCCCTCCCCTAAACCTAGCAAATCTTTCTTTGCAAAATTGGGGGCAGGTGAGGGGAAAGAGTTCAGTAAAACCAAAACATGAATCCTATCTGAAAGCATATATAACATTTTCATATCCATATTCTCTTACTTCTCCAAGGAGAAAAGGAAGGTGGATTCTTTCATTTCTTCTACTGGGTGCTGTTAGCGCCAGTTCAATTTTGACTTCCATAATGCTTTCTAAAATGTCCAGTTTCTATGCCCAAAGGGCTATAAAATGTGCATATCCTTTGACTCAACAATACCACTTTTAGGGCTGTATCCCAAAGAGATCATACAAATGGGAAAAGGACCCACATGCACAAAAATATTTATAGCAGCTCTTTTTATGGTGGCCAAGAATTGGAAATTGAGGATATGCCCATCAATTGGGGGAATGGCTGAACAAGTTGTAATATAATAATGTAATAGAATACTATTGTGTATAAGAAATGATGAAGAGGTGGACTTCAGATAAACCTGGAATGACTTATATGAACTGATATTGAGTGAAGTGAGCAGAACCAGGAGAACATTGTATGAGATGACTGATTTTGATAGACTGAGCCCATCTCAGGAATTCAAGGACCTAAAACAATTTCAAAGGACTCATGATGGAAACTGCCACCCACATCCAGAGAAAGAACTATGGAGCCTGAATGCAGTGAAGCAGACTATTGTCTTTTTTTCTTTTGTTTTCTTTCTCATGGTTTCTCCCATTCATCACAATTCTTCTATGCAACATGACTAATGTGAAAATGTATTTCATAGGAATGTATGTGTAGTGCCTGTGTCAGATTGTGTGGGAGAAAGGGGTGAGGGAGGGGGAAATTTGAAACTTATGGAAGTGAATGTTGAAAACCAAAAATGAATAAATTAACTAATAAAAAAAGAGAAAAGAATATTCCCTTCCCTTAATAGTTTTCCTTTTCATCTTAACTGAATTGATTTTATGTAATAAGAAGTGTCTGTTTTATCTTTTGTGGTCTCACTAAAATTTTATTTGGTTAATTATTTTCTTTACCATAGCTGTGAAAGGTGCCTTTATTCATTTTTTAAAAATATGGTGCATTTTTATATTTAGCTTGTTTGTCCATTTGGAATGTACTGCAATACATAGGGCAAGAAACCTGTCTCAATAATTTCTTTATTATTGTTGTATTTTGCCAAGCAGTTTCCCAGTTTTCCCAGCAAGTTCTTGTCAAATATGAGTACCTTCGTTAGGGAATGCAATTTGTATTCTTGGGCTTTTTGAACACTGGACTATTGAATTCAACTCTTTCTAATTATTGCTTATCTAATTTATTTCACTGATATACTTTTCCTTTATTTTTTGAAAAGTAATATTGCCATTTCTGATGATGACTGCTTTACAATATGATTTGAAATCTAGAAATGTTATTCCTCCCTTATTCTTACTTTTAAAAAATTATTTCCTTTGAGATTCTAGAGTCTCCCTCCCCCATATGAATTTTTAGATTATTTTCTAGCCCTAGAAAATAACTTCCTGGTGGCTTGATTGGTATAGCAGTGCACTTTTAACAAATGTTGCAGTATTTAATTTTAATTATGTTGGCATTGGTCAATCATGAACAAATCTTTCTATTTATCTGTCTTCCTTCTTTTTTGCAATTATACTTATTTATGAGTCTTGTGGGGTTTTTTGACTACCAGATATTTTAAACATTTTAAAATTTACTTTGAATGTAATTTCTCTTTTCAATTTTTTATTCTAGATTTTGTCATTATCATACAGACATTTTGGTGATTTTCATGGATTTATTTTGTATCACACTATTTTACTGAAGCTATTATGTCTCTTTTAGGGTTTATTGGTGCTAATTCTCTAGGTTCTAATAAATTATCCTGTGTTCCGCAATTGAAATCATTTTGTCTCTTCTTTACTGGTATTTATGTTTTTAACCTGTTTTTCTGGTCCCTATTGTTAACTATCAGTATTTCTAGAACTACATCCAATAATAGTGGAAGTACTTATTGAGAATCTTCTAATAGCAAATTTGTAATAGTGTCTGAACTAGAACTCAAATCCCCCAACTCCGAATCCTGTGCTCTTTGCACCCCACTGTCCAGAATCAGAAGGGTCCTGAAATAGGTCCTTTCAACTTCTAATATTACCTGAGACGGCTCCTTCCCGACCATATGCCAAATCTGGCCTTCTCCACATGATGGCAGAGCATAGACAAGAAAAAATCAGAAATTGTATGTGACTGTTTTAAATCTCAAATTAGCTATCATAGAAACTGTTCAAACTGTTAAAAAAAATTTTTGATTTTAAAAATATATTTGCTTTTAGTTTTCAACATTTATTTCCACAAGAGTTCGAATTCCAAACTTCCTCCCCATCTTTCCCCTCCCTCCCATCCTGATTACCCCTTCCCCCAGTCCGTCTTCCCTTTAATCATCATCCCTCTCTCCTTTACTTTTTTGAAGGGCGAGATAGATTTTTATACCCCATTGCCTGCATATCTTATTTCCCAGTGGCATGTATAAACAATTTTTAGCATTTGTTTTTAAAACTTTGAGTTACAAATTCTCTCTCTTCTTCCCTCCTCACCCACCCTCATTGAGAAGCGATTCAATTAAGCTATGCAGGTGTAGCCATGTGAAACACCTCAATAACAGTCATGTTGTGAAAGATGAATTATGCTTCCCTCCATCCTATCCCACTCCCCAAATATTCTATTTTCTCTTTTGATCCTGTCCCTTTTCCAAAGTGTTTGCTTCTGACTACACCTTCCTGTCATCTGCCCTCCCTTCTACCATCCCACCTCCCTGTAATCCCCTTCCCCCCTACTTTCCTGTAGGGTAAAAGAACCCAACTGAGTGTCTATGTTATTCCCTCCTTAAGCCAAAATCTGCAGAGTAAGGTTCACTCATTGCTTCTCACCTCCCTCCTCATCCCCTCCATTGTGAAACCTTTCTCTTGCCTCTTTTATGTGAGATAATTTACCCCATTCTATCTTTCCCTTTCTCCTTTCCCACATATTCCTCTTTCACCCCTTAATTTTATTTTTAGATATCACCCCTTCATATTCAACTCACCTGTGCCCTTTGTCTAATGTGGGCAAAGTACCTCCTTATTCCTGAAAGCCATTCTTTTAATGTAGTTTAAGATGGCACTGTTTTGTGGTTGTTCTGGCTTGTCACATCACGCTATGACAAACTGAGCTTGAGTTCATTGAAACTCTCAGATCTCTTAGGACAACTACGGTTTAAGCCAGGCCTCCCTCAGCTTGTACTTGGGGAAGTTGATCTTTTGTATTCATATACTTTATATAATAGCTTTATAGCTATTTCTATTTTGTCTTATTAGATTCAGTGCAATATTTTATTTGCATCTTTTTGGATCCAACATATATAAACTCTTCCAGTTTGGGGCCATCTGCAAATCTGATAAACATGCCTTATGTCTTTATCCAAGTTATTGATGAAAATGTTAAGCAATACAAAAGCAAGCATGGATATCTGGCGTCCTCTACTGGAGACTTCCTGTCATACTGACATTAAATGATTAACTTCAATTCTTTGAATCTGGCCATTCAATCAGTTCTGAGGATATAAATGTAATTGCATCATTATTTAATATATCTCTCCATCTTCTTCACAAGAATATTATGACATATTTTAATGAAAAGCTCTGCTGAAATCTAGGTAAACTATATTCACCACATTCTCCAAAATAGTTCCACCAAAAAATGAAATGGTCTCTCATGACCCCTACTTGATGAATCCATTCTGCCTCTTTGTCAGTATCATTTTTTCCCTATACATTCACCAATCAATCTATAAGCACTCAACTCAGAATTCTAACTACATCTCTTATAAATTCTTCTATCAATCTTAAATCTTGGTAACTATATCCACTCTATTTTCTCTTGTCGTAGATGCTGGAGTAGGGTATAGTTGCAAGAGTGGTAGGAATACAGGAATGAGGGGCTATAAAAATTAGGGGAATTCTAGCAAGAAAATTTGTGTGTTCCAGTGTGTGACATCTGTGGTACTAACAGCACAGGAAACAGTTCAAATTGACTCCTGTACTGTTGCCCATAATTATACGCAAAAGCAGTATGCTATTGTATTGTCTAGCATGAGAGTGCAATAACTGAATTGTTCCACAAGGTGGTAGTCTAATCAAGGTATCAGAGCCAACAACTCCTCAAAGTTGGGTTTTTTCCCTCTATGGAGTTTGAGTAGGCTTGCCTTTCTAAAAGATCAAAGTAGCCCACTGGCCACTAGAGGGCACACAGCCTAGAGATACCTAAATCATTCTACCCACAATGATCAATGAATCAAGATCCAACTAAAAGTACTGGTTGTGCAACTTAATATAGATATAAAATGAAACATACAAAATGTAAAAATATGAAATATTAGAGTTTGTGCCTAGGCCTAGAGCACCTTCTACTTCATATCTGTTTTTCTCCTCTCTCTGATTATGAATTATTTCATATTCATAGATGTTAAGTTCTGCATATACTGCTGGATCTTTTTTTTTGTTCTTTGTAATTGTAATTCAATAGAATTCAACTATTCTTCTCTTATTTTTGTGTTTTTTAAATATTTACTTATTTTTAACGTCTTTTTAAAAAATTGAGTTCAGATAAATAGAATTTTAGAAAAGTTAGACACAATAGACTTCTGGAGAAAATTGAATGGGAATAGAAAGGAATATACCATTTTCTTGGCGGTACATTATGGCATAAAAACCCCCAATCCATAGCAGAAAGGCAGAAATATTAAATGCATTGTTTTTAGATCATGATGCAATAAAATCACATATAATAAAGGGTCCTGGAAGATAGACTAAAAATTAATCTAATCACAAAGAATGAGTGCACTGGTCAAACAACAAATCATAGAAACAATCAATAGCTTCATTCAAGAGAATGGCAATAATGAGACAATATATCAAAACTTATGGGATGTAGTGAAAGCAGTTCTTAAGGGAAGTTTAATATCTCTAAATTCTTACATGAATAAAATAGAGAAAGAGGAGATTAGTGAATTGGGCATGAAACTAGGTAAGTTAGAAAAAGAAAAAAATTAAAATCTCCAATTAAATACCAAATTAGAAACTGTGAAAACCAAAGCAGAGGTTAAGAAAAGTGAAATTAAGAAAACTATTGAAAATGAAAAGGATGAATTCACCACCAATTAAGAGGAAATTAAAACAATTATTAGGAGCTGTTTTGCCCAACTGTGTACCAATAAATTTGACAATTTTAGTGAGATGGATGAACATTTACAAAAATATAAATTGTCCAGATTGACAGAAGAGGAAATAAAATGCTTAAATAACCTCATTTTAGAAAAAAGAAATTGAACAAGCCATCAATGAATTCCCTAAGAAAAAGTTTCTAAGGTCACATGGATTTACAAATGAATTCTATCAAACATTTAAAGGACAATTAATTCCAAAACCATAAAAAACTACCAAAAATTATTTTATAGACCTAGAAAAAATAAGAACAAAATTCATCTGAAAGAATTAAAGGCCCAAAATATCAAGGGAATTAATGAAAAGAAATACAAGAGAAGGTAGCCTCGCCATACCAGATCTAACATTGTGTTATAAAGTGGAAACCATCAAAACTTCTTGTTACTGACTAAGAGATAGAGTGGTGGATCAGTGGAATAGGTTAGGTATGCAAGACACCATAGTCAATGAAAATGGTAATCTACTTTTTGATAAATCCAAAGGTTCTAACTTCTGTGATAAGAAATCACTATTTAACAAAAAATTTCTGGGAAAACTAAAAAATACTATGAGAGTAATTAGGCATAGATCAACATCTTACACTCTATACTAAGGTAAAGTCAAAATGGGTACATCATTTAGATATAAAGCTGATAGTGTAAGCAAAGTAGAGGAGCAAGTAATACTTTGCAGTCAGATCTATGGAAAAAGGAATAATTTATGACCAAACAAGAGATAGAGAACAGTATGAAATGCAAAATGGATAGTTTTGGTTAGATTAAATTGAAGAGTTTTTACACAAAGCCAAAGCAACTAAGATTAGAAGGGAAACAGAGAGCTGGGAAATAATTTTTTATAGCCAGTATCTCTGATAACAGGCCTCGTTTCTAATATATAGAGAGAACTGAGATAAATCTATAAGAATACAAGTCATTCCTCAATTAATAAATGGTCAAAGAATATGGTTTTCATGGTTAGAGAAATGCAAATCAAAACAGCTCTGAGGTACCACATCACACCTATTAGATTGGCTAACATGACAAAACAGGAAGATGATAAATGTTGCAGAATATGTGGAAAAATTGGAATGCTACCAGCTTATATCAGCTCTTTAGGTGGTCAGGAATTGGAAATTAAGGGGATGCCCATCAATTGGGAGGTGGGTACATGAATGTAATGGAGTGCTATTATGCTATAAGAAATGATGAACAGGCATACTTTGGAAAAATCTGGAAAGACTTATATGAACTGATGCTGATTGAAATGAGCAGAGGCAGGAGAACATTGTACATAGTAATAGCCACACTATTCAATGACTAGCTTTCATAGCCTTGACTTTTCTCAGCAATGCAAGGCTCTAAGAAGGCAATTCCAAAAGAGTCATGATGGAAAATGCTATCCACATCCAGAGAAAGAATCATGGAGTCTGAATGCAAATCAAAGTCGACTATTTTCTCTGTTTTGTTTTGTTTTGTTTCTTCTTTCTTGTGGTTCCTCTCATTGGGTCTAATTCTTCTTTACAATAAATGACTAATGTGAAAATGTTTAATGTGAATGCATCTATAAAGTCTGTATCAGATTGCATGTGATCTTGGGGAGGGGCAGGAGGAAGGAGGAGAACATTTAAAACTCAAAAGCTTATGGAAGTGAATGTTGAAAACTAAAATTAAATTAATTTAAAAAATTTTTGAGTTTCAAATTATCTCCCTCCCTCTAACACCTTTCCCACACATTAAGATAAGCAATATAATATCAAGTATGTATGTAAAAGCATCTATATTTTCCACATTACCTATGTTGCAAAAAAGCAATTAAAAAGTGAAAAAATTATACTTCAATTTGCCCTTAGTTTTCATCATCAGTCCTTCAGAATTAATTATTGCATTGATCAGAGTAACTAAATCTTTCATAGTCGATCATCACCACTATATTAGTGACTATGTACAATGATTTCTTATTATTCATAGGCTTTTGTTGCTATTTAGAAAATTTGCAAACAGAAAGGACAATGAAAAAAAATCAAATGGTCAGATGAGCTCCTATAGCATCATGCCAGAAACTCTAATTAGGACTATCTTAACTAGTGATCAGTCACTAGAAGGAGCATGACCCACATGGTATTGCCTTAACTGAAGCCCCATATAGTCAGTACAGGAGATGGAGAAGTTGCACCATGCTGGCAAATACTATAGCAAGAAGGAAGAAAGGAAGGGAAGAAGGGAGGAAGGGAGGAAGGCAGGGAGGAAGGGAGGAAGGAAGGAAGGAAGAAAGGAAAGGTGAGGAGAGAACAAGGAAGGGAAAGAGGAAGGGAAGAAGGAAATAAGCATTTATTAAGTGCCAATTACATGCTAAGGTACAGTGCTAAGTTTTATAAATATAATCTCAATTGGTCTCCACAACAATCTAGGAAGACAAATTATTCATAACTTCAAATGAAGAGACTGCTTTTTACCACCTAGTTTCAGAGGTCACTTGTCAAGTCCTAGTTTTGATTCCTGGTTCCATGACTAATTTGCTGTGTGACCTTATTGTCTGGACTTTCTATTTTCTTGCCAGTACAATGAGGTTGGAAGGTTGGATGAGACTGGCAACTAGCAGATAATGTGACGTAGTCTGGACTGGTCTAACAGTCAGCAGACCTGGGTTCTAATCTCAGCTCTGGCTTATACTAGCTGATAGATGAATGAAAGGATTGGACTAGGTAGTCTCAGGACAGTCCTTCCATCTCTGATATTCTTTAAATCTAAAAATAATGGTCAAGGCTGACCTAACTGGATTCTTTAAAAATCTCCAAAGAAGAGTTTATAACCATCCTGATTTCACAGCCCCCAGTCATCCCTTTTATTTGGTTTTACTACAAACTTTTACCATTGGCCTCTGATCAAAGCCCAACTGGACTCTAGCAGCACTACCTTTTAAGGCTTTCTCTCATCATGACAACACACTCTATCTCATAATTTCATGAATTATGAAAAAAAGTTTTATTCTCTAATTGTATTTCCACATTGCTAACTCTTGCAGCTTTGGGGATTGTTTGTCCTAACAACGGTATTATTCAAAGGATGTTTTGATGTTTCTTTTGGCATTCTAATGGACCCATATGGCTACAGAAAATTTTATAAATAGATCATTTTCTAATATCCTCAAAACAATTTTGATAGACAGAATCTGTAATTTATCCTCCCTACACACTCTGTGTTTTAGCCAAGTTGATTGCCCAGTCATTTCCCGACCCTATCCTACCTTCTTGATTTTTTGTGCAAGCCATCACCATAACTTCAATTCACTCCCTCTACATCTCTCCCTATTGAAATCTTTTGTTTCATTCAAGATTCAGCTCAGGTTTCAGTTCCTCTAATTCCTTCCTCCCCAATCTTTAAAATCTACTGATCACTGTCTGCCACCCATTGCACTTCTGTGCATCCAATAGTGTACAAGATCTGGCTCATATCTGATTGTGAAATTTTAATGGAAATTGGCCAACACTACAAATCAGTCATGTCACCATTTCTCTGCTGGCATGGTCTTCTTTGGCAGTGAAGGATTAATACACAATATCCTTTAACATTTTTATTTAATTTTAAGTTTATCCTCACAACAACCCTGAGAGGTAGGCATTATTATTCCCATTTTACAGATGAGAAAACTGAGGCAGACAGAGTTTAAGTGACTCATAGAGTTACACAGCTAGTAACTGTCTGATTCCAGGTTTGAATTCATGTCTTCTTGACTCTAGCTCCAGAACTCTATCCTTCTCTGTACCACCTAGCTGCTAGGGTTTTTCTTGGTTTGAATACTTTTAACACTTTGTGAGCCTCTGGTTTCACCAATGATAGTGCTCACTCTGATGCAATTAGCAATCTGTTTATAACTTGGTAGAGTTTCTGTGACCAAAAAGAAAAAAAAAACCTAAGTCAGAACTTTAAAAAAGCCTTAACTCTGTGACCAATCTGTTAACAAGCATTTACAAATTTAATTAAGGTGGCCCTTGGATGATGAACAGTTTGATGGAGACCTGACAGAGCTTTCACTCCACTGACAGCCAGTGAAAACCCAGAGTCCGCTACCTGGAATGGATTTTGATGGTACAGTCCAATTTGGATAATTCATAGAATCATAGAATATCAGAATTTTGATGCTAGCAATTTCAACCCCTTGATTTTATGGATGGAGGAAACTAAAACACAAAGGGACTTTCTCCAGCATACAGTTAATTAGAGACAGAGTCATAGCAATAATCCAACAACTCTGTAATTCCACTGAGGTGAGGAACTTCCTACAGGAGAACTTCCTTGACTCAGTGACTGGGGCACTGACAGTTTAAATAACTTCAAGTTCACAAAATTTTATCTCAGTCAATAATCTATCTGATTTACTAAGCATTTACTATGTGCTAGGAACCTTTTCAATTCTTCTCTGCACATCATATAGACTATCAAACTTAACTTTCATTTAGGCTTGCAAACTCCTTCAAGCGGAAGATGCTTCCTGTAGACTTTTTTCCATGTTACATCATTTCCATGAATGACTAATAACCCTCTCTCTTTGTGCTGGTAGGCACAATTGTTTGCCTGCTTTCATGCACCTTTTTCCTTCGAGATGAAACTGACCCAGAAAGTGAGTAGAAATTGAATTCCAAACTTTTCATGGCTGTTTCATGTGTCCTGCCATTGTGGTACAGGCTTGATGGTGATTTCTTCATCATGTTCTCCTGGAAGACTTCCAGAATCAAGGCATTTCTTGTAAAGAAACAGAAACAAAATTGTTCCATTTTTCAAATGATTCAAATGAAAACTGGTAAACTGATCAGATACAACTCCAAAAGCAAACACTGGAGAAGGACCGAGTATTTTTATAAAGAATGGTCAACACCATGATGTACATACTGTTCTGTACCAAGTCTAAATATTTTACCATGCTGTCAATCCTCACAAGTAAGTGCCACTGCTTGCCCATTTTGGAAGCTTTCTGATACAGATATTTTAAGAAATATTGTTAGAGAGATTGCTTTTACTCTTTTGTTTTCATAGGTTGAGCAGATTAGTCAAGTAATAAATAAGTAATTTAAATGACTATCCTCTGAATGCTTGTGAATGAAACATTTGTATATTTGAGATTATACTATAAGAATATGTTCATAATGAATCAAGTGGCTGAAATTGGAATCAGTTCAAATCCTACCTCAAATATTATCTGCGTTACCTTGAACAAGCCAATATTAATCTCTCCAAATCTGTTTCTTCTGGTATAAAATGAAGATAACGACAGGGTCTGCTTCCTAGCATAGTTGTAGGAATTAAATGAGATGATGCATAAACAGCTATTTCCGTGGGATTATGTACGGATAGCTCCAAGCTAACCAGAGATCCGGTCGGAAGGTACCGATGGACTATAGCTTGCTTTGCTGAAAAGATAAACTTCCTGTTCTGTATTGTCAGAAGCCTGTGATTCTCAATGTTGACCATTTCATGAATAGCATATGCATGTTTAGAGAGAGAAACCATTGTAAGAAGGAGACTAGGTTTAGGGGAAAGGCATATCAAATTGTTTGTTGGAGATGCAAATCTTTTAAGAAATGGTTTCTATCAAAATAAAATAAAATGGCTTCCATGGCAGGTTGTGGCAGGGTGATGGGGAAAGCTAGGAACGCTCACTGCTGTTGTATTGCCTTGATATTACCAGGCTCTGAGTTAGCACTATCTTCTATCCCAGCTTCCAGTGATCCAAGGAGAACAATTAACTAAGACGAACAGTGAATGTAAGACTTCATTGTATTTAATGTTTTTGTTGATTTTTAAAATGTATTTGAGACTTCTGGTTAAGATGGCAAAATGAAACGTCCTAGAAGATGCCAGCTCTCTCAAAGAATACCCCCTGCAAAGATATAAAAAGGCACCAGATCAAACAATGATAAATGATAAAGACTAAAGAGAAATTTAAATAAACTCTTCTGTCGTATTCAGGACAGCCAAGATGGCCAAAAGCTTGCGAGCTCTCAGAGAAGGAGTGTGTCAGGGGCAGCAGAAACCAGTGTTCATTCTGGTGAACAGGGCCTGAAACCAGCAGGATCTGGGCCCTGGCTTTTTTGAGCAGTAGTGGGGACAGATGCAGTCATTGCTCAGAGAGTCTAGGTTAGTCAATGCATGCATGTCTTATAGCTCTGCAAAAGTCTTAAAGAGTACAGAGCCTTGGCAAAAGACAGGACTAACACAGTAAGTGGATGACGAGCCTACTGGGGACCCTCCAAGAAGCCTGAGACCAGTAAGATAGGTGACATCATATTGGGACAGAGGAAGGCCAAAGTGTAGATAGAACTGACCCATGGTTAGGCATTGTGTGAAGAGAGGAAACAAAGACAGGCTGGAGATCCACACCTATTCTGTGACACTAGGAGATAGAATAAGAAGCCAAAAAGTATTATGTCCAAATGACAACCATTTATACTGGTTGATGTTTTTTTTTTCCTTTTTTTTTTTACTCAGTCTTTCCAGCTTTATTTCCTGACTTTGGGCTTTGTATCAGTGCCAGTGTCTTCCTTCTGAGTAGCATGGTTGGCTTTACTTTGTCTCTCCCTGGGTCCCCTGAGTTCCTGAACTGGTCTCCATATGAAAGTAGTATTATCTGTGAGTGATGGCAAGATGAAAGGGTATTACCATTTTGTGAGTGATTGAGATGAGATGGAAGAGTAAGTCATGTGAAATTAGCAAGTTAAAGAACTGGTAGGTTAGGGTGCTTGAGGGAGTATCTATTTTATGCATATATATGGTATGTACATATATGTATATACCATATGTATATATATGTACATATGTCTCTATGTATGTATGTGTCAGGAGTTGGGGAAGAGAGGAAGATTGTGAACAAGGTACTGAACTCATTAAGGAAAGATTTTGAATGATAAAGATTGAGTGAACCTCAAAGGTGGGTAGACTACTGAGTGATGGTGGGAGGGGAAGAAAAACCTGAAAATGGCAATGGGCAGCGAGTACTCCTCCACCTTGCCCAGTGAGTCAGAAGAATGAATGAAAGCAAAGCTGGTGCTGAAAAAGAAAGTGAGTAGGATTTCAGTAATAAGCCAGGTCTCAGCAAGATACAGAAGATGGAGAGTGGGGAAGGAAAAGATTTTAAATGAAAGAAAGTTTGTTATGTACGACATAGGCATTCTGGAGGACACAGTAGAAAGGGTAGGTATTTTGGGGGTGAGATATTGGGGGATGAAGTTGGGGAATGGAAATAAAGAATTAGATAGTAGAAGATGGAGAATGAAGTTTGAAAGATGACTGTGGAGGATCACAATGTGTTGAGGAGAGAATAATGACAGAGACGAGGGTGTTTGTTACTCATTAAGGGAAGATTTTAGAAAGATTTTCAATGTCATTTCTTTCCATGCCTTGCCAACTTTAACATCTTTCTTTGTTCTCACCTCCAATACGTCTATCCCTCAGTTCTTCATCTCAGGCTATCATCTCTGAACAAAGCCTTGACCCTTTGAAAGATCAATTCAACTCTTTGCTATCCTTCTGTTGCTCCTACTGCCAAACACATTGACCAGCTCCCAACTCTACATTACTCCTATCATTCATATCCTTTGTTCCTATTCATGTGCTATCAAACAGAGCTGGAGGAAGTCTCAAAATGTCTCCTCGAGCCTCTCACAGCAGCCCTATCTTTACCTTTTCATCTGAGGACCTTCCCTAAAATTTTACCAAAATATATTGAAGTCATTTATCAAAAACTTATTCTTTTCCTGTTTTCATCTCACATCCTCCCCACATCATCCCATACCTTCTCCTTTTTCACTCCAGTCTCTGATAATGGGATGATCCTTCTCCTAGTGAAGGACTACTTTTCATCCCATGCCTTCCTGTCTTCTCCAACAAACTGGCCCCATAATCATCCCCATTCTCTCTGTAATTTGTCATTCCCTCCTATTTACTGGGTCCTTCTCTGCTGTTTACAAACCTTACATTTTCCCCATCATCAAAAAAAGAAGCCCTCACTTCATCCTACCATCCCTACTGGCTACTTTTCTATGTCTGTCCTTCCTTTTTCAGCTATACTCCTTGAAAAAACCAAGTATACTGTGAGCCTCTATTTTCTCTCTACACATTATCTTCTAAACTCTCTACAACCTTGTTTCTGGCCTCATCCAATTCAGACCTCATTGCCTTTGCTCAATCCTTATACTTCACCTCTTGTCAGAATTTGATAATGTTGGTTATCTGTTCTTTCTGGGTTTTCTTTCTCATCTCTTGACTTTCCTATTATCATTAGGGAACTATCACAATCTTCCTAGTCACCCAGATTTTTAAACTCAATATTACTTTAACTCTTCACTTTCACTCATCCCTCCACATCTGATCTACCATTATTTGACAGTAGATAAATTATCTACAGTTATTTCCACTTTTACAATATCTCTCATATCTATTCCCTTCTTTCCATTCATACAACTACCACCTCAGTTTAGACCCACATCATTTTTCCCCCGAACTATTAACTTCCTAAATGTTCTCTCCCAATAACTTCAAATCTTTCCCCAGGCCAATTAATCCTCTATATAACTGGAAAAAAAAAGATTTTCCTAAAGAGTGTGTGCATGACACATGTCTAAATTTAATCTGCTTTATTAGTAGTTTCTCTGTCACTTTCTTAAGTCTAGATAGTTAACAAAAAATGAATCAAGAACTAATTTGTAGTGTGTGATAATTTCCAAGGTATAAACACTCACACTGAATATATCTAATCACTGGCCTTCCTGAGACATTTTGAACTAGCTTCAGCACACTTCTGCTTAGCCTCCTGGTCCAATCACATCCTTGGGAAAGCATACTGGTGTTTTGGGAAAATAAATAGTTTAGCCTAAAGGGTAGGAAACCTGCAGCCTCAAGGCCACATGTGGCCCTCTAGGTCCTTAAGTGTGGCCCTTTGAATACAAACTTCTCAGAACAAATGAGATTTGTCAGAATTCAGTCAGAGGGCCATACTCAGGAGTCCAGAGGGCCACATGTGTCCTTGAGGTCACAAGTTCACCACCATGGGCCTAAATCATTTGCAAATACTGTTCCTACCATAGATGCAATATGTGTTTAGGTCAAATAACATACTGACTGTGCTTCTGAACTCCAGTTCATATACTCATATACTATTGTACTGCAGGACATGATGAAAAGCTGGTTTGGAAACCTGAGAGGACTTATATGAACTGATTCAGAATATAGTGAAGAGAATCAGAACAACTTATGCAATTTGCTACATTATTGTAAAGGAAAACAACTTTGAAAGACCTGTCATGACTCTAGAAGCCTGATGACGAAGTATATACATCCCCACTCTTATCAGAGTCCATAGATGAGACGTGTAGAATGAGACATTTTTTCCAGACAGTCAAAATGTGAAATGTTCTTAGCTTAACCATAAATTTTTGGTACAATGACTGGAATTTTCTGTGGTTTGGTGGAAAGGAAAGGAGTTATGGAAGGAGAGCTAGATGGTTTATGACAATGATGTTAAAAAATAACAAACATTACTAAACCACCAAAAGTACACAGGAGAAGAAGGGAGTTCAGATGGGGAACTGACAAGAAGGATAGCATTGATTCTATTGTGTTAGATTTAATAGTTTTTTTAAAAAAGAGTTATCTAACAGTGATTCATTTTAAAAATACAAACAAAAAGTGATTAACTATGGAATAAAATGTAGTCAAAAAGACTCTTCAAACAAGGCATCTCATTTTTGTTAAAATCCTGTATTCACCATAGTGAATTCACATACTCCATAATCCTTTGGCTATTCACATAATAAAAGACATGAAACAGTAAAACTTATTCTTGAAGGCTTATCTAAGATGTTCACACGAAGTTTGAATAGAAGAGAAATTCCCTATAGATTTTGAGGTTCTTTAGATGCCCCTATTTGCAGCTGACATTTGTACTGATTGTATAGATCCCTGAGACAACACACTGCTTGCTTAATGAGATTCTTAGTCATTTAGAAGAGATCAGTCTACCCATTCACACAGGAAAGGTCAAGGGGATGAAGAATGCCTATTGCCAAGATGGTGTCAATCATTTGGATGGACATCTCATTAAGAACATCAGTATAGGCAAAGCAAATAGACTGTGAGAGAGGTTCAGGAGAAAAGAAGTCTGGTTCTTCTCCAAAGTGGTCAGACTCCCCTGGAACAGAAATGGGTCCAGACCATATTCATGGATCCAGAGCAGAGGGGCCCCTGAGTGGAAAAAAACAATAAGAAGTTCCCTAGTTCCCTGAGTCCAGCAGCATTCCTTAATTCTTAGATTATCAACTTTGCCTCTGATTTTTTCTCATGATATTAGGTTTCTTAAATCATATTCTTTTAATCCCATAAATTTCACATCCATTAAAGGACTAATGCCACTTCATGATATGGACTTGACCTTGAGCTCCAAAGCGAAACATAACATACAGTAGGTACAACTAATATAGAGATCTTCTGGGTTTAGGTCAGATAACATACTGACTGTCCTTTTTAACTCCAGTGCCATCTTATCAGCTGCCTAATTGATATCTTCACCTAGACAATCCATAGCATCTCAAAATTGACATGTCCCAAATGAAACTCATTACTATTTGCCCCCAAACCCATCCCTTCTCCAAACTTACCTGTCTTTGTGGAGGGCCACCACTCTTCCATCTGCCCACTTTCATGATAACAGTTATCCTTGATGTAATTCTTCTGTTTACCCCAGACAGCCACTCAAATAGCCAAGTCTTGAGGCTCCTGCCTCTAGGTCACGCCTCATATCTAGGACATCACTGATATCTGTCATCTCTCCCCTCTACAAAATTTTTTCCTTAATTCATAATTTATCATCTCTCACCTAGACTATTACAATAGTCTCTTAATTGGTCTCCTTTTCCTTTTCTTAATTGGTTTCCTTTCCTTGTCTCTTTAATTGATTCTCTAAGTAGATATCAAATTGATATATCTGAAGCTCAGATCTAACTATGTAAGCCCTTTTGTGCCCTTTCCCCCATTCTCCTATCTTCAGTGACTTTCCATTTCCTCTAGGAGAAAATAAAAACTTTTCAATCTAATATTTAGAGACTTCAAGAATCTGGCTTCCACTCACATTGCTAGTCTTATTTTATTTTTAGTTTCCTCTTCATTAATTCTCCATTCCAGTATTATTAATCAGTCCATTTCTCACCTGGGCTATTGTAAAGTGCATCTCAGTGTTTGTAAAATGCACTCTTCTACCTCTAACTCAAAAGAATCTTTACTTTCTTTCCAAGCATAGCTCAGATTTCACTTCCAAAAGGAAGTCTTTCCTGACCCCACCCTCATTCACAGCTGTTGGTGAATGGCACGGGCACCCAAATCATCATATTCTCTATTTCTTTTTGTTTGTTTTTGGAGGGGGAAGGCAAAGCAATTGGGATTAAGTGACTTTCCCAAGGTCACACGGCTATTAAGTGTCAAGTATCTGAGATTAGATTTGAACTCAAGTCCCCCTGACTCCAGGGTTGGTGCTCCATTCACTGGGCCACCTAGCTGCTCCCCCATATTCTTTATTTCTATATGGTCATCTCTTGCTCCTAATGCTCAAATCCTTGACTTCTTTTCAGAAATGACCTATCTCTAACTCAGAATGATAAACTCAAAATATTTAGGTCTATCAGTAGATGAATTTAACCCAGGATCTAATCAAGTCTGATGCATTTTGCATGATGCTCTCCCAATTGGTGGAAAGAATTGCTGTCAGGACCCTGCATTCCCTGTGTGAGAGTCAGGGTTGCCACAAAAAGCTTTGAAGAGTTGAAATGGTCGTTGTTCTATCTTTGTGAGGACACTCGTGGTTTCAGATTCTCCTTTGAACCAACTCCAGAGAAGAGAAAGAGAAAGACTCTCTTGCAGATGTGTAGGGAAAGCTGTTTATTCAGAATGTCCCTGATTTCTAACTTGTTTCTCTAGAGATTTTAGGGAATTTTCACTTCAGTGAGATTAGAGCTTCTCTCTCGGTTGAGCAAAATCTTACCTTACTTGCATCTAAAGACCTCATTCTCATGTATTTTCCAGAATATTCTAATATGTGTCATATCTTAAAATAAGTCAAGTCCATAAGCTTTTGCTAAGTGCCAACTATGTACCAGGCACTGTGCTAAGTGCTGAAAATACAGAGAAAGGCAAAAACAACCCCCGCCCTCAAGAAGTTCACATTATAATGAGGGAGACAACATGAAAATAATGGTGCATGAATACATACATATATGTGTGTATGATCAATTGGTAATCTTCTCAGAGGGGAAAAAAGGCTTCCTGCAAGCAGGATTTAGCTGAGACTTGAAGGAAGTCAGGGAATCAGAAGACAGATTAAGAGGGAGAGAATTCCAGGGATGGGGGAAATTTAAGTGAAAATGCCCAGAGCTGGGAGTATCATGTGAGAAACATAACAAGGGAGCCAGGGTCACTGAATCACTGAGCATGTGGGGGAGGGAAAAGTTAGAGCAAGAAGACTGGAAAAGTAGAAGGGACTAAGTCAAGGAGAGAATTAAAAGCCAAGCAGAGGAGTAATAGGTAGCCACTAGAGTTTATTGAATCAGAAGCTGATGGGGTCAGATTGATGGTTTTAAGAAGGTCACTTTCATAGCTGAGTGGAGAGTGGACTGGAGTGGGGACAGACTTGTGGTAGGAAGACCAACCAGCAGGCAACTGCAATAGTCCAGGCATGAGGTAGTGAAGACCTGAACAGGGATAGTGGCAGTATCAATGGAGAGAAGGAGATGATGTTGCAATAATGGAACTGACAGAATTTGGTAAGGGACTGACTATGGGAGATTAGAAATTGAGAAATTAAAGATAACTCTTAGGTCATGAACTTGGAAGATGGTGAGGCAGCTGGGGGGTACAGTGCATAGAGGGCTGGACCTACAGTCAAGAAGACCTGGTTCAGTACCATGCTTGCCATACAACTCGTAAGAGACTGAGACAAAATGGAGCCAATACGTTCTATACCCACTGACTTACTCCTGATTAAATATTTAGATGATTCAGAATATTTTGAATGGAGTGCCAGGCAGCTTTGGGGTGCAGTGAATAGAGTGCCAGACCTGGGATCACTAAGGTTAGGAAGAACTGAGTTCAAATCTAGGTTCAGATACTCAATTGGCTGGGCAACTCTGTACAAGTCACTCAACCATAGTTGGCCTTAGTTTCCTCATCTGTAAAAAGGAAATAATAAGAGCATATACTTCCAACGATTATTTGAGGATCAAATGAAATAACATTTGCCAAGTGCTTAGCTCAGTGCTATATAAATTTTAGTATTGTTATTATTTCTACTACAAACATGCAGTCTTTTTGCTATTGACATAACCACTTCAATAAAGGGAGCATTGTTCAACATTGGTGCCTGCTGCTTAGACAACTGCTTTTAAGCCACCTCTTGATCCGAAACTGGTTTGCCTGCGGAGTTTCTCTGCACCTCTGTTTGGCCTTAGGCAAAATCAGGAAGCAGGTAGATGACATCTATATAGGCAACAAACATGCCCTTACACAAACAATATATAATTTCCCCCATAATCCTCTAGCAATTCTTTGATTTATAGATTCTCAGTTACTTCCCTGAAAACCCAGGAAACATCAGAAATCAGTGAGCTAATGGACAAGAATGAACTCTGGCTACCCCCATCTTCTGACAGCAATTTTGTTCCTTTAAGCTTTTTTTCCAAATAGCTCCTCTCAGTGCAGTATGTCTGAAGAACAGTTTTCTATCACATCCTCAGAACTCTCTCAGGCTGCTTGTCTAACCTAAATATCGTTTTTTTAATAGCAAAAAATGTCTATTTATGAAAGTGGTAGTAACATATATTAAAAATCTGCTTCTCTGGATGTTACTTTGTATTCCTTTGTATGTGCTTTTCATTTAATTATGTACATGTCATATCCTATGTAAGTTCCTTGAGATTAAGAGATGTGTTGTTCTTTGTACATCCAGAACCTGCCACGGTGCAAACAGTAGGCAAAAAAAGATGTTAGTTTTTGTCCTCTTTTGAGAATTAGCTTGCGTATTTGGAGAGGCTCATCATAAGAAGTTTGATATCGGGTGATGAGCTGCTATTTTTGATTTGTTTTGTTGGTTTGGGGGTTTTGTTTGTTTTTCATGCTGATAGTTCATGAAACTACTATAGTTTTGTTCTGCATTCGTGCAGGGAGTGTTTAGACTGATGAAATTATGGTTTCTTTAGGTATGAAGACGAAGGGGTTGCAGTATCTCTGCTGATGGCTTCCTGAGTCTAACAGAAAATAATGCTCCCCATCTACCCCAAATATGCTTATGTTCAACTCTAGGTCATGAGAAAGAAAGACGAACACTCTTAGATATTGACACTTCACTCTCTGGATTGCTTTTCATTTCCTGGATCTAACAAAACTGTAATCCTGCTGGCCCCATTGCCAGTTGTTTAATTTGGCAAATATTCTCGAGGATGTGAGAGGCAGAGCAGGTGTTAAGATCCTTTGGTGGAGTCCCAGAAAGTAAATATTTAAAGGTCTGTTTGTTCTGTACCTTCCCACTGGGCACATTGTAAGGATGGAAACTCAGAGTGGAAAGAGATAGAAAGGGAATTCCTGTACTAAAACTGTTCATTTCTGTACTTTTCCTAATGAAAGATTAAACAATGGGATGTGGTATGCTAGATAGAGTGCTGGGCTGGGAGTCAGGAGAGTTGGATTCAAATCTCAGCTCTGCCTTGGATTGGATGTGTGACCTTGGATAAGTTATTGGCTGAGACTTTAGGGCACAAAGGCTACTTAGAGGTCATTTAGTCCAATCTCCTTTCATAAAAATAATTTTTATGGATATCTTTTTTATCATCTTCATCTCCCATTATTTTCCCCTCCTCTCTGTGCTCAGGCAATCCTTTGAAAAAATAATAAACAGAAGGAGAAAAGAAAAGCTTAATCAAACAAAACTAAAATCAGCAATACATGTAGCATTCCAAAACACCCAAAACATCCCATCTCCTGCAAAAAAAGGGACAGCAACGCTCTTTCATATCTCTTGTTTAGAGCCGAGTTTGGCCCAATGTCACACAAGAGTAAAGCCAGGATTCTTACCTTGGTATTCTGCTTCTTTCTACTATACACAAACCCTGACATCTCTGGGGCTCATCTTCATCTGCACAATGAAAGGGTTGGTCTTTTATGTCCAGTTCTAGTATATTGAGGAGACAGCGAAGTGACTCAGTAGATAGACTCAGTCAGGAAGACTAGAGTTCAAATTCAATTTCAGATACTTATTAGCTGTGTTACCCAGGGCAATTCACTTAATTTCTCTTTGCTTTAATCCACTGGAGAAGGAAATGGCAAATCACTCTAGCATCTTTGCCAAGAAAACTTACCTTTGTCTTCCCATCCTCTCGGGATCCTGCTATTTCCTTTCTGAAGTGACAGCTGTCTAATCTGATAAACTCATCCCCCACTATATTAGTGAGTACCTCCTACTAACATTTTGGCATAGTTCAATTTGTATTTTGAAGGAGCCTGGTTGTGATACAACTTCATCCAAAGGAGGGCCCCATAATAGTGGGAAACTTCAGGTATCCAGCCTGTTCAGATCGTTCACGTCACACTTTTGCCTAAGGCTGGCTAGAAATGCAGAGAGGAACCCAGCAGGTTGACTGGACTTGGGTCAAGAGGAGCCCTAAGAATAGTTGTCTGAGCAGCAGCCATCAATGCTAAGCAATATTGTCCTCTCGTTGAGTAGTTATGCCAACAACAAAGAAGGTTACGTGCTTAGTCAATGTCTGAATTATTTAGACATTTGACTGGGGACAAGCCAGAGGACATAGACTCCAATTCTGTGTCTGTCTCTTACCAGTAGCCATGATACATGGGCCTCAATTTTCAATATTTATATGTGGTCTTTTTCTTTTTCATAACCAAATGACCTGGTTATTCTGTGGGGGGAGAAGTACAGTATTACAGAAGAAAGTTTTATTTAAAAATGGAGATATAAGTAATAATAAGTAATAGATATAAGGTTAAATGAACTACCATTACTTCTTAACATAATAGGCAAATCCTAACAATCATAGTGTTAAATCTGAGGTCTCTTACTCACCAGCTCTATCTTAGTGCTTTGCCGGTTGAAAGCAGGCATGGTGGTGAGGTATAAGCATATACGGGTTCTTTTGCCTTCCTTCACTCAACCTTTTGCCATTCCTCATGGCTCCCAAGCAATGAAAGGGGACATCTCTAGACATCTCCAATCTACTAATATTATCTCCTCAGTGCAAAATATAGAAACATACTGAGTATGCCTCCCTCCACCCCATCCCACCCCCAACCTTCTCTTTTAGTGCTGTGCGTTACAAAATAATATTAGGACAATAATTCAGATATTGGCAAACGATGGGTAGAGGTCAAATCTTGCCCGCTGAAGGCTGGAGACCTGGAAATGGTTTTTTACATTTTTTTAACATAATAAAACTTTATTTTAAAATATAATAACCATTCTTAGCTCCTGGCTCTACAATTACAGGCATCAGGTTGACTTTTGTGACCTTGCTTGGTCTAAATGTCTTGGTTGAACCTTCATGAAGAGTCATTATCGGTTTTAACTATCAATTCTGCAACAATGTCCTGCACTATAATTCCTTTTCTCTCTTACCAAAGGCCTAATTAGTTTCTTTGAGATGCCCTGGATGAAAGTTCAGGGAGGAAAGGCTGTTCTTTGAATTAGAGTGATGACTAGACAAAGGCAAGAGATCCCTGACTGAAGAAACTAGCAACAATAGGTTCATGTCTTTTCCCATGCTTCCATCTAATTAGAGTAATGACCAGACCTGGAGAAAGACAACATCTTTGTTGATTTCAGTTAATGAATGTATCTCTTGAGTTAATCTTTGACTAATTGGAAAGAATCCATAGAGCAGGGGTTCTTAACCTCTTTTGTCCCTTTGGCAGAGATTCATTATTTATTGTCCACTTTCTTAATCGAAGGAAATGCTAAATTTCAGCTAAAGGTTACTAAAAATAAAATGGATTTTTTTCCTTCCCAACCAAGTTAAAAGAACTCTTAAAATCTGTCCACAGACCCATTAAGGGTCCCAGGTTAAGACACCCTGCCTTAGAGGAGTGTTCAAAGAGGACTTGAATGGTTCTAAGAAAATGAGTCACAAAATTAAGTGAGTATTGTTCTTTTTGATGAAGCAAACTGTCAACTGAGCTGTTACCCAAGTTTTGAACCCTTGCTCAATCTTGACTGTGACATTGTCTTTGTTCAGGAATACTTCAAAATGGCTCAGTGGAAAGATTTCCAAGAGCATGAAGGGACAGCCAATTTGGGCTTTTCTCTAAGCAGAAACATGTTTAGATTATGCTCGATGAATAAAATCGTTTCTGACAGGCTTATGTCCCAAACTCAAGAGTACAATATTTTTTTTCTACAAAGGTAAGGGTAAAGTCTCTAAAGTGCCCTTTTTCTTTTACAGTTGTCATTGCCCCTCTCTCTAATTCTTCTTTCCTTTGTCCCAAGATAACAACAGTCATTTTGGAGAGAAATATCATTTATCTCCCCCTCATCACTCAAAGGGAGAGTAGGTTAAGAAGATCCACTGTACCTAATCAGCTAGTCAACAGTATGGGATATGTATGAGATCTGCCCAGTGCCCTGGGTTTAAGCATAGGACAGTTCAGAGGCAGAACACTCAATCCCTGGAGAACTGCAAATTCTGAAGGGGAAGACTAATTGCCTAAACATAGTTGAGAAGATTATATAACCAAAATTCATGGCAACTATGCAATTTCTAATTATGTACTGGTGCTGAAGTGCTGAGGTCCTGAGAGGTGCTGAAGGCCCTCAATTTCCAAAAACTGTAGAATGCTGGAGCTAGCTCCCCTTTTCTTAATTTTCAGTGGGAGCACTTACACTTTGAACTCACCAAAAGTACAAATCAAGGTTTGATATTTTTGTGGTTGCTGATCTAGACTTAAGAAAGTCAGGAAGAAAGTGTTAATAACATAGATTAAACTTAAAAAGTGTGTTCAGATACATTTTTTCTTTGTTTTTGAGAGAGCAAGCTGGTGTAAAACGTTTAACAACATACCACTGATGACTTTGGAGAAAATTATTTTTGAGCAGGTATTTGATTCTGGGGGAGAACTTGGTTTGGTTAGAAAGGAATATAGGTGCATGCTGCCCTGGTAGTAGTTAAGGGAGGGGGAGTAACAGGTCATTTTCCTTTATGTTCTATGTAAGCAGCATAAGCAGCATGTAAGCTACTCCCCCATCCCCACCATCAGCTACACTTTGATGTATACACAAATCCTGGGCTCTGAGGACATGATAGATTCAGAGCTAGTAGAGTTGCAAGTCTAGGAGTGTTCTAGTTCAGCCCCTTCCTTTCACAGATATGGATGTTTTGACCCAGAGAGTGCAAGTGATTTACTCAGTCACACAAGTTGGTTATATTCAAAAGGGAGCTATAGACTCACAGAATCTTCAGGTTGGAAGGGACTTTAGTAGATGGAAGAGCCTTAAAAGTCATGTGTTCCAGCCCCTTCATTTTTCAGAGGAAAGAGGGCAGTTTTTTTTTACTGTCAGGAATGAGATTAGAACTCAGATCCAAGAGCAAGTATACTTTCCACTCTACTTGCTCTAACATGCTGCCTCCCTATGACTAGAGGTCATATAATCCAACCTATAATTTAAAAGGAGCCTGTCCTTACAAAATCACAGACAAGTGCTTGAGTAGCTTCCATTGTTGAAACTGAGGGAGCCCTTTCCATTTTCAGACTATCTTTCTTTATGGAACCCAAACTTTCCTAGAACCCTGTTCTGTCCCTTTCCACTATACAGAAGCTAGGTATCTTAGTGGATAGAGCCCTGGACCTGGAGTCAGGAGGACCTGAGTTCCAGTTTGAACTCAGACACATACTAATTGTGGACAAGTCGTTTAACCTCTGTCTGCCTCAGTTTCCTCAACTTAAAAATAGGGATAATGATAGCACCTACTCCCAGGGTTGTTGTGAGGGCCAAAGGAGATATTTGAAATGCCCTCGGCAGAATGTCTGGCACACACTAGGTGTTTAATAAATGCTTCTCTCCCCTTCCCCTTCCTTCCTATTAGCACGCTCCCTTTTTCTTTGAGGGCAATATTTATCACTTGGGCAACAAGTGTCTATGAGCACCCCTCTAAGGGTGCCCTGCGGCCAGACTACTGCTCTCCTTTGGCCCAGAAAGTTCCTTCCCGGGAGCATCTATGAAGTCACATCAGATTCAGAATAAACAACAAGTGCTCAGGAGTAAGTACTTAAGTACTTACAGTAAGTCTATCCCCTATGCTTGAGGAACAGCCTGCCTCCAACCACCGACCGCGATCGTCCCCCTCCAGAACCGCCCCGACTAGGGCTCACCGGTAGGCTTCCTTCCCCTCCCTCGTTCACTTTAGCACAGGGCGGCAAGTCCAGGGGGACCTGGGAGCCCAAGAGCCAGCGCCAGCCCCGCCTCCCCGAGGCCGGAGCTACCCCCTTTCTACCCCCCACCCGTTCCCCGAGACTCTAATGTCTTGCTCCCTACTTCTCTTTAAACTTTGGATCCCGGTCCCGCGGCGTTTGGAGGCGCCCGGAAAGCCAAGAGAGAGCCCCGGGGGCTAGCCCCCACGAGCCAGGTGATCCGGGATGCTTCACCCTGCCCCGCTTCACCCTGCCCCGCTTCACCCTGCCCCGCTTCACCCTGCCCCGCTGCACCCTGCCCCGCTGCACCCTGCCCCGCTTCACCCTGCCCCGCTTCACCCTGCCCCGCTTCACCCTGCCCGGCTTCACCCTGCCCCGC
>CM053770.1:159872402-159879902 GCA_028658325.1 Potorous gilbertii
CACCCTGCCCCGCTTCACCCTGCCCCGCTTCACCCTGCCCCGCTTCACCCTGCCCGGCTTCACCCTGCCCCGCTTCACCCTGCCCCGCTTCACCCTGCCCCGCTGCACCCTGCCCCGCTGCACCCTGCCCCGCTTCATCCTGCCCCGCTTCACCCTGCCCCGCTTCACCCTGCCCCGCTTTACCCTGCTCCGCTGCATCCTGCCCCGCTTCACCCTGCCCCTCTTCATCCTGTCCCGCTTCCTACTTGGCAGGGGTGGGGAGCAGAGGAGGACACGGACCAAGTACTAGAAGGGAGCAGACGTGCGCTGCCGAACAGCTGGCAGAGAAGCGGAGGAGCAGGGAGTGGGGGGGCAGCTCCAGGTAAGAACCACCGGAATCTGATCCCGAGCAACCGTAACAGGGTAGCCTGCCGAGGGGCAACATGATGCCTTGCAGCTTGCCATCTGCTTCCTGCCAGGCTGACTTGCAAAAGTGGGGTTGGAGGAAGGACATTTCGTATGACAGAGAGAGAGGAAGGGATAGAAAAAGAGAAGGGAGAAGAAGAGAGAGTGACTGCCATGGCTTTTTAGTAGGTAGCCTGATCGGGTACCCCTGGGGCTAGGAGCCCAGAGTTCCCTAGGTCTGACTTGCCTTGTGACCTTGCTGGAGTCCCTTCTGGTCTCTTCATCTTGGGAACATCAGAGGGTTGCCTCCGGGAAAAGAGAATATATAATAATGTTGCATTTGGTATTAACCAAGTCAAACCCAAAGGTTGGGAAAGTGAAACAAACCCTGACTAGGTGCCTTGCACACTGTTGGGCCAACCCCTGAGAAGATCTGGGTGACATATAGCCATATGGCCACAAAAGACCTAAGAATCTAATAGAAACCCAGGCAGAGGTTTTCCTTGAAGGTTTCTAATACTAGTAAAATCTTTTGCAACTGGAGCTGTGCCTTTTGTGTCTATGTGTTTTCCTTGCTTTCTATTAGTTGTCTTTGTGTGGTAGAAGTTTAATAAATGCTTATTGGGTTGAACTATTTGCTCATGTTATCTGCAAACCGGATGGCTAAAACAAGACAGAGACAGAGAGAAAAAGAAAGAAAAACAAATAAAGGATGGAAGAAAACCATCACAGTGTCTCCTGGAACAGTGTAAGAGAGGAAACCAATAGTTACTGGCTTTCCACTTCCTCTCCAGGCCCCCAGTATGTGTACATGCTGTGGTCTGCCTTGTCATTTTTCAGCCATGTGAGAAAGGTGAGGGGGGGAACTTGGACCCTTAAAATGATGGTAAAAGTAGAACCAATTCAGTCCCTCAGAAAGGATGGGACTTCAAAAATTATGGGGACCTCGAATGGTCCCCATAAAAATAGCTCCCAGAAGGCAATAGGGTATTTTCCCAGCATCCTGTGGGGATCATCTTGCAGTTACATCCTGGTTTTTCTGGAACAGCTCAGATTTCAGGAAAAGAAGATATG
Source organism: Potorous gilbertii (assembly GCA_028658325.1). Classification (NCBI taxonomy): domain Eukaryota; kingdom Metazoa; phylum Chordata; class Mammalia; order Diprotodontia; family Potoroidae; genus Potorous; species Potorous gilbertii. The sequence continues at coordinate 159,873,861 of CM053770.1, forward strand.
CTTTGTAAAGGGAATAACCTTTGTTGGTCCATGGGATATGATTTTTCGTTTGGAAAATGTGCTTACTGTAGGTAAACTGCCTTTTTACGCTGATAGTGCAGGAGCTGCAGTTACCACCCCATGGAAACCCTGTGTAACATCTTGACAATTTGTTCCACTTTCCCCACTGTGTAGAATGGTAGACCTCTGCTTGAAGATCAGCTTTGTTACTTTGCAAGGTTGTTAAGAGGAACCTGGTTGAAAGAAGGCTTCCCCTGCTTAGAGAACTAGTAGCTCATTCATTGGCTCCATATTACTGTCTCCAGAACAACATTTTCTCCCCTTAGAATCATAAAAATGTGTTTGTTCACTTGTTTCTGACTCTTTGTGAGCCCATTTGGGGTATTCTTAGCAAAGATACTGGAGTAGTTTTACATTTTCTTCTGTGGCTCATTTTATGGAGGAGAAAACTGAGGCAAACAGGTTAAGTGACTCGCCCAAGGTCACACAGCTAGTAAGTGTTTGAAGCCAGATTTGAACTCAGGAAGATGAGTCTTCCTAACTCCAGACCCAGTACTTTATCCACTTTACCACCTACCTGCCCCTCAAAGTATAAAATCATAAAACAATAGGGCTATATATATATATATATATATATATATATATATATATATATCAATATATTATTATTAATATACCTAACTACCATCTAATCCAATCCCCTCATTTTATACATAAGGAAACTGAGGTCCAGAATGAAGGATGACTTGCTTCCTCATATAATTAATTATTCTCAGAGCCAAGCACCCTGATTCCTAAGCTTATGGTTTTCCCCTTTATTTATACCTTTACATACAACACTTGAAATCTCATTGTGTCGAATGTAGAGGAGACTCATATTCTCTTCATGGCCTGGCCATAACTCACTGGATAAGAGCCAGTTCAGTCCACCATTATTCAAGTAGAGGGTGAACCTTATATCCAACAAATGATCCTCTTGCCTTTACCTGAAGATCAGAAGGGAAAGGAAGGGAAGGGAAGGGAAACGAAACCCTTTACCTCCTGAGGAGCCAAAATTTGTCTCTGTATAACTGCTGGTTCCAACCTCTGGAGACAAGAACAAATCTAATCCTTCTTCATGTTCAAATAGATTTAGAGTTAGAAGGAGCAATAGAAGTCATCTAGCCTAATTGCTTTATTTTGCAGATAAGGAAACTGAGGTCTATAGAGGTTACACGACTAGTAAGGGTCTAAGGAAGGATTTAAACTTAGTTCTTGACTCCAAGACCAGTGCTTTATCCACTGTGCCACCCCCCTGCCTTGCATACAACGATGAAAAAACCAGAGTTCAGCTAGTATCTAAAGACCACAGAGAAATCCTGAGTAGAGTCAACCTTTGATCAGTCAGGGTTTGTTCATCCCTTATCCCTTCTCTTCTCCTTTTCTCTTTTGGCGCTTGCTTTTAGGCTGCTTCTCAGTGTCTTTCTTAGGGGCAAAGAGTGTCAGGGAACATTAGCACATCAGAGAAAAGGACCACCACAGCGTTGTTTCCTCGCTTTATTCAACCTAGGACACAGAAATTCAACAGAAGTGAATGTTTCACATTGCTTTGCATCCACAGTCCAACTATCATGACACACTACACATCTGTGCACAAATAACACCCACACAGTTGCCATCTTTCCTCTTACGTCTGCCACATTAATGCTACTACCTCCCCCCTTATGGTCAGAAATTGGCAAAAGGAAGTGAGGAAACAGGACATTGTGACATTCTAAGGGTGTTTTTTTGAGAGACACTGAAGTATTACACTACACTGATAAGGAATACCAATAATGTCTTATAAATTCATAGAATAATCAGAGCAGAAAGGAGTCCTGGAGATAACAAGTCACATTTCTATGGAATTTTAAGGTTTACAAAGTGCTTTTCTGACAATCTACAGGAGGTAGATATTTTCAAGTATCATTTCCTCCCTTTTCCAGATGAGGACTGGAAGATCAGAGAACTTCAGTGATGTGCTCAAATCCATGTGCCTATTTAGTATCAGTCATTCAATGAAGCATTTATTAAGAGCTGACTATATGTCAGGCCCTATATTGGAGTACAGAAAGAGGCAAAAGATAGTGAAAGTGGAAGGACTACTAGACTTGTTGGAACAGATCTGAGTTCAAGTCTTACCATGGACATGTATTAGTTCTGCGACTATAGGAAAGTTACTTAATTTCTTTGTTGTTTATTGCCCTCAATTCAGTTCAGCAAAAGTATATTAAAGACTTACTATGTGTAAGGTACCATGCTTATTTCTTGCCTCAGACACTGAAAGCAGAGCTATGAAATTGTCTCAAGGATTCACTAGAAAAAATGATATCTGGAGACTGCTCGTGGCCCAGAGCATTCTTTTTTTATGTCTTTCTGTCTTAAAATTTCTACTTTTGCAAAATGTCAGGTAATTTATCTATCCTAGACTTTCCACTTATGCGATTTTATCTTCCTGAACTTCTGAATTCATATTCACTCATTTAATCAACTGTTCATCAAATATTTATCCTGTGCTTTCTGTCAGCAAAGCATTTCGCTGGTCTGGATAGGGAGGCTCCTTTGTGACATCTGGTCTACACTCTGTGGCATTGAGGTCTGAGTGAGAGGCACTTGAAGAAGGATCCTATAAATTAAACCTTGTATACTCAGTTTTCAAATGGGTCTGGAATCTCACTGATGTTGTGGTTTCCTCTAACATGTCAAGTGACTCTTCCATGGCTGTTTATCCTGCCACTCAATCAATAGACATTTATTAAGCACTTAACTATGTGGTAGGCACTGTGCTCAGCATAGGGAATGCAAATAGAAACAGAAAGAAAGGTGGTCCCTGCCCTCTAGGACAGGGCTTACATTCTAATGGGGGAAGATAACTCATCCATGGGAGCTGAAGAGGAGGGGAAGGTATTTCTCCAAGGGCCATGATAGAGCAGGTCTTGTGGAGATGTGTTAGCAGTCCATCCTAGAAAGGCATGAAGATATCTTAGGGCTGGACATCCTCCTTAGAAAGAGGAAGCAGTCAATTAGAAGGTGAATCCTCAAGAACCAAGGGAATTCCAATATGAGAAGTAGTGCTGGGTTGGAGTGAGCCTCTAGGGTGTGACTCTTGTCTGTGGCTCCCCATAAGTTTGCCACTGGGGGTCTACTCAATGTGAGATAGGCCTCCCTTGCTTTCTTTGGACACCGAAAGTATCATTGGAGTATTCTTGCTGTTCACCTGGAATTCCCATGGCATAATGTGCTTAGACTTTCCTTAGTTGATGGGAACCTACTCTGCTTCCAGACCACTGCTAAAATAAAAAAGGCTATTATATATAGTAAATGGGTATCTTTTTCCTCTCTCTTATTTCCTGGTTGTGGGTACCGATAGGTCAAAGTGCATGTGACTTTTAGGGCCATGATCCAAAATTGCTTTACAGAGTGACTGAACCAGTTCAAAGCCACAGTTATATCAATATCAGTGTTCCTGTTTTCCTATAGTCCCTCCAACAATTGACATTTTCTGGTTTTGTTATTTTTATCAATCAGGTGTGAGGCTGAAACTTAGTTTCAATTTGATCATTAACAATTTGGAGTACTTTTTCAATATATCTATTGATAACTTGGGATTTTCCAATTGAGAACTGCCATCTCCTATGCTTTTACTATCTATTGGAAAAAGGCTGTCATTCTTATGTGTGTGAATCAGTTCTTATAGATCTTATAGATCTGATATATCAGCCCTTTATTAGAGAACCTTGATCTAATTTTTTCTAGGTTCATAGTTGATGATGTTTTCTTAATCACTGTCCTTTTAAAAAATATATAGTCCCAGATGTTTCACATGCTTTTGGTATCCCACCATCATTCAGATAACTTGTGTATTGATTCCTCAGAGCTCTGACACTCTCTGGGATCTTTTCTATATAGGCTTGTTTTTATCTACTGCTGTCTTTGCTCTAATAAGTAGTATTTCTGAGTCTTCCTTCAATAAGTACAGTCAGGAGTGTAGTGTTAAGGTATTATTGTGGTGACTTTATTGTCCTTAATGGTAAAAACAGTTTACCTTCCATTTGTTATTCTCTTATTTTGTCCTTAAATGCCCTGGGGTTAGTTGGCTCTCTCCAAGCTTTCTTTAAACTACTTTCACTCCTTTAATGTTTCTCTTTGCATTATATGATAATTCTCTAAATCTTTCATTATTGTTCTTTGCAAAATTTTATAAATGAGTTTATATTCCAAATTGGTGATGCCTTTGGCCAACATCTTTCTCCATTTAGTAGGCAAAAAAGTTTGCTCCATCAAGTGCTTTCTGGGCACTTTAACTCTTCTTATTATAACCAGAGTGGTTAAATTTTTGTGTGAAATTTTCTGATTATTGTTGATGTCATTTCTAATATCCTTTTCCCATTTCTCATTGCAGATTACTTGTTTAAACTTAGTAGTTTCAATTGTGTGCCCTTTTTTCCTAGATTTCATAACGTGATTTAAATGACCTAAGCCCAAAGTTATATATATATCTGAGGCATCTTCATTTCCATTTGAAAAATGAACGGGACCCACAGGACAGTGAGTTGGTAGAAGAGATAGACATCAGTGACTTCCATGAGAGCCTCGTGGAGAGAATTAGAAACTCTTTAAGACTATATTCTGCTTTATAGAATTCCACTGGGCAGAGAGGTGAGAAGAACTAGGTGTTCAGGGCTCTATTTGCCCTCTTCCTTTCCTTCATGTAGCCTCAGTCTCCCCAAGTGTGCATGTTTCTAATTACCCAGCATTACTTCCCCCTCCCCCAACACCTGCAACTTGGAGTGGCATTTGGGAAAGAACCAGTAATGGGAGGCATCAAGAACAATGGAGAAATTATTCCTTCCACCAGGAAGTCAATCTCCTATTACCTGGGCCACTGGTTTATTTTTCATTTTATTTACTTTTGAGATTACACATCATTGACCTTGGGAATTTCCAACCCTCAGAGACCTCAATGGTAACTGAACAAAGTCTTATTTTTAAATGCTAAGGCAGGTTAGAGCACTCTCATTGTAGAAATGAGCTCAGGAGGAGATGGACAGCTGCTTTCCCTCATCCCATCAAGTCCAAATATTGAACTTCTGGAGCCTTTCCTGTGCATTTGTCCCACAAGATACTCATTCTTATCTTACATATCATATAAATTGTTGCCTTTATCTGTCTGGGGAGTTAGAAAGCAGTATATGTATGTTTTAATTATTTGTCAGTATCTCTGTTGTAGATTATAGTCTCACAGAGATAGTTTGTCAATTAATAAATAAAAATTTATTGAGTCATTGTGCCTTAAGTACCGTGGAGATTACAAAGACTGGGAAAAGATACAATCCCTATCCTGGAAGAGCTTAAAGTTTTTTATTTTTTTTAATGGAAGAGATAAGGCATACTTATGGAAAGATAACAATATAAGGGAGGAGTACTCAGTACCATGAGCAGCCAATGATACCTGGATGAAGGAGATATGGGGAAAGAAGGGAAAGGCCTCACAAAGAATATTGGGCGTGAGCTGAAATGTCACGCATGGCTCAGTTCTAAAGAGATAGATAGACTCTGTATGGAGTGCCTTCTTTCTTCCTCTTCATCTCCTGAATTTTTCCTTATCTTTTAAAATCCAACTCAAAGGCCACGTTATGCAGGGGGCTCTTTCCCCATTGCCTAGTTAATAATTTTTTTTACTTCTCCTATATAATTATCTTCCTCTGTGTATATGTGAATATCTGAAACTCCCGTAACAGTGTAGCTTTCATACAAGGGCCCTTATCTAAATTTTAAAAGCCACCGAAGTGAGTGTAACAATTCTCAACACAAATAATAGGTTAAAGAAACACTTATTGGATTGAATTAGGAAGTTAATGAGCAAAGATATGGAAGCTGGTATTCATAAGCTCCATTTATAGATTCGCTCCATTTATAGATTCTCTCCACCCCTTGCAGTGAGCAGTGATACTGACGACTCACTTTGATAGTTCTCTAAGGTGTATGCTGTTTTTTGTTTGTTTGTTTGTTTTGGTTTTTCCC
>CM053770.1:159884902-159933494 GCA_028658325.1 Potorous gilbertii
AAACCAATGCATATACAAGTCAAGAAATCACCCCATGATGTCACTGGTTCTTTTAAAAAATGAAGGACCACTACCACCACCAACAGCAGCCTTTACCACTATAGATCACCTTGTCCTCTTGGATACTCTCTCTTCTCTAGGTTTTCAGTGATTGTTGCCTCCTGGTTCTCCTCCTACCTGTCTGAATGCCCAGTGTCCTTGGTTAGTTCTCCATGTAAGTCACAAACACTAGCCTTGGGAGTACTCCAGTGTTCTGTCCTGGACTGTCTTCTTTTTTCTCCATATATTGTCTAGCTTAAGGATCCCATTAGTCCTCATGGGCTCAGTGGTCATTTCTATGTAGATAATTCCCAGCTCTTTCTATTCAGCCCTAGTCTCTCCCTTGAGCTTCATTAAGTATCTTTTCGACATCTCAAACCCAGCATGTCCCAAACAGAACTCATTATCTTCTTCTCCAAACCCTACCCTCTTCCCAGTGTTCCTGTTACTGGAGGAGGGAGGTACCACCATCCTCCAAGTCTCCCAAGTTTGCAAGCTCTGCGTCTTTCCTGGCTCCACATTTGCACTTATCCCATGTAGTAGAGACAATCTGTTAGAGAAGGTGGGAAGGAATGGGATCAGGTTGGTATTTAGAGACTCTTACCTTGGGACCAAAAAAAGCCATCATATCATCAGATAAGGGGCAGCTGAGTGGCCCAGTGGATAGAGTGCCAGGCTTAGAATCAGAAAAATCTGAGTTCAGACCGGCCTGAGACTCTTACTAGCTATGTGACCCTGGGCAAGTCACTTCACTCCATTTGCCTCAGTTTTCTCATCTGTAAAATGAGCTGAAGAAAGACATGGCAAACTGCTCCAGTGTCTTTGCCAAGAAAATCCCAATTGGAGTCAAGAAGAGTCTGTCACTATTGAAACAACTGAACAATAACAGCAAATCAGAGGTGGATGTGCTATTTTGTTAATTTCCTAGACTTAAGAAAGTGATACAGAAAATGTTACCAGTGCAAACTGACATGAAAAGCATACCATGCATACAATCTGAAAAGTTAGATGTCAAGCATTTGCCAGCATACTTCTGTGTAATATTATCATGTTTGACATGCTATATTGAAAAGTGTAATCAATACAGACAGTTGCAAATTTGGTCATTGAATTTATAAAGAGTTAGATAGCCCCTGGGAGGGTGGATTATGGAAATATTGTACTTCTTGCTGGTCTCTAAGGAATAGAGAAGGAAGCTTTCATGGCTTGAATTCTTGAAATTTCGTCTTAGTGTTACAGAGGGCTGTCCACACTATTGTATAGAAGCTATCCCATTTGGGATTTGGGAATAAAATCTTAAAGACCATAGTTCTGATTTCCATGAAATATTACAGTTAACAAAACATTCTGTTCATAACAAACCCGTGAATTTGATAGTGCAGGTATCATTATCCCTACTTTACGGAAGCCCAAAGAAATGCCTTTTGGAATTTTTTTGATTTGTCAAAGGTTGTATAGCAGGTAAGTGGCAGATCTCATACCTAAATCCAAATATGTTCCCAGTAGTCCCTGAAAAGATACCAGCAGAGCAATGCGGTCACTAGAGATACCACACTCAATAGAAAGCAGGCTCAGGGAGAGCAGTGGGATGATATTACTGGAAGCCACACATGGTCTTGTGTAAATTAGGTGATTTCAGGGCCTTTCATGTGAGCATCTGAGCTATGTTCATTTCCTATGAGTTTGTCTTTCATGTTTGATTCTTGCTTGTGCCTTCTTTCCCCACTAATGGTGTGTGCGTTTGGAAGTTACTGCATTTGTGGGAGAGTATATTTATGTGGGGGAGTTCTTGTTAGTGACTTTTCATACTTTGCTATTTCTTTATTTTAAATATTTTTGATGTCATTTTCCCCATTACATATAAAAACAATTTTAAACATTCTTTTTTTAATTTGAGTTCCAAATTCTCTGCCTTCCTCTCCTCTCTCCTCCTCACCCAATTGAGAAGGTAAGATGCTACTTCTTGAAATGTTTTTACTTGAACAAATTTTATTCTGTGGCCGATTAGAGAAAAAATAAATAGGTTAGACCTTGCGAGTTATTGTTGTAAGTCAATGTAGGCACACAGAGTACCTTATATCTGAGGTAACTATGCTGCAGGGTCCCAACTTTCACTTGGGGATGTCCCAAATACTACATTGACAGTACTTAAAATGAGCACTAAAATTTAAGATGATCAAATGTCCCATGAAATGATGTATATTCTCATGTTTGGGCACATATTAAATCCAGCTTCCTGCTAAATTCTTTATTTACTTCTCTTTCATTCTTTCTCTAAGAATTTACTAAGGAACTCTTACATTTTGGCCACTGTCTTAGGTGCTAGGGACAGAAGGACAGAAACAAATAACTTTAACCTAAAGAAGCTAACATCTTATTAGAGAAAAGAGTATGAAAGCCAACAAATCAATACAGAATCAATAAATAAATACAAAGTGTTTTCTGGGAAAGGGAACTAGTAACTTTAGGGTAAACGATAGGTTTCCTATAGGAGGTAGAACTTGACCTGAGCCAGTCATTTCAGGAATACCAATTTGGCAGTGTTATGGAGGACAGATTGGAGAGCTGAGGGACAGGAAGGGGGGAGATTCATTAGGAAACTGTTGCAATAGTGCCAGTAAGAAGTATTGAGATCTTTAAGTAGGGTGGTGGCTTCATCACTGGAGAGGAGAAAGATACAAAATGTGTTGTGGAGATGGAATTAAGAAATTTAACCACATTGGCTGTTGGAGCTAAGAGAAAGGGAAGAGTCCAGAGTTTTGAATTTCTCTGACTAAAGGGGTGATATTTTCAACAGAAGTAAAAAAGTTATGGAGAGAGGAGGTTTCAGGGAAAGTATAACATTCTGATAAGAATTTGTTGAGTTTGAGATACCTATAGACCAGCAAATTGAATGAAAGGAAATTTTAACCTGTTGGGCTATGTTCTCTTCATATGTAAAATGAAAGACTTCTTACTAAATGATCCTCAAGGCTGTTTACAGGACAGTCAAATTGAATTACTCTTTGCCTTCCATATGTTCTCTTTTCTCCCTAAGTCTGGAATGGCCTTTCCTTCTTTGATGTGTTGAATTCCTGCCTGTTCTTTACAATCCAAAGCATATGCCACTTGCTCCAGGAAGTTAACTCAGATTGCCGAAACTGGCAATGACCTTCCTCATTAGACTTCCCATGGTACTTTGCTCTTGTTCTTGTACTGTGTTGGGCTTCATTAAACTTATATAATTTTGTTATCCTCTTCTGTATTTGTTTGTTATCTTCATTTTACATTGTAAATTCTATGAGGAGATTGTGTCATATATGTCATGCATTTCCTCCAGCTTAATAAGCACCCTATTCTGGGCAAATAGTCATTTAATATTTGTTTTTGAATTAATAAATAAATGAATCCAATTTTTATAGCCTGTCCTCTCCTGATCCAAAGCCTTTCCATGTATGTAGCCAAGTGGATGCATTTTGTGTCACCTCCTAGTGATTAGTATAGCAGTCTTGTACAGTAGTAGGTGGAGGTGTTTGGAGGGAAAGAAAAGAATAACTGTGCTTTTTTTTGGTAAATTCTTTTATTTATTTTAAACTTGAATACAAAATGAGAAAAGAAAAAAAGTGCCTTGCCATGTGCACAGTAGAACACAAGAGAGGATTCAATATAAAGCAGTAAATTTCCATTTCCAGAAAACCCAATAATAAACACTACACATTGTTTTCAAAGCTGCCCACCTTTTCTTTGTTTCCTTCTAGGTTTTCTTTTGTTCTCCACTGTGCACTTTTTACTTTATTTTTTCCCTCTCCTTTCCTCACCCTACAGAAGGCTACAATTAAACATGAATATATATATATATGTATATGCACACATATAGATATACATAACCTTACACATAAACACACATATCATATATGTATATAAAAGTTATATACATATATAACACCACACTATGCTTATTTCTGCTTGTCATCTGTTTCTCTGAAGATGGATAGCATCTTTCTTCATAATTCCAAGTCTTTCTATGTTTTTCTAAATCAACCAGCTTATCATTTCCTACACCATAGCAATATTCCAACTCAATCACATCCTATTGGAGAGATTGTCTGTGAAAGTTTTACCACATTTTTCTGCATTCCTTCTATTCTTGACTATATAGGTTTTATTTGTACAAGAAAACTTTAATTTAAAGAGTAAAAATTATCCATTTTATACTTCAATAATGCTCTCACCTTATAATATAATTTAAGGTTTGATTTTGTGGGATCTACTTCCTTTACATCTTTTCCTCTTGGTTTCTTTGAAGTTCCTGAACTTTTGTTCTTCTAAATGAATTTAGTTATAATTTTTTTCTAAGTAAGATAATTTTTTATTTTAATTGGTATAATGACAAATATTACTTCAATTACTTAGATATGACTTTATTTGTATAAAAAGTATTTTATGTTTATGTTTGTATAGTTCCTGTGTCTGTTTTGGTAGATATACTCTTAGGTAAATTGTACTGTCTAGTTATTTTAAATGGTCTAAAGCAATATTAAATACATATTGCTCATACATACTATAGTTTCCTTGTTTTTCTCTTTGGGGTGAATCTATTTTGGTTTTAGCTTTGTCTGAGATCATGATTGCTACCCCTACTTTTTTTTTTACATAATAAATTCTACTGCAGTTCTTTTTTTTTAACCTTTTTGTGTATCCGTCATTTTTATAGCATTTCCTGAAAGCAGCATACTGTTGAATTCAAATTAATCTGCTGTCAGTTTCCGTTTTATGGGTAAATTCATCCCATTCACATTCTAAGTTATAATTACTTGTATATTTTCCTTCTTATTTTTTCCTCACTATCCTTCTTACCTTATTTCTATCCCTATTCACCCCTCTGCTTTACTACTACCTGCTACCTTGCCTTCCTTTTCCTTAAACTACCCATCCCTCTAAGAGTCCCTCCTTTATTCTCTCCCCCTACCCTGTCCCCTTGTCCTCTTGTTTCTTTCTGAATTTAAAAGACTTTTATATCCTTTTAAATATGTATGCTGTACACTCTTTAATCCATTCTCGATAAGAGTAAGGTCTCAGCACTATTGGCCCTCCCGAGCTCTACCAGCTTCTTCTGTATCAGTTTTTACTATTATGCCTCATTTGTATGAGATAATTACTCCTTTTTTATCTCTCCCTACATAGTTTTATTTTTTTAGACTCACCCCATCATTCACAGGTCAGCCTAGGCCTTCTTTTCAAATTGTCCAACTAACCTTAACAGTCACAAGAGTACTGATAATATTTTCACATATAAGGAGTAAGCAATTTGGCCCTGAATTCTTTATAATTGGTCTTTAATGTTTACCTCTATGTCCAATTTTCCTTTAAGTTCTGCTGTTTGTGTCACAAATACCTGAAAGTCTTTTAGTTAATTAACCATTTTTAAAATTCAGGATTATATTTAACTTTGCTGGGTAAGTTACCTTTGATCATGACCCCAACTCTTTTGCTTTATGAAATATATTATTCTAAGACTTATAGTTCTTCAACATGGTAGCTGCTAAGTCTTGTGTAATCCTTATTGTAGCTCCATGGTATTTAATTTTTTTCTTGTTGCTTTCAACATTTTCTCTTTAACCTGGGAGCTTTGAGAATTGGCTACGATATTCCTGTAAGTTTTCCTTCTGGGAGCTCTTTCAGGTGGGAATGAGTGGATTTTTCCTATTTCTGCTTTGCCTTCTTGTTCTAGAACTTCAGGACAATTGTCCTTGATAATTTCTCATAATCTTCAATCAAGATTCTTTATTTTCAGAATTTTCAGGTAGTTTGACTATTCTTTTATTATTATTTCTTCTCTATCTGTTCTCCAGATCAGTTGTTTTTCTGATGAGATGTTTCACATTCTCTTCTATTTTTTCATTCTTTTGTTTTTGTTTTATTATTTCTTGCTGTCTTAGAACATCATTAGCTTCCCTTTGCCCATTTCTAGTTTTCAAGGAATTGTTTTCTTCTTTAAGTTTTTGATTCTCTATTTCAAGTTGATTGACTTCCTTTTCATAATTTTCTTGAATTGCCCTTACTTTTTTTCTAATTTTTCCTCAATATCTCTATTTGAGTTTTAAAATCCTTTTTAAGTTCTTCCAAGAACTCTTTTTATGCTTGGGACCATTTGACTTTTCTCATTGAAAAAGAGTGACTTTTTTAGCTCCATTATCTTTTTCTGAATATGAATGCAGATCTTCTCTATCCCTATATTAGCTAACTATCATTGGATTCTTTCTCCTTTGCTTACTCATTTTTATTTTATTTTGTTTTTTAGCAGCTATTAGTGTAATCAAATTCTAGTCCCCAGGTATGGAGGACAGTGCCCCAACACTCAGGCCCTTCTTACTGTTATTTCCTATTTTCCAAGGGGCTCAACCTTGGACTCTTCTCTCTTAGGAATTCTAAGCTGCAGGTAGGGCCCCCAGCTCTTGTGAATATTGCTCTCTGTGGTCCCTGGTGGCTGCAAACTAGAACCTCTATGACCTGGAACTGAAAGTAGTGCCCACAGCCAGTTGGGTCCCTGACCCTCTGCTACTGTACTCACTAGGTGTGTGCTTGCACCTTCTTCCCAGTCTGGAATGCGGCTGGTCAGCACAGCTGTGCTTGGTATCCATCAACCATGGAAGTTCCTTCAGTCTTCTTATACTCAGACTTCAAACTCTGATACTGTCCATGAGATGAAAGTATCTAAGAATGAGGCTTCCTCTAAACTCAGTTGCTCACCAGGGCTCCTTATTTGTGGATTCCACAGAGTCAGTCTGCAGGTGTTTGCACTTCACTCAGGCTAAACCTCTGCCTTTGGAGCTGGGGTTTTCTTAAGTTGTCTTAGGAGAACAATGGCTTTATCCTGATTTCTTTATTTCTGCTGCTCTATGTTCCCTCTGAGGCAATGCTCTGTCTATTTTGGGGAAGAAATTTGGAGAGCTGAAAGTTTTCTGACCTACTCCACCATCTCTCTAGAATCCTTTCTCAATAATAACACTTTAAAAATTATTTTTCTTTCATTCTTAGTATTCTTCTTGACAAAGAAATTCGAGTTCCAGCCTCTCCTACACTCACCGAGAAGCCAAACAATATAATATCAATTATACATGTGAAATCATGAAAAACATATTTACATATTAGCAATGTCACCAAAAAGCAAGAAAAACAAAGTGAGAAAATTAAACCTCAATTTACACTCAGAGTTCTTCAGTTCTCTCTCTAGAGATGGCTAGTACTTTTCATCATGAGTCTTTTGGAATTGTCCTGGATCATTGTATTGACCAGAATGGCTAAGTCTTTTGCAACTGATCATCATTACAATACATATCGTTACTATGTATCTCTTGGTTCTGCTCACTTCATTATGCAGCTGTTCAGGTAGGTCTTTCCAGGTTTTTTCTGAAACCACCTCCCTCATCATTTCTTACAGCACATATTCTCATAGTATTCTATTACAATCTTTTGACGTAATGGCTGGACAGTCCTCATTCCCAGATTGATGGTGTTTCACAGATAACACATGGGAGGCACTGGCATTTTTTAACTCCAGCCTCTAACAGGTTTAATCTTGATCTAGTCAGACAGGGAGGACAGGAAGACAACTCTATAGGGGTTAATATTCTTACTTCATTCTAGTCTAGTATTCTCAAAAGGATTTGCTGATAATGGGAACACCAGCTCCTACAGCATTCCCTAATCACCCTTCTCACAGGGACCAACAAGAATATAGTAGAAGCTACAACCCATATGGAATTCCTTAAGCCTCTATGGGGGCTGGCTGAGGCAAGTACAGATTTCACCCAAGCCTTGATGGGAGCCAAATAAGACACACACAGAATTGTACTTGTCATATTTCCGTATGGGTTCCCCACTCATTGACCAATGCCCACTTGCTTTATAGGGAAATAGACAAAGAAGGCATATTGCCAGCAATAATCTCATAACTTAACTTTATCAATGTTGTTATTTGACACAAACATAGTAAAGAACACATTATGTCACCCCATATCTCACTGCATGGACTCGGTTGGACTGTCTGTCTATCACTCTGATTTTAGCACTTACTATCTAGGATCCTTGTAGCTATTCTGGAAGTTATTATCTAACATCTGAAAACTGTAGATTTCCATGGCCATGGATCCTAAGAAATTAAACTCTAAGAAAGAGTAACAAAATCCTCCTTATCCTTCCTGATGGGTATCTCCTCAGTTTCCAATTCTTTGCATCCACAAAAAACAGCTACTATAAATATTTTTGGACATATGAGTCCTTTTCTTTTTTTCCATTGATCTCTTTGTGATACAGACCCAGTAGTGGTATTGCTGTGGCAGATGGTATGCTCAGTTTTATAACCCTTTGGGCATAGTTCCAAATTATTGTCCAGTATGACTGGACAGTTCACAACTCTACCAGTAGTTTATTAGTACACCTATTTTCCATATGCCCTCTAACATTTGTCATTTTTAACAGTTTGTGATTGTACCTTAGAGTTGTTTTAATTTTCATTTGTCTAATCAATAGGGATTTAGAACATTTTTATATGACTATAGATAACTTTGATTTCTTTCTCTGAAAACTGTCTATCCATATCCTTTGACCATTTATCTGTCTTATTTTTATAAATTTATCTCAGTTTCCTAGATATTTGAGAAAAAGGCCTTCATCAGAGAAACTTAAGAAAATTTTTGGTATTTCTTCATTGTCTGGGGTACCTTTTTAGCAAAATATAGTTTCTCTAATTATTTCTTTTAATTAGGTCTATCTTTGCTTTTTCATTATCTGAGATAATGGTTGCTCCCCCTGCCTTTTTTACTTCAACTGGAGTAGAAAAGAATCTTTTTTAGTATCTTATTTTAACTTTGTATTTTTCCATTTCAAATATGTCTCTGTAAACATCATATTGTTGGATTCCGGTTTCTAATCCATTCTGCTAGCCATTTCCATTTTATGGGTAAATTTATTCCATTCACAGTTATGATTATCAAATGTGTATTTCCCTTCATTCCATTTTCTTTTGCTTATCCTTTCTCTCTTTTTTTGTCCTGTCTCTCCTCAAGTCTGTTTTGCTTCTGACTATAGCCTTCTTTAATCTAATCTCCCTTTTATCATTCTCCTTTCTCTTTCTCTCCCATTTTATTTCCCAACTGAGTGTGTGTGTGTGTCTCTCTCTCTCTCCCTCCCTCTCTCTCTCTCTCTCTCTATATGTGTGTGTGTGTGTGTGTGTGTGTGTGTGTGTGTATTCTTCTCTCCTTGAACCAATTCTAGTGAGAATGAGCTTCTAGCATTGCCTGCCACTTACCCAATTTCCCCCTCCATTATAAAAGCTCTTCCTTGTTTGCCTCTTTTATATGAGAATATGTTCCTCATTCTACTTCTCCCTTACATCCAGTGCATCCCTCTCTCTCACCCTTTGATTTTTTTTTGAGATTACCAACTTAATCAATTCTCACCCATGCTCTCTTTCCATGTAACTCTTTTTGACTAATCTATTAATGATTAAGTTCTTAGGAGTTACATGTATCAACTTCTCATATAAGAATATAAATAGTTTAACTATTGAATCCTCTATGGTTTCTCTTTCATATTTATCTTTTTATACTTCTCTTGAGTCTTGTGTTTGTCACATTTTCTATTAAGCTCTGATTTTTTAATCAGGAATGACTGGAAGTCTTTCGTTTAATTAAATATCTACCTTTCCCCTCTGTGGTATTTCCTGACTACGTAGTTTTGCTGAGTAGGTTATTCTTTGTTGTTTACTAACTCCTTTGTTTTTAAAATATGATATTCTAATCCCTTAATCACACAATGTTTAGCAGTTTCCACATTAAAGAAGTGAAGGGATTCCATTTTGGGATCTCTTTCAGGAGGTGATAGGTGGATTCTCTCAATTTCTATTTCCCCTTTGGATCTAAGATATTGGGGCAGTTTTCCATGATTGTTCCTTGAATTATAATGTCTAATCTTTTTTTTATCATGGCTTTTAGGCAAACTAGTAATTCTTAAATTATATCTATTCAATCTATTTTCCACGTTTAGATATTTTATTAGTTGTTTAGATATTTTCATTTTTTCTTTTGACTTTGTTTTATTGTATCTTGTGGAATCATTAACATGTACTTGCCTAGTTATAATTCTTAAGGAATTAATTTTTTCAGTGAGTTTTTCCACCTACTTTTCCATTTGGTCTTTTATACTTTTTAAGGAGCTCTTTTCTTCATTGAATTTTTGTGCCTCTTTTACCATTTAGCCAATTCTTATTTTTTAAAGATTTTTTTCCTTCAGTATTTTTTGTATCTCTTTTACCAAGTTGTTAGTTCTTTTTTCATAATTTTCTTGCATCATTCTCATTTCTTTCCTCTATTACTCTTATCTCTTTATTTTTTTACTGAAATTCTTGTCAGACTTGAATCCAATTTGTATTTCCTTTGAGGTTTTGCTTGTTGTTATTTTCACATTGTTGTCTTCTTCTGAGTTTATGTTTTGGTGGTCTCTGCCACTGTAGTGCTTTTTTATGGCAAGGTTCTTTTTTTTGTTATTTGTTCATTTTCCAAACCTATTTCTTGCCTTTGAATTTAATGTTAAATTTGGGCTCTGCTCCCTGAGGGATGGAGAGGTAGTGTCCCAAGCTTCAGGCTTTGTCATGCTGCAGTTTTCAGAGCTAGTTCTGGGGGCCTCAGGTTTTCAGTGCTTCCAAGGCGGTTTGATCCAGAGAGAGATGTGGTCCCTGCTGTCCTCATCTGTGCTCTTATGTTTACCCAGGAAAGCCCCTCTGTTCTCCTTAGCTGCAAGTGCTAGCGCTCTTCTCTGCCCTAGAACTGCTAAGAAGGATCCTGCTCCTTTGTGCCAACCACAACTCCACTTTGGAACTGTGATCTTGAAATTCTTATGGGCAGTAGAGTTGCCAATCAGTGCCAGGTTTTGTGTCCAGTGCCAAACAAACAGTCCCCTTGTAATCTCTTTCTGACCAGTTGTCCAGCTATCTTACTGTATCTGGGATGAGAGTTCCTGAAGCTGCTGACACTGTAACTGTTGCAGCTATCTCCAAGGCTCGTTGCTAGCTCTGCCACTGCCTGTGCTCTGGCCCTGTCCCTACCCCCGTGCCACAGATCTCTCCCACTAACCTTAGGCTGAGAAAAATGTCTCACCCTGACCTTTTGTTGACTTTGCTGCTCCAGAATTTTATATTTGGTATTATTTTAAATTGTTTTGGAGAGGAATGTTGGGAGTGTTCAATTGAGTTGTTGCCTGTACTCTGCCATATTGGCTTCACCACAGTAGATCAAATCATACATTGAAATATAATTGGAGTTTATGGTCATTTTGTGACCTGATGAAACCATGAGATTCATATATCTGTCAGCCAAAGTATATTTTCTTTTCCCCCTCTCTCCTTTCCTTCCTTTACTTCTTTCTCTCTCTTTCCTTTCCTCTTTCTTTCCTTCCTTCTTGTCAGTCATCTGGAGAATAGCTTGGCATAGTAAGTAGAGTGCTGGGTTTGGAGTCAGGAAAATAGGTTCAAATCTGCCTCTGACACTTAATAGGCAAGTCATTCAAACTTTGTGTGACTAGGAAAAATCTGTAGGATTCATCTATTGAATCATATATGAGTTACAATCTGCATTGGTTAAGGGAGTAAATGAGTATGTATGCACACATGCACATGCACACTCACACTTATACACACGTATGCATGAGAAAACCATCATAGTGGCTACACAGAGTAAGGAAGACATGTTCAAATCCTGTCTTTGACACTCATTTGGCGATCTTGGGAAAATCATTCTTTTGACTTATCTACTTATTATATTTATGTTCTACATTGGTTAAATAAACATACACACACAAACATACATAGATGTTATACTAGATCCCATACTAGGAAATAATTACATTTCAGATACTTAAGCCTGTATCTAGCCTGGCACCTGAAATGAGAAACCACAAGTATGGTGCACATGCAGGAGAACTAGTCTTCATCTCTATACACACATACAAAATGACACTCCATATGCCCCCACACCTCTACTCATTTTAAATGGGATAATAAGATAGTCTTTTTCCCAGGGGAATATTTGAGTCATAAAGGAAAGAGAAAGAGTCCTGGGACTTAGTAGACAAGGGTAGTCTTTTATTTTGACTCTCACCTCATTTGTTGGGATTGGACTTATTTTTATCCATCTCAGAGGAGCCCACTGAGCGATGCAAGATAGTGGCTAAACAGTATAAAAGGATGGACAGATGAAGTTTGACCAAGGGTATTACTGAAGATGTAGAGGTGGAGGGTAGGGAACATGAAAGGTAGGGTTGTGTAGGGGTATGAATGCCAGGTGACCCATGCCCTTTTCTGGTACCTATCTCTTAAAACAGGAGATTCTCTGTTTTCACTTGTACAAAACAAATTACAGAATTATAGTCTTCTTACATCCCTAGTACTAAGGATCATCATAGGATTTAGAGTTACTCATAGTCTTACATAGATTAGAAGAATCTAGCCTCTCATTTTGCAGATAAAGAAACTGTAGCTCAAAGACATGAAATGATTTGGCCAAGATCACTTACTAGTGACCTGGGCAAGGTATTAGAAGTGATGAAATGTTGGAGCTGAAGGAACTTCAGAGATCATCTAGTCTGGGGTGGGGAACTGTGGCCTCAAGACCACATGTGGCCCTCCAGTTCCTCAAGTCCCAATCTAATCTAATGGTTTTCAGAGTGTAGTCTGTGCATTCCTGGGATCCCTGAGACCCTTTCAAGAGGTCTACATAGTCAAAACTATTTTCCTCATCATAATAAGGTGTAACTTGTCTTTTACAATACTCCTTTTTCTAACTATATATCTAAGTGAGGCCTGATTTTCTCCAAATACTTCAACCAAAACAGTATTTCACAACAGCTTGAATGTAGTAGATAGAATTCAGCTGTCTTGTACTAAGCTAGATATTAAAAAGATTTACAAAAATACAATACAATGCATTGCATAAAACACTTTACAAATCTGTATAAAAGAGTGGACATTCAAAGTTTGGCCAAGTTGATTAACACCAAAGTGAGGAGCTTTTTTCTCTTCCTTTTGCAGATGACATCATCCTGACTCTTCAAGGAAGCTGGTTCAGAGACATGATCAGGTGATATGATTGCTTGACAAAGGGGTGTAGCCTTTACATGGATTGTTATTCTTCATAAATTTTATTGTCTGGGAAATCCATTACATATAATCTATCTCAGTTGGATCTCTCCCTAAAGAGAACAAGAAGCTGGAAGAAAACTGGAGGAGTAAATGTCTTGAGTGTTGAAAGAGAGAAACTCCAAGTATAAGGACTTGAACTTGTCCTTAAAGCAGGTGTGTGACCATCTATGTGACTTGTTCTTTTGATAGAAATGTGAGGATTCAAGATCAAGGTTCTGCAGGGGGATGGGGGTGAGGGAAGGCTGAGAGCCATCAACAAAGTCTTGTGGGGTGGTGGTGGTAGTGGTAATGATGGTGATGGATGATGATGAGGATGATGATAGAATGGTGGACAGATCAAGGAAGACGTTCAAATCCTGTCTCTGAGACTCATTTGGTGATTGGGAAAAATCACTTTTCGGATTTAACTACTTACTATATTTATGTTCTGTATTGGTTAAAAAGCATACACACATATAAACATACATAGATGTCATATTAGATTATGAGGAAATAATCACATTTCAGAAACTTGGTACAGCATGTATCTAGTCTGGCACCTGAAATGAAAAGTGATGTGAGGCAGGTGAACTCAAGATGGTGTCTTGGAGTAACTGATCCCCTGAAAATCTAGCCAGTTGGCTAACCTTAGAAAACATTTGAGTTTCATATACTTTCAGTTTCATGCATTCAGAGGACCGTCTTAATAGGTTTAATAATCTAATAACTCTTTTTTTGGGGTCTGATGAGGGTGCTTGATTCTTAGCAAAGGGACAATGCGGAGCTAATCAGATGTTTTCCTCAGGGTCAGGATAGTTACCCTAATCCTGAAGAAATTTCCCTGGTGGTGTATGGGCATAAAAGCCTAACATTTAGATGTGGAAGGTAAACTGGGGTGTCATCTAGTCTAATCCCTTCATTTTACAGATGAGGGGTGACTTGCTTAAATTCACAAAAGTAGCAAAGATATCAGTGTCCTGAATTTTTGGTGCTCCTCTGGAAGACGTGGTTAAAAAAACAACACAGTAGGGGTTGACTATCTTCTCCAGAAAATGCCTAATGAAAATAATAGCTCACTCAGTATTTGTAAACTATGTGCTTGATAAATGCTTATTGACTGGCTGACTGGTAGCTTTGTAAACTGTAAAGTTCTGTCTTGAAATCTCTTAGCCATGCTTGCAAACTTTCTTTGTGTGTATAAATATTATTTTAACTTTACTGATGAGGAAAATCGATTCTCAGAGTGAGTTTGTTTGCTAGCAAATTGCAGAGCCAGAATTCAGACCCAGATCTTTTTATTCCATGTCTAATATGATTTCCATTATATGATGCCTCACATCTTGGGGATTTGCTTCTACATAGATACATACACACACAGCTCCCTTACCACATGAAATAGTATATTTGGTTCAAGTATGGTTCAATACCCATGTAGCCCATTGTATATTATGCCATCTGTCACTTTTCCATCATTGTCAGAACTTCAGCTAGATTGACAGTTCCTAGAGAGTAGGGAGAGTGCTTTGGAATTTCCCATAAATTTGTGTTTTGAACATAGTAAATGCCCAATAAATATTTGTTGATTCTATTATATTACTTCCATTACATTAAGGAACAGAGTCCCATTTTTTTTTTATAATTCAGGCATCATCAGACTAAGAATCAGAGGATTATAGGATTTAGATTTAAAAGGGACCTTAGAGTCTTTACTCCTTCATTTTACAGTTAGAGAAATTGAAGCCAACATCAGTGAATACTTATCAAATATTTGATAAGGGCAAGGCATATACAAAATACTTCTGCTGCCTGAGCTTGGTGTGATGTCACAACAGCAAATCTGGCAAGGTTTTAGGCCAGTGCAATAGTGCCACCTATTTATCACAGAATTTCAGAAGTGAATTGGATCTTAAAGATCACACAGGCACAGAATCCAGTAAGAAGAAAGCTCAGAGGATACCTGATCCAACCTGGAACTGCCCCTGCTCATCTAATTACAACCCATAACCCTTTTTACCCTGCCACCCTTTCCCTAGGACAGAGATCCTGAAGTGCTTATGTTCTAACTGTAAAATGAAGGGTTAGGGTGATATTCACCTCTAACCATTGTGTTCTGCGTGGCAGAAACAATAAGACATGAGTGCTCTGGAAATCCATTGAAAGCTCCCTCTGGATGACTGCTCTGTAAGTCACCTCTGATTATTTGGGATTATAATTCATTATGACTGGTTATGATGAGGAAATAAAAACTATCTCTAGGATCAGAGAAACTATTGCCAGACTTTTCTAGGAATGGATACATTTCCCCAGAAGAGGTACCTCCTTTCTGTCTTCTATGCCCTTTCACAGTTCACTGAATGGCAATTAATTCATGTGTGTCCCATGTGTCCCTTGTTTTTACCAGAGGGATGGCAATGGTAATGAGTAGGTGGGCTTAAATCATAAGAAAAATTAATGGGAAAAACAACATGGCAGACTGTCTCTAAGCTGTCTCAGGGCCTCAATTATGTTATGTTACTGTTTGAGTAAAAGAAGAAAGGTCTAGAAGTAGAGAGCATCAAAACACCAAAACACTGTGTCACACACTGGCTAGCCATGGTTCCTATATAAGGCTAATCTAATAAAATAGGGGAAATTCTATGGCCTCCAGGCTTATCAAACACCTCCCTACCATCTTCAGTCAATTCAACAATTTTAGCAACATTTTAAAAATAACTTTATTGTTGCTTTTTTTAACACTGTACTTGTGGGACCAATTCATACCTGTGCCAACAGCGCGTGAGGCCCCAAGAGGTTTTGAGGATTAACTCATTTGACACCAAATCCAGTGCTCTTTACACTTTACCCTTAAACTGACTTGCCCCCATTAAACTGTGCCTTAAAACAACATGAAGGCATCAAAAAAAGGGGTATGCAAAGTCAGTAATTACAATATCATGTCTGACGGTGTTTCCCATCTTCTCCATCCATAGGCCCCATCTCGATACTGAGATGAAGAAAGTAGTTTCTTTTTTAGTTACATTTGTTCATGATAATTCAATGGCTTTTTATCATCTTCATTATTGTAGTCTTATGTATATTGCTATCTTGCTTTCTCTTCATCACTTCACATGAGAATTTCCATTTTTTTCTGAATTCCTTGTATTTATTGCTTTTTGAGAAGACAGCTGGGTGGTAAGGTAGGTTAAGTGCTGGATGAGCAGTCAGGAAGACCTGATTTCCAACCTTTGAATGATTGCTAGTTATGTGACCCTAGGTAAGTCACTGTCTGCCTCATTATCCTTATCTGTAAAACTGAGATAATAGTAGCACCTACCTCACAAGGTTGTATTATTTGCTTTAGCAAGAAACGGAAAACAAAATGAGGAATGGGTAAACAAATTGTGATATGTAAATGAAATAAAATATTAATGTGTTATCATAATAGAGCTAGTATTTATATATTTCTTTAATATTTACAAAGCTATTTTCATACATTTTCATTTGATTCGGCTATGAGAAAAATGGTGCTAGGCACTGAGATTACAGAGACAGAAAATAAAATATATAATATGCACACAAAAGGAACTAAAGTAATGAAGGAGAGAATGGTTGATGATGTAGAGGGGATATGAGATATGAGAAAGGGAGATGAAGGAGCTCCTGACGGATCAATAAATCAATTAAACACTGTTAAAATGCCTTTTGTGTTCAAGGCATTATGTCACCTTGGGGCACAAAGCAAAAGCAAAAACAATTTCTCGTCTCAGGGAGCTTCCATTCTAATGGGGAAGACAAGATTATAAATAGGTACATCCAAGAAGAAATGGATGTGAGCCTTACAGAGGAATTGTGTTGATTTCCTCAGGAAAGTAGGAAGGAGTTTGTCTTTTTTGGGGGGGGAGGTGGGGGGAGGCAAGGTAATTAAGGCTAAGTGACTTGTCCAAGGTCACAAAGCTATTAAGTGTCAAGTGTCTGAGACCAGATTTGAACTCAGGTCCTCCTGACTACAGGGTAGGTGCTCTATTTACTGTGCCACTTAGCTGCCCCAAGCTTGTCTTCTGGGAGAGTAGAATCTCATGAGAGTAGAATCTACTAATAGAAATAAAATCAGGGCCTTCAGGGGAAAGGCAAAAGTTTAGAATGGTGAGGTGGAGTTCATAAGCAAGATAGATGTGATCAAGGAAGAGTAAAAGGATTTGTCCTGAAGTACCAAGAGCCTAGATGAAAAGACATAACATGAATATGCAGTGAACCCCAACATCAGTTGTACGACTTCCCCTTGTTCTTTACACAGCACTGGAGGAGGTGTTGAGAAAGATGATGGGGCAAGGGTGGAGGTGGTGATCTAGGAGGAGGGAGGATGGGAAAGATGACCATGTAGTAGAGGAGAGGTAGTGGGGAAAAGAGAGTCGGGATCCAAGAAGGGGAGGACAGCATATAGTGGAGTTGTTTTCTATTGTATCAAGATGAATTAGAGAAAAAAGTGAGGTCAAAGCAAGTCCTGGAGATTGTGTGGGGCTGAAGAGTAGGTTAAAGAGTGAAGGAAAAGGATCATAAGTCATAGGAACGTAATTTGTTCATAGATTTACAGCAGGAAGGGGCATTAGAAGCCAACCAACCAACCTCTTCATTTCACAGATAAGGAAATTGAGACAGAGCTGAGGTAACTGGCAAAACGTCAAAGAGATTGTAAGTGACAGGGCTGGAAAGAGAAATGCAACTTTCTTTCAACTATGTCAGGTTTCCTCTAAAAGATGAAAAATAGAAAGATATACAAGTGATTATGATCAAAGAATGAAATACCTGAGTTCATGAAATCATTTGTTTCAAGCTACAAGGGACCTTCAGTGCCATCTTGTACAGCTCATTCATTTTACAGAAGTGCTTTGCCTTTCTTTGCATCCCAGGATTTCTTACAGTATCTGACACATACATAAGTATTTAATAAGTGCTTATTGATTGACTGACAGATATAGAAATGAATCCCATAGAGGTTCGGTGCTCTAACATCAAATAGGCAGTAGGGTCAAGCTATGGTTCGAGAGATGGATGTGGCATAGTGATGGGGGTAGCTGATCTAGAAGTGAATATGTCGGTCATGGGAGTTGATGTTGATGGACTGAGATGTTTGAAGAGACATCACTATATATACTGAAATTTCCAGATGTGAAGACAGAAGCTGGGGCATTTAGATAGTGGTGTTCTGGTAAATGCTCAATGACTAATTCTTTAAAGGGAAAGTGTACTTATGACCTATTTTAAAATTCAATCTGCATTACCAATATTTTCTCCATCACTTTCATAAGCCTGGACAATCAACACACCAGTAACTCAAACTGTGATTTGTAGTACTTGCCGATTTCTGAGGGGTAGGTGCTCACACCGAAAATTTAACAGTTTGAATTGGCTCCAGTACACCCCTAGGTATAGGGACAGATTATAAATCTGGTACTGAACTCTCAGGGAAAGAAGGGCAAGTAACCTGGAGTCTGATAGATTTCTGCAAGAAGGATCCGGACTCAGGTAAAGATACTCTTCTATACCTTCATGATTTTTAATTCTTCCACCAATCAAAGGTTGCTCTTAGGAAAATAATTTCTCTCAATTTTCTTATTTGTTAAATGGATATGTTGGACTAAATACTCCCCAAGTTTTTCCTTCTAAAGACTAAATGCCAAGGAGTACCATATAAGGGAAAATACTTTGGGTTTGGAGTTGAAGATATGAATTCAAATCTCAGATGTGACCTGTATACCTGTGTGATCTCAGGAAGTGACTATCTTTCAGCCTCAGTTTTTACATCTGTAGAATGAAAAATGAGATTAGTAACCCTTGTACTACCTATCTCATGGGTTTCTTGTGAGAAAAGTACTTTGTGAACCTTAAAGTACTGTTTCAATGTGAGTTACTCAAACTCAGTGTCCAAAACTCACTATCTTTTTTTTAACATTAAAAGATTTGTTGATCCCTTTTGTTCATTACCCAAATTATCTTCCAGTACACAACCTCTGTCAATAGAATTCCCACTTGTAATAAAGAAAAATAGTAAAACAAAACCAAACAAGTCTTACAGTGCAACATACTGTAAGCCATAAGCCCTCTCCCCCCACATACACATACACCTCTCTCTTGACAAGAGGTATCATCCATAGTCCTCAGGAACTAAGACTGGTAATTACATTTAATCTAAGTTCGGCTACCTTTCAGTGCTATTTCAATTTACTGCAGCTATTTTGTTCCCATAGTTCTGCTTTTTCCTCCCACTGTGCAAATTCAAATAAAACTTCTCATGTTTCTCTGAATTTCTCATATTGATGTTAATCACAGAATTTTAGAGCTGGAAGGTACCTCAGTGGCCTTACCATTCCATTTATATATTGAAATTTGTTAAGCACTTCCCAACCAATGAATAGTCACTTTTTTTCATTTTTTCCTACCCCAGAGAGTTCAGCTATGAATATTTTGGTAAACTTAGAACTTTTCATTTGGCTTTTGACCTTGGGATCATAGGCCAACTAGTGGTATCCTAAGGTGTGAACAGTTTTGTGACCTTTGTTGTATAATTTTGAATTCTTTTTATAAAGAATTACTTGCCTTTTTTTAGTTGTTCTTAACAAACATGAGTATTTCAGTATACAAAGACCAGAAGAGGATCATATATGAGGCCCTGTATCTCCATCATATATAGCTTACATTTCCTTGAAAAATTATTAATGAATTCCATATATTAGTTTTTATTTAATATTTTATTTTCCCCCGCTTACCTGTAAAACAATTTTAACATTCTTTTTTAAAATTTTGAATTCCAAATTTTTTCTTTCCCTCCTCTCCCCTGTCATTGAGAAGGAAAGCATTTTGATATAGGTAATAAATGTGCAGTAATGCAAAATACATTTCTGTATTAGTCATATTGTGAAAGAAGACACAGAGGAAAAAAGAAAGAAAAGAAAGAATGCAAAAACAAAACGAAAGGATGCTTCAATCTGTGTTCAGACTCCAGTTAGTTCTGGAGATGGGTAGCACTTTGTCAATCATAAGTCCTTCAGAATTGTTATGAGTCATTGTATAGCAGAGAATAAATGCCATTCACAACCAAACATTATACAATAGTGTATAACATTCTCCTGGTTCTGCTCATTTCACTTTGAATCAATTCACGTAAGTCTTTTTTGAGAACATCCTGCTTTTTATTTCTTACAGAACAATAGTATTCCACCACATTCATATACCACAACTTGTTCAACCATTTCCCAGTTGATGGGCATCTCCTCAATTTCTAATACTTTGTCACCACAAAAAGAGCTACTATGAATATTTTTGTATATGGAGATTCTTTTTTTTTGTTTTACTACAAGATATCATTTCTCAAATGATATCAAATAATAATGGTGGTATTATACATCTCTGCTTCATCCCTGATCTTACTGGAAAAGCTTCTAGCATTTACCCAATACATATACAGTTGGCACTTGGTTTTAGAGAGATAGTATTTGCATTTTAAGTAAACACCTATGTTTTTCCATGGTTTAGTAGAAATATGTATTACATTTTGTCAATAATTTCCTTACCTTGAAGACAGCAAATCAGGCATTAAACTCCTTGAGAAACGACAGTAAATAACCTGGGAGGTGGGGCAGGGAGGGAGAGGATCACACTCTGGAAAGCAACCACTATGATCTGTGTTGGTTAAAAAAGTTAATAGAGTGGCCTTTAAAAGACTGGTTACTGATAGTAC
This sequence comes from Potorous gilbertii, assembly GCA_028658325.1. Lineage (NCBI taxonomy): Eukaryota > Metazoa > Chordata > Mammalia > Diprotodontia > Potoroidae > Potorous > Potorous gilbertii. The sequence goes on from CM053770.1 coordinate 159,905,809, forward strand.
ATTAGAAGTAATCCAGATTTACTCTCAACATTCCCTTCCAAACAACTCTAAAAAAACTCCTCATATCAAATTTTGGAGGGACAGAGCAACTAAAAGTCAGAGTGAAACATTTTTCTGGGCTAAGAAAACTTAGGAGATCAGCAGGAGATATTTGTGACATGGGGTGAAACCCTGTTCATAGCTCATGCATGTGTTGTCAGCAACTACAGAAGCAGCTTCAGTAGCTCTGAACCCAGAGATGATAAAAAGGTCAAAAAACTGAATTAGAAAGAAATTACAAAGGGACCTTTTGCTGGCACTGGATACAGCTAGCATTGATCAGCAACTTTATTGCTCATATGCAGTTCTGAGTTGTAGTTCGCTGGTAGTGGGACACAATGGAACTGGGGGTCTGAGTGCAATTCTAAGACAGAGAAACTGCTATGACTTATGGCTACATGGGACTAGGGATCCTTCTTTGTTCAAGACCACAGTGTAGACCAGGACAGAAGTAATCACATCTCTCCCTAGATCATATCAGCTTGCAGATACCCAGAACTTGCTCTGAAAACAGCAGTATGACAAAAGTGCCTTCCTACCCTATGTGAGCAGAGCCCAATTTTAATGCAAAATTCAAAATCAAGAAATAGGCTTGGGAAATAAACAGCAACAGCAATATGTGTGTGTATTCATCCTTCATTGCCAAAGAAGACCATGCCATCAGAGAAATAATGACATGACTTGTACTTGACTTTGTTTTGAGTGAAGGAGGGCTGTGCAGGTCACCAGTCTCACTTCTCCAGAGCCATCTGAATTCAGTGACCAGATATTCATTAGGATGACTGGAGATGAGCCAGGATGAGGGAATTGGGGTTAAGTGACTTGCCCAAGATCACACAGCTAGTGAGTGTCAAGTATCTGAGATGAGATTTGAACTCAGGTCCTCCTGACTCCTGCACTGATGCTCTATTCACTGCACTACAATACAGAAACAATTATAAGCAAAGCTTCAAAGAAAAATGCAAATTGGACCCATGCCCAAAAATATTAGCAACTTGGTAAAAGAGATATGAAAAATATTGAAGAATGTAGTACTTCAAAAAGAGAATTAGCCTAATGGTAAAAGAGGCACAAAAATTCACTGAACAAAAGAAATCCTTAAAAAGCAGGATTTGCTAAATGGAAAAAGAGTTACAAAATCTCACTTAAGAAAGTAATTCCTTAAAAATTTCAACAAGTGAAAGCTAATGACTCCATGAGACATTAAGAAACAGTAAGACAAAATCTAAAGAATGGAAAAAATAGAAGAAAATGTGAAACATCTCATCAGAAAAACAATTTGCTTAGAAAATAGATCAAGAAGAAATAATTTAGAAATTATTGAACTACCTGAAAGCTGTGATCAAAGAAAGAACCTACACACTGTATTTCAAGAAATTATCAAGGAAAATTGCCCCAATATCTTAGATCCAGAAGGTAAAATAGAAATTGCAATAATCCATCAATCACTTCCTGAAAGAGATATAAAATGAAAATTCTGAGGAATATTATAGGCAAATTTCAGAGCTTCACAGTCAAAGAAAAATACTTCCAGCAGACGGAAAGAAACAGTTCAAATACTATGTAACCAGAGTTAGGATCACAAAAGATTAGTGCCTTCCTCATCAAAGGAACAGAGGGCTTGAAATATGATATTCTGGAAAGCAAAGGAGCTAGGATTACAACCAAAAATAACTTACCCAACAAAACTGAGTATAATCCTTCAGGGGGAAATTTTATTTAATTAAATAGAGGATTTTCAGGCATTACTGATGAAAAGAACAGAGTTGAATAGAAAATCTGATATTAAAACACAAGACTCAAAAAGAGCACAAAAAGCTAAACATTAAAGAGTAACCATAAAGGTCTCAAGAAAAGTTAAACTGTTTATATACATGGGAAGATGATGCATGTACCTCCTAAAAACTTTATCATTATTAAGGTAGTTAGTAGAAGGTATGGATGTGAATTGATTATGTTGGAATGATTTTCCAAAAATTGAAGAGGTAAGGAAGAGGGATGGAGAGGTAGAGTGGGTAATACTGTTTTTTACATAACGATTTTTTTTTACATAAAAGAGATAGGCAAGGAAGAGTTTTCACAGTGGAGAGGAAAATGGGAAAGGTGGCAGGCAATGCCTGAATATGACTCTCGTTGGAATTGGTTCAAAGAGGGAAAAATATGTATAAATACTCAGTTGTGTATAGAAATCTAATTTATCCAATGGAAAAATAGGAAGGGAAGGAGAAAGCAGGTGGGATGATAAAAGGGAGGATAGATTAAAGGAGGCAGTGGTTAGAAGCAAAATAGACTTTTCAGGAAAGAAAGATAAAAAAGGAAAGAAGAAGCAAAGGAAAATGAGATGGAGGGAAATACATACTTAGTAAACATAATTGTAAATGGTAATGGGATGAGCTCATCCATAAAGAAGCAGAACGGACTAGAAATCAGAATACAACCAATATGTTGTTTAGAACAGTGCTTCTTAAACTGTGGGTTGTGACCCCATATGGGGTTATGACCCATGGTTTAAGAAGCACTGAAGGAGTCATGAGTAGAAAACGTTTAAGAAAAGAGATACACATGAAAAAAAAGACACACACATAGAGTTAAAATAAAGGGCTGGAATAGATTCTAATGTGTTTCAACTGACCTAAATGATAACAGGGGTAATCATGATCTCAAACCAAGCAGAAGCAAAAATAGAACTATTTAAAAGAGATAATCAACCAATCAGATTCATTTTACTTTTGTTTTCAAAAAGGACCAAAATGGAATCAGTATGTTGGAGTCAAGTCCAACCATGACTCATCAAACTAGGATAAGCTGGAATGCTTTACCACAGGTCAGGCACAAATAGTTCATATGAACATTTGGGCAGAGATATTTCTGAATTTGTGCATTGCACATTTCTTTTGAGCTACTGCAATTCTGCTTTGCTTATAGAGCACAGTAACCTCTTTGATACGGGCATGCCATACTGGGTAGTCCTTTGTCAGCATCTTCCACATCATGCAATTGATTGCAAAGTTCTACAGAGGGACCTTGAGAATGTCCTTGTATGGCTTCCCCTGACCACCCCCATGTGAGTTTCTTCCTTTTGTCAATTCTCCATAAAATAGTCTTAGGCAAACACACATTTGGCATTCATACAACATAACTAGCCCATCAGAGTTACCCTCTCAGCAATAGAGTTTGAATTCTTGGCAGTTTAGCTCAAGAAAGAACCTCAGTGTCTGGTACCTTATCCTGCCAGCTGATCTTCAGAATCTGCCTAAGACAATTCAAGTGGAATTCAGTTTCCTGGAATGATACTCGTTTACTGCCCATGTTTCACAAGCATACAACAATGAGGACAACATAATGGCTCAATAGCCTTTATTTGCCAGCCTTGTTTCACTCAGGGCTGCTATTTGGATATGATACCTGCTGAGTTCTCTCACAACAAATTATTCATCGTTCAGGTCTAAAGATTTCATGTTGTCCATAAGCATGAATGCATTACATGTACCGACGCTGAGTAGAATCATCTTTGTAGTAGTTTTTGTACATTTTTTTTTCTATTTGTACTATAGGATGGGATCCCTGCCTGCTGTAGTAAGCAGACCAGAGTTGGGTGAAACAGAAGACTTTTAGGGGACCTTTTCTATCAGGAGGTGAGCCATGTGGTCCTTGAAAGATTGCACAAACACCCAGGGAGCTATGATGTCCCACTGCTGCTTCCAGTGAGATGACCCAATGGCCTGGACTGCCTGTGTGCAGGGTTGGGACTACAGGTCCCAGTGTATCCACACCTACTCCTTCATCATCACAGGGCTTTGAGATAGGTACAATGGTAAAATGATATGGGTAATGTCTTTTGCTTCACACATAAATTGTATTTAAGTGAGGCAGAGTTACATGGTCATTGGCCTCACTCTCTTCCAGAGTCATGTGACAAGATTAAATCAAGAAGACTAGTGATGGCTCAGGATGCAGTGGAAGACCTTAGGATCTTCACTGTCTTAACTAAGCACTAAGTGCTCCCTAGGGCCTGCTTCAGGCACCTTCATGGCCTTTGGAACAAATTATTCTCAACCACCCATTCCACTGTGGGGATATCTTCATATGCTTGGCGTAGACATTCCCCTAACTCACCAATGGGTTTGAGACTCTTCAGGTACCCTCAACCTGGTTTAGCCCATTTGGCCAAGTGCTTTACCAGGGTGTGGCTACTGTGCATGTTACAGCTTCTTGAAGGCAGGTGAATCAGGTAAACACCAAAGGTAGAAAGCAGCTCTCCCACCAGATACTAATCTTCCTTGAACACTCCATACATCCCATCAGGGAAACTACATTTTGCTAAAAAGGTACCTCTGATAAAAGGCTTGTTTCTTAAATATATAATGAGTACAAAACTGAGTCAAATTTATGAAAATAAGAGCCTGTTCCCTATTGATAAATGATCAAAGGATATAAACAGGCATTTTTCAGAAGAAGAGATCAAAGCTATATATAGTTATATAAAAATGCTCTAAATCACTATTGATTAGAGAATTATCAGAAATGACAAATGCAGGAGGGAGTGAGGGAAAAAATAATAAACTTGGTGGAAGAGTGTTCTGGTCCAACCATTTTGGAGAATAATTTGGAACTGGGCCCAAAGGGCTATAAAACTCTGCATACCTTTTCACCTAGCAATACCACTACTAGATCTGTATCCCAATGAGATCAAAGAAAAAAGGAAAAGGACCCATATGTACAAAAATATTTATAGCAGCTCTTTTTGTGGTAGTAAAGAAATGGAAATTGAAGGAATACTCATCAGTTGGGGAATGACTGAATAAGTTGTGGCCTATGATTGTGATGAAATAGTTCTGTGCTCTGGTAAATGAGGAGGGGATTTAGTTTTAGAAAAATGTAAGTCCTTTATGAACTGATGCAAAGTGACTTGAGGAGAACTAGGGGATCATTGTGTACAGTAACAACACTGTTGTAATGATGATCAACTGTGAAAAATTTAGCTACTCTGGTTAAAACAACGATCCAAGACAATCCCAAAGGACTAATAATGAAACAATGCTATCTACCTCTATAGAGGGAACTGATGAACTCTGAATGCAAATATTCTCACTTTGTCTTGCTTTTTTTAAAAAAAAATATGGCTAAGATGGAGGAAAATTCTTCCTTACCTTTCCCTTTAAATCCACCTTTCCTCAAAACTTCCTAATTTCTGTGGAGAGCTTCTTTATCCTTCCAGGTTCCCAGTTTCTGGTATTGCCCTTGAATCCTAATTTTCCCTCAGCCTACGCATCTAATCAGCTACCAACCAAATCTTGCCTTCTTTACCTCTACAACATATCACTAGTCTGTCCCTTTCTCACTACTCACACCACTCAAGTTCCAGGCCTTGTCACCTTTTTTCTGGACTGTTGCAGTGGTCTCCTAATTGGCTTCTTTTCCTCAAGTCTCTCCTCCTCTCTAATTTACCCTTTAGATAGCTGCCAAAGTGATATTCCTTAATTATAGATCTGACCATATTGCTCCCCTAATTTAATAAACTCTAGTGGATCCGTGTCACCTCTATTGTAAAATATCAATTCTGCTTGGACTTTAAAGTCCTTCACATTCGGACCACAACCCATCTTTCCCTGCACTCCAAGGTCCAGCTAAATTGACCTTTTCTCTGTTTCTCACACATGGCACTCCATTAACCTTTATTTACCATCTGTCTTCCATGACTAGAATATACTTTCTTTTCAATTTTTCATTATAGAATCCTTTGCTTTTCTTCAAGATGCAGCTCATATATCACATCCTACATGAAGCCTTTCTGGATCCCCAAAGTACCAATGCCTCCTTGTATTTGCTGTGTACCTATTCTTGTATACTTATATATGTATACATTTTCTCCCTTGACAAAATGTATTTACTTGAAAGTAGAGATGTTGTCATTTTTTGTCTTTGTACCTCCAGTGCCTCCCTTTAACAGTCCCAGGTAGATACAACAGAGTAGGTACTTAACATATACCTGTTTATTGATTGATTTGGTGGTGGTACTCCTTCCACTGGTCCAGGCTCAATTGTATGTACTACATCTTCTCATCCTGAGAAATCCTAATCTGTGTCTTTCTGAAAATTCTCCATGGAAGAGTCATTCCTCTATATGAAAACCTTCTTCTGTCTCTCAATGCTTTTTGGATTCCAGTTTTTCATTTTGAATTCCTTCCTTCCTTCTTTCCTTTCTCAATTCCTTCCTTCCTCCTTCCCTTCCTTTCTCTTTCTTCCCCTTCCTTCCATCTTCCCTTCCTTCCTCTCTCCCTACCTCCCCTTCTCTTCCACACTACCTCCTAGGCTATTTATTTTTCTCTTTTTTATAAATAACTAAGCCTCCTCCTTTTCCATAGGTCTTTATATTGACTTAGCCCTCATTGTGGAATGAAAGATTTGAATTTCAGGCATCATCCAGGAGGCAGGAGAAGGATTTGGTGATGGGGCAAGTTGAGATAGGAAGGAACTTTCTTGTCCTTGAAATCACATTTAACAGGTAGACCCATCCTGAGTTCCTTTTTTTCCCTTTTTATGACATGTTTAATAGCTTAACAAAGGAAATATTCTCCAGGATGGTCCAAGACCTTTAACTTGGATCCTTCTTAATTTTAGTGCCCTCCTTCTGTTGATTTATCTCCAATTTGCCCTTTAGATATTTTGCTTCTACATAGTTGTTCTTCTTGTCCTCTCCATTGGACTGTGAGCTCTTTGAGAACAGGGACTGTCTTTTGCCTTTCTTTATATCCCTGTGACTTAACACAGTTCCTGTCACATGGTAGGTACTTAATAAATATTTATTGATTGACTGACTTAGAATGACTTCTATCTTTATAACTTTGTTTGTTTCTCTCCGTTCTTTTCCTGAGCATATTCTGCAAGTTCATTCACATAGTTGTCTTCGAACAATTAATATCTTTTTCTTTCTTTCTTTCTTCCTTCCTTCCTTTCTTTTTTCTTTATTTTTTTCAAGTCTCTGTTTATTCAAACTGTTGTTGTGGTTAAGTATACAGGCAGACTTGACATGGGGGTGAAGAGGAAGCTAATTTCTTCTTGATTCAATATTAAAACTTGGGTTGCACAAAGAGCAGTGAAGAAACTGTACAAAAGAAAATGTATTGAAACACAAATAGGAATAGTAGTTGAAGATGGCTTGCCTGCCTTCCTGTTTTGAGTTGTAAGGTTTTTAACTCACCATCAATTACCCAACGAGTATTTAGTGAGCATCTCCTTATCTCCTTAGGGAGATAAAACATACAAATACAAAATACTTAAATGAAACAATAATAACTCATAGCCCCTACTACATCTTAACTAATGTGCTAATGTTTTTAAATTAATTAACTAATGTTACTTTAATTAATGTTTTTCATTAAATATAGTGCAAAAGAATTTACTTAGACCTGAACTTTACCTAAGCCAAAGGAAGAGGAGGGGGAAAGATTAAAAAGGGGACCCCTTGTTCAATTTGATGAGTTCACCCAATCAACTTGATGGGATTGCATTGTATAGAACTTTGTCTTGAGGACTCTTCCCATGGAATCAGGCATTTACCCTGAAACCTTGCTGAGAGGTCACAGGTTACAGTAAGATGTCACATCTGATTGGTTCTCCAGCACTTGGGTTGCCTCCAAGATGGTTGGAAGTCAGGAAGAATAAACTCTTGTCGGACCTTTGAGTTAAGCCTCTTGAATTGAACTTATTACAGAACTAACTACGTTAGGACCCTGAGATTTGAATTACACCAAAAACTTACCTCATAACAATAGAGAGTACAAGTATTATTGTGTTTGTTTTACATATGATCAACTGAGGCCCATAGAGCACAGGTGGCTTTCCCAGAGTCACACAATATAAAACTTTCAGAGCCAGAATTTGAACCCTTTTTTCCAGGTAGGTAGAATAATATAAATAGGAACATGGAGGTGAGACTAGGAAGTGGGAATGAACAGGGCATGTTGGCAGGACAGTGAGGACCCGAATGTAGGGATCAAAGAATTATAGATTTTGCATTGTAAGGGACCTTCGAGGCACCTCATCCAATGCTCTCCTAATCACAATATAGGAAACAGTCCCAGAGAGGATAAGTGACTTTTCTGGGGCCATAGAAGTTGGAAGCAGCAGAGGAGGATATGAATCCATGTCTTCTGACTCCAAATCTCTTGTTTTTCCATTGTACTACACCAGAACATGAGTAGTAGGGAGGAATGAGAGATAAAATCAGATAGATAGTACTTTTGGGAATTTTCTGGAAGTAGTGCCTCTTTCCAGGAAAGATGCTTCCTCTTTTTGTGTGTCCTTTCACATTTCTTTAGTAGATGGCATTGATCTCTTTCTATTTGCTCCAGTGTCATTGGAACATAGGGAAGAGCTCCTCTCTCCACAGATGTTTTCTAAGACAATGACAAATCAGTTACTTTACATGTGGTAGAACCGTCCAGGAGGATGCTTGTCCAATCCCTAGAATCCAAAAACAAAAACAAGAAAAAGCATGGTATCCCCTGTACAGACACTGCACTAGCAGTATTTTGTTAATAACTAGCCAATTATCTTGTGAGGACATTTCCCACATGGCTTTGTGCCCTACTTTCCACAGGCATAAGCAAGTGAAACCCAAGCTCCACTTGGCAGCAAAGGCTGCCTCAGCTTGGACACGGACTTGTTAATCAAATTACTGGGTGTGGTGGGTGCATTTCCTAGACATTGTTTGGAAAAGCTAACTCAGAGAGAACAGGTGGGTGCAGGGAAGTCACCCTGAGTATGACGTCCCTTTGTGTGCTGAGCTCATTGAAGGAGGAACAATTAAAACCTATAATGAAACAGACCTTCTTGATTGTGTTTGTCCTTCATTGCTGAAGAAGACCACGCCATCAGAAAAGTGATGACATGACTTGCACTTGACTTTATGTTGAGTGAGGGAAGGCTGTGCAGGTCACCAGCCTCACTTCTCCTCCAGAGTTATCTGAATCCAGTGACCAGATATTCATCAGGATGACTGGAGATGACCAGGATGAGGCAGTTGGGGTTAAGTGACTTGCTCAAGGTTACACAGGTAGTGAGTGTCAAGTGTCTGAGGTGAGATTTGAACTTAGGTCCTCTTGACTTCTGTACTGGTGCTTTATCCACTACACCACCTAGCTGCCCTTATGGATATAATATATACATACAAACTATATTCCCTCTCCCTATGTCTGCTTCTTTCCCCTAATATAGCCCACAACCCAAGTTTAGGCCCTCATTTCTTCTCACCTGGACTACTTCCTTCTATAACTGTTTTTCTTGCCTCAAGTCTGTCGCTATTCCAATCCATCCTCCACTCAGCTGCCACAGTGATGTTCTTAAGGCATTGGTCTAACCATGGCATCCCCCTGCTTATTATACTCCAATAACTTCCTGCTACCTCATGTGTCAAATATAAAATCTTCTGTAGGGTATCTGAAGCTTTTTACAACTGGGCCTCTCTCTACCTTTCCAATCTTCTTCCCAGCATTACTCCCCTCCACACACTCTGTGATCCACCTAAGCTAGAGTACTTGTTTCTCACACATGACTTTCTATGTCTGAGTTCTGTGTCCTGGTACTAACTGTCCCTTATGCCTGGAATCTTCTGAGTCTTTATCTTCGCCTCCTGGCTTCCTTCAAGACTCAGCTCAAATCCAACTTTGTACAGGAGGTCTTTCTTGGTTCCCCTCCTTCCAACCCTTTCCTCCCCACTTTTTTCTGCTTGTGCCCCCTCCCTATACTACCTTCCAAATGTTAAGTATATATTTTGTTTGCACGTAATTATTTGCATATTGTCTCCCCCATACACATTTTGAGGTCAGGGATCATGTTTTTAGGGGATTTGTTTTTATTCCCAATATTTAACTTACTATGCCTGTAGCACAGTAAGTGCTTAATTCTGGTTAATTGAATGATTGACAACCAGACACTTCTGATTGGTTCCCTTATGATCACATTTGTCAAGGAGAGGATACTATATTGAAAACATTTGCCAAGTGAGTAGGAAAAACTACTCACTCAGACTTTAAAGGAGAAACATCTGTTTTCTTGCTTACTCTTCCTAATGATCAAGTACATCGGAACTCATTAGATTCCTCCTTCCATTGAAGTGGCCTCAGGGACCTCATTCCTCCTTGCCCACCCTCTGGAAGTAATGGTGACCACCAGACCGTAGCATGGAGCATACAGACTGTCCTTGAGGAACTTGAGAAGTAATCTCAATTCCTTGGCTGCCTTTTCTGGTTTGTGTTTTTTACCCTGAACAGAGATAACCAGTAATCCTGAGATGGGTGTTTCGAGCCTTGCTGGTAGTTTCATGAGTTTGAGAAATCAGGAGCTCCTGGTTCTGAATTCTACAAAGTAGAAATGAAGAAAGAATGTCCTTCAGGTGTAGGGGACCAATCATGCAAAGATGTGGAGGTGAGAAATAGAATTTCACATGAAAGTACCAACTAGGAGGCCAATTGGATTGGAGTGCAGAATATATCAAGGGAGAGCAATATGAAATAAAGCTAGAATGTTGTTTGAGAGATTTAAAAAGCTTTAAATGTCATCTGAGTTGTCTTTTATCATAAAAGTCGTGGAGAAAGTCATTGTAGATTTCTGTGTACTAGGCTGACATGGGCAAACCTTTATCTTGAGTTTGAGTTTGGTAGCCCTATGAAAAATGATGAAACATATCATTCAAATTGGGATTTGGGGGTTTTAATCGGTCTTTTCTGCCACTTAGCAGTGCATACTTTCAAACAGGTGCCTTTTGTGATAAGCCGGCAGTCACTTCAGAAAATAAAAAACACATGCACCAAACTTAAGCTAATCTCTAAGCAGGAAGATTGCGACTCTAGTTCTTTTGACTGAGACTAGTTTAACTGAAAGCAAAAATAATTTGTTAACAAGACAAACTGGCAGGCATGGGGAATTTTAGCCTTTTTCGCTTCCTGAGAGTGGGAAGAAGGAGGGGGCTTTGCTTCCTCTTGCATTGCTCAGTAAAAGAAAAAAGGCACCTCCTAACCAAAAATAAAATTTCATATACATATGTAAGAAGTGCCATTATTGAATTATCAAATTTAAATAATCCAAGTAGACACATATACACATGTGCATATCACAATGAGTTAGTGCTTTAATTAAAACAGCACAAAGATTTTTGAACCAACCTGTGTGTATGTATGCATGTGTACACATGTATTACATGCATGTATACACATATGTATGCAAGTTTGTGTATATATGCATGTATTTGTTTATGTGTATACCTGTATAATTATACACATATGGATATACATATACGTGTATGTTTTTTGGGGGGGACTGAATCTTTCTGTCTCACCAATGGTAGAAATGTAATGTCCACTCACTAGCTCCATTTCACTGTTGATCAGCATTGGTATGGAAGCCTGAACCCGCTCAATTTTTCCAACCTGGGCAATTTACTCCTCCTTAGGCACCCTGGTGACCCTCTGATATGAAGAACTCACCATATTGGTTCAGGACTTACTGTGGCTACCCAATTCCTCCTGCACTCATAGAATCTACTATCCTTAACTTTTCCAGCAATAGACTAGAAATATATGTTGTCATGCCCAGCCCTCAAGTATATATTCCAACAATGATCTCAGTAGAGTTAGTTCTTGCTGTTGAAAGTGATTTCATCAGTTAGCCCCTGTTAATGGTTGTTTTAGAAAGGGGAAGATAACTTTTCCCATAGCTATTTGTCTTTGATGGCAGGAAGATTATTGCATTGGGAGGGGGGAGAGACTGAAAATGTGATATGAAAGAGTGAATAATATAAGCCACAATATGTGCTATTCAAAGCAGTTGAGTGGGTCTGGAATATGAAGGAAGTAGGTTATTTTGAGATCAGATCTGATATCTCTTCCTGGGGAAAAAGATTAACTGAAGGAGCATTTCTTTACTTATTTATAAACTATATAAGGCTTATTTTAATGCTTCATATACTGCCAGTCCCACATCCATGAGATAGATAAGCAGACAAGTTAAAAAAAAAACTAGGGAAAGCAAACTCCATTCTCATCTCATTCACAATTATAAAAATATTCATTTGATTTTCCTGTGACTATCAACATAAGGACTGTTTTTGTCCTTAGTATTCATTGTTGTTGAGTTGTTTGAGTCATGTTGACTCTTTATGACCCTATTTGGGGTTTTCTTGGCAAAGATACTAGAGTGGTTTACCATTTCCTTTTCTAGCTCATTTTGCAAGTGAGGAAACTGAGACCAACAGGGTTAAATGACTTGCACAGGATTAAGTGTTTGAGGGCAGATTTGAATGCAGGAAGATGAGTCCTTACCCCAAGCTGCTGGGCAATCCACTGTGCTACTTATATTTCATTCTAAATTTTAGCACACCTGACACTATATTAACAATTACCTGCCCTTTCATTTTCTGCATAAGTATTTTTAAAGATGCATGGTATCTGATGAGCTCCCTTTACATTTGTACTACCCCCACTGGGCTATTTCTTCAGCTTTCACTGATATTCAAAGGTTGGAGTTCCCAGAAGGTAGCTGATAGGGGTAACTCTGAGGGACTGGAGTTTTTGAAACTCATGAGTCCAGACCAGCACACTCTTCACTGACTATGAGGCATAACTAACTAATTAGTTGCAAGGTTGGTTCTCCAGACCTAGGGATTCAGCCTCATGCTACATAGAAACACAAAATTCCTGTGCTGAAACACAGAAAATACATGGGGTGAAAGGGTGAATGCATAGGTTATTGGAAGTCCTTTCACTTCCTGGAATCCTCATTAAATTCCCCTAGCTTCTAGGTCTCTGGACCTTGAAACCTTATAGAGTTCTGAATCTGCCTTTCTTTGGTGTATTTCTTAGCTTTCACTGTTGATTTGCCAACAAATACTGATCCTTTGGCTCTGATAGGAATTCCAGGTTTTCCAACTTCTCCTAATTCTTGAGGTTGTCACCTGGTTAATAACGAAAGAGGAGGAGAAAAACTCTATCTTCTCCTGTCCTCCACTCCCCCACTCCCCCCAGCAGTTCTCTGCAAGGAGGTTTTGTTTGTTTTGTTCTGTTTTTTGTTTCCCCACTGGTTTCAACCTCCATTTAACTGGTTGATGCTAGAATGTCCCTTTCTGAACTGGTTTGCTATGTTATGTATAGGCCCAGATCTTTTGGTCAGTCTCAAGATGTTTCCTGAGTGTCATTCATCTACAGCCGGTGATCAGGGCACTTCACCTTTCCAAAATTTCTTAAGGGTTTGCATGCACCTAGTTTATACCTTTGATTCATTGGTTTGATAATAACAGTAGCCAGCATTTATATTGTACCTACTGTACGCCAGGCATTGTGCCAAATATTTAATGGCTCATTTCATCCTCACAACAACCCTGTGAGGTAGGTGCTGTTGCTATTTCTGTTTTGTAGTTGAAGAAACTGAGACAAATGGAAGTTTAGCTTCTTGCCCAAGGTGACCCAACTAGTATGTGTAGGAGGATAGATTTGAATTCAGGCTTTCCTAACTCCAGGCTCAGTGATCTGTCCACTGTGCCACCTAGTTGTCTCAACTATATAGACTTTCTTTGATACTTTAATTGGTGTAGGAGTGGAAACTTCAATCTTTATGATATTCCTTCAGTTAAACATTTGCTATCCTCTTGGCAAAGTGCTGAATACCAAATCCTCTCAAGCTTTTCCACTACCTTCTACTAAAGGGCCTCAAAAAAAAGTCTATGTGGTCCATTTTACAATCAAGCAGTTAGCATTCTTCCATACTTCCAAATACATTGCGACATAGTTTGGCAAAGAATTATCATTTTACAAAGTTTTTACAGGTTGTGGAGCTTGCAGAAGGCCTTTCTTAACCTCAAAATAATGAAGAAAATCAGACTTTCCATTCTAGAGGGAAAGCAAATCTTTTGAGAGTCCAAAAGTCATAGGAGCTCTCTACAAGGATCAGGGAGAGTCAACTAGAAATCCCAGTTCTTTCTTATTTTTCTTGATTTCTTCAGAAAACCTTTATCATCAATTTAATTCAATTAATCAAAAATTTACTGAACACCTGCTATGTGTCTAAAGGGCATTGATGAAGGGAATCCCTGGTTAATTTGCTGAGTTATTCAATCAGCCTGACAAAATTGCAAGGTATAACCTGGTGGGCCTGGGCATGCCACTTACTCTTTACTGAAGAAGACAGAGGGAACTCAAGATTCATTGAGATTTGGGAGGACAGGCTCTTGGCAGATGAGCTACTCTCTCTATGTGGTTTATAACAGTGGTTTATAACAGTGAGCTAACAGACTATATCCAGTCCCTCTTTCCTAGCTCTTTCAGAACTCCTCCTCCCTTTTCAAGTATTTGGTGGGCTCAATGGATAGAACACTAGGCCTGACTCCTGGGGCTGGGGTCAGGAAGACCTAAGTTTAAATTCAGCCTTAGACACTTACTAGTGACCCTGGGCAAATCACTTCTCTTCTGTTTGCCTCAATTTCCTCAGTTGTAAGATGGGACAAGAATAACAGGTGGCCCGACAGAGGAATTCCTTTACCTCATCTTCCTGCTTGACTTCAACCTTTCTATTCCATTTTTACAACTCAAGTCGGATATGGTAATTCCTGAGATGTACTTTTCTAACCCTCAAGGTGGCAGCAGCTAGGGTACTAATACATTTCCTACAGATGCAGGTGGCAGAGGTAGAGATGTGCTTACACATGACCTTAGAAGAGAGATCCTGACTAGACTCTCCCAGTCTTAGGATTTGCCTGAGAGTTTTCTAAGTTCAAGAGTTCAGGTGTCAGACCTTTTAAAGAGAAAAGCTGATTTTCTAATTCTTGATTCTCCTGGAGAAAGTTTTTATGGAGCAGCATCCTATTTGGAATGCAAAGTCAATGAGTTATTTAGACAGTGTAAGTCCAATGAGAAGAATGATGCTTTTTGAACAGCCCCTAGAATGTGTGTACATTGCAGGGAAAGGCCAAGCCACAAGAATGCACAGGAAGTCTTGGAGGGTGATTCATGGTCCCGTGAGAGAGAGGGATTCACTGGAATGTTAGGAACTTAACCCTCTGAGAGCTCCAAGTTGTTTCTTTCTAGGAGCAGTTGAATATTTTATCCATTTATATGATCTGTAAGTGAGCTCCCAAAAGCACTTTGTGGCATTTGCATGATCTGTGGAGTGAAGAAAAGGCACTCTGACCCTGATGTGTAGTTGGTTCTTTGAATACTTGTATAGGAGCTGATGGGAGGACCCCTTTGGGGAAACCTCAACATGAGCTGTATGAGGAGACTTTCCTGGGGCAACTGCAGGTGGATGCAAAGGAAATAATGATCCTCTGGAGAACAGCCTCCAAGATTAGAGCTGGTTCATGGGATCCTAGAATCTTAGAAGTCAGTGGACCATGGTTCACCTGTGCAAAGTGCTAACACAAAAGCAATTGGGTTTTGTGTTTCCAGAATGTCATTCCTGAGAGCTTGTCATCTCTTTCAAGGTAATTTCTACATACAATTAAATTCAGTTTGAGTGCAAAGCATTTATTAAGCACCTGCTGTGTACCCTAGGAATACAAAGACAAAAGTTAAACATTCCCTTGTTTTCATGGAACTTACATTTTGGTGGGGAAAACACAGGTCAACAATGAGTGATTTGCATAAAGTCCTACAAGTAGTTCTCTAATTTTAGTCAGTGGTCTTTCCACTATACCAAATAGAGCCAAATCTTAGAAACCACAAGATTATAGCTATAGAGCTGGAAAGCCTTCAAAGCATATAGGGACATAGGGAAGCATGATAAAAAAATACGTTAGAAAATGTAGGTCAGAAGTATGAAACCAGTGAGGCCAAAGGTCTATGCTCATGCTAATAGATTATGAATATTTTCTCTAAGAAGAAAGTTGATGAAGAGTACCAAAAAACATTACAGAAATGAAATTGAGTATGTCTTAAGAGACAAGAAGTGACTAGTTAATAAGGTAGGGCTCACCTGCCTGCAAACAGGCATACCATAACTTTTTCATGCAAAGGATAAAATCTGTGTGAAATTAGAAGAAAGAATAAAACTGAGAAGGAAGCATGGAATGGAAATGAGACTAGTCTGACCTATTTAAATTAATTGTTAAATTAATTATTTTATGGGACATGGATCTAAGAACAAACATTGATACAGACCCATTTCATAAGGAAGTTTAACAAATGTAAACCCATAAGGAGACTAAAGAGTTGAGGGACCACCTTGCCCAGAAAACACTTGATATCCTTCCCAACTAAAGAAATATGGTGTTTAAGGGTAGCACTGGTTTAAAATAGAAATAACCTTCTTGAGTAAGATTATGGAAAATGATGAAATAGTATTACTTTATAAAACAACTATATGTCATAGGGAGAAAAATAAGTTTAAATAAAGTCACATTACGCCAACACCACTTATGGATGAAGCTAAGGAAGGAAGGACAGCAAATGGACAAAAAATGGAAAAGATTTGTCTGTTATAACAAGCTATACTCTCCATTAATGTCAGTGGAACCACCATATTTGGATTCTGACATCACAGTCCCCAGTCTTAGGTCTATTAAAGTAGGAGAGCAGTCTACTCTAGATGCTACATGACTGTGAAGCATAAGATACCAGAGTTTTCAAAAAAACTGAAATTACAGATTATCCAAAGGGGACTGGTGGACTGCAGCATATTAACAATAAAGAATTTTTCAGAAAAAAAACTGCATAAAATGTATTATCAGAAAAGGATCTAACCAGAAAAAAGCCATGTTATAAAGGTGAGGGTTAGCCAATGGACAGTCATGTAGTCCTTTGGTACCCATGTAGTATGAAACAGGTCTAGAAGAAAGTCAGTCAGTAAGTCAAAAATTTACTAAATGCCCACAGTGCACCAGACACTATGCTAAGTAAAAGAGAAAGGCAAAAGACAGTACTCCTCTCAGAGATCTTAGTTTAATAGAGGACATTCAGACAATTAAATACAAACTATACATACAGGATAAATTAGAACAAAATGGATAAATTAGAAAATTTAGAAATTATCACAGAGTGAAGGAACAAAAATTAAAGGAAACGAAGAAAGTCTCCTTGTAGAAGATGAGATTTTAGCTGAGACTTGAAGGAAGTCAGACAAATTAGGAGGTGGAGATGAAGAGGAAGAATGTTCTTGGCAAGGGGAACAAACAATGAAATTCCCCCCAAATCAGGAGATAGCATGAAGGAGAGGAAGATCTAGCAATAGTTAGAGGAGCAGCTCATAGAGTACATGGTGGCAGATAAGCCATAAGAAGACTGCAAAGGTGGGAAGGGGGAATCTAGGACATGGAGGGCTTTGAATGACAGAGTTATTCTGGAGTAGCCTGGAAAGGCAACATGCTTTAAGATCACTTTGGTGGCTAAGTGGAAGATGGACTGAAGTGGGGAGAGACTTGTGGAAGGGATATCAACCAGCAGACTACCAGGTTAGTCCAGGTGTGAAATGAAGAAGGATGGTATTGGGATAGTGACAATGTAAACATGGTGTATGGATGACCTATGGAGGATTTATGGAAAGATTGGACAAGACATACACCAGATGAGATGTGTCATGATTTACTCTGGTGGAGGGAGTACTCACACTGATGAGATCACATATTATTGAAGACCATTCACCTTGAACAGGAATCTGAGATATTCCTCTTTTTTTTCCCACACCATAGATAAAGCCCCATTTGTTCTTAGCATTCACTGCCAACCTCAGCTTATACTGGTACCTTTTCTTGTTAATCAAAATTTCTTACTTCTACTTACTTTTTAAAATATATACATAGTAGTTTTATTCCTATGTATTCATATCTCTTCAGACCTTGGTGGCACCATGTTTGCTGCCTCTCAAGGTTCTTGCCACCTCTAGTTCACCAGTCATTTCTCCCTTATTGACTAGAATCAAGTCAACTGTGTCTAAGTCTTTCATCCTTCCTCCACATTCCTAAATATGAAATTTTAAAGCAAGACAAAATAAGAGGTTTGATCAACTGTTAATTTAATAGTGAAGGAGTTCTAGCAGATTATCTCTTTAGTCTTTTCAAGTTCTGAATTAGTCATGGCTTAAATTGCAGCTCTAAATACTGTGATCTATGATTATATGTTTAGGCAGTTCTAAAGACTGAATAGTCCTGTGATCTCCTACTTTCCGGTCAGCTTTGTGATAGTGACCTGTTGTAGCATCCAAACAAAATGCCACCCACCCTCTGTTCTTCCTCAGTATGTGCAAATGGAATGTTTTTCTAAGTCATAATGCTAAGTCTGATTCAGCTTGAGTATCCTCTGCTGGGATTAAAGTTGAGACATTAAAGTTAAAGAAGGAAATCACATAAAATCCTTTCCGATGGGCGTGCTTAGTGGTAGGGAGGGTTAAAAAGTGGGACTGAGCTCAGCTGGGTGTTAAGGTTAAGGAAGTCATGGAACATAAAGAAAAAACATTATGGAGAAACAAAGAGAAGAACAGGCAGTAATCTAACCTTAGAGTTCATCAAGGTATGCTATAGAAATGATAGAGGCGTAGGATAGGTTATATATTTAAAAACTGAAACAGTGTCAGACTCATCAGTATGGAAAGTAACAAAACCATGAAAGAGGATATGCGAAAAGTCTGTTCATGGACAGCTTTTATTTAGTTTATGAGGTTAAGTTTATTTTAGTTTTTATGCTTTTTTTAAAGGCTTGTAGGGTAGCAAAAGCTGTTTCTGGAATTAAACATTACCCAAGAGATGACATTATGTGACCAGGAGAGGAAAAAAAAACCCCATAGACCTAGAAAGCTTTTGGCTTTTGAAGAAAAGCATCCTACACCAAATAAAAGTGTAGAAGACTAAAAACCTTTGAGAAGGGAGAAGAAATCTGTGTCATCATGCATTTCTTTGTCTTTATGAAAGAAATGCTTATTATGAAGTTGATGAATATTTATTAAGTGCCTGTTAGGTGCCAGGCTCTGTGATAAGTGCTAGAAAGGTAAAGAAAGCATAAGACAGGCCCTGACCTCAGGAACCTCACAGTCTAATGGGGAAAGATAAACATAAAAAGAAGCAGAAGGTGTGTAGGAGGAGGGGGGTCTCAGAGTTATCTAGGAAAGGGGCATGATGAAGTCCTGTAGCTAGGGTGTGAAATGATCTGAAGAAGTGAAAGCTTCAGTTGATTTCATCTTACAGAACGATGAGTTTCTGGAGATTATGAAGTCCAGGAAAGTAGCCAAGTACAAAATGATATTATAGATATTTTAGGAATGCTAGAGGGTCTATCCTTTCAAATTATAACTTTAGTACTTTTGCCCCACACAGTATTATAAATGGCTAAAACCAGTATTTATTGTATTAATTTGCAGGGAAACTAAGGCATTTGTCATAGAACCTAAGAACTAGAGTGGTCCTTAGAGATCACCTAGTCTACTTCTCATTTTACAGATGGGGAAACCAAGTCCCAAAGAGACAAGATGACTTATCCAAAGGTCACACAACTAGTTGGTAGAAAAGTGGGAAGACTTGGGTCTTCTGACTCTTAATCTAAGGTTCTTTTAGTTAAACTGTGTGCCCTGTGAAAGAACGTAGGTGTGCAGGGAAATACTTGCTCAAGGTCACAACATGGAAAAGAGTTAGTACAAGGGAAAAAATATTGACTTGAACTAAAAGTTTGAATGCATCCTGACCCTTGTGCCAAAAGGTCTTTGGCAAAGTCACTTAATAACCTCTTTGGATCTCAGTTTTCTTATATGTGAAATGAAGGGGTTGCATGAGATGTCCTCTGAGGATCTCTTTTGGTCCTACATCTATGGAATTGTGTCAGGGCTCTAGAGGATCGCTTCTCCAGGGAGTTACATGGGTCAATTGATCTCACTTATAGGTCATTCTCCCTCCACTACTTGACCTTTTCCATATTTTAAAATATCACAACTCTAGAATAAATTCAGGGGTTTGTTTGTATATTTTCTTACTAATTAATAAAATCACAACATATTGTAGTTAATCAACTAAATTCAGAGCCCCCACCAGCTTATTGAATAGCATTTAACCTGTTTTCTAAAATGTAGTTACTTATATTTCTCTCTATTTTAAATCCCTTAGTCCCTAAAATCCTCTCAGGATTAAATATTAACATTACAGAATTTATGATTGATTGACCATTTTATCAATAATAAAACGATGTAATAATTGTTTACAACATTCAGGCCGTGAAAAAATAACCACTATCTCAAAACATTGTAATGGCAGATTATTTCTTTTCAGTTCTGATAATTTCATTTATTCCAAAGCAACTAGTTTAAGCTAACAAATTTTCTTTTTAAGAATGTCTTCACCCTCTTTGAAAGTGTAATGGGGCCTTTAGTGCATGCCCAGATCACATGCCATGGAAGCATCACAAAGGGGTCTTGCATAGGCATGTCCAAGATCTCCTAAAATGGAGGCACTATTCATCCTGTACCATGTGGGAGGAACAGATGGCATTTTTAAAACTGGTAAGAGTGAGGCGGTTACTTTCTTTCTGCTGGTCTTTTTCTGGCTCAAGCTTTTCCTGAATGCATTTTCCTTTGGCATCCTGAGGGTGAAGATCACGGGTCACCTAGAGCATGGATTCCATGAATTGAATTGGTGAGAAGAAAAGGACTTCTTTCCCCGTTCTCTTCTTTTATCCCAGCTCCAAGAAATGGGCGTGAGGGGTGCTCGTTTCTGTGCTGTCTTTCTGTCCTTTTCAGTTTTGGGTGCTGGTGGTAATCCCCACTGAACCATCCCACCTGAAGTCCTCTCATCAGTGTCACTGTGGCATGAACCTCTACCCCAGTCACTTTAAGAGTGGGAGAGAACCCTGGAGGTAGGGTAAAATGTGATGTGCCTGGCCTTCAGTTAGTCTGTGTTAGTGTTAGGTGCCAGTTAGTCTGTGTTAACATGTGGGACCTTGTCTGGGATAAAATAGGGCTTTTCACTTTTGTGGAAATCCCTGGAAAGAATCTCTGCCTAGGACTTTAGATTGTTGACATACCTTAGACTCTGAAATCTAGAGAAATTTGGCAAAAGTCAGATCCAAAACTTACCTTGGGCTTGGGTCTTAGGTTCCTGCATCCTCTATACTGGGATCCTGGATTCAAGGTCACCATGGCTCAAAATCCACCATGGCTATAAATCACTGCTGCCATGTAAAACAGAGGACAAACAAACCCCCAGGTCCCTTTTTCAGAGTCAGGGGTCAAAGAGAGGGATAGTGGAGGAAGGAAGTCCTTCCCCATTACTATTTCAGTTCATGGCTCCTGTGTTGTGGGTAAACTTTGATCTTTGCTCCCTCTATGAGTTCAGGAAAAAACCAGATCTAAAAAGGGCCAGGCAGAAAAGAGAAAGAAACCATCTCAATCTTGTTAGTGTTAAAGATGCTCCCTGTTGCAGTTATCCAGCTAGTCAAAGGAAACTATACTCACTCACATGGTGGAAGATAGAATCTGTCTACCTTAAGAGATATAGGCAAGCCCACTTAAGATACTTCTATATTAGATAAACTGAGCATACTCCAATGTCCCTGATATGCAAGATAAAAAGTAAAATAATACCATCAAGAAAAAAAGGTTTTCTACCCTTTTTCCCCCTCTTTCTTCTACTTTTCTCCAGCAGTGAAAGGGGAAAAAAGTCTCTTCAGTTTCTTTCGAGCCATCACTCTTTATAAGAGGGGTTCTTAATTTGTTTTGTTTCATAGAACCTTTTGTCAATCTTTTAAAGTCTATAGACTGCATTTTAGAATAATGTTTTTAAATGAATTAAATAAAATATATAAGATTGCACAGGAAACCAATCATATTGAAATATAGTCTGTAGGCAAGAACACTTCAGTTTATGAGTGAATGCAGTAGCAGATCTAATGACTATAGTCATTTTGAAGTATTGATGAATGTAAATATCATTTGAGATAAATATAACTGTAATGTGAACTGTTAACTCATAGCTTATGTGCTCATGAGAGGCAGGAATTATTGTTTTACTGTCTATGGAAAGGCTTTGAAATAGGTGTTAGAATCTTATGATTGGGTGACAAAGAGAACCCAGGTCCCTTGACCTTCAGGTGAGAAAATTGTTTACCCCCACACTTCTTTCCCCCTCCCCTCTCCTCTTTTCTTGGCAAAGAAACTGTAATAATTTGCTATTTCCTTCTCCAGCCTTTGACACTGTGGATCTCTCTTTCCTCCTTAATACTCTCTTTTCTCTGGAGTTTTGGAACACCCCTCTCTTCTGGTTGTCCTCATATCTTGTCTCACTCTTCTTCTTGGTCTCCTTTACTGAATCATCTTCCTAGACCATGCCTTCTAATAGTAGGTGTCCCTCAGGGCTCTCTCCTGGACCCTCTTCTCTTCTCCCCCACACTCCTTCACTTGATGAGCTCATCAGCTCCTATTAATACAATTACTATTGCTATGTTGATGATTCTTCAATATGCCTATCATTCCCTAACCTCTTTTCTGACCACCTCCAATCTTGAATCTCCAGCTGCCTCTCAGAGATCTTGAACTGGATTGCAGCAGACATCTTAAACTCATGTTCAAAATGGAATTCATCATCTTTCCCCCTAAACTATTGAGGGCAATGCCATCTTCCCAACCCTCACAGGTATCATCTTCAGTTTCTCATTCTTTCTTATCCCCCATCTGTATTTAATCTGTCCCTTTTACTTTCATAATATCTTATGAATATTCCTCTTTCTCTCCTCTGACACTCTGGTTTAGGCTTTTATTACCTCATGCCTAGATTATTCCAGTAGCCTACTGGTGTGTCTGCATGCCTGAAGTCTCTTCCTACTCCAATCCATTCTCCGCTTAGCCGCCATAGTGACATTCCCAAAGAGCAGGTCCAAGTATGTCACCCTCCTTCATAATTTGGTGATTCTCTATCACCTCTAGATACTGTATTTGGTATTCAAAACCCTTCATAATATAGCCCCCCTTACCTTTCTTCTTATACCTTACTGCCTGATAATATTCTTCCATCCAACGGCACTGACTTCCTTGCTATTCCAAAAACAAAATATCCTATCTCTCATCTTTGGGCATTTTCTCTGTCTTTCATGTCTGGAATACCTTCCCTTCTTCATCTCTACCTACTACTTTCCCTGTCTTCAAGTCCCAGCTAAAACCCTACCTTTTACAGAAAAGCTTTCCCAGTTCCCCATAATTCTAGTTCCTTCCTCCTCTTAATTATTTCCTATTTATTCTTTATTTAGCTTTTTAATACATATTTGTTTGCTTGTTGTTTCCTCCATGAGACTGTGAGTTCCTTAAGGTCAGGAACTAACTTTGGTTTCTTTTTGTGTGCCCACAGTTTAGGGCAGTGCCTGGCACATTGTAGTACTAATAGCAATAATAAACTTTAATAAATGTTCAGTGACTATTTTATGCATTTAAAAGCATTAATCTAAGTAAAGGTCTATAGGCTTCATAGGCCAAAGCAGTCCTTGACCAAAAAAAATGAATACTCCTTGAACTAGAGGATGTTGACAAACTTACAACGGATCTCATATCACAGTTTACTTGACTTTGCTGGGTTTTTTGTAGTTACTGTGTGTATATGTGTGTATGTGTGTATGTGTGTGTGTTTGTGTGTGTGTGTGTGTGTGTGTGTGGTGAGTTTATGTTCTGAAGGCTCAACATGATGGGTAAGAAAGAATCTTAAACTTTTAAGCTGTGATATGGATTTTCTTGGTTATAAGAATATATGCAGAATTCTTTACTGGAAAGTAACGTTGAAAAATCAGCTAGTCATTGATTAAATAACGTAGACCTGGATCCATTTCTGTGTGGGAAGACACAAAGGAAGGTCAACATACTCCTCCCCCTTATTTGCTTTAGAAATTTTTGATCATAATGGAGACACAGAATACATATTAACACAGACAATAACAGAAATAGCACAATGCCAAGGTCTAGTTGTTATTTAATTAATTTTTGCCCATTTCCTAATTTCCTTAAGGCCTGGTTCAGTTATTTTTCAGAACAGGATTTATAGGCCCAGGGTGGTTTGCCTAGTTAAGACTATGGAAACTTAGCTTCTCCCCCCAATTCCAACCCTAAATTACTACTTGACCTTAGTTTGGTACCTTAGTTTCATCTTCTGTATATCCCTGAAAGGATGGTGGTGAGTAGATAGCACTTTTTGGAATTAAGAAACATGAATTGGAATATTGCCTGTAATACCTATTTATTATATGACTGACAAAATCACCTAACTTCTTTGAAACTCAGTTTTCTTATTTGTAAAATGTGGATCATATACACGTTCTGCTTACAACCCCATAGTTACTGTGAGGGAATACTCTAACCTGACAGAAATGTGATTTGTTGGTGTTACTTGAGTTCTGTGGTCAAGCTACCAAAGGGTGAGATGTAATGGAAAGAACTCTGAATTTGGAGTCAAAGGACCAGAGCTTTGGATTCTGCCTCCATCATCTAGTAGCTGCTCTTCTGGGGAAAAGTCATTTCCTTTCCTCAGGGCGTAGTTTCCTCATCTGTAAAATGATGTCTCATCTAATTCTGTTCCTAATCAGATTATCCCCCACAGAGCCTTGTGTCTGTGGGCCTTCTCATTCCTTTCCTGGATGGTGGCCTCACAGACATCAGCAGTGTGTTTGGAAAGAACCTGTTCCTGCTGGGTCTAAAACAGATGTTTTTGTTTTTTAATGTTTCTAACTATTGCAGCAATTTTTCCCCTTTAATATGGAATGTACCTAATTAATGATTCAGCATCATGCTGGGGCTATGTTCTCTTTGATGTGCTCATCAGCATCAGCAAAGAAGTATTGAAAGTTAATCATAATAAGACAGCTCTTATAAAATGCCTTTTATCTTCAAAGTGGTTTACAAATCACTAATTATTGCTGGAATTCAGGCAGTAATCACATCAGGACCTCTAAGTGTTATATCAAGGTCATTTAACATGAAACTGGATACATTAGGGTAGAGTGTATAGCTGCCTTCTACCTCTCTAAGGACTAACTCGAGAAAACTTGACCTAATTCACAGGAGAAAGGTTTTAGGTAGAATCGATTGTGTAAAAAACTGCATGTTGACGACATTGAAACTTTTTCCCTCTCCTTCCCCAGAGAGCTAGAAGGACCCTAGAGAAACCTGGAAAAGTTTTCGGTTCAGCTTTTTCTCCAAATTGATTTGGTATGTCCTCCCATCAGGTTGTAAACCACTGCCCTCATTCAATTATTTCTTTGGAGAAAGTAGAAAAGATCATAAATTGATAAAATGCTTGAATTAGAAGGCATGCTGGTACCTTGCAGCAGGTGGTGACTCAGTGGATAGAGCACTAGGCTTGGAGTCAGGATGACCTGAGTTCAAATACGTCTTCTTTAGAAACTAATTAGCCTGTGACCCCAGGCAAGTCACTTACCTTCTGTTTGCCTCAGTTTCCTCAACTATAAAATGGAAATAAATAAGAGCACCTGCATCCCAGGGTTGTTGTGAGGATCCAGTGAAATAATATTTGTAAAAAGCACTTGGTACAGAACCTGACACTGGAAGGTGTTACATATTTCCTACTCTTTCCTTTCTTAGACTTTTTATGGAGTGAGGAGGGAACTGCGTTCAATATCATGCTTTTGTCATTTCAGTGTGATAGTCAATCACTTAATTTCTCTAATACTTACTTAGCTTGCTCATCTGTAAAATGGAGGTAATAACCTGGAGTCTTTAGTTCAGCCTTCTTATTTTTGCAGGTGAGGTATCTGAGCTGAGATAGAAGTAAAGTCACAGAGCTAGGAAGGTGCAGATCTGAAATTCAGAATCAGGCCAAGATGACTGTGTTTATGTGTGTAGTGGGGAGTGTTGGGATTGGGGATGATTGGTGGGACCGTGGAGAGATAGAGGATAACATTTGCCATATTTGTTTGAGTTCTGTTGCTGGAGAAAACCTTCTTCCAGGGAAATAAAGTCCTCATCACCTCCCTGCCCCTCCACTCCACCACTCACTGCCCTCCCTCCAAATATTCCCTTTGGTAAATTAATAAAAGAGCTTATACCTGTGAAGTGGAGTGGGAGAGAAATGTCAGAGGTTGTGTTTGTTCTTCATTTTTGAAGAGGACCATGACTTCAGGGAAATGATGATATGACTTGCAGTTGACTTTGATTTGAGTGAGGTAGGGCTGTGCAAGGTCACTTTCTCCTCTCAAGCGATCTGGATCCAGTGACCAGATATTCATCAGAGATGGCCCAAGATGCAATGGCCCTTTTAGTCCAAGGCCTTCTCAGGTACTCACTTAGACTGAGGTAATGCCCATTCAGTGAATAGGCCTCTTTAAGAAGTAGTCAAGGGATGGTCCCTTTAATTAGAAATAGAAAAAAAAAAACCCAAGCTGGGAGGGCAAGGCCCCGTGGTTGCTATTCCAAAGAGAAACAGTTACCATTGACATTCACTCTAAATCAGGAGGGTCCAAAAACCAGTCATTAAATGGAGGTTGAGCAGGGACCTCTTGTGGTCCAATCTGTGGACTTCTGAGTGACAAATACAGGAAGAAAGTAAGGCCCAGGAACTTCTCCAAAGTCCAACAGAAACAGAAGGGATTATACGAGATAATGACACAAAAAGGGAGGTTAGCTTTGGAATGGACACGGGCAATTTTTTTCCCTAGCAACTGAAGTAAATAAAGGAGCAAAGTTACTAATGACCTCCTAATTGACATATCTAATGGCCGTTCCTCCTTCCTCATCCTTCTTGGTTTCTCTCTATTGACACCATTGACTGTTTCCTGGAAATTTTTTCCGTTCTGGTTTTGGTGGCACTGTTCTCTCTTGGTTCTTCTCATACTTACATGACTATTCCTTCTCAATCTTTTTTGGATCTTAATCAATGCCTACCCACTGTAGTTTTCTTCCAAGATTCTATTTTAGGCCTTCTTCTCATGTCCCTCTATACCCCCTCATTTGGCAATCTCATCAGCTCTATAGAGACAACTCCCAGCTCTCTATATCCAGCCCTAGTCTCTCTCCTGAGTGACACTCATTTATCACCAACTATCTATTGAGAATCTCAGACTCTATGTCCTGTGGGCATCTTAGACTCAATATGTACAAAACTGAATTTTTTCCTCCCAAACCCAATCCCTTTCAAAATTCTCTATCATTGTTGAAGATACGACTATCCTTACAATCATTCAAACTTTGGTGGATGAGCAGTCCTGCATTTCAGTCCCTCTGTAATGTAAACCAGGTCACTCAGTCCCCTAACTCCTCCTGGTTTTTAGGGAATAATGTAGGAGTCATCACACTTCTTCTACCTCAGAGAAGAATTCTCATTTTAGTTTGATGTATGTCTTGATGTTCCCAACTATAAGGGCAGGTTTTGTAATGAGAAGTCACATGAATCATGTACCAAATTACTTGAGAAAGGAGGGAAAAATCTGCCCAGGAAGTGAGAGATAACTGTTACCAGGTTCTGAATAAGGTCATATGTCTAGAATGAACCTTACAGGAGGAAGATTTGGTGATGGAAAGGGTCTGTGACAATGAGGAGCAACAAATGTGTCTATTCCTATCCTCAGGTATGTGTGGAAGGAGGGAGGTGAGGAGGAGCATGAGAACTTGTGTATTCAGTGTTGGAGGAGAATGGTCAGATTCTGTGATGACAAGAAGACTGAAGGAAAGAAGATGAGCTTTAGACCTCATATATA
>CM053770.1:159933594-160031118 GCA_028658325.1 Potorous gilbertii
AAGGAATAGAATATTCACTTCCTTAACTTCCCAGCCAGTTTTACACTGTGAATTAGAGAGTGAAAGGAAAGAATTTGCTAGTCATGGCACAATAGATTGTGATATGCATCCCTGGTAAGCTCCTGCCTATGTCCCAGGCCCACATCTTGGATTTTTATTTTATTTTCTCCCCCAAGAGGAAGGTTGGGACTCTAGGCTTGGACTGTTCCAGATGGCTGGATATCAAGATGTTTGGTCCAAGGTCCCTTATTGGTTTTGAAGGACTGAGGCATGGTTGATTTATGGGCTCATTTTAATGAGTAAGAGCTTTTCCGTGCCCTGAGATGTGATGTTGGCTTGTTTTTCACCAGTCAAGCGAGGAGGCTTTGAGCCTGGTGATAAGGAAATAAGGGATAATAAGTCAGGGCAGAGAAACAGTAGGCTGCTTTGGAGTGGATTAGCATGGGAGGAGGCAAGAGACCTACTGGTATCCACTCAGAGTGGAGAATGCAGATTGATTGACCTGGTGGGATTTCAGAGCAGCAGTCCAGGACCAGCCCTATCAGGACAGGGTGTGGGCTACTTTATTGTGAGTTGCTCCATGCTGATGGGTGGACCACTTCACAATGTTTTACTTTAGAAGAATCTAGGTTTGCAGGAATTATTTAGAAAACTGCAAAATCTTAGAAATGTGTGAGAATAAACTATCCATCTGTTTGGAATGCCTTTGTGAAAGGGCTCGGAGACAGTAGGGTAGCCTGTCGTCTCTTCGCTCTTCATTTCTGGAGGAGTTTTCTGCTCTAAAGAGTCTCCAATAGTATAATTCTCATCTTGGTTCAGTTGTGTCTGACTCTTTGTGACCCCATTTAAGTATTTCTTGGGAAGATACTGGAATATTTTGCCATTTCCTTCTCCAACTCATTTTACAGATGAGGAAAGTGAGGCCAACAGAGTTAAGTGACTTGTCCGGGCAAGCACTAAGTGTCTGAGGCTAGATTTGAACTCAGGTTTTTCTGAATCCAGGTCCAGCATTCTATTCGCTGACTCCTAACTGCCCAATTGTCATTTATCCATACTTAAATCTTTTATATTAGATGAAGATAGAGACAAAGGGACAAATCATGGAAAGAATGATGAAGTTGAAGTCAGAGCTAGATTAGAGTACTACATATGACATTTTGTGGCTGTGTGACCATGGTCAAGTTGTTTCACCTCTTAGTTCCTCAGATTCCTCATTTGTGGGAATTCACTCTATCTACCTAATTGGTTGGTTGGTTTGTTGGTTGTTCTTTGTTTTCGAAGAGGACCAAAATGACATCACTATGACAAAGTGAAGTGTCAGTGTATCCGACTGTGGCTGATCAGATCAATATGAGATCAGAATGCTCTACCACAAGTTGGGCACAGATAGTCCATGTGAATATTTGAGGTGGATACTCCAAATTTGAGCATCCTGCATTTACTTTGTGCTGTCTCAATTCTGCTTTGCTCATAGAACACAGCACCCTTTCTGATGTGGGCATGCCACGCTGAGTGGTCCTGTGCCAGTGTCTCCCATGTTGCACAGTCAAATCCAAAGTTCTTGAGAGAGACCTTGAGAGTGTCCTTGTATCTCTTCTTCTGACCACCATGTGATCGCCTAGCCCATGTGACTTCTATCTATCTCTCAAACAATGTTAGTAGATCTGACCAAAGCCTTTGACACTGTTAGTCATGAGGGCTTATGGAAAATTATGTGAAAATTTGACTGGAGAAGTTCATCAGTATTGTACGTCAATTTCATGATGGCCTGTTTGCCAGGGTTTTGGATAGTAGACACAACTCTTGTGCCTTTCCAATCACCAGTGAAGTGAAACAGGGCTGTGTGCTTGCTCCCATGCTTTTTAGCATGATGTTTTCAGCCATGTTGTCAAATGCTTTTAATGAGAATGAACATAACATCAAGGTCAACTACCATACTGATGGTAAGTTCTTCAGTTTGAAAAGGCTAGAAGCCAAGACCAAAGTGGAGGGAGTTTTGGTGCATGACTTTGTTAGCAGATGATTGTGCACTCTGTGAAGCTTTGGAAGCTGAGATGCAATAAAGTATGGATCAATTCTCTGCTGCCTATGCTAATTTTGACCTAATAATTAACACCAAGAAAACACAAGTGCTCCATCAGCCACCACCACACCATCCATATGTGGAACCACCAGTTACAACAAATGCTGTGGAAAAGTTCACTTACCTTGGTAGTGTACTTTCCAGGGATGTACACATTGACAATGAGGTTGATGCTCACATTACCAGAACTAGCTTTATGTTTGGGATGCCCCCAAAGAAAAGTTTGGGAGAGAAGATGTATTAGACTGACTACCAAAGTGAAGGTTTACAGAACTGTTGGGCTGACCTCATTGTTGTATGCCTATGAAACATGGACAGTCTACCAGCACCATGCCAGGAAACTGAATCACTTCCATTTGAACTGTATTAGGAAGATGCTGAGAATTACCTGGTCGGATAATGTACCAAACACTGAGGTCCTTGCTTGAACTAAGCTGCCAAGCATTTCAAACTATGTTTCAGAGAATACAGCTCTGATGGGCTGGTCATGGTATTCGAATGCAAAATGTATGCTTGCCAAAAAGACTATTTTATGAAGAACTCACACAGGGCAAGTATTCACACGGTGGTCAGAAGAAGTGATACAAGGACATTTTCAAGGTCTCTCTCAAGAACTTTGGATTTGACTGTAAAACATAGAAGACACTTGCACAGCACCGCACAGCATGGCATGCCCACATCAGAAAGGGTGCTGTGCTCTATGAGCAAAGCAGAATTGAGACAGCACAAGGTAAACATAGGATGCACAAATTTGGAGTATTCACCCCAAATATTCACACGGACTATCTGCACCCAACCTGTGATAAGAGCATTCTGATCTCATATTGATCTGATCAGCCACAGTTGAACACATTGAAACTTTACTTTATCATGGTGATGTCATTCTAGTCAACTACTCTTTGAAAACGAAGCACAACCAACCAAATCTGCTTCAGAGCTCTGTAGCTTTCTGGCTTCTTCCCACCCTGTGAAAGTGTCTTCAAACCTTCCTCAAGTTCCCTGGCACAGTAGGGGTGGAAATTAGTTTTATGGACATCCACCTAGTAGAGCTGTGGGGAACGAATGTCATCAACCTTAAAGAGCTGTCACCATGAACTGTTATGATTATAGAACAGAAGCATTTGCTCTTCCTTCTTCCCCATAGCTTACGTCCCTTTGCCTTTTGAGTAGGTCCCCTAACTTTCCCCTTTAGTAGATGTGCCATCTGTCTAGCTATTTGTTTATATAGATTAAAATTCTCTGAGGTAGAAGCTTTGCCAAAACATGTGCCTGAGGGTACCACTGAACTTCAGTGAGATGTTCTATAGCCACAGTTCACAGAAGAATTCCCTTGTTTTGATCCTAAAGTGTAAGTACTTTGGCTCTATGTTCTTTCTCTACCTCTTGGTTTTTAACACAGATTTTGTAGGTTAAGCTAGAAGCCACAGTTCCAGCTGGGTGGCATGGCAGGGAAGAGGAGATTGGCTTCCTTACATGCAGAGGACAAACTGAAGTACTTTCTCAGTCACTGCCCCATGGTGAGATTTGCTTAGGTGTACCCACTCTGAGTTTTAACGTTTTCACAAAGAAATATCTTACTTTCTCCTTATTTCCTTCTGTTTAGGTCAACTTTAGGGGGAAAGGCAAGGCTCAAAGTCCACAATTTGAGAGGAAGCAGGGCCCTGGGTATAGAATGTGTGCCTTCCTATTGGAATAGAATTGAGGAAGCCATGGAATGGCTCAGGGATTGGCGTGTTCTTTACTACAATCCTGTGAAATGGGTATTGAAAACTATTTTTGTTTATTCTTTTAATTTCTCTGGTTATTAGTGGTTTGAAACAGTCTTTGATTTGTTCATTGTTTTCACTTCTTTTCTTGAGAACTTTGTCTATATCTCTTAACCACTATTCATTGAGTAATGAGTCAATACCTGATAAAAAGATTTTCACCATCCCCTTCCATCTCCCCCTCCTTAACAGTTTCCCTTTTAAAGCCTAACTACATTGTTTTGTTCATGTCAAGCTTTTCATTTTCATGTAATCAAAATTATTTTCCCTTTGGTTAAGAATTCTCCCCTTTTTGTTTTTCAGTTATTTCAATTGTGTCTGACTCTTTGTGACCCCATTTGGGATTTTCTTGGCAAAGATACTAAAGTGGTTTTTTCCATTTTCTTCTCCAGCTCATTTTACAGATGACAAAACTGAGGCCAACAGAGTTGGATGATTTTTCCAGAGTAACATAGCCAGTAAGTGTCCAGTTTTGAGCTCAGGAAGATGAGTCCATGCCTGGCATTCTATCTACTGTGCTACCTAGCTGCCCACATTCAAGAACTCTTTGTTTAGTCAGTTTCTAAAACTAGAAAGAACACTGGACTTAGGGTCAGGAAGATTTGGTTGAGAATCCCACCTCAGATATCTGAGTGATCCTAGGTAAATTCCCTAACCTCTCTGATCCTTAGTTTCCTAATCTGTAAAAATGAGGAAAATGTAATTAATATCCTCTAAAGTCCTTCCAGTATTAAATCTGCCATCCTACAATGGTTCATAGTTGTGGAAGACACTGCAGTCCATTTCCTGCAATGTTAAACAGGGATGCTATCTTTTATAGTTAGGTTACTCGTCCGTTTGGAACTTACTGTGGTATATGGTATAAGATGCTGCTCTAAATTTATTTTTTTCAAACTACTTTCCAGTCTTTCCAGCAGTCTTGTCAAAGACAGAGTTTTTCTTCAAGTAGTTTAATGTTCTAGTGTTTATTAAATACTGGGCTATTGAATTCTGTTGTTTCTGATTCTTATTTAGATACTTTATTCTATGGAGATTATAAAGCAATCCCTAAGAAATTTAAAATCTCTATATTAATTTATGTAGTTTCATAATTTTTATTATATTGCTGTGGCTCAACCATGAGCAATGAATATTCATCCACTTATTTAAATCTTCCTTTATGTCTGTAAAGAATATTTTAAAATCATATCCATATGTTGCATGTATATTTTGGTACACTGATTCCCAGATATTTTATTCATTTTTGAGTTATTTTGAATGAGATTTCTCTTTCTATTATTTCTTCATAGTTTTTGTTATTGCTAGAAATGTTGAGGATTTTTTATGGATTAATTTTGTGCCCTGCTCCTTCAGGAATAAACACCTAGGATTTCATTGACAGAGAACTGTCCAGTGAAAAAACTACCTCCGTCAACTCAGGACAGCATCTTCTTGGCAGCTTATAGTTTAGGGAGTTGCTGAAGTACTGAAAGGTTATGTGACAACTCATGATTTTGCACAGCTAGGATGTGTACAAGGAAGTCTTAAAGTCAGACCTTCATGGTTTCAAGGCTAGCTCTTTATCCACCATGTCATTTTCTGTGATTTTTCTGAAACCACTGCCTCAGTGAATTCTTTCATTGATATTTTGGGATTTTCTAAGTAAACCATTGAGTCTTCTGCAAATAGGGATAATTTTATCTCCTAGCAGTCATTATTTATTTCTTTGATTTCTTTCCTTTGTCCTATTGCTATGGAAGGCATTGTTAGAACTGTCAAATGACAGGCCAAGAAGGGGCATCTTTGCTTTACACCTGCATTTACTGAGAAATACTCTAGTCTTTGCTGCAAATAATTATAGATTTTGGCTTTAGATATGTACTCTTAAAAACCTATTTTTAAATGGTCTCTCATGTCTATATTTTTTAAAGGCTGCCAATGCAAATTGAGTGATTAGTCAAAAGTCTTCTCTGCATTTATTAACATATCATATAGTTTCAGTTGTTTTTATTTTAATATAATTAATTTTTCTTTTTTCATAATTTTGAACCATCCTTAAATCTCAAGAAAATTCCAGCTTGTTCATAGTGACTCATTTTTGTTATACTTCTTTAATTTTTTTGTTAGAATTACATTTAATATTTTTACATGAATAAAATTAGATAGCAAGGTGGCACGGTGGATAGAGTAGTGAGTCTAGAGTCAGGAACCCTTGAGTTCAAATCTAGCCACAGGCATTTACTGACTGCGTGACCCTGGGCAAGTCACTTAACACTGTTTATCTCAGTTTCCTCATCTGTTAAGTGAGTTGGAAAAGGAAATGAAAAGTCACTCTAATATCTTTGAGAAGAAAACTCAAATGAGGTCACAAAGAGTTGGACACGACTGAACAACAAAAAAAATTTTGCATCGCTATCCATTAGTGATATAGGCCTTCTTGTTCTTTGCTTTACCCCTCTCTCATTCAGGTATTTAAATCATATTTGTCTCATAAAATGGATTTATTAGATTGCTTTCTTCTTTGCCCATTGAGAATGATTTATTTAGAATAGCTAATTGATATTTTTTAAATGTTTGAAGGAATTGACATGAAAATCCACCTGGCCTGGTATTTTTCTTTGATAGTCCTTTTATAATTTGTTCAATTTCGGTTTCTGAGGTTGGGTTGTTTAGGATCTCTACTTCATTCTCTTTTAATTTGGATAAATGATATTTGTTCAGATACAAATATATTTCCTTTAAATTATTGCTTTTTTTAGCATATAATAATACAGGTTCTAACCATCCTTTTTATTTCTTTGTTGTGAATTCATTTAATTCATTAAAAAATTGGGGGGAGTAATTTGATCTCTCTTCTTGAATTAACTAAAGGTTTATTGATTTTGTTAATCTTTTCAAAAAACATATTTCAGTTTTGTTTCTCATTTCTATGATCTTTTTTCATCTTTTTTAAATTTTCTTCTCAGAGGAGAAATAATCTGTTTCTCTTTTAACTTTAATATTTCTTTTTTTTGGTGCTTCTTTTAGGTTTGCTAATTCATTCTTTTTTGGTTTTCAAACAGTACTAAATTCATTGTTCCTTTTTTTTTCTATTTTGTGAATGTATTTTTTCAGGGATATTTTTCTTCTTACAACTACTTTAATTGCATCCTCAAAATTTTAATATGCAACGTCATCATTCATTCTATTTTGCAGAGTTGTTCACTATTTCTCTATATGTTCTTTTGCATGCTTTTTATTCGGGATATCATTATGAAGTCTCAATTTAGTTATGTATCTTTTGTTTCTGTTCTCTGTATTAATTTCTAATTTTTTGTTATGTTTACAAAGGATATATTTAGTACTTTTGTTTTTTTATATTTGTTTATAATTCTTTGTGCCCTAGCAAATGGTTTGTTTTTATAAATGGTACCAAATAATGCTGAGAAGTATGTATGACATCAGAGGATGTCATAAATCTTTTCAGGCTAACTTCTTCAATAATCAACTCAGTTTTCTATTTTCCTTATTGTTTATCTTTCTGCTGGATTTATCCTTCTATGAGAAAAGAACTTGTAAATCTCTATTACTATTTATGTCTTTTTGCTGTTTAGTTAACTTTTCATTATCTTTGCTTTTCCTACTAGACTAATATAAGATGCAGTCTTGTTTTAGTCTAGACAATTACTCAATTCTCCAGCTGCCCACCTGTAAAACCACTGCAGCTAAACCCAGTTATTGTTCCATAGAAGTTTAAATGTTTCTATAAACCCTGAACAGGGGAAACATTTCCTTAAGAATCTTCCTATGACTATATGGATGTCTGTGTTCTTTTTTGTCTTGCTTATTTTTTTTTCTGCTCTGCCTCATTTTTAGAAATAAATATAAATTGATGAAGAAATCAGTGTTATGTGGTGGGATTCATTCTATATCTTGAGTCATGAGACCTGGTCCTGCTTCCTGCCTGTTCTATGATAACTGTGTCATCCTATTTTTGTAGTGATCCCGTATGTTTTATTTTTTCCTGATTCTATTTGCTTCATTTTGTATCAGTTCATCTAAGTGTTTCCTTGCTTCTCTGTATCAGTGTAGTCCAGCAATATTCCATTGTGTATATGTGCCAAAATTTAATTAGCCATTCCCCAGCTGACGGCCTCTACTTTATTTCCAATCCTTTGTTACCACAGAAAGTGTTGCAGTAAATATTTTTGTGTATGGGGTGTCTATTTTTGTCATTAACTTCCTTAGAATATATGTTAAGCAAGCAATGAAGTCTCTGGGACAAGTAATGCTATCCCTCTTTCATTTATACCATTAAAAATAATTTTCATGTTATTCTAGACAGTTTTTCATTCCAATATATTTTGTTATTATTTTGTTTAGCTCTGTAAGAATGCTCTTGGTAGTTTGATTGGTATAGCACCAAACTTTAAAATAATTTTGGTACTATTGTCATGTTTATTATACTATCATGGCCCCACCATATTCTTCTATCTATTTTTAGTCTGTTTTTTATTTCTTTAAGGAGTAATTTATAATTGTGTATGCTTTAGTGATATAATTCTAAGATATTCTCTGCATTTTGTAGTTATTTTGAATGGGACATCCCCTTCTACCATTGCCTAATAATGTTTTAAAAAATAATAATGTGGAAACTAATGATGTGATGGATTTCTTTTTAGGTCTGCAACTTTAATAAGGCTACTTAAAAATGTCAATTTTTGTTTTTGTTTCTTTCTTAGGATTTTTCTATCTTATCTCTTCTGCAAATGGGGATAATTTTTTTCTACACTTTTCCTGTCTTTACTCCATTAATTTCTTTCTCTTTGCTTATTACTACTGTTAACACATCTGAACATGGTGTTTTTTGGAGGGAAGCAGAAGAATATTCTTGATTTGTGGATTTAGTGGAAAAGTTTTAGTGTTTCTCCAATGAATATAATACTAGTTTTGAGGTTTATATAATTTATCCTACTGCAAAAATTCCTCTAAGTATTGCAAGGATTTTAGTAAAATTAGATATTCTGTTACAGGGTTTTCCTGTATTTTTTGAGAAAATTATATGATTTTTGATGTTTTTTTAATCTGATTTTTTAAAAATATTGGACAATCTTATGCTCCTGGTACAAATAAAAATTCCTCATAGTAATTGATTTTTTTTACAAAAATAATTGCTAATGTCTTTTTGCTATGATTCTGTCTAAAAATTTTAAGTTGATATTCACTAATACTTTTTTTTCTGTTGTTCTCTTTCTTTACTCTAGCTTACGTATTAGGATTGGGTTATTTTATAAAGGGAGTTTGGTGGAATGAATTTTTTCTCAATTTTTGAAAACAATTTATTTAATATAGGTACTTATTTTTCTTTGAAAGTTTTACCAAATTCTCCTGTAAATTCATTTGTCGCAAGGCTTTTTTCTTTGGTAGTTCCTTTCCGGGTATTTCAAATTCCTTTCCTGAAATTGGATTATTTAAGACCTCTTTTTGGTGTTCTGTTAATCTTGATGTTTTATATATTCATAGGTAATCCTGTATTTCTATTACATTCTTTGGTTTATTGGTACATAACTATCTAGCAAATTAAAAAAAAAACCTTTTTATTAATTTTGAATTTGTGGATGATTTCAATTTGTTCATTTTTAATTTTATAAATTTCATTTTCATTTTCTTGTTGCCTCTCTTCTTGCTATAGGAGTTATGTTCCTTTTGTTGTTTACTTTGGACTTAATTAGGCATATTACAATTCACTTCTGTCTTCTATTCACCTCTCCCACCTTATACTCCCTGCATTTCTGCAAGTTAGTCCCACAAAATACATTGACTCACCTCTAGAGGTGTTGCATGGATTGGTTCATGATATTTCAGGCCTGATTCTCCATTGTCATATTTCCTCTCCCTTTAAATTCATCTTTCATCTTTGTCTCCTTCTGTATTTTTAGAAAGAAATCTGTTGAGTACTTCTTCTGTAACTTTTTTTTAAAAAATAAGTGCCCATAGATGTCCTTAGTATTCTATGTTTTTTAATAGTTTCTAAGAGATGGAGTAATTTATTCTGTTACTTGTACTTTCTTTGGAGGTTGTACTTAATTACCTTTCTTGTATTATTTGCAAGTCATTAAACTTGTAATGTAATGTGCTCAAATCCGAGGATTTAGAGTTTTTTCATTTTTTGTTGTTCTTTAAGAATGCTTCCAATGTCTCTCTTTCCTTGGTGGTTAGACTCATGTTTGGAGCATATGTCATTTTGGGCTGCATCTTGAGTTCCTTTGCTTTTCATGATACAGTTATTTCTTCCACATCCTCAAAGTTAGCAGAGTGGCACCTCAACAATCTGAAAAATCTGTGTAAAACTTTTTGGTCCTGCCTTTGTACCAGAGAAAAAGTCTGAATTTTTTTATTTTCCTTTTGTGGAGCATTTACAGTACCTTATTTTAAAATTTGGATTTACATTATATAGTACTGTACATATATCTTATACATTTCTGAATTTCTAAACTTTTTCTGTGTCATATGATGGCCTTTGCATGTCATCTGCAACTTTGACAAAACTCCCCCAAATTCCCATTTAATTTCTTATACTGACCCAGATATACTAAAACTGAGATGGGAAAAATCACAGTTTGGGATTACTGTGTATTATTTCATCCCCTTCTGAAATTTCTGCTGGTATAGAACAACCTTTTGTTATTCAGTTTTTCTTTCCTTTGTGCTTAAAGGTCTTTTGTCATTAGAATTTTAAAATTTCACACATAATATGTATCTTGGAGTTTGAAACAGAGTGTTCTGTTATTTTCTGGAGGTGATTTGGATTTGAATTCTTTCTATTGGTGCTTGATTTTCTGTTTTCGGAAATTCTGGGCACTTTTCTTGTGTTAGATAGTCATGATTTTGCTTTATCATGTTTTCTGTTTCTGCACAGCAGGAGCTAGGGACAACTAGGTCATAAGTGTATAGAGACACTGGGTTTGGAATCAGGAAGACTCATATTCTAAGTTCAAAGTCAGCCTTAGATACCTACTGCCTGTGTGACCCTGTGCAAGTCACTTAACCCTGTTGGCCTCAACTTCCTCATCTGTGGAA
Source organism: Potorous gilbertii (assembly GCA_028658325.1). Taxonomy (NCBI): domain Eukaryota; kingdom Metazoa; phylum Chordata; class Mammalia; order Diprotodontia; family Potoroidae; genus Potorous; species Potorous gilbertii. The sequence continues at coordinate 159,944,482 of CM053770.1, forward strand.
TGTTGTGGAGAAGGAAATGGTAGATCACTCCACTATCTTAATCACAAAAACTCCAAATAGGGTAATGAAGAGTTGAATACTGAATAATAAATAATATAATATAATATTATATAATAATATAATATAATAAATAAATAATACTGAATAATGAAGAGTTGAAAAACTGACTAACAACTGTCTGTACATATCCCTGTCTTTGTGTTTCTCTTGTATAGAAATCATGTTCTTTTAATTCTTAAAGCAATAGCATGATTTTTTCCTTTAAATTATCCTTTTCTTCTAAATAAATTCAGTCATAAGCAGGAGAAATTCTTTGTGTGTCCCAGAAAAGTATTTGTGAATCTGGTCATACTCCTTGACAAAGAGTGGAGGTTTATGGGGAAGGAATAATGAGTGATCATTCCTTAGGGTTAATTCATAAAGTTGTTATCTTGTTGAACTTCTTGCTTTCATGTTTTACGGAGATGGCTTATTTTGTTCTTTTTTTGTTTGTTTTTGGAGAGTTAGTTGGGGCTGGAAGAAATTTGCATTTTTTTGGTCAGGTGAACTGGAACCCACCTAATTGTGTTTTTCTTCTTTTCCTGTTTTGAAAGCTGTAAATTCTGACGTTTGTTCCTATTTTCTTGACTTTCGGATTTCATTTGTCTTTTCAACAATTCTGGGATTTCTTATTGTTCTATACTTTCTTGTTTGTTCTTGTGAATCAACAACAAGATGATTAATCTCCTTTCCACTTCTTAAATTCACCTAATCTCATCAGGAGCTCACTTATAAATCACCTCTTACACAGGGTGACTTGGTTAGAAACGACTAATCTCATTCATTTTTTGTTGATTTTCATTTGCTTCAGTTTCAGGTGACATTTTCTGATGTCTCTAGATTCTGGGGCTAACTCACTGACTACAGCAGGGGAAAAAGTGTTAATTAAATTAATTAAGATGGATAGAGGAGACAGTACCATTGAAGTGGGAAAGCTGTTCTTCATGAATTGAAAGAAATAAACATTTATTAAGCACTTACTGTGTGAGAGGCATTGTACAAATATTTTATCTGATCCTCATAACTACCTGGGAGGTAGCTGCTGTTACTATCTTCTTTTTACATTTGAGGAAACTGAAGTAAACAGGATTAAGTGACTTTCCCAGGGTTATACAGCTAAGTAGATACCTGAGGCCAGATATGTATGTGAATCTTCCTAACTCTGGGTCTTTCTATCCACTGAGCTATATAGCAGCCTTTAGGGGCAGCTAGGTGGTGCAGTGGATAAAGCACCAGTGCAGGAGTCAGGAGGATCTGAGTTCAAATCATACCTCAGACCCTTGACACTCACTAGCTGTGTGACCTTGGGCAAGTCACTTAACCCCAACTGCCTCATCCTGGGTCATCTCCAGCCATCCTGATGAATATCTGGTCACTGGATTCAGATGGTTCTGGAGGAGAAGTGAGGCTGGTGACCTGCACAGCCCTCCCTCACTCAAAACAAAGTCCTGTGCAAGTCATGTCATCATTTCTCTGATGGCATGGTCTTCTTTGGCAACAAATGACAAACACATGTGACAGCCTTTATAGAGCATCCTTTATCAAAGCAAAGAGCTTGTCCACAGAAGAAGTACTGGCTCCTCCATAGGGAGTAAGTTTCCCACCTTGAGGTTCAAGTCTGTCCTCAGTAGCTCATGCTCTTCACAGTCTTAGGAAAGTTTCTACCTATTTGTGAAATGAAGAAAATTGAATTGACTGATTTCAAATTTCCTTCCAGCTCTAATATTTTATGAGCTGTTTGAAGAAGGATTCATTTGGATTTGTGAGTAGATTTGGAGAGAGGGCATTTCACCTACTTTTCAATCTGGAATAGTTGTTAGTTATCGTTCTTTTCCTTCCTGCCCTCTTTGACTGGACCCTCTTGTCTAATAAGACATGAGATGGTGAAGCCTTATTTTCTTCTGCCTTTCCTGGAATTGAATCGCTAACTAAATATTTAGCTGCTTAGAGATATTGGGGGAACATTGGTGAGTGGCCCTGCTCTTCCTTATCATCCCCTTTCAGCTTTCCCTACCTGTCTTCCTTGCCCCAGTTACCGTCCCCAACCCCAGCTCACCGTTTCTTGTCTTTTTCCATTCAGGTCCAAAAGCCGAGCTGGACCGTGGATGGTGAACCAATAAGATGGCTGCTCCTGAGAAGAGAGTGGCTCGAGGATCTGGGAAGGCCAGACCTGCACTTAAGGGGAACGAGGCCAATCCCAAGTTTCTGAAGGATGCACAGTGGAGTGGGACCAGGGGACAGGACCCAGGCCAGATGGACATGTTGAAGAAAGCTCAGGAATTCTTCCAGACCTGTGACACAGAGGGCAAAGGTTTCATTGCCAAGAGGGACATGCAGGTAAGAGGACCTGCTTCTGAGGCCAGTCAGAGCTAACTTGGTATCATGGAGATTTGGGTTAGGCTGATGATATTATGGGGCCACCTCCTCCATCCCTAGCATCATTAATGACATCTTCCTATAGAAGAGATGCCATCCCCGGAGCAGACTGGGAAACACACACACATGCCCAGAGGTACCAGAAAATCTACCTTCAATTCTGACTGATGTCGCTAGCCATGTGAGCTCACTGCCCTCTGAGCCTCAGTTTTCCCCATCTGTAAGGTGAGGATGACAATATTTACACTGCCTAACCTACAGAGAGATTGTGAGAAAAGTCCTTTGTAAGTCTTAAAGCATTATAGAAAAGTGAGTTGCGAGTATTTACCAATACTCTTCCTGTTCTCCTCCCCCACAAATGGTCATTATCTGAACTCTAGAATCTAGAGGACCATGGGATCACAGATTTGGAGCCAAAGGGGATCTAGAGGTCATCTGGAAGCAGCCTATACTGATTATTAAAGAACTATAATGGGGGTCAGGATAGCTGAGTAAAGTTTAGTCTGCCCCCTATGAATGAATGAAAAACATCATTGAGAGTTTACTTTGTGCTGTGTTGAGTGCTGGGAACACACATAGGAAAACAAGACAGTGAGCCCCTGCTCTCAAGGACGGAGGGAGACAACACAGAGAGGAGTTTCAGCTATAAATCAGATGGAAAGATTGCATGGTCCTTAGGGTGCACTGGGAAAGCAGATGGTGATACATCTTCTTTATGGTTATTCCCACCAATAAAAGCATCCATTTCTGATGTTAAACCATTTGACAATGCCAAGAACTTTGGTAATGAGAACTTTATTTTTTTTCAGTCTTCAGTAGCTGAGGGCAGGGAGGACATTGCTGCTGTTTCCAAGGCTCTTAGATTCACCTTCTCAATAGCAGTTGGTTAGTTCCTAGAATTGGTGGTGGAAGGGAGGGTGGGTCCGTTCTTCTCAGGGATTGTTTTCCTTAATGAAAGCTTTGGGTGCTAGACTTTAAGTAGGTTAGTGGTCTGGTGACCATAACTGTTCCCAGGAATCTTGGGATTCAGGGTCGTTCTCAATTCAGGCTGAAGGAAGGTGGTGGATGAAATGGTGATAGATGGATGTTTGTCTTGCTTGACATATACACCTCCCGCCTCACTCTCCCAGTACCAAGCTGCTTTAGCTAGTTTATGACCTTGGAAAAGAGAGAAAGAAAAGAATGAGAAAGTTCTGGAGTAATTCAGTTCATTCAATTTAACCAATATTTGTTTTATTTTCCACTTTTATGCATTTTATCATATTGAAACATTAAAAGTTTTAAGTTCCAAGTTCCCTCCTTCCCTGTGTACCCTCCCCATTTGAAAAGTCAAACAATACAATTAATATACTTAATAAAAGAAATACAATGAACAAAAAAATACAAGAAATATCCATTATACATATGAAGTTGCTCAAAACATATTTCCACATAGTCATATTGTGTAGGGGGTAGGGGTAAGGAGAAGGAACAAGATAAAGTGATAGAAAATATGTTTCCATTTGCACTTAAAAGGTTTTCAGTTTTCTCTCATTTTTCATCTTGAGGCTTTTAGAATTGTCTTGGATCATTGGAATGATTAAAGTAGCTTAGTTTTTCACAGTTATTTTAACCAATGTTTATTAATCCCTGCTTGCATCTGAGAATTGAGATATGACCTAGTCCTTACCTCCAGGGGTTTTGTAATCTAGAAGGGGTGATAGAAACTACATAGATAACTATAGCTTGAAGTAGTAGCAATAACTAGCATTTAATAAGCTAGGTGGGTTTGTAAAGCACTTTGTATATATTATTTCATTTGACCTACCCCCACTCCCATTTTACAGAAGAGGAAATTGAGGGAGGGAGAGAGTAAGTGACTTATCCAGGGTCACAAAACTAATTAGTGTCTGAAGAAGGTTTTTAATAAAGGACTTTCTGACTCTAGCTCCAAAAATTTATCCATTGTATCACCCAGCAACCTAAAACCAGCTAACAAAAGAGATGCAGAACAAAGTGACCTGTCTGGTTTAATGGAGATGGTCATCATGAGTCTGCAGATTGATTCCTGGCTGTAATTCCTGGTTGGAATTGGGCTTTAAAGGATGGATAGGAAATCAGAAGACCTAGAGGGAGATAGAGGACATTCTAGGTATAAGGGATAACATGAGCAAGGAGCAGAGTTGAGAAAGCACAAGAGCAGGGTAGGGGACAGAAGGATCCATTCAGACTAAAACCCAAAGTTCATGTTTGGTAATAATATGAAATGAAACCAAGAAAGTAGAGTAACATCTGATTGAAAACCTTGGGTACTGTATGGGATAAAAAGACCCTTACTCAAAATTTTAAATAAACGACAAGGATTTGCAATAAGAACAGAAAAATGATTTATTACAATTCTCGAGAGAAAGGGTCATCCCTCCACGAAGTCGGAGAATCTGATGGAAGGAGGCAACTTACAGAAACTGAAGCACAATTTTTATACCCTAATGCAGAGAATCCCACATCCCTACTATCCCACCTTTCCATTGGCTGGGAGGCGGGCTCACCATCTAAGCGAGAAATCTAACTTAACTGGTGATGTGACTTTAGGAAGGAGGGGAGGAGAGGAGGGAGCTGGTAACATTGATGTGGCAACAGTACAACAAACAAAGGGGAGATTTGAGTAACTTCCAAGTTTCAGCTACATCCCATAGCACTTTCACGAAGAAAGCTGGTAGCAACTGACCATCCACAAGCCCTGGATACCTGCAACTCAGGTAACCAGGGAGAGAGGCCTTATAGAAAAGACATTTTATTTAGAAAATTCAATATTCCCCATATTTTTATTATGAAAAGTCTTCACAATCTCCTCATCTCACTCAAGTACCAAGACACAATGTTTGAATCTTGCAATTGGAAGCCAATGATCAGAGGAATGATACAAACATATCCTTACATAAGAAGGATTATTATGTGTGTGAAGGAGAGATTGGAGATGAGGAGAAAGTATAGGTAGGAAGATATATTTGGTGGTGGTGAGAATATGTCTAGCCTTAGGAAAGTTCAATAAGGAAAGGCAGCATAGTCTAGGCCAGCGTTCTCAAAGTGTGGTCTGGAGGTATTTGAGGGTTTGAGATTCTTCTAGGGCATCTGTGAGGTCAAAACTATACTAAACATAGCAATATGTTTTATTTATGCTACAGAAAATATTAATAAATATAACAAACTAAAAACTTTTTGAGGAGTCTTCTGTGATTTTTAAGAGTAAGAGGATTGGGGCAGCTGGGTAATACAGTGGATATAATAGGATGTAGGAGCTGGATCCTCAAAAAGAAAAGACCCTCAGTCCTTGAACTTTACCAGGAATTTTAGGAATCTAGCCCCTAAACCCAGATCACTGGTGTTCGCTTGAGGCATCAGCTCATCCCAGTACAATATTTTCAACTGTCCTTTCTTGGTGGCCCTGACCCAGCCCATAATGTGACTTCTGACCCAACTCAGTTTTTCATTCTCTGTTAGTTCTGGACCACTCCAAGCTACTTGCTACTCTTAGTTCACATCCAGATCTTCCTGGTTGGTTGTCCTTCATCTTCAAAGAGGACCAAAATGACATCACCATGATAAAGTGAAGTTTCAGTGTGACCAACTGTAGCTGATCAGACCAATAGGAGCTCAGAATGCTTGATCACAGGTTGGGCACAGATAGTCCATGTGAATATTTGAGGTGAATATCCCAAATTTGCACATCCTATATTTCCTTTGTGCTTTCTCAATTTTGCTTTGCTCAAAGAACACAGCACCCTTTCTGATGTGGGCACATCATGTTGAGCAGTCCTGTGCCAGTTGCACAGTCCCATGTTGCTCAGTCAAATCCAAAGTTCTTGAGAGAGACCTTGAGAGTGTCCTTGTATCTCTTCTTCTGACCACCATCTGATCACCTTCCTCATGTAAGTTCTCCATGAAGTAGTCTTTTTGTCAAGCATACATTTTGTATTCGAACAACATGGCCAGCCCATCAGAGGTGTGCTCACTGCAGCATAGTTTGAATACTTGGCAGATCAGCTCAAGCAAGGACTTCAGTGTTTGGTACCTTATCCTGCCATGTGATCCTCAGAATCTTCCTGAGACAATTCAAATGGAAGTGATTCAGTTTTGCTGGTAGACTGTCCATGTTTCCCAAGTATATAAAAATAAGGTCAGCACAACAGCACACAATCCATGTACCTTTAGTTTCATAGTCGGTCTAATACTTCTTCTCTCCCAAACTTTTCTTTGGAACCTCCCAAACATTGAGCTAGTTCTGGCAGTGCGTGCATGAACCTCAATGTTAATATGTACATCCCTGGAAAGTACACCACCAAGGTAAGTGAACTTATCCACAGTATTCAAAACTTTTGCATTTGTTATAATCGATGGATCTACATATGGATGGTGTAGTGGTGGCTGATGGAGCACCTGTGTGTTCTTGGTGTAATTATTAGGCCAAAATTAGCACAAACAACAGAGAATTGATCCATATTTTGTTGCATCTCAGCTTCAGAGTCTGCATTGAGTGCACAATCATCTGCAAAGAGAAAATCATACACCAAAACTCCCTCCACTTTGGTCTTGGCTTGTAGACTTTTCAAATTAAAGAGTGTGGTAGCTAACCTTGATGCCATGTTCATCCTCATTGAAAGCATTTGACAACATGGCTGAAAACATTATGCTAAAAAGCATGGGAGCAAGCACACAGCCCTGTTTCACTCCATTGGTGACTGGGAAGGCACTAGAGTATTTTCCATTATCCAGAACCCGGGCAAACATGCCATCATGAAATTGATGTACAATATTAATAAACTTCTCTGGGCAACCAAATTTTGACACAATTTTCTATAAGCCCTCAGGACAGTGTCAAAGGCCTTGGTCAGATCTTCAAACATTCTGTACAGACCTGTTCTGCTCCTGGCATTTCTCTTGGAGTTGTCAGGCAGCAAACACCATATGGACTCTTCCTCAGCCCTTTCTGAAGCCACACTGGCTCTCAGGAATATGACCATCTTCCAGGTGAAGGATCAGCCTATTAAGGAGTACTTCAGCAAGAATTTTGCCAGCAGCAACTAAGAGAGAGACCTCCCTGTGATTGTCTCAGAACAGTCTATTCCCTTTACCTTTATAGAGATGGACAATGGAGGCATCCTTGAACTCCTGGGGGATAACCTCCTCTTGCCATTTAACCTGGAAAATTTCAGTCAGCTTTTATGTGAGCAATGGTCCCCCTACCTTGTAAATCTCAGCTGAAATAGAATCAGCACCAGGTGCTTTGCCACATGAAAGGAGCTTAATGGCTCTCAAAACCTCTTCTTCAGTTAGAAGTTCAGCTACGGAGGGATTGACTTCTACCTGAGGTAAATAGTCAATGACCTCAGCATTGATTGATGATGGTCTGTTGAGAATGCTATGGAATTGTTCAGCCCATCTCTCTAGGATCCTGTCCTTATCGCTAATCAGTGTGGCTTCATCAGCACTGAGTATTTGTGATGCACCATAGATTTTTGGTCCATAAGTATCTTTCAGGGAATCATAAAAGCACTTTGGATTGTTACTATCAGCATAAAACTGAATTTCATCTGCCTTCTTACTGAGCCAGGAATCCTGCATCTCTCTAAGCTTTGCTTGTGCCTTGCTTTTGATGGAACTAAATGCTGCCTTTTTAGAGGTGGATGAACTCTCCTGCTGGTAAATCCTGTTGAGTTCTCGTTTTTCATTTAGCAGCTTCTGAATTTCCCCATCATTTTCATCAAACCAGTCTTGGTGTTTGTGAGTGTTCTGACCCAGATGAGCAAATGCAGTGCTTTACACCAAATCTCTGAAAGCTGACCACTCCTTTCCTATAGTCTATATAAAAATGTCAACCTTGCCTCCAGTAAATTGCACAGACTCACTAGAAATCTTGCCCACCCCAACCAGCGTCATAATAAACTCAATACTTGGCCTGAAACAAGGCTTGAGTGGTCAAATTCTTTCCAGGCAGACCCCACACCCATAACCCTTGCATTTCAGGGCTCCTAGCACTCCTAACCACAACAGATACAGCACCATCTCTTGAAGTCAGGAGGTTTTGAGTTCAAATATGCTCTCACTTACTAGCTGTGTGACCCTGGGGCAAGTCACTTAACCTTGAGTGCTTCAAAGGTAAAAAGAATTAAGGGATCCTGGATCCAAAAAATTTGAGAACCGTTGTTGTAGAAGAAAGAGTCTTCCAGTTTTGGAATTAGGTGATTCCTGTGTCAGATTTTGATTCTGCTGCTATCAACCTCAAGTCCTTAGGTTATTTTGCCTCTCTGGGCCTCAGATTTGTCATCTGAAAAAGGAAGGGAATTAGATAGGCTATAGGTTCTGTTGCAACTCTAAATCCTACATCATTATCTATTTGTTACATTTCTTGGACTCTCAGTTTCCTCATTTGAAAGTGAGGATATTCACCTTTCAGGTCACTTCTAGCTTTAAATCTCTTGTCCTGTGAACCTAAGTATAGTCTTCCCACCAAGTGGCCTGGAAGAAATCATTGGTCATGTTGTCTGTTCCCCAGTTTCAACAACATGGCTGCACTGCGCTATATGCCCAACAGAGAAATTACTGCTTAACTCCTTAATTTTCTGAAGTCATAGTTGTTCCATATACCTAGTATGTCATTTAACCTCGCTCCGCCTGCTCCAGTTTCCTCATCTATGAAATGTGGATAATAACATCCCCTGCCTCCCGGGGCAGTTGTAAGATTGGAATGAGATAATATTTGTAAAGTTCTTTACAAAACTTAAATATATGTATTTATAGATGTACAAATATATGTTTATATATAAATATTTATAGATATATAAACATATGTTTATACATCAATATGTATGTGTATATGAAAATGCTATTATTATTAAAGAATTCTTCTTAGTATCTTACCTAACTTCCTACAATCATAATTTCACCCAGAAATTCATAGAGAAAATGGAATTTTTAGTGCAATTCTAGAAAAACAAATTTCCCACTTCCTTCTTCATCTCTAATGCCGTAAAAAAGCATTTTCTGGAGTGACACTATATCTGTACTTGGGAGGCAGATGTGTACAACACACAACTGACAAACTGTCTTTAAAAATAGTTATTTTTTCACAAGAGAAAAAAACTGGAAAATGAAATGGTCCTATATCTATATTACCCTTAAATATGATGTTTGCTTAGAGGTGAGGTTTGGGGATTCCAAATTAGTTCTGGCACTTTGAATGAAAGTCAGCATGTTGCCTGTGTCCCTTAGTCTAGGCTTTCACTTGTAGTTTTGTCCAGCAACCAACCCTTTTGCTAACAGAGAAAATAAAGCTTGGAGATTATCACTCATTTCTCATGAAGATCCCCAGAGCAGTTATGTATACATACATACAAGTAATGGATTTGTAATCTATTTCTATTTTGTAACAGACAGGGCATAAAACAGGGCAGCTTGATGGTACAGTTGATAGAGTGCCCGACCTGGAGTTAGGAAGATTTGAGTTCAAACCTGGCCTCAGACACCAGCTGCGTGACCCTGGACAAGTTACTTAACCTTGTTTGCTCAGTTTCCTCATTTGTTAAATGAGCTGTAGAAGGAAACAGCAAGCCACTCCAGTATCTTTGCCAAGAAAACCCCAAATGTGGTCACAGAGTTGGACATGACTGAGACAATGGAGCAAAGACTGTGCACAAGAAGCTATTAACAGAAGCACTTTTAGAAATCTTTGACAGACCTCAATTCCTGCTTCTTAACTCCATAATTAACTATCACAGATTTGTGGGGGTGTTTTTAAATAATATAATCAACTCTTAATCAGCCATACTAATGGATAACAGATAAGGCATAGAGAATGCTAGTTAGGTAGCTCCAAATGGGAAACTAAGCGGGTAGCCTATTGAGGAATGGCTAAATAGATGGTGCATATGCATATAATGGACAATTTTTGTGCCACAAGAAATGATGAAATGAACAATTTCAGAAATAATTGGGACGATCTTTATGAACTAGAGCAGAGTGGGTTGAGCAGAACTAGGCAAACAATTCATACAATGACAAAAACATTAGAGAGAGAACAAAAACCAGAAGGATTTTAGAGCTCTGATCAATGCAGATTAGTCAAAAGAAAGAAAGAGCTGTACATTTTTGAACATGAAAATTTATTTTTTCCAGATTATGGAGATATGTATTAAGGAATTTGTTTATTCATATTTTGCTTAATAACTTGTGGTACTGAGTGGGACAGATCAATTTTAAAAGTACTTATTACTTGAAAAAATTTTTTAAAATGAAAAGAGATATTAACTGAGGGATAAGCTTAAAACTAAAAGCATTTGTGTTTGATTTTGGGATTTAGTCAGACATAATCAAAGAGAAGTAAGTTCAGATACTTTTCCCCTCTTCCTGCTTTGCTTACCCACCTCCAACCAGGTACGAATCTTGGGTGGGAGGCAAAAGCGACTGTGGTAGGGAACCCACAAAGCTGATAATTCACATAAGGAACGGAGGATATGGTTTTATTTCTAATAGCCTAACTCACAGGATTGTTCTGGGTAAAAATGCTTTGAAAACCTTCTTGTTCAGTCATGTCTAACTCTTTGTGATCTTATTTGGGATTTCCTTGACAAAGATACTGAAGTGAATTGCCATTTCCTTCATCTCATTTTGTGCGTGTTCGTCCTTCGTTGCCGAAGAAGACCATGACATCAGAGAAATGATGGCATGACTTGTACTTGACTTTGTTTTGAGCGACGGAGGGCTGTACAGGTCACCAGCCTCACTATTCCTCTAGAGCCATCTGAATCCAGTGACCAGATATTCATTTTACAGATAAGGAGACTAAAGCAAGCAGGATTAAGTGACTTGCCCTGGATCACACAACTACTAAGTGTCTGAGGCTAAATTTGAATTCAAGTCTTACCAACTTGGGACACAACACTGCAGCCCCTAGCTGTCCTACCTTGAAACACTATATAAATGTGAACAGCAAGGCATAGTAGAGCCAGATCTGGTGCTGGAATCAGGAAGACAGGTTCAAACCCTGCCTCTGACCTATGCTAGCTCTCTAGGACCTTGATAAGTTTCTTAACCCCTTAGGGCTCTAGAAAATTCTAAGTCTATAAATCACAGAGATTATACTGATCTGCATTCCTGGAGGAAGTTTTCTTGCCTTCTGTATATCACTGAAATCACAGGTCCATCCCCTACCTCCCTATTATTAACTTCTGAAGTCTTTATATACCAATTAGCTCCATACAGGCTATAATTATGGACTGTGAAAGATGTGCTGATGTGACGAAACATCAGTCACTTCTGAAGAAAATATGCAGTCGACTCAAATGTCTATGAAGGCTTTTGCCTTTGCTGCACTATTGGTTTTACTCTCATTCTTAGGTTAGCCTATAGACTGACAGGAGAGACACTGGCAGCAGCAGGGCTTTCATTTTATTGGGCAAAACCAAGAGCTACTATAAAGAAGAGCAGAAAGACAGCAAGTTCTCTGTCTTAGGGATGCTTGGGGAGATGGATAGAGAAGGACCACCTAGCTCTGATACCTCCTAGCCATATGACCAGGACTAAGTCCTTTTTAACCTTTCTGTTACTCTATTTCCTCAATTGTAAAATAAAGATTTTGATGCTTGTACTATTTATTCATGGGTTGTGAGAATAGTGCACTAGAAATCTTAGTAACTCTCAAGTATTTGTATCTGTTTTGTGGGAGAATTAGGGTATTATGAGGTTTTCCTGATCCCTGGAAAGGTGCATTAGGGTGCTCTTTTGACGTCTCTTGGTAAGGAGACAAAACACAAGCCATGTTCCTTCTAATTCATTTAAGGTGTGAGTATGGAGTCAGACTCTCATGATCCAAGAGCCATACTACCAAGCAAAAAACTAAGAACATTCTATATGCACAGAGGTTAGTTATTGGCAAGGTGAGGGTCAGCTATGCTAGTACCCTAGCATCTCTAATATCATAAATCTGCCAAGAGGCACATTGGTCTGTCTCCTTGCTCTGGCAGGACCTGTACAGGTTGGGTTTTGAAGAGAGATCTTCCTTTGACAGAGTCCGCTTGGAACTTGCTCTTGGGCACATGGGGAATCAGAAGCATCTCCCCAGTATAAGGCACATTCCAGCAGACAACAAGGTAACAATGACTGGGAACGGGTGTGGACCCAAGGATAGAACTGAAGGCTTCCATGGAACCTCTGCTGCAATCAAGCTGGACTCCTCTCTGTCCTCAAAACCTAGTTTTTGTTCTGTTGCCTCCTCACCTTTACTCATGCTATTCCTCATGCTTAGAATTTCCTCCATTCCTTTGAAGCCCAAATAAGCCATTTCTGGTGCTTCTGGATTAGTAATGACCTTTGCTTTAAAACCTCATATATCAGTTTCGTTTGTAGCTTCATAAGGTACTTACACTGTACCATATAATAGCATGTATTATAATTGTTTGTGTATTTTATATTCCTGCTACGTGCTAGGTTTCATGAACAAAGGCATCTAAACTTTCTAATACTACTATAGTCTCAGAAAGTGTTTTATACACAGTACATGCTTAATGAATGTTTGTTGAATTGAAATGTCAGTCTGAAAGGTGTAAGGTGATTTGGGGATAAGTCAGACAACAACCGCAAGAGTTTTCACCGTGATAAACAAGCTGTGTGCAATAAACACAAGTATTGCACAGATAGAATCTTGATTATGAGAGATTATACGTTAATGGTACTTACTGAGAATGACTTGCAAATATTATACAAATATAATAGCTAACATTTATAGCACCTACTGTGTGCCAGTCATTGTGCTATGCACTTTAAAATGATCATCTCATTTGATATGGACAACAACCCTGAGAGCTAGGTGCTATAATATAGATGAGAAAACTAAGGCAGAAAGAGGTTATGTGACTTGCCCAGGGTAAAAGAAATAAAAGATGACTGAGGCTGGATTTGAACTGAGGTCTTCTTGATTTCAGGCCCAGTGCCCTATCCACTGTGCCATCTAGCTGCCATTGTATAGTCAATCCTTCTTAGCTAATATTTAGAGAGGATGTCCCATATGTCTTTTTCCCCAGGCATAAGGATATAAAAAATTTCCCAGGAAGATAAGAGTCTTTCCTCTTCTAAAAGAACTATGAAGCCTTCCCATTAAGATGGTAGTGTGGAAAGTCATAAAGGAGACAGGCTTTTCCAGAGGCACTCCAGAAAAGGTTTTAAAATAGAATAATAATAAACCTAAAGAGAAACTATAGTAAATGATTTATCCAGCCCAAAACTAGACAAAAAGAAAATTAGAAGACTGTGAAACTGCTACACCAGGGAAGCCAGGCTAAGTTCATATAAACAAGCTAGGAGTCTGCCAGTACTTGGACCACAGAAGATGCGGAACCATCTGTAACCCGCAATATCTTGTTCTGGAAAGAAGGAAGATAGGAAACCTGGTGTGAGCTAATGAGGAAGTATCTAGGTGCTCTGAGCACTCTGACCATGACCTGGGACGGGGCAGGCAAAACTCTTATATCCATGTCCCAAGGGATCCAGGAGTTTGAAGCACTCTGACTTGGAGTACTCAGTAATAGGGAAGACAGAGACCTCTTGGAGAAGGAAGCTTTAGGAGAGTCAGAGATCAACAGTGCTCTGATTACTCTGATTAAGTAATCAGAGCCAGAGGTTATAATAGTCTGACAGGGACAGTCCAAGGGCTGGAAATCTGCAATAATTTGACTTGAGACTCCAGAGGATTCTGAAGGCCATACAGTACTCTGAAGCCAAATGATCTAGAGGAGCCTAAAACCTTCTAAGTAGAGCATACCAGGGCAAGTAGAAGTCAGTGGTAGGACCCTTTTAATTGAGACAAGGACCAAACAGTGTCTGACCATCTCATCCAAAAACGAGAGATTAAGTCTATTCTTGGCACAAAATCCTAAATCAGGAACTGAGGCAGGAGATATGAATAAATAGAAGACACTGAACATGGAAATATGGATCAAGAGACACCAAAGAAGTATATCTAGAAGAAGAAATTAACTACACAAAAGTTATAAACAAAGCCTCAGAGGAAAAAAAAAGCTTTTCACAAGGACTATAAGAATACCTGGGAAGAATTTAAGCAAGAAATTAGAAATTAAATTATAAGTGAAATAAGAACTCTGGAGGAAAGAAATGTAAAGAGAATAAATAGCTTAGAAAAGGAAGTAAAAAGGTAGATAGAATATCTTAACCAAGTAGCAGCTCCATGAATATGAGAATGGGACAACTCAATGTCCACATGAGATAATAAGAAATATCAGGATAAAATAAAAGACCGAAAAAGTAGAAAATATAAGATATATGGTATAATAAAAAAAAAACTTTGAAAACAGATGAAAAAGAGAAATTTAAGACTGTTCAGACTCCATGACCAAACAGAAAACCTAGGTACCATATTTTTAAAAATCACAAATGAAACCACCTAGATCTATTAAAACCAGGTGTGGTGGTCTGCTTCTAATCCACTGCTGCTTGGGAGGCTGAGACTGGTAGATTGCTTGGGTGCAGTAATTCTGTGATACAATGGACTAGTCAATTGAGTACAGATGTAATAAGTATGGTAACTTTATACTGAATCCCTAGGGAGTTGGTGGGGTGGGAGGGTGGCGTGAGGGTGGGGAGGGAGGAAGCACCAAGTTGCCTAAGAAAGAGCAAACCAACTCAGGTAAGAAACAGAGCAAGTCAAAGTTCTCATGCTGATCAGCAGTGGGATCTGGCCTATGAGTAATTACTAAGGAAACCCAGTTGGGAGAGAAAGAGACAGAGACAGAGATACACACATAAAGACGCAGAGATTGAGAGACAGAGACAGGAAAAAATAGAAAGAATACATTGGCTGTCTCATGAAAGATAAACCAAAATGAAATCTCCCAGGAATATTGTAACCCAAATCCAGAGATTCCAGGTCAAAGAAAAATATTGCGAATGATCAAAAGACTGAGAAGGCAAAAAACATAGCCTTGCAAAAAAAATAACTGATCTTTCAAGACTAAATGTATTTCTTCAGGTTAAAAAAAAGAATCTTTAGATGCCTCACAAGGTGAAGATAAAACCAGATTTGAGTAGAAACTTTGAAATGCAAATACAGAAGTTGAGAGAAACCTAGAAAGCTATTGGAAAACGTTAAACAATGATCAGTCACTTACATTTTAATAAGAAGAGAAGAAATAAGTGTCTTTTCAGAGCCCAAATTTCTTTAAAGGAGTAACAGGAACAAATAGAACGTCTTAGGGAGGAGCGACTTTTTTCTTCTGTTTCTATGACTTTAAGAGTAAAAAGAGAAAGAAGAGAAAAAGAAATACATCAGGGAGAAAATGAGGATGAAAGGACAGAAGTTATTATTTTAGTTAGAGTCTGAGAGAAGAAGAATATAGAAACATAGAGGAAGGGGTTAATGGAGTGGGCATCACTTCAACCTCCTTCTTATCTGAAACACACACAGAAACACATTCACAATATGTAAAAATATATTAAACTCAAAATAGGTGGAGACAGGAAAAGGGGAGATAAATGTTTAAGAGGGAAAGGAGCGTTGAATAGGTATTAGTCACAAGGAAAACACATTTTACCTCTGAGGGTAGACTGTAAAAAGGTGACAATAGAAGGAAACAAAAGATGAGATCCATCGATCTGAATCTGGACAAAAAAGAGGAGGGATAGTTGTATGGAAGCAAATGACTGCAATTATAGATCACAAGTGCTGATCACATTACATCTCTTACACAACATTCACCTTTACAAAGAGGGAGCTGGGGGCTGAGGGGGAGGAAGGGAAAAATTATCAAAAGGATAGAGAGAAACACAAATTAACAATTGTAATCACAACCACAAATGGGGTGAACTCACCTATAAAACAGAAGAGGATAGTGGAATGGATTCAAAATCAGGACTTAAGAATATGTTATTTATAAGAAACTTGAAACAAAGATTCACACGGAATTAAAATCTGTGGCAGGAACAGAATTTATGCTTCAGGCTAACTCAAAAAAGCCAGGGTATCAATCGTTATCTCAGATAATGCAAACAGAAATCTTTAAAGCAAAATACTTTATGTTTAAAGGCAAAATAGACAATAATATATTATCAGTTATATGTATGTACGCAAGTATATATATGTGTGTGTGTGTGAATGTATAAATATCCACATGTATGTGTACCAAATAACATAGCATTTAAGTACTTAGTAACCTTTCCTCTTTAGAAGTCCACAATGTTAAGTTTGCAAAAATTGTGATAGTTGTAATATACCACCCTCCAGCATTCTCTCTCCTTTCTCAAGGAGTTCGGCATCTGGTTCACCAGCTTCCTCAATTCCACAATGTGAGAAGCATGCTCACTCTAAAAAGAAAAATACTCATTGTGAAGCCAGGAAAGTTCTCATTTTATTTTACATTTATTTTACATTTCTAGTGAATGGGTCCCTCCTGAATGGCAAGTATGCTTGCTCAGACAAGTGCCATGCTTTTTATGTTGTTCCCAATTCGAATTTCCCCCATGCTCTCCAGTGGTTAAATGCAACCTCCTGAACTTCCTACTTCATGTTCTGATTGATTGATTTTCTCCTCAAACAGCTCATTAAGCATGTGTACAAACTTCTGACCTTTTACTGATCAGAAGTTTGGTTCTGCTAGGTCACAGTTCTGATTAGAACCATTTACCTCCTGTTATCATCCAAAGCTGGGAGTAATTTTTAATCCTGTGGAAACAGAATTCCTTCCATTGTTTCCTACAAGTCTTGCCCTTATTCTAAGGGACTCTATTATCCATGTAGATGTCCCCTGGAACTCCTTAATCTCTCAATTCCTCTTCAACCATATATAAAAATGGTCCCACACTAGATACTACTGTTGCTTACAAATATTTCACTAAATTTGAACCAATATATCATTCATATAGCACAATAAGTTCCCAATGGACTTAGATATAAAATGTAACTTTATGAAAAATTAAATTATCAAGTAAAGAAACTGAAACAGTAAGCCACAGAGGCTTGGGTTGGGGCTACTATTGACCATTCAGTGATGGCCAGGGTGATTTGGGTTTAAAGTGATAGTCAAGTAGCTCCATTTAGAAGACAGTGGGCTTTTTAAAAACTGTTTTTTCAGAACTGTATTTCAAAAAATAAAAAATGGAAACTGTGCAGGACAAAATGTGAATTGTCCTAGGATTTTGAAAAAAATGGAGGAGGAGAAGAATTGGAGGAGAGTAAGAATTAAGGATGAACAACAACATCAAGGGTCCTGCATGTGAGAGAGAGAGAATGAGACAAAGACAGAGAAAGATAGAGACAGAGAGAGACAGAGACAGAGAGAGGCTTCCAGAGAAGGTGTTGTGAGTTAAACTTCGTCATACATATTATGTTCTAAGTTTAAGCTTGCCAAGTTAGTATCAAGCTTAAGCAATACCATAAAAAATGAACATAAAGAGGATAGTATGTAAAAATCTTAAATATTTTTATGTATGGCTTTTGTGTATTATAAATATACAATGAATTGAACATGTTTGTTTCATTCCCTTCTTTTCTCATCTGTGCAATTTTAATGCTAAAATGAAACTCTTCCCCAACCTCATAGGATTGAAAATTAATTTCTTCCTTATTCCTCTAATTTGTTTATGATATAACAATTTATATCTAGGTTATGTATCCATCTGTTTGATTTAGGAGGAAAATTAAATAGCCAATCAGTTTATAAGTTCACAAATATTAACTATACGATAGGCACGGTGCCAAGTAGAGAGGATACTCAGAAATTTTGCAGTTCAATGATGTGGATTCTTTGAACACAACACAAACTTTTATCAGTTGTTTTAACACTGCTCCAAGCTCCAAGCTGTGGGACCATCATCAGAAAGATAAAGTTTCTTGCTGCAGTCCAGTACTTTTAGTATTTAGCAGCTTTCTAAGATGGAGCCATCAGCATCATTATATAATCTCTTCCCTTTCCAAGGCCCCAAAAGACTTGCAGATAAAAAAATGGGGCTATTATGCCATTCAAAACCTGAAATTGCATAACCTAGGCCCTGTATTTCTTCAGATTGGAGCTTGGAATCCCAATGATCACCATTGGAGGTTTTGTTTTATTTTAATTTTTGAATTTTATTTAATTGTTTAAATTTAATTTTTAATTTATGAAATAAAACAAGCATTTTCATAACATAGTACGATAAAAAAGGATTATTGTACATGAAACTGCAAATTTACTATACTTGCTATTCCTTTCAGCAATATTATTATGTAATTTTTTTTCTTCCCTTCTCCACCCCCATAGCAACCATTAGGCACATATGTGCAAAATTATTCTATACATACTTCTATTTATCAATTCTTTTTTTCTGAATTCAGATACCATCTTTCTTCATATGTCCATTATAGTTACTTTGGGTATTTATAATAGACAAAATACCTTACTTGCTCAAAGTTGTCCCCAAAATAATATTGCTGCTGCTGTATATAATGTTCTCTTGCTTCTGCTCATTTCCCTCTTCATTATTTCATGCAAGTCTTTACATGTTTTTCTAAATCACTGTGCTCATTGTTTTAAAAAATTCATTTATTTTTAGTATTCAACATTAATTTCTGTAAGGTAAATTTTCTTCAACTCCTTCCCCTTCCCAAGATGGCATACAATCTGGAGCAGGCTCTACATGTACATTCCTATTAAACATATTTTGACATTAGTCATGTTGTGTAGAAGAATTAGAACAAATGAGAGGAATCATAAGAAAGAAAAATTAAAACGAAATAAAAAGAGAAAGCAAACAATATGCTTCAATCTGCGTTCAGACTCCACAGTTCTTTCTCTAGATATGGATGTCATTTTCCATCGTGAGTCTTTTGGAATTGTTTTAGGTCCTTGCCTTGCTGAGAAGAGCTAAGTCTATCAAAGTCAGTCACTGCACAATGTTGCTGTTACTGTGTACAGTGTTCTTCTGGTCCTGCTCACTTCATTCAGCATCAGTTCATATGAGTCTTTCCAGGTTTTTCTGAAGTCCACCTGCTCATCATTTCTTATAGCACAATGGTATTCCATTACATTCATATATAGCTTGTTCAGCCATTCCCCAATTAATGGGTATCCCCTCAATTTCTAGTTCTTGGCCATCACAAAAAGAACTGCTATAGATATTTTTGTACATGTGAGTCCTCTTCCAATGTTTATCATCCCTGGGATATAGCCATAGAAGAGGTATTGCTGGGTCAATGGATATGTGCATTTTTATAGCCCTTTGACCATAGTTCCAAATTGTCCTCCAGGATGGTTGTATCAGTTAACAACTCCACCAACAATGAATTAATGTTCCAATTGTCCCACGTCTTCTCCAACATTAGCATTTTCCTGTTTTGTCACGTTGGCCGATCTGACAGATGTGATGTGGTGCCTCAGAGTTGTTTTGATTTGTATTTTTCTCGTATGTAATGATTCAGAGCATTTTTTCATACAACTATAAATAACTTTAATTTCTTCCTCTGAAAACTGCCCGTTCATATCCTTTGACCATTTATCAATTGGAGAATGACTTGTATTCTTATAAATTTGACTCATTTCTCTATATATTTTAGAAATGAGGCCTTTATCAGAGACACTGGTTGTAAAAATTATTTCACATTTTCTACTTCCCTTTCAATCTTGGTCATTGACTTTGTGGAAAACTTTTTCAATTTAATGTAATCAAAATTATCTATTTTGCATTATGTAATGTTCTCTTTCTTTTATTTGGTCATAAATTAAAAATCATTGTGCTTATCATTTCTTATAGTACAATAATATTCTATCATAATCACTTCTTCAGCCACTCCCCAATTGATGGGCATACTTGCAATTTCTAGTTCTTTACCGTCATAAAGAGAGCTGTTGTCAACATTTAAAAATATATAAGTTCTTTTCCTTTCTCCCTAATCATCTTTGGAAATAGACCAAGAAGTGGTGTTGCTGGGTCAAAGGGTATAGAATTGCTCTTTGGGCATAGTTCCAGATTTCTTTCCAAAATGATCCGTTCACAATTCTGCCAACAATGAATGAATGTCCCAATTTTTCTATATCCTCTCCAACATTAGTCATTTTCCCCTTCTATCATTTTAGTTAATCTGGTACATGTATAATGATACCTCAAGGTTGTTTTAATTTGTATTTCTCTAAACAATAATGGTTTACAACATTTTTTATATGACTATAAATTGTTTTGATTTCTTCATTGGTAAACTTCCTGTTCATATCCTTTGACCATTTATCAATTGGGGAATGACTCATATTCTTATTGATTTGACAAAGTTCTGTATATATTTTAGATATGAAACCTTTATCTGATAAACAGTCTTTAAAAATGTGGATACATGTCCTAGACATAAAGAGAGATTTTCACAAGATAGAACATGAAATATATTACTTATCAGACTTATGTGTAGGTGAACAATTTATGAATAAACAAGAGATAGAGCAAAGTTAGGTAAAAACTGAATAATTTTGATTATATTAAATTTAAAAAGTTTTCATCCAAATAAAAAAAATATATCCAAGATCAGAAGGAAAGCATGATTAGAGATTTCTAAGGGATTCATAGACACTATAACAAGTCAAACTCAAAGAACAGTTTTATAGTGGTAGCAGACTATTAGATGCATAAAAGGAATGAATTATTAGATGCATTAAAGGAATGAATTCCCATTGCTAGTTCTTCCAGATATATTCATAATGGCAGATAGGTGGCACAGTGGATAGCATCCCAGGCCTGGAAGAGTCTTTCTGAGTTCAAATCTGTTCTCAAACATATATTACCTGTGTGACCCTGGGCAAGTCACTTAACTATGTTTGCATCAGTTTCTCATCTATAAAATGAGCTAGAGAAGGAAATGACAAACTGCTTCAATATCTTTGTCAAGAAAATCCCAAATGAGGTCACAAGAGTCATACATGACTGAAACAACAACAACCAGATATGTTTGATTCTTAGGCAGATCTCAATTCCTGAAAATGAAATATGAGTTGTTAGCTGTTAGTAGTGCCCTATGGACAAACCTAGGTCTTATTTGAGGAATTTTTTATTTTTCTTGGGGAGAAGGGGAATAAGCAAGGGAGAATAGGATATAGAAGGGGACATGAATGGCACGATAATTGGGGTATTCCAGGATGAATAAGTTTGAGAGCCTAACAGATAAAGCCTTGAATTGGAAATCTGGTATTTTCATGTTTGCAAAGATTTATTGTTTCCCTCTTGCAAAGTGAACTATTATCTGGGCCCTTCTTCCTGCTTACATCCATTAGTTAAGAAGTGCACATATTGACCCTCCACAGAATATTTATAGTTATATATGTGTATGTATACACACAGTGTATATGTATACATACATGTATGTATACATCTATGCATGTACACATATAGATATATGCATGAATGCCTATACACATGTATACATATATACACACACATATATGTATATATACACACACACAGTGACTATCTTGGGAATATTGTGAGTTAATATTTGGTTAATATGCGGTTTTACATTTCTTTAGAAGGATAATAGATGTGAGATAATAAAGGTGGAGATTAAAGTTTTTTTTTCCTTTTTGTTAAAAAGGCAAAATAGACCCTTTAAACACAATCTCCTTGATGGCAGGGAATGGTTTTTTTTTTCCCTTCTGATTTTGGTATTCCTAGCTCCTATACCTGTCATGGTTTGTTCTTGTCCTGTGTTTTCACCAGGGGAGGGTGGGGGAAGATGCATGTGGAAACTTCAGGTCACCTTGCCCCCAAGACTGGCCATCTATGCAAACAATGAAGCATTTACTAAATACTTACATTGTGCCAAACACTGTTATAGGGATTTGGAGACTAAAATAAAGCAGCCCCAACCCTGAACAAGATTATTTACATTCTATTAGGGGAAAGAGCATGGATACATGTGGATATACAAAGTAAATGCCAGATAATTTTCTGGGGAGAACACTAACAACTTGGGGGAGAGAGGGAAAAGCTCCCATGGCCTTAGGAGGTGGCATTTAAACAGAACTTTAAAGGAAGCCAGGGACTGAAGTGAGCAGAGATTTCATTCTGGATATGGAGGACAGTCTGTAGAAAAACACAGAGGTGTTATACGTGAGGAAGGGAGAAAAGACTCCTTTGGCTGGACTGAAGAGTACATGAGTAATGTATAGCAAGCCCGGAAAAGCTGGCTGAGTTGAACTTGCAAGGATTTTTAAGGCCAAACATAGGAGTTTGTATTTTATCCTAGAAGAAACGGGGAACTACCAGAACTTGTTTAGCAAGTATCACTCTGTCAGCTTTTAGAAAGGAGACAATGATTAATAAAAATGGAAGAAAGTAGAATTATTTAACCTAAAGAGAATATTTAGGGGGACACCAAATAATAACCTGTAGGTATATTAAAAAGTATCATGTGGGTGATGAGAGAACATCTGGCATTCATCTGTACTGATGAAAGAAGCAGGGAATAAACAAGATACAGCAAGAAAGACTTGGATTAAGACATTTGGGGAGATTCATGAGAGTCAATATTAGAAAATAATTGAATGAGTGATAGCAGGGCCACAGATCCCTTTCCTGAAGAGCTTTAGATGAATGTAGGTGTGATGTTTAAATGCATATGTTCCTGAAAGTAGGAGAATGGACTCTGGAATTTCCTTCCAGCCAGAGTGCTGTAGGTACACATCATGATGTTGGAGATAAAAATTTAGAGAAGAACCAAGGTAAATTAAAGATATGATGGGAACCATCAGTTATCCCAGAAAGGGCTATAAAGAAGGGGGGGGGATAACCTGACTTGAGTTGTATACTCCACCTCTAACTAAGTGATATTTGGTTTGAAGGGAGCTAATAAATTTCTCCTTCACAAAATAAAGCCTCTCCCTTTTCTAAATACCCTCTACTCACCCTCCAACATGATTTTTAAGACAGATGGTTTATGGATTATAAAGTCAGAAATTCTTCTGTATGCTAAACAGATGCATGCCTACAATCTCTGCTTCTCCCTTGTCTTTCTCTCCCTCTTTTAAAGAACATTCATATTTAATTTAATTCTTTCAAATGGCTTCCCCATCAGCCTATCTTCCCATTCTGCTTTGTATCACGCTCTCTCTTAATGTAGCTACCTGCCAAATTAAATTTAATGGTTGATCTGCTAGAAGATTGCCACAGGATATTGCCAAGTGCTCTTGCATGTTGTTTTATGGACTTTCACACCTGCTAGCTCTTTTTGCTTTATTACTCAGAGGAGTATCACAAAAGAGGTACCCTTCCTTTTTCTTACCCCACCTAACAGTATCACAGTCTCTCTCTATTTCATCTTAAGTCAATTTCAGTATCTGTGGAACAAGTATAGGTTTCCCCTATGCGTTTGGGTGAGGGATTGGTTTGGCTAAAGAACTTTGTTTGAAGAAATTCCTCTTCCAGATAGGAGAATTTTATGACAGCAAACTTGTTTGAATCCATTTGGAGACTGATCGATTCATAAGTGTGTTAGTTTCATGACACTGAGAGCCTGTCCGGGGTCATCTAGCTATTTAATGGCAGGATTAAAACCCAAGACACCTGACTCAAAACTCAATTCTTTTTCCATTTCACCAAATTGCCTGGTCAGTGGCTTCTGTTAAGGCTGTGCAAATCTGCCCAATTCTGTCTATGGCCAATAAAATCAGGCAGCAAGTCAGAGGCTCTGCTACTTTGCTCTCTGTCTCTTCCCCCACCTAGAGAGATGCCAACAATTTGGACAGGAGCTGGTAGCCCTTCAGAAACAGCGAGCCACATCTTTGCTTATTCCTCTGTGGCCAGTCTTCCACAACCACCCGTGTCCATCCTTCTGAGTTCTTAGGTCTTTCCCTTTTGGCCAATCTCTGCAACCTCTTCATCAAGGGGAGGGGAGAGGGGGAAGTTGGAAAACAGAAAGGTAAGAAGGAAGTCAAGACAGAAATTTGCTTCTGGCCACTCTTGCCTGTGCCCCGCTGTTCCACTACTACTGTTCAGTTGTTTTAGTCGTGCCTGACTCTATGTGACCCCATTTGGAGTTTTCTTGGCAAAGGTACTGTAATAGTTTGCCCTTTTCCTCTCCAGCTCATTTTACAGATGGGGAACTGAGGCAAACAGGGTTAAGCAACTTGCCCAGGTTTACACAACTAGTAAGCATGTGAGGTCAGATTTGAATTCAGAAAGGTAAGTCTTTCTGACTTCAGGCCCAGCACTCTATCCACTGTGCTGCCCCCAGAAAGAATACTAGATTTGGAGTGAGATGACCTTGTTTTAATCCCAGCTCCTCCACTTACCCATGTAACCTTGGGCAAGCCGTTTGGATTAGACCACCTCTAGGTCCTTTCCAGCTCAAAATCTAAGTCAATGATTCTGTAATCTCTGACTGAATTAATCCGCACAAATAGACTGACATGAGCACAGCTGCTCAGGAGAGAGGGATTTGAGAGACAAGAACCCTGAATCCTGACCACTCTGGAGGGTCTGGCTGTCTTTCAGGACTCCCTCCAGAAAAGAACTTCTGAATCTTTTTGATGTCCTGAACCCCTTTGCTGGTCTAGTGGAGATCAGGAACTCCTTCTTGGAATGTTTGTCGTCTACATTCATAATGGGAGGAAATGCTAAGCTACTGAAAATAAAGATGTAAATTCAAGAACCCCCTGAAATCTGTCTAGTTCAGGGACTAAGGGTGAAGAAATACTGCTAGAAGCTGGTGAGATTTGGGACAAGGACTTGGGCCTTGTGGATGAATAGAAGCACGCTGGTAACTGGCAATTCCATCTGGTGGTTAAATTCCACCTTATTATTTCAAAGCTTGAATTCTCAGCTCACACTTTAATTACAGTTTCAGTTTATATATACTAGTTTAATTTGTCTTAACTTCAGAATACTTGAATTCTGGTTCCAGATCTGCAACTGGGACAAGTCTGGGACAAGTCACTTTCCCTTAGTTTTTCCAAGTAGAAAAATGACTTGGATGTGGGTTGTACTAGATAATCCTTAAGTCCCTTCCAGAGCTAACATTTTATGCTTCTGTGATTTAATACCTAATAAAAGGAAAAGAGAGGAGAGGAGAAGAGGGGAGGGAATGGGAGGGGAGAGGAGAGGGGAGGACAGGACAGGACAGGAGAGGATAGGAGAGGAGGACAATGTGGGGAAAGGGAGAAGATGAGAACAAAGATAAATTTCTTCCTTTCACAGCTTTTCCTAGTGATTATGAAGCCAGTGGAATAGGACAGACTAGAGGAGGAGGAGAGAGCATAGGGAGAGGGAGATTAGATGGAGAATTCTTTCTCTGAGAAGAATTAATGTAGGTAGGCAACAACTGTGTAGAAGACCTGAGCCACTCAAAATTAGCTCTCTTGCCAAATCTGACTCAAAGTTACAATTGCCTAGCCTAGATCAATATAAATATAAGTTATAAGTTGTACAGAAAGATAAATGCGAATGTTGTGGGGACTTGGAGTTATGTGGGGGTCTATATTTGAATGGAGTTAATCTGAGAAGTTTTCACAGAAGAGATGTTTCCTGGTGCAAGGGGATAGAAACATTAAGGTGTAACAGTAAATAGGAGACAGTAAATGGGCCAGTTTGGGAAAATGTCATACATGGATAAGAAGACATTTAGCCAATTTTCATTATAGGATTTGGAGCTTGAACAAGCCTTCCAAGTCATCTAATCCAATATACTTCATTTGATATTTGAGAATACTAAGGCTTAGAAGGCTTGCCCCAGTTCACTTATATGGGTAGTAAGTAAAGCCAGAGTTGGAATCTAGGTCTCCTGACTCCTGAGCCCACAGTTCTTCCAGGATGCCATATTGCTATCTCATCATTCCCTCATTTATTCAGAGAACCCCTTGGTTCTCTGAAATTTTCATATTGATGAATTCTTATAGCATAGCAATATTCTGTTATATTTGTGAAAAAAGTTGGGTAACCATTCCCCAAATGATGAGTTTCTAATTTGTTCCCAGTTCAAAGGTTCATCCGTACTTCATCCTTATCACAATCCCTCCACATAGTTCCTACTTTTTCTCTCAGTTCATCACCTCTGTTTGAGTTTCTCTTCCTTCACTACACAGTCTTGACCCACTATCAGCCATTTAAATGTTGCTCTTTCCCAAACAATTTCCAACACAATTCCCAACAAATTTCCAACAAAATTCTTTTTCCAGAATTACTTTAAGACACCTAAAAACTGTTAGAAGTCATTAAACTGGGACAATTGGTTGCTTCACTATAAATTTGCCCTGCTTTCCCCAGGTCCCAAGCTGTATACAACAGTTCTTTTATTTACTTCCTAACACCTTTGACCCCTTAACTATGATAAAACTTTTCCACTCTGCTCACAACTTGTAACTCTACCACCTCCCCTCCAGTAAATGATGTTGACTTCTTATATCTACATTCTTAGGAGGTTGTGATTTCATGGCTGTGGATACCCACTCCACCAGTCCAGACGGCAACTAATCTATGTCTTTTCATACTATGTTATTCTTGTCCACATATTTTTTAAAATCCCCAATAGCGAATCCATCCAGTATACTGGAGTCCTCCTTTACAGTTCTTTGAATATGTTAGGGACACCTGTGTAGCAACTAGGTTCCCCCTATTTTATCTCTCATTCTTGTTACATGGCTGGAATACTTCCCTTTTATTATTCTAAAAGACTGATGTCTTTCATGCTACTTCTAAAGGAAAAACCATCATTAGGACACGAGAAAGAGCCAGAACCCCTCATCAAAAAGGACTTGCAAGAAGAACAAATCTGCAAGTGTGTAGTTCAGAAGGAACATTGCATTGAGAATCAGGAGACCAGGAGAGTTGGACTCCCAGCTCTTTACCTGACTAGTTGCATGACCTTGTGCACATTATTCACTGCTCTGGACTTTAGCTTTTTCATCATCAAAATGAGGGATTTAGATTGAGATGTGGCCTTTTCTGGCTCTAATTATCAGTTCACTATAAATTTCAAGCATTTGTAATGGTGCTAGGCATGGGGCTAAGTGCTGGGGACATAAAAGAAAGGCAAAATTACTAGAGGTCTAACTATCTCTAGGAAGGAAATAGTTTCTGGTATGTGGGAATGAAATCAGCTAAAGTTTAGGCCAATGGATAGTGTGCCCTTAAGTTCCTCCCTGGTCATCCCCCACAGTAGATATGTTATTCCCTGTAACAAACACTGTTTTCATTGCTTTCAGCGTCTTCACAATGAATTGCCTCTTAGCTTGGAGGACCTGGAGGATGTGTTTGATACCCTGGATGCTGATGGCAATGGCTTCCTGACTCCAGAGGAGTTCACCAATGGATTCAGTGAGTTCCCAATTCACATGTGGTCATATATCTGTAGCTTCTGGATTCTCCCAACTTGTGGGAAGAATGAGAGCTTAAGAAAGGAGAATAAGTCATCACAATTTATCTTCCTACCCAGGGGCTCATGGAGTAAGTAACAGAGTCAAGTGACTTGCCCAGGGTCACACAGCTAGTGTGTCTGAGGCCATATTGGAACTTAGGAAGATGAGACTTCCCACCTCCAAGCCCAGCTACTCTATACACTGCACTAAGAGCACCAAGTTGGAGTCAGGAAGACCTTAGTTCAAATGTGCTCTCAACTCTCAAATGTGCTAGTTGTGTGATGATGGACAAATCATTTAACCTTGTTTGCCGCATCTGTAAAATGAATTGGAGAGGGAAATGGCAAACCACTCCAGTATGTATGTCGAGAAACCCCAAATGGGGTCACAAAATATTGGACGTGATTGAACAATCATCATATTACAACCTAACAATAATACATTTAGTTAACACTTTACACTTTCAAGTTGATGAGACATTTTCCTCTCAGCTTTATGAGGTAAGTAGTACAAATTTTATCATTGCTCTTTTACAGATGAAGAAACAGTCTCAGGAAGTTAAATGATTTGTCCATGGCCTTGAAGCTGATTGTATCAAATCAAGTGTAGGCCTCCTGATTTTAAGTCCACTTCTTTGTTGTTATTATAAAAACACTGTCAAAAGACAATTATTTTTAGAACCAAGATCATGCCGGAAAGATTGGAGTGATTTCTAGTGAATTTGTGTGGTTAAGGGATTCTTGGAATGAGGGACTTAAATGCACAGAAAATCCACAAAAGTCAGAATGGTACAATGTATACCAAACAGGATAATCAAGTTCCTGTGATTCCGACCTTTGGGCAGATTATATAGCAGTGATCATCTCACCATATGTAACTGAATATACTTATCTAAAGAGTCATGGGACATCAAAAACTAGAAAAAACCTTAGACATAACATTTATATCCCTCAATTCACAGAGAGAGAAACTGAAGCCAAGAGAGGCTGAATAATTTGTTCAAAATTAAATAGTCAGTGTTGGGATAGAGCCTAGAACCCAGATCTCTTCCCTGCCAGGCTAGAATTCTTTCCTCTGCCCCAAAGTTTTTGGGACAAGCACAAAAACAAGCGTTGGGGCAGCCAGGTGTCAGGGCTGTGCCTGGAGTCAGTAAGTCCTGAATTCGAATGCAGCTTCAGATACTTCCTAGCTATGTGACCCTGGGCAAGTCACTTAACTTCATTTTCCCTCACCTTATCTTTAAAATAGGTATAATAATAGCCCCTACCTTCCAGGGTTGTTGTGAGGGTCAAACGAGACAATGTTTGTAAAAGGCTTGGCGCAGCGCTTTTTACACATAGTAGGCACTATATGTTTTAATATATCATTTGTTGTTATTGCTGTTACTATTGTAAATATTATTTTTCTCTCTTAAGCAACTACACAGCACCTTATGCTTCTCTTATCATAGTCACACATTCTGCCTTGTATTATGAACAGAATTAATATATACCATCGTTGACATATCTTAATTATCTCCCATGTTACAATCTCTGTGAGGGTAGGTAACATACTTGCATTAGGAATAATGGACTCTTAAACCATATGACAAATGATCAAAGGATATGAATAGATAATTTTCAGAGGGAAGAAATTCAGACCATCAATATACATATGAAAATATGCTCTAAATCACTAATAATTAGAGAAATGCAAATTTCATAAAATACTGGGATGTACCACCTTCCATTCATTTGATTGGCTAAGATAACCAAAAAGGAAAGTGACTAATGCTGGAGAGGCTGTGGAGAAACAGGGACGTTAATGGACTTCTGGTCGAGCTGTGAACTTGTATAACAATTCTAGAAAGCAATTTGAGCTATGTCTAAGTTGCTCATACCCTTCGACCTTGTGATACTGCTACTAGGTATGAATCCTAAAGAAAACAAAGAAAGGAGAAAAGAACTAGCTACTAGGTATGAATCCTAAAGAAAACAAAGAAAGGAGAAAAGAACTCTTATGTGCAAAAATATTTATAGTAGCTATTTCTGTTGTGACAAAACATTAGAAGCCAAGATGCTTCTCAGTTTGGGGATGGCTGAACAACTTGTGGTATATATGGATACAATAGAATATTATTGGGCTATAAGATATGATGAAAGGGATGGTTTCAGAAAAACCTAGGAAGACTTGTAGGAAATGATGCAAAGTGAAATGAGTGGAGCCAAGAGAACAATTTATATAGTAACAGCAATACTGTAAAGATATCAATCAACGTAGAAAGACTTAGTAACTCTGATCAACGCAATCAAAATTCCAAAGGACTCATGATGGAACATGCTATCTACCTCCAGTCAGAGAAGCGACAGACTCACAGTGTTGATTGAAGCATGTTTTCTTTTCTTTTTTTCTTTTTTTCATTCTTTTTTTCTTGACATGACTAAGTCGGAAATTTGTCATGGGCCTTGTTTTTCTTGTCTTTTCATTCGGTGAGAGAGAAACAAGGGAAGGGAGAGAATTTTGAAGTTAAAATATTTGTTTTTTCAAAAAGGAGTAACAGACTTGAATCAGAAGGTATAGTTTCAAAAGACAACAGGCTATTTATTGGAGCTCTCCAAAAGTGTAGTGGGCTTCCTCTGTCAATAGTACATTCACCCTCACTGGAATTCTTTAGTCAAATAGGATAAGTACTTGTCAAGTATATTATAGAGGGCTTTTTGTTTAGGTGAAGTCAAGACTAGATAGCCGCTAAGGTTTCTTCTGACTATAATACTGTAATTCTGTGGGTCCAAGCTCTGTTCCTAGTTGTGGGAATGTGGGTAGAGTACTTAATATTTAAAAGCTTCCTCAGTCTCTTTAAGTGGTCATGTTAACACTTGTTTTATCTATTTCACAGGGTTGTGAGGTTTTCCTCATAACACTTGGAACCTCAAGTTGTTACATATATGTGAGATGTGGCTATTTGTATTATTATTGGAATGCATTGTATCTCCACTGTAGCAAAAATGTCTTTTAGATAGAAATAAAAAAGAGATGAAGGGATAAAACATTTGAAATGTGGTTCTTAAAGTCTAACTTTGATATATTATTTTATTCCTACTTCAGCCTACAAAGGACTACTGGTCGCTAGACAAATTGGAAGCTCTCTGGAGGTGAATGTTTATGTAGAACCACTTCAGGATTACTTCCTCACTTTACTCACACTTGTAGGCTAGGTCCAATGTATAAATCTGTGGAACTGTACTCTTAGCACTATAGTTAACAATCAGCTTGTTGACGTAATTACCTCTTAGCAAAGTCATTTACTTGAAAGATATAGCCATAATTGTAATTATAAAACATTTTCTCCACAAATTTGGGGTACACTATCCCAGAAATACACATAGCATCCATGGAAGGAGTGGGTTCAAACTTAAGAACATAAATACACTGAGGCACATATACTTTACATATGCAACATAGGCCACTCACAACTTCCAGTACTGCCAAGCCTAGACATCTCTTCTCTCTTTATAAAAATCTTCATGCAACTTCCCTTGGGTACAGCATCTTGCTTGGATGGATTCCTTGGCTAGGTTCCCTTTGTCAACTCTCCTCCATAGTTTCACTTTCTTTTCTGCTGCCATAGAGTAACTTCTTGATCCACGTGTGTCTTTAGTGTGTGCTTCTTTTCCTACTGGATGCAATGTCTCCTACTTGTCCAGTAGCTCATCTTTGAAGCTAGATAGCTGATATTTGGAAGGAGGAGAGGCAGATAGAGAAATCTTCCCACTTGCCCCTCCCCCCCAGGTTTCTTTCACAAGCAGCTCCCATTTTATAGCGTCTCCACCTTTCCAAGGTTTAGATATTTAAAACATTTGGAAGCATGACTAAATTGTTTGTCAATTGAGTTATTTGCATCTTGAATGAATTGACGAGCTGTTTGAACCACCTAACAAGGAAAGGGTATAGACATATCTCTGCAATCAATTAACCATCATCTGAGATGAAGAGGAAGGAGAAACTCCCTCCTTTACAGTTATTAATTTGTTTTTTCACTTTGATTCCTAGGTCATTTCTTCTTTAGCCAAGACAACTATAACTCTGAAGAACAGAGAGCCCAGTCCCATGAGGAAAACGTCTATCAATCCAGGTGTGAAGAGGTAATTAATACCAGGAGTGAAGATGATGAAGACCTCCAGTTCCACATACTGATGGATAAACTTGGAGCACAGAAAATTTTGGAAGAGTAAGTCCTCTGAGCAGTGGCAGTGGTAACTGCTTTCAGCCCCTGCATCACTGGTGTTGGGACCTGGACTAGGACGAAACTTTTCATTGAATAGTTTTTAAAATTGGAAGGGCATGTAGAGAGATGGTCCATTCCAACCTTCTTTATTTTATGGAGGAAGAAGGTGAGACCCACATAGATTAAAGGGCTTGATCAGGGTCACACAGACCTAAGTAGTAAAGCTGAGATTTCAAACTCATTGAAACTCAATGAGTTGAGATTCAAACTCATTAAATCTGAGTTCAGATTCAAACCTGAACTCAGGTTCTACAGTTCAAAAGCTAGTATTCTTTCTACTAGGTAGGGAAAAAAATGGGAATAAGCACTATAATGCCGACTATGTGCCAGATAATATGCTGGTTTTTTTTTTAACAATATTATCTCATTTAATCCTCAAAACAACCCTGAGAGGCAGGTATTATTAATATCCCCAATTTACAGTTGAGGAAATTGAGGCAAGCAGAGTTTAAGTGCCAGGGTCACACAACTAGTAAGTATCTGAGGTCAGTTTTGAACTCAAGGCTTCCTGAGTCCAGGTCCAGCACTCTTCCTACAGCAGCACCTAGTTGCTACCTCCATCTTTTCCTGATACCAGGAAAAGTTTTTGGTACAAAAATTCCCCTTTTACACTTCCCCCTTGTAGTGGCCCATCTACATCTCCCTTTTTCTGATTCTTCACAGAAAAAAAAAATTACCTCTTTGCCATTCCCTTTCATTTTTGGTAAGAACTTAGTGGAATCAAAGGATTCCCACCATTTGAGAAGGTTAGTTTTGCTTGCATAGGTTTATTCAAATATATATAGAGAGAGAAACACAAAATGACCCCAAGCAGCAGCCATTCCACTTAGGTTTTCTTGTTATGGGATATAACAACTTAAATAAGGTGAGCACTTCTTTTGAAGATGAAGAAACTTTATTCATGGTTAGTCTAGACCATGGATCACACAAAAAGGAGATGTGGTCTAAAGTCAGCCTATAATAGAGAGTAGTTACCTTTCAGAGGAATCTCTCCTGGTTTCCAGTTGTGTAGACAGTCAGGGAGAAGTCAACATGGGTTCCAGCTTGCGTATACTCTTCACCTTTCCCAAACTTTTCCTTTCTCAGGGCCTGTTATTCTATCAGCTTCACAACCATTGGCTCTAATTTCTATACACAACATACAAGCAGACCTTCAGCTCAGACCAATAGGACTTGTCTGAAGTCCTCATTTCCCTTTCTGCTCTCCTTCCCCCTTTTCTTTCACACCCGGCCACACTGAAAGTAGCCACAAGAGATGCAGGGCTATCAGCATGAAACAGTTTTATCAGTCTCTTTTTTCCTCATAGTCTCAGTACCTGAGACAGTATCTTCGTTGGTTTCTAGCACTTCTACAACGCCCATGGTGAATCCTATAATACTCTGTGTAACTGTGCCTGGCCCAGCTTTTCAGAGGGAAAAGAAAATCTCCCATTTCTTTAAGAAATAGGATCCCCTCTTTCTTTATCTATCTGTGTCACAGCAAAGCACTCGAATTTATTTGGTATTTATATTTATATGGCGTATTTGATCATAATTTAAATTGCTTTAAAATCAAAGTAAACATTTAAGAAAATGTTCTCATTACAGAAAAAACTGAGGCTCCGAGAATTGACTTGTCCAGGGTCATTTAACTAGAAAGTAACAGTGTGACAAACTTGGACTATTTTCATAGCCTACCGAAGCAGAAAATTAGGTTAGCCGTAATCTATAAACTAGTTATTTATATCTTTTTTTATTTATATCAGTTATTTATCGGGTGGTAGAACAATCTTTTTAAGGCATCCAGGCATTCAAACCAAACACACACCCCCTTGACACATCCCATTTCTTCCATAAACTCCTCTTATCAAGAGAAAAAATGAAATTTAACACTGGCTCTTAAAAAAATAATTAGGTTGGAACTAATAGAAACTGGTCTTTCCCTAAAATAAATTGCATATAACCTCTCACTGTTTTTAGGTTCTATATCTACTGGAATTAGGTTGAATATCTTGTTTAAGTGGCAGGACCCTGCAGATAAGGGCTGACACTTTCAGAGCTTGAGGAAAACTGTAACAGTAGAAGATGCAGATGTTAGATTAGGGTGTGTATGTGTGGGGGGGCACAGTTTGGCAGCCCAGATGGAGTGTTTGTGGCTTAATGTTCTTTAGAAGATGACTTGCAGGATTGCACCAGGGTTAAGAGACACCAGCAAAGCTGTGCACTAGATGATGAGCAGAATTCTGCAAGAGAATTTTATGGGTGTGATTGTTTTAGCAATTGCTCAACTACAAAAATGGATGGATCTTCGGAGAAGAAAGCAGCTGGCAGCCACAGAGAGGGAGTATTTGGAAAATTTGTTACCTGCATAGTCTTCTTAGCCAAAATGAGGCCAAATCCTAGTGAGAGAGCCTTGCTTTTCTTTGAAGACTTCTCCCGAGAGGATACTTTAACCTCTGGAACAGAAACACCTGAAAGAATAGAGGGGCGGCTCCCCTTGGACACATCTTGTGACAGATTAGCTCTGTGTTGGTCTTGAAACAAAGCAGCCTTTTTGCTGAGTTCTACCTAATACCTCCAGCAGCTTGTAATTATGACCTGGCACACAAGACTTTTCTTAGGGGTACATAGAACAAACATAGTGGTACATAAGCAGAGGAGCATAGGAACAAACTGCCTAGGTAATGACTTCCCAGAGTTACACTGCTCTGCCACAAAAATATCTCACCTGATTCTCTTACTGTCTGTTGTATGCACTCATTAAGCTCTGCAGATATGGTATAAGGGCCATTTTAGTATACAGTGACTCAGGTATCTAAGTTCTTTTTTATTTTTACAAGCTACCTAATTTACAAGCTTCAAAATTGGATTTAGGCTGATGCCTCCATTAGGCTTAATGGAAATAGCTTTTGCCTTTTTGCTTTTACAGATTAATTATCCCACATCCTTCATTCATCACCCTAGTGGGGTAAAGAACAGATAGAGAGTTTTTCTTGGAAAGAAGGAACATTCCCAAGCTGCCCTGGTAGTTGCCTACCTGTACGTTTTCAAGGTAGACATCACAAGGTGTCTCTCTGGGTCCTGATGCCAGAGGACTAGGAGAAAAACACCATCCAAAGGGTTTGTCTCATAGAAGAGAAAGCTGTAGGGAAGGTCAGTGAAAGGTTGATCTATAGACATTACTATCTCCATCTCCATCAAAGGCAGAAATCCTTCACAGTCATCTCAAATTCTGTCTCCTCCATGAAGGTATCTTTATTTCTCCCTTTCCCTCCCTTTCATCTAATTTCATAGCATTCTATGCTTTTCATATTCTAATTCATTTTACATATCTGTTTATATCTCTTATTTCCCTGAGGACAGCTACTGTGACATTCATTTGTCTTTCTTACTATTGGCTAATATTGCACATAGTAGATATTTAATGAATGCATAGGAAAACAGGTTTGTGGTATGGCATGATTGATACTGAAAGGTCAACAGCAGTATACCTTAATTAAAGGATACCTGCATGTTTGGAGTCTCACCCTCAGGTGCTTGTGATGGAGTGGGTCTGGAGTGGAGTGTGAAAAAGACAGAGAAGGGTATGTGTTGGATTTAGAGTGATCTGTGATATGAATTAGGGGAAGAGAGTGATTGGTGAGTAGCATGACTATTCAGACTAAGGGGGAACATCTGAGATATATGAATGGAGGGATGAGTTTGAATGTGGAGCCCTAGGCAAGCTGAGAATTTAGGGCTTATGGGTACAGATCTTGTGAGGGTTTGAGGTCCTTACACATTTATGTATCATGTGCCCTTTGGTAGTCTGGTAAAACCTATGGCCCCTTTCTCAGAATGATGTTTTTAAATGCATAAAATTAAATACATGAGATTAAAAAGGAAATCAGCTATATCAAAATACAATTATCAAAATATTAAAAACAAAAAACAAGTTCATGGACCCCAGGCTAAGAACTACTGCTTTAGAGCGAACTCCCATCACAGAACATGGATACTATGAGAATTAAGGCAGCCCATGGAGATAGATGTCCCCTACTTGTACAAAACCTGTTGAGTTTGAATTTCTACTGACCTCCTCAGACTAATTCTAGCACACGGATTGGAATCAAAGTTACTTTAGAGGCAGAATTCTCTAATTATCTTCCCTGCCACCCAACTCTCTCTGTAGTCTACAAAGGGGAAAAAGAAAGTACTCAGAAGAAAACAAGTGGACTCAATGTATGCAAACATATTTAGGGAAAACTATCTGTAAGGTGTGTGGAAGATCTATGTCACCTCGGAGGCACAAGGCTTTAATGGAACCATGGGCAAAACATTTCTTACCGTGAAGGTTGAGATAACCTAGCTAGTCAATAATACAGTCATATTGAAATACATAACATATGTATTGGTGGAGAGAGTTGCTACAGTTGACAAATTATAGATCTTTCCAATAATCATGTATATTCTGCACTAGAAAGGCCCTGGGAGAGAGAGAGAATAGGGATATTTTACACATTAATGAGAAAACCAGGAATGAACTTTATTGGGGCCAGGTAGCTTGAACTCATCAAGGATAGTTAGAGGTTCCCTTTTGCCATTTTATTTCTGGCCTTTCCGGTCCTAACATCATTCATCTTATCAGAAAGGACAGACAAAAAAAGTAGTTCTATTTTATCCTTTTTTTCTGTTTTCCTTTAATCATTGTCTCAATCCTTTCCTTTTCATTTTATTGTTTCATCTTTCTTTCACAGTCAGCAAGTCTCTTCTTCCACAATCCCCAGCCATGCAGCTTAAAAACCTTTGCTGTTCTTAGTTTTCTTTGCCAGCTTTAGAACTTTCTGTTAGCATTTCTGATCCTATTTGTACAAGACCGTGTCATGTATTTATGTTCATTATCCCTTATCTGCTCTTGCCCCCATCTTATCTACATGTCTTTTTTAAAAATTCAAGTTGGTTTTTTGATCTCCCTGGTCATCCCCATTGGTTATTTTGGACAACTACCCCTTTCCTCCCATATCAGAAATTTCCCTTTGGTTTTTCAGAATTTCTTGCTTAAGGCCTTCAGGGCTTCCTTCTGTTTTATTGATGAACATTTTTTACAACACTGACAGTTCTCAATGAGTCCCTCTTTCCCACCCACATGGAATTCTTCCTTGAAACAAATAAATACAATTAAAATTCTTCATCTCTTGTGACTCTATTTGTATATTTCTCTCCTTTACACTAATTGCCAATGGGGAGGGGGTCAAGGAGGGGTGATTTCTTCTTTTCTGCTAACTCTTTGCCTTTAACTTTCAGTATCAAATGCTAATCTTTCCCAGGAGCGGGAGTTTTCTCTTTCAAGCTTCACAACCCTCATCTCCAAACACACCTGGACTCTCTTACCTTCTCCATCTTTTATATATTAGGACCTATTGTGTTAAGAGGGCTTGGCCACATAATCCATGTTCTGAGGTATGTTGGACAATTAGTAGACTGACATTGGTTGCTAGGCTCAGAAGGAACTCCATAGCCCTCATTGATTTGACCTTACCTATTACTACTATCACACAATTCTTCAATTTAAACCAGCGAAAGTGACGTTAAGCAACTTTGGGAGCAGCTAAAGAAGCATGAGCCTCACATGCTGTCCAACTTTGAAGAATTGCTCTCCAGAATATTCAGCCAGCTCCAGGAAGCCCACAAGGAGAAGGATGAACTGGAATGTGCCTTGAAAAAGTAAGTAAACTCCATTTTTCCCTGTGCCTTCTCTCTCCAAACAAATACATCAGTCTTTCTATTGTGCCTTCCAGCTAATGTTTTAAATGTTTTAAAATCGTTCTTTAGATAAGATTGCTGGGCCATTGCCAGTTGTCTTTATTTTTGTCTCACCACAGTGAGGCTGATGACTTTGCATAGTTCTGTCTCCCTTAAATCCAATTAATGTGAAAGTCAAAACATCACCCTTGTGATGTCATTGGTTCTTTGAGGATGGAGGGGCAAACAACAACAACAGATAAGATAGCATTACCTTCAGCTTATGGACTTGGTGGGTACAAGTAGAAAAAGAGAAGATTCTCTCTCTCGTTTGGTAGTAACACTTAGTGGCAACTTACTTACTTACTTAGAGACAGCTCAGAGCCTCCTCCTTCCACTACCTCGTCAGAGCTTTTGTGTTTTCTTTTCTTCCTCCAACACCTCTCCTGACAGTTCCTATCATCTGGGATGCCCCCACTTCCATAGGGTGATAGAACCAGGGAAATATAAGTACAAACACACAGTTATATTTAACAAGTCAGAATAATATCTCATATCTTCTGAGGCCATAAAGTTGTACTACACAAAGTATGGGGCAAGTCAGATGGGTAGAGTTCCATTCAGTTCTTTAAATCAGTAAATGTTTATTAAGCTCATACCATGTATAAAGCATTGCACTAGTGATAAAGATTCATGTCATTGAATATCCATTACCTTTTAAAAATCATTAATACTCCAATCTTTCTGTTGTTTTGACTATGACAATCATTTCTTTCTTCATAACAAAGATTTATAGTGGATTCCTCCCCTCCCCCCTTCCCTGGTCTTCTTGCTCTCCTGACTTTAAGAAGTTGATGCAACTTCCTGTTGGGTCTTTCTGAAGGTTGCTGATTGTTTGCTGAGAATTAATTAGATTCTCCTAAGTCACCATTATTCAGTTCTTGTCACTGCTTTTGCTGCCTATCATACTTTCCTTTGGCTAATTCTATTTCACTGTAGCTTGAAAGATCATTAAAAACTTTACTTCTCCATACCAGCAGCTGCTACAATCTCTGTAATCGTTATTGAAGCGTGCGTTTTAAAAGCTACAACTTTTGCATGTCTCCTTGAAGTAATATCCTTTCTTAAAAAGCAGAATTAAAAGCATAAAATAGAAACACATGCATATAGAATGAAAACTAAAACAAACTAAAGATGTGGATGCCATCTTGATCTAGTTTTATTTGGATGTTCTGATCATCTAGTGTCAGCAGAAGCACATGACTATTCCTATTTCAAAATGAAAATTATTGCTTTCCCTAGTACTCCCAATACTACTGTGTTGGGCTAGCAATTTATTGGCTAAAGGATTATCCAGGTCCCCTAGTGACCATAAAAACATCTCTCTGATAAGAGAGTCTTCTCTGACAGATAAGAAGGCGAGCCATGGAAGAAGAACTCAGCTTTTGAGAAGAAATTATTGTTCCTTTTCCCTCTGTACCTCTTTCAGAGTATATCCTCTACACAACTCTCAAATTTATGTGAATCCACATACACCTTTATCCCCAAATCTGCAGTGATCTTTTATTACTTCTAAGTTAAAATAAAAAATCCTCAGCCTGGTGCTTAAAAGTTCCAAAGTCTGGTTCCTAAGTATCTTTCCCATTTTATCATATTGCTTCCTTTCATATACTTGGTGTTACCTGTGTTGATAGTTGTCCCCTATGTATACAACGTTCCATCTCTTGTTCTTATGTTTTTTCACAATGATATCCTCAGGTCTGGAGTACCCTCACTCCTCATGTATACTTTGTGGAACTTTTAGTTTCCTTCAAAGTTCAGGGCGGGTTCTAGAACCTCATAGTTATTAATGCTCTTTCCCTCTTGAAATTACCTTTAAATAGAAAATGGACTGATGATAATGAGGTATAGAAATGTATAGCCTGTGGGACTTTTCCATCACAGTGAGATGGCATCATTGTAGGCAATGTGGGATTATCTTTCATGCCGAATGTTCAGCCAAAAATGCCTTAGCTTCTTCTCAAAGAAGCCCATTCATGTCTTTGATGTGTTTCAATATGTTACAATGATAACAAACTTACCCTAACATTAGAATTTTAATAAATGCACTTCATAGAGTACTTTGAACAGTGGTATACTCACAAAATTGGTATATTTTGAGGAGAGGAGAGGGGAGGGCAGGGGAGGGGAGGAAGCATTACCAGGTATACAAATTGTTATTTGTCATTCATTTTTGAAGAGGATCACTGACTTTGTGGGTGATATCTTGATTTGCATATAAATTGAATTGAAGTGAGGCAGAGTTGCACAAAGTCATCAGCTTCACTCCCTCTTCCTGATTGATCAAAGTCCAGTGGCAGGACAAAAGTCCAGATGACTGGTGATGACCCAGGTTGCAGAGGATGATCTTGGCATCTTTGATGTCTGCCTCATGACTTCATGACTGTTGGAACAAATTGTTCTCATCTACCATTCCAGTGGTGGAAGATTTCACATGCATGGGGTAGACGTTCCCCCTCCCCCCACTCACCCATGGGTTTGAGGCTTGTTGGTCACCCTCACCCAGGTTTAGCCCATCTGCTGAGATGGTTTATTAAGGTGTGGCCACTGTGCATGATACGGTTTGTTGGAGCCACAGGTGAGAGTTGGGTGAATCAGGTGGACACCAAAGGTGGATAAGCAGCTCTGGAAAGGGCTGGACAAAACCTCACACCAGATGTGCTAGTCCTTCTGAACACTCCATACACTCCATACATCCCCATACTTGGGAATACAAATTACAAACTAAAGAAAGACAATCCTTGTCCTCAGAGAGCTTAATTCTAATGGGGGAGAGGGGGAGACAACATGTAAAAGGAAGCTGTAGGTGAGGAGAGGTGAACAGTTTCCTGGAGAGTTAGGGCTGAGCCAAATGAACAAGGCTGGAAGGTGGGCAAGCTTATGAAGGATTTTCTTAGCAAAGTAAGTGAAATTATATGATGAGTGAGGAGATTATGGGAAGTGTCTAAAATAGTTTGAGGAGAGAAGTCACCATTAAAAAGTGTGATAAAGAAAGGAAGAATAAAAATATTGCCATGCAATAGTGAGTGCCCAGGAGACTTTAGATGACAGGAATTTATATTATGTGTCCATTCCAATTACCAGTGCTTAACAATGTTTATTGACTCAATTGTAAGTTGTCCAACAGTTGCATATTTTCATTGGTAGAGGAAGTTGCCTCATTGTGAATTCCCAGAACTGATAAAATCACTGGACAGGAAACCCGCCCCCCCCCAAAAATATATCATATCTAATTTGCATCACTGTATAATATGTGCCCTTTTTGTTGATTTAGAATTGAGCTTCCCCTTTGGCTGAAACAAAACTCCTACATTCACCAGTTATGCTCCCTGCTTCTAAATCAGTTATGTCTCCCAGATCACATATGTTATATATGTAAAGTGATGGTAACCTCAGTATAGATTTAGTCAAAAACCCGCTTTTACCATCTGTTTAGGAAAATTGCCACGTATGATGAAGAAGTTCGGCATCTCTATGAGGAAATGGAGCAACAGATAAAAAATGAGAAGGAACAGTTTCTCTTAAAGGTAAGTAGTCGAGCCTAGATGACCAAACTGAGGATTTAAAAATTGTATCATCCCTTACAGATGACCAATAATTCAAACATTTTAAAAATGCTTATTGTGTGCCAGGCGCTAAGGATACAAAGACAAAAA
The DNA here is from genome assembly GCA_028658325.1 of Potorous gilbertii. Taxonomy (NCBI): domain Eukaryota; kingdom Metazoa; phylum Chordata; class Mammalia; order Diprotodontia; family Potoroidae; genus Potorous; species Potorous gilbertii. Next base: position 159,985,920 of record CM053770.1, read on the forward strand.
GAAAAGAAAGAACGAAAGGAAAGAAGGAAGGAAGGAAGAAAAGAAAAGAAAAAAGAAAAAGGATAAAAGGAAGGAAGGAGGGAAGAAAAAGAAAGAAAAAACAAAGAAACTCCCCTTGCCCTCAGGGAGCTCACAGTTTTGTTTATAACATGTACAAATATGAATAAATATAAAAATGTACAAAGTAAATTGGGGTGGGGGCTACTAGCTATGAGGGAGATCAGGAAAAGCCTAATATCTGAAATGGTACTTGAGCTGAGCTATGAAGAAAACTCACCCTCTTTCTCCATGAGCAAAGGTAATATACTTTTATAGCATTTTAAAGGTTATCAAGCAAACTTTGTAATATAGTACACGATATTTTGCTTTGTTTTTTTTCCTAAATGAATGAAGAAACTCGACCCAGAATATATAAATAACTTGCCTATGGTTACTTAGATAGTAAGTGGCCAAGCCGGGCTTTGTACCCAAATTTCCTAGTGTTAATTTCAGCCTTTTTACCATTGTCTCTCAATGGACTAGGATTATAAAATGTGGACCTGGAAAGATTATTAGAAGCCATGTAGTCCAACCCTTTCTTTTGCAGCTGAGGAAACTGTGACTGAGACATTAATTCAAAGTTGTTTAGATTTCTCCTTTGAGCTTTACTGTGTGACCATGGACAAATTACTTAAGCTTTTTCAACCTCAGTTTCTTTATCTGAAAAATGGGGGTAATAGTGCTTTGTATTCATAATGTACTCCTTAGACTATTGTTAGGTTCAAATGCTATACAGCATATAGGTCACTTTGCAAACTTTAAAGCACTTTATAAATGTCTAATCAATTTTTATGAAATCTTGCCTCAAGGGTGAGAGAGAAGCCAATGTGTGTGTGAACAGGTTACAATATAGGTTTGATGAGAGAAGTTCCAAGAAGAATATAAGTAAATTGTATAAGGGAAAAAGTATGATTGGAAAAGATTGACTGGTCACATGGTAAGGGATTATAGGTGGATGGGCTGGGTGTAGCACCAGAAAGCTTCTGATGTCAAGAGAAAGCAAGTAATGCCTCCAGAGTGTTGAGTGGACATCCTTTGGTGAATTTAGGGGAGATCATGAACAAGGGATGCATAAGATGGGCAGGTGTTAATGTCATGTGACTTGCGGCCCTGGAGAAGATGTCTGTATCAATGAGGTCATCAGTCCATTTGACTAAATTGTGTGCCTCCCATCACACATTGTAAATAGCAGAGTTGTATTATTACTGCCTCATATCAGACAGAAAGTAAATTCTACAGTTGGGTTTTAAACCCAGGCCTTCTGATTCCAATTCCATATCTACAAAAGGCCCTTTTCTTTATATGATTCTTGTGGTGACTGCACCAAGAAACCTAAATATCCATGACAAAAGACTAGTCTTAGTCAACTGCACCACTGAAGTCCGGCCAGTATTTCAGCACTGTTCTCTACTCCCCACCCACCCCTAGTCTTTAAAACACAGTCAGAAAACTCGATCTGCTCCCAGACCATCAGTTTGGCTGCATGAGTAAGCCATGGTCAAAACCCACACTCTCATGCCTGTCAGACACTGCAGAGTGATCTTCTGGGACTGGTAATCCTTATTGGCAGACCTCATTCTTCCTTTGTTATCTCACATGAGCAGACCCACTGTGGGACCAGGGTTCACTGAGTTACTGCCTGTAACTCATGACCTGCCTGATCAGACATAGGCTCTTGTGAATAACCACTGACAGTGAAGGCAAACTTCCAAGGAGTAAAAGTTGAAGGAGGAAGAAATTAAAGTCCAAATGAGTGTAATTTAAGATAATTGGAACCTGACAGTACTCAGCCCCAATTTCTCTCAGCTCTCTCCCTCCCTCAACTTCCTTTTTAATACAATATCTGTGAAACTAACTGGACTGGGTGGTTATGCTTTCTTAACACAAGCAGAGATGACAGATACGTATTCTGCAGCCTCGATAGAAAGCATGGATAGGTTTGGGGGAAGGGGGAGAAGAGGGGTATGGAGGTGGGTGGACAAGGGTGCCACATTTTGTGGCTGATAACTTGCAAGTTCCTAGAGTAGTCTCATTTTTTTTCCTCCTTGAACTAAAATACTATTTTCCAGGAAAAAGTGGGAGAAGACAGGAAGAAAAAGAACCATTATTTCTTTATGTAGCATGGCACTTGGGGTGGGGGGGAAGAAATGGTACCACTGAATTTGTGATTCACCCACAGTCCTAGCAGGAAATATACTGGAAAATCTGTGTACATACTCTTATAAAGAATCAAAGCATAGGAACGCCAAACAGTGACACTGGCATAGAAGTATGGGGTAGGGGAACAGGGAGGAGGAGCACATTAGTGTCTGCTGCTGGAATGGTCCATATGAGTTCAACATCATTGTTTTTTAACTCAGCTACATATTGGATCTGCTATCCCAGTCTGGATAGCAGTCTAGTTTTCTAGAGGAACATTGACAGGCTGAAACATGTCAAAAGAGAGTATGATGATGAGAGGCCTCAGGGTCCTGCTTATGCGAATCAGTTAAAAGAAATGGGTATATTTAGCCTGGAGAAGAGAAGAATTTCAGGACATAATAGCTATCTTCAAGTATCTGAAGGGCTGTCATTTAAAACAAAAATCTGAGTTGCTCTCTTTGTCCCCAGAGTGCAAAATGAGAAGCAATCAGTGAAAACTGTAAAAGACAGATTTAGGTTTGATATAAATGCAATTCAATGAAACAAACATCAAATGCTTACTCCCTCTATTACGGCACTATGCTAGGACTAAAGACAAAAACAGGACAGTCCCTGCTCCCAAAGAGTTTACCATATGTAGGATGAGATACACAGAGAAGATACAATGTCTACAGAGAGAAATAAATGCAAAGTATCTTAAGGAGGAAGAGAGAACTCTAGCAACTTAGAGATCAGGAAAGACTACACAGAAAGTGGAAAATGAGCTGAACCTTTAATGAAATAAGAATTCTAGGAGGAAAAGTTAAGGAGCAAGTGCATTCTAGGCATGAAGGACAATGGGATGGGAGATGGAAAGGAATTGAGGGAAAAACTAGTTGGCTAACTTTCCTGAAACAGTCCATAGGGCGGAATAATATGAAATAGCCAGAAAGGCGAGTTGTGTATGAAGGGCTTTAGATCCCTTCATATTTTGTCCTACCAGCAATAAGAAGCCACTTTAGACTTTCAAGCTATGGAGTAAGCAGTTCCTTAGGAAGATTATTTTGGTGACTCTGGGTCAGATGGATTGGAAAAGTGAGAAAATGGAAGAAGGGAGATACATTTGGAGTTGGTTTTTTTTTTTTTCCCTAATAATCCAGGCAAAAGATGTTAAGGACCTGAATTAGTGTAATTGCTATGTGAGTGAATAAGGGGCAGGTTGGAGAAATGTTGGAGCTAATATGTAGCCTTTATAAGCTGCTTTAAGGTTTGCCAGGTGCTTTACAGATCTCATCTCCTCTTATCCTCACACCAACTCTGGTAGCTAGATACTATTATTAGCCCTACTCTACAGTTGAGGAAACTGAGGCAGAAAAAGGTTAAATGACTTGCCCAGGGTCACATAACTAGTAAGTGTCTGAAGTAGGATTTGAACTCAGGTCTTCCTGATGTCCAAACCATCACTCTATCCCCCTGCACCAGATAGCTGCAGTAGGGATAATGTTGACAAGAAGTGGCATTTCAATTCAACCGTTTCGAAGTAATTATTGAATAGGTACAAGACATCATTGTAAAATTTTGAATGCAAGGACAAAAAATAAATGTTCATTGTTTTCAATGAGATTGTTTTCTAATGTTTAGGACTCATTAGTAAGTGAAGAGGGAAGTATTAAGGATGACTCCAAGTTGGAAACCTGGGTTTGTCAGTCAATGAACATTAAGTGCCTTCATTTATAGTGCCAGGTGGGGCAGGTAGGTGGTATAATGGATAGAGCACTGGATCCGAAGTCAGGAAAACCTCAGTTCAAATCTGACCTTAGACACTTATTAGCTAGGTGACACTGGGCAACTCATTTAACTGTTTGCCTTGGTTTCCTCATCTGTAAATGAGCTAGAGAAGAAAATGGCAAAGTGCTCCAGTATCTTTGCCAAGAAAATTCCAAATGGAATCATAGAGAATTATAAATGACTGTAACAAGTAAGTCACAAAATGTGCCACTAGCAGTACTGAAAGATATAGAAGGAAGTGCCTAGCCTCTAGGAGCTCACAAGGAAATCTAGGTTCTAAGTACTCTAGGGAGTACTTCTCAGTCTCCTTCCTAGGCTAGTGATCTATGCATAACAAAGACCTTGCATTTGTAGAAGACTATACTTTGGGGAGCGTTCTCACATATATCATCTCATTTGACCTGGAGGCCATGGTACAGAGAAGAGAGCCAGGTCTAGAGTCCAAGGAACAATATATTGCAATGAAGACAGTAGTCAAAGGAGTCTGGAGTCAAAGGACCTGTGTTGAGATCTTGCTTCTGATACTATTCTTGGGAAAATCATTTAAACTCAGTTTTCTAACTTATAAAGTAAAGGTGTAGGCTTCGATAATCTCCCCCCGCCGACCCAGTCAGTAGGGGTTAAGTGACTTACCCAGGTTCATACAACTAGTACACCCAGGGCTGGTGCTGTATCCACTGCGCCACCTAGCGGCCTCTTAGATAATTTCTAAGATCTCTTCCAGCGACAACTTTTTGATCCTGTCACACTTCTCTGAGCTACATAGAACAGCTATCGTTATTATTTGCATTTGTCAGATGAGGAAACTGAGATTTGGATTTCATGATGTAATCAAGGCTACATGAATTAGTGGAAAAGTTGGGCTTAGAACCATGACACAGAGCATCTGCCTAAGGTCTTCAGAGTGGGTCAAGGCTGGGAGGGCTGGTATAATGGACGGACTAGCTGGTGGTAGGGAGGTCTAAGTGTGAATACACTAAAGGACTTCTAATGTAAGACTGTGAGTTATAGCTAACTATGCTGGTGTCTTGCTTCCTTAGGAGAATATAAACTCTAGGAGAGTAGAGAGTGTTTTATCTAAACTTTATTTCTTTCAATCCTAAGCATAGTGCTAGGCAAAAAGAATAGATATGCAACAAGAATTGTCATTACAGTCTTCATTTTATTATGTTATAGTTTCAATTTTGCCTCTTACTTGCTGTAGGACCCTAGCAATTATATTTGCTTCATTTACACAGTGAAGGGGTTTAACCATGGATGGCAAGAATATTGGTTAGGGAGTGAGAGGTTTTTGTTTAGACTATTTCAGTCACTTCCAACTCTTCATGACCCCATCTGGGGTTTTCTTGGCAGAGATACTGGAGTGGCTTTCCATTTCCTTCTCCAGTTCATTATATAGATGAGGAAATTGAGGCAAACAGGGTTGAGTGACTTGTCCGGGGTCATGTAGCTAACAAGTGTCTGAGGCCAGATTTGAACTCAAGAAGATGAGTCAGGCCTGGCACTCTATCCGCTGTGCCACCTAGCTGCCTGGAATGAGAGAACCTGGGATCATATCCTTCCTCTGACACTTCCCTACCTGTGGACTTTGGGCAAGTCATTTAAATTTCCTTGACCCTAGCTTCTTCATCTTTAAAATAAGGGGCTTGGCTTCTGAGCCCTCTTGTAGCTCTAGATATAAAATCTGATGACTAGATGGTCTCTAATGTCCCTTCCAACACTGGCTAATTCTTTGATCCTGAATCTCAGGACGTTTCTTACCAAACTGTATCTGGATTTCATTTTTCCCTCTTTTGGTCGCACAGGATGTAAAGAGATTTCAGTGCCAGAGTCAGGAACTGGAGCAAAAGCTGGTATCAAAGGAACAGGAGTTGGAGCAGCTTGTCCAGAAGCAGAAACAGGTATTTCACACCATTTCCTTCAAAATAACACACACATCATTCTATTACACTCCTCTACCTCTCTCTTTTTCTCTGGGCCAAGCACGTAAGTTAAAAAAAATTCTGGAAGATTCCATTTAGCTGTCAAAGTGAAAATCTTTGAAATCACAGGTAACCAAGTGAACACCAACTCTCCAATTCCAAGAGCAGAACTTGGGAAAATTGTTCTAGCTCTCCCGTGAGATGATTATTAGGCATTATTCCTTTTTTACCATTTAAATTTTTTTCTTTTTTCTTTTCAACTTAACAATCATTAATAAACATGAATATTTTACTATCTAAAGAACAGACAAGGATTGTATATGATACTGTGAATTTCTGTTATATAACTTTTATTAATATATTATATTATTATTTATGTTATATACTTTTTATAATAAATTTAGTAGCAAAGACTTCTCTATTATAGAAATCTTTTCTATAAAACAACACAGTAGTGGTAGCAGAATTACACTCTTTGCGTCTCCTTATGGTTTTATTTTTTTCTTCTCTTTTTAAAAATATTACTAATACTCTCTTTGCCATCCCTATCACTCCCTACTCCCCCTGATCCATAGAAGCCTTCTGTTATAACAAATTAATGTATTGTAGTTACATAGCTAGATGGCACAGTGGCTAGAATACTGGGTCTGAAGTCAGAAAGACTTCTATTGCTGAGTACAAATCTGAACTCAGACAGTAACTAGCTGTGTGACCCTGGGCAAGTCACTTAACCCTCTTTGCTTCAGTTTCCTCATCTGTAAAATGAGCTGGAGAAGGAAATGGCAAACCACTCTAGTATCTCTGCCAAGAAAACCTCAAATGTGGTCACAAGCAGTCAGACACAATTGGAAAATGATCAAATAACAACAAAAAAAGTCAAGCAAAACAAGACAACATGTTGCCCACGGGTGAAAATTTATGTTTCATTCTATAGCTCTGGTCCAACATCTCCGTGTCAAGAGATGGCTGGGAATTCTTTATCAACAGTTCTTGGAAGTCATGATTGTTGACTGTATTAAATGTTCTGTAGTCTTTCAGGGATGTTTCAACTTACATTATTGTGGTCATCATGTAAAGTATTCTGGTTCTGCTTAGTTCACTCTTCAACTGTTCACAAAGATCTTCCTAGATTTCTCAAAATTGGACCCAGCCATCATTTCTTGCAGTGAAATAATATGCCATTCCATTTTTATATCATATTTATTTGGCTCTTCCTGAACTGATAGAATTTGTTTCCACTTCTTGGTGAACACAAAAAGTGCTGCTATAAATATTTTTCTTGCAGAATGTCCTTTTCTCTGTCTTTGACTTCTTTGTGGTATATGCCTAATAGGGATATTACCATGAGATACATACTTTACAGACTCTGGGAGTTGAGTTCCAAATTTCTTTCAAGAATGGTTGGAATAATTTACATTTTTACCTATTATACGTTAGTATTTGTTCTCTCACACAACCCCACCAAAACCACCATTTTACTCTTTTGTCATCTTTGCCAATATGATGTATAGAATTGCTTCAATTTCCATTTCATTCAGTATTAGTGGCTTGGAACAATTTTTAAAATCTAATTGTTTGTAACTTGCATTTCTTCTTTTTGTTTGACTTCTTATCTGTTGGGGAATAGCTCCTATGCTTGTATATTTGTATACAGGGGTCATATAAGTCTTCTCAATCAGTTTGAGATGTCTAATGGGCACTTGACTGGACACTGGAAAAGAATAGTTGAATCCATGGGATCTGATAAGATCTCATCTCACCACATGAGAGAGTGTAGAGGGAGAAGAGAAGAAAACAAAGGACAGATCAAGACATCCACAGTTAGTGGGCATGATCTAGATGAAGATCCAGTAAAGGGGACTGAGAAGCAGTAGTCATTCCAGGTAGAGAGAGAACCAGGACAGAGAAGTGTCATGAAAGTTTAGAGAGTATCCAAAAGAAGAGGGTGATGGGCAATGGTGAAGGCTACAGAAAGGACAGCAAGAATAAAAAAATTATTTTCCCTTTATATCTTGGATATCAAATCTGTATCAGAGAGATTTTTCTCTCCAATTAAATGTTTCCCTTCTTTCTTTCACTCTGTTAATGCTTATGTAAAAGGCTTTTAATTGTATATGATTGGAGTTGTCCATATTACCTTTTCTGGTCATCTCTGATCTCTTCTTTAGTTAAGAATTCTCCCTTTAGCCATAGGTGTAAAACTATCTCTCTCTTTTTCTAATTTGTTTATGATACAACCTTCTATATTTAGCTCATGGGTCCATTTTAGGAACTTATTTTTATATAGCATGTAAGTTGTTAGTCTAAATCTAATTTCTTCCAATCTGATTTCCAGCTTTCTTAGAAGATTTTCCAGAATAGGGAGTCCATACTTTAGGCCATTTCCCTAAATTTACACATAGAAATTTCTATATTTTAAACACATCCATCTACGCTTTGTAAGAAAGATGTCCAAAAGACCGTGGAGGAAAAATACAGAGTGATTATAGCTAGCAATCAGTTTTTCTGGTAGAGACTATATCAGCCAAGTTCAGCTGATCTTTGAGATTGCTATACCTTCTCGAAGGTGTAAGATTCTTAAAAGTCCGTTAATCCTGATAAAAATAATAAACAATATTAATAATAAAAGTCATGTGCCTCCATTAAGAGATATAGAAAAGACTTTGAATAAAATACATCATATTTCACTAAAAACATTAAAACTTTTAGGAACAAATGGACCTATCCCAAATATGGTAAGCAGTATCTATGTTTTACTTAGAGAACCCTAGGAATCGTGGCATTGGCTTCTGATTCTCATCATTCAACTGAAGCTGTATTTCCAAAGTTACTAACGATCAATTAATTGCCAAATGAAATGGCCTTTTCTCAGTCCTCATCCTTTTTTGTCCTCTCTGTAGCCTTTGACATTATCCATCACTCCCTTCTTTTAGATACTCTTTTCTCTCTAGATTTTCATGTCAAGTCTCTCTCCCAAATCTCTTCTTTGTCTCAGATTCCTTTGCTAGATTTTCATCCAGGTCAGGGATGGGGAACCTGTGGCCTTCTAGGTCCTCAAGTGCTGTTCTTTGACTGAATCCAAACTTCACAGAACAAATTCCCTTAATAAAAGCATTGGTTCTATAAAACTTGGACTCAGCCAAAAGGCTGCACCCAAGGACTTAGTTTCTCTCCGATCAGGTGTATAACCAACTTTCCTAATGCCCAGGTTTCACCATGTTATCTATTCATTAAATCCCAGGAGCTCCATATCACCTCCAGAACCAAATATAAAATCCTCTGCTTAGCTTTTAAACCCTTTACCACCTAGTTCCCTTCCTACTTTTCAATGTTCTTATGCTTCACTCTGTGTACTCTAAACTGATCTTCTGTTCCTTACACGTAATGCCTCGTTTTCCAACTCTATGTATTTTCAGTGATTGTTCCCCATTGCTGGAATGCTCTCCTTCCTCCTGAATCTCCTTTAAGACTCAAGGGCAGCTAGGTGGTGCAGTGGACAGAGCACCAGTGCAGGAGTCAGGAGGACCTGAGTTCAAATCTCACCTCAAACACTTGACACTCACCTATGTGACCTTGGGCAAGTCACGTAACCCCAATTGCCTCATTCTGGGTCATCCCCAGTCATCCTGATGAATATCTGGTCACTGGATCCAGATGGCTCTGGAGGAGAAGTGAGGCTGGTGACCTGCACAGCCCTCCTTCACTCAAAACAAAGTTAAGTGCAAGTCATGTCCTCATTTCTCTGATGGCATGGTCTTCTTTGGCAATGAAGGACAAGCACACACACCTTCAACACTCAACTAAAATCCACCTCCCCCATGAAAAGATATCTGAAGTTATCTTCTATTTATATTACATGTATTTTATATGTACATAGCTGTTTGTATCTTGTCTCCCTCATTAGAATATGAATTTTCTAAGGGCAGGGATCATGTCCCCTCTTTCTTTGTATATTTGACACTTGGCACAGTGCCTGGAAAGTATTAAGAACTGATGATGAAAGTGGTAGAATTGTGAATCACTCTAACCATTCTTAAAAGTAATTTGGAATATACCCCAAAAGTCATTGAACTGTGCATACCCTTTGACTCAGTGATATCACTATCATACATTGATCCCCAAAAGGTCAAAGATAGAGGGAAAAGATACATATTCAAAAATATTTCTAGTAATACATTTTCTTATAGCAAAGAACTAAAAACAAAGTTAGTGCCCATCAGTTAAAGAATAGTTGAACAAATTATGGTATAAGTATACTGTATGATAAGAAATTATGAAAGTTATGTATTTAGAGAAATCTGAGAAGACTTAAAGGAATTAATTCACAGCAAAAAAACAAAATTGAGATAATTTATACAATGAATATACCATTTTAAAAATAAACTTTGAAACCTATGATTAATGCAATCAACAATCATATATCCAGAAGACTGATAATAAAGCAAACTTCCCACCTCTTGGCAGCGAAGGCATAGACTAGAATTGCAGTGAGATATATACCGTCAGACGTATCCAATAGATGAATTGATTTTGTTTGATTATACTCATTTGTTATAAGGGAAAGTTTTTTATTTATTTAGGGGGAGGAGATGAATGTTGAGGGAGAGAAGTAGGTAACCTTAGGTGGGTAGCCAAGAAAGAGCAAAAAGAAAAAAATGAGTATCCATGAGAAACACAGAAGAGAGCAGAAAGACATTTGGAAGGGAAAACAGAAAAGCTGGGAAGTGTTGATATGCTCTATTAAATTTTATGCACACACACACTTAAAACCCAAGCTTTATGTAAAGGAGATTCACAGTTTCTTTTCTTTGTATGTGGAAAATGTTTGTATTTGTCAAATATTGATTATAAAAGAAATGGGATATACTTTTTAAGTATAATCTCTAATTCTGAGTTTCAGAAGAAGCTATATATTAAGACTATTTAAAGAAAAAACATTTTTTGTCAAAAAGTAAGTTACTTAGACCAAAGTTTCTAGCATATGAAATTTGGTCAAGGAGTACCACAGATAGCTTTAGCGAAAGTTCGCTGTGACCCGGAGAAATAAACATGGAAGAGTGATAAAAGCACTAACTTTTAGAGGGAAAAGAACTGGGTTTGAATCCACATTCTGCTCCTTACTGTGTGTCCTTGGCAAATTGCTTAATGACATGGGTTTTAAATAATATGTAAAGATTGAGTTACATGTTCATCAAGGCACTTTCTGACTCTATTTGGTTATTCCATTAAGGATGGATGTTTATTTCTAGTCTATGAGAAAACATTCAGAAGCCAATTTGGCAGCAAGATATAATAGAAAAACCACTAGACTTAGAGGCTTAGGTGATGCAGTGGATAGAACACTGAGTTGAGCCAGGTCAAGAAGACCTGAGTTCAAATCTAGCCTCAGACACTTACTAGCTGTGTAATCCTGGGCAAGTCACTTAAAAAAATACAAAAAAAAAAACAAAACAAACAAACAAACAAACAAAACCCACCTTTTGCCTCAGTTTCCTCATCTGTAAAATGGCATTAATAATGAACCTACCTTCCAGGATTGTTGTGAGGATCAAATGAGATAGTACTCGTAAAGTACTTAAACCAATGCCTGCTATATAGTAAATGTTTGTTACTTGAAATCGAGAGATGAATCTTCAAATCCTAACTTTATTAGTATCTGTGTTATCCAGAACAAGTCACTGAACATTTCTAAGCTCAATTTATATCTATAAAATACAGATCATATGTAAATATGAATGTCTATGTTTATATACTATATGTGTCACAGAATATAAAAACAATGTATCTATATATATAATAGATAAATATATGCATGTATGTGTGTATATACACACATACACACATATATACACATATACAGACAGACATACAGACACATAGACATAGATATATACACGTATGGGACAGGTAGATATACAGTAGATAGAGCACAGAACTTGGAGTCAGGAAGATCTAAATTCAAATCTGGCCTCAGACACTTATTAGTCTGTGTGACCCTGAGCAAGTCACTTAATCCCTATTTGTCCTAGTTTCTGGTCTGTAAAATGGAGACACACTGGAGAAGTAAATGGCAAACCACTCCATTATCTTTGTCAAGAAAGCCCAATGTAGAGTTGGACACAAGTGAATGAATGATAACACATACACATATATGTATATATGTATGTATATTATATGTAAGTTAGACCAAAGTTATTCTCTAGGTCTTCATCTTTTATTCCAAATGTCTAGGCAGAGGAATAGAAGGGCATCATCACTTACATTTATTAAATACTTTTTGTGTATGTAGATCTAGACATAGATGTAGATATAGCTATAGATATAGAAGTATAGGAAATTTCTGATACAGAAACTTCTTCCACCAATAGAGCTAGACTACTCATCTGAAATTTCGAGTTTCAGAGTTTCCTGGGGCTCTCAGATGTGCCCATGGTCCCAGAACTAGAAGGCATCAGAGGTAGGCCTTAGACTCATAGCAGGCCCTCACTTCACAATGTATGCTGCCTGTGGAATAGTGCCCGTTCTGGGACTATTTACCTCCCAAGAGGGTTGAGAGGAAAGCATTTTGTAAATCTTAAAGCATAATAAAAATGCTCATTTTTATTTTTCAAGGAAGTGCCCTTTGTATACAGGAAGCTGTAGAAAGAGCACTAGCCTGGGAGTCAGAAGGCTTGCCATGCCTAAGTGCTCATTGTGTGAGCACGGACAAAGAATAGACAAGTTCCTTAACATCTTTGAGCCCATGTTTCTTGATCTGTAAAATGGGGAAAATAACACCCAGAAGATTGAACTACCAGAGTTGTGGTAAGGATGAAATAAAAATAAGCTACATAAAGTCCTAGGTAAAATTATTTTTGCAGGACAACAATTAACAATAGCTCGTTGTCACATGTGACACCAATAGAAAAAAAGTTCTGAATGCTGAATCAGTGTAGGTTTAAGTGCTGACTCACCAGTTGTAAACACCTTGGGTTAGTCACTTCATTGCTGTGGCCTCAGATATCTCCTTTGTAAAATTAGGGGGTTGGACTAGATGACCTCAGTAGGTCCTTGTAGTCAATAGTGTGCTGGTATATATTTAATAACCAGTGAGGGGGAGGGGAGTTTTTAAGTTTAATCTCCATTCTAAACATTTTCTCTATCACTTTCTTAAGTCAAGATAGTCAACAAAAAAATCTGAGTCCTAATTTGTAACACTTGCCAATGTCTGAGATGTAAATGGTCCTACCGAAAATTTAACAGTTGGCTCTTGCAAGCTAATACCAGCTAGCTCCAGCATGGCCCTGCTTCTGACTCTAAATTCTATGATGCTTTGAATCAGGGAAAATGTATTTTATGCATGTTCGTCTTTTGTCCTAAGCCTCAGGGAAGAAGAAGACAAAGGAATTGTTAAATACCTGCTATCTGCAGAACCCTGTGCTAGGCAGTGAGAGAGATTTAAAAAATATATATGACATGTTTGCTTCCCTTATAATACTTATTTTCTAGCTGGTGACAGAAGTGAGATGCCAAGAAAGATAGCTAAAATAGCTAATATTCCATAGCAAAGGACATCTGAAAGAAGCACAGTGCCGCATGAAAGAAGGAAACTGCAACAGATTTGAGGAGCCACAGAGGCTTCCTGGAAAAGGGTTCATCCGAGTTAAACTTTAAAGGATGAGTCAGACTTTAGTAGTCAAAGAGAAGGAGAAAGGTCATTCTTGGGGGTCAGTCTGAGCAAAGGCACAGATGGGGTGAGAGGACAGGGAAGGTTCCGGGAGAAGGATGTTGTCCAACTGCCTAATTTGCCTTATATGCGATTAGAAACATTTCTACCATGGACAGACCCAGACACAATCTGTTTGTGTTTCAATTTGAATAGTGGGGAAGCTATTTTTAGTGGAACCATCCAATCTCCTTGGAAAGCCTTTCCAGTGCAGGAGCAGGCTGGTGTTTGGGGCTCTCAGGGAAAGGAATGTGCAGCTGGTGTCCAGGTCAGAGGCAGGATGGATTCAGATCACAAAATTTAGAGAAAGGGGACTGTTTGGGTTGTTTTCTCAGCACTTAGTACGGTACCTGGTGTGTGTGTGTGTGTGTGTGTGTGTGTGTGTGTGTGTGTGTGTGTGTGTGTATGTGTGTTTATGTTTATATAGTAAGCACTTACTTGTGTTATTCTTTGTCCTTCATTCTCAAAGAGAACCATGACATCAGAGAGGTGATGCTATGACATGCAAGTGAATTGAATTTAAGTGAGGGAGGACTGTGTACCAGCCTCTTTCTTTTCTATAGTCATCTGGATCCAGTGGCAAGATATAGATCAGGATGTCTGGAGATGGCCCTGATGCAGTGGGAGACCTTGGCCTTTTCACTGCTAGCAAAAAGATCTCTATAATCTCCTTCTGACCAGTTGTTGAACCCCCTTATCATCTGTGGGCTGAGAGCTCCAAAAGCAGCCAGTGCCACTGCATATTCAGTTACTCCCAAGGCCTGCTCCAAGTTTGCTAGGGTCAGGACAGTGCTGGCAAGGCCTTGTGGTGGACTGCGCTCCACTCTTACCCAGGTGAGACAGACCTTTCCTGATGACTTTCTAAGTTGTCGCTGGCATCTACGGTCTGAGAGATCTGGAAACCACCACTGCTGCCAGTGATTCCATGGCCCTGAGGCCTTCTCTGGGTTTGCTGGGGCCTAGTCTGCACTCCTCTCTCCGTCTGGTACAACAAACCTTTCCTGCCCACCTTCCAAGTTGTCTTGGACTGGAAATTTGTCCCCCTCCATCTTTTTGTGGGTTCTCCTGCTCCAGAATTTTAGAGTCATTTTTTAAAGCTATTTAGAAGGGTTTGGGGGAGAGCTCAGGGGAATCCCTGCTTTCACTCTGACATCTTGGCTCTACCTCGGTCTTTTCAAGCTAAGATCTTTAACAGGTCTTGGTTTGACTGATATGGAGTCAGAGAGTATGGAGTCAGAGCAGGAAGTGGATCGTTTTATCTAACCCTCCTCATTTTATAGATGAGGAAAACGAGGCCCAGAGAGTTCCCAAGGTCACACATATTGGTCACACATATTGACACAGCAAGGCTTTGGGCCCACTTCCTACATCTGACGATAGCAGAATGATGTGGATATCCTGATGCCTACATGATCTCACGTACTACTCTGCTGCCACAACAACTGTTTCATTTTTACCTTTGGGTTTTCAGGACAAAGGATAGTACCTGGCACATAGCAGGGGCTTAATAAATGTTTACGTCCAGACAGTGTGCTATGTATTGAGATACAGAAACAAAACAGCCTCTGTTCTTTTATTCTATTATTGAAGGTAGTGGAAGGAGAGACCATGGACACCAAAAATGTTAATAGAAAATATGCACAAAGTCATTTCAAGGGAGAAGAGCAAAAGTAACCTGAGGAGACTGGGATTAGCTTCCTGAAGGAGGTTCCCCTTGAGCAGAACATTTTTTAAAATGTATTTTATTTTTAATTTGTGGAATAAAATAAACATTTCCATAATATAGTATAATAAAAAAATAATTGCACATGAAACTGCAAATTTACTATGTATAACTTGCTATTCTTTTTAAATATACAACAAAGTTATCATGTAAATTTCTTTTTTTTCTTCCCTCCCATCCCCATCCCAGACATGGCCACCATTTACATATATACATATGTATGTGTATATATATACATGTATCCATGGATATTTATATTTATCAGTTCTGTAAATTTTTATATTTATCAGTTATATATACACACACATATACCTGTATTGATATATTTATCAATTCTTTCTCTAGAAGCAGATTGCTTCTTTCTTCCTATGTCTTTTGTAGTTCATTTGAATTTTTAAGGAAGCCAGAGATTGCAAGGGGAGATGGCGGAACATTTCAGGTATGTGGCAGAGTTGCTCTCAAGGCCCTGAGACAGGTGATGGAGTGTTATGTGCGTTGAACAAGTTGTGGTACATGATTGTGATGGAATACTACTGTACTATAAGAAAATGAGTTCTATGATTTTACAAAAACATAGATAGACTCATATGAAATAATGAAGAGTGAAATGACCAAAACCAAAAAGAATGTTGTTTCCAGTGATAGCAATATTGTTTTAAGAATAACTTTGACAAATAAGTCATTTTGATTATTATAAATACCCAAATTAACTACAAAGGACATATAAAAAAAGACAATATGTCATCCAGAGAAAGAACTGATAAATAGAAATATGCATAAAATGATTTCACACACACACACACACACACACACACTCTTTGTGTCTAATGGTAGATATCTCTAGGGCAGGAGGGAGAGAAGAAAGAAAGGGAAAAAAAGAAATTTACATAACAACTTTATTATATATTAAAAGGAATAGAAATGGATAGATTTGCAGTTTTCTGTGCAATCATCTTTTTTTATTGTTCTGTGTTATGCAAATGCTTTGTTATATTCCATAAATTAAAAATAAAATAAAATTTAAAATATATGCAGCAAACAACACGTGGACAAGTCTGACTTCTAGGCAGAGTGCATGAAGCTGGCAGACATGCCAAAAGCCCAGAAAGGAGGCCAGGGTCAGATGGTGAAGAGATTTGGAAACCAAACCGAATAGTTTGCATTTTCTCTCCGAGATAAGAGTAAGTTAACTGCCTCTTCTTGAGCAATGGAATGACATTGTGAGATCTGGGCTTTGGGAATATCAGTATGGCAGCTGGGTGGAGGATGGGACTGAAGTCTGGGGAACCAATCAGGAGGTTGCTGCAGCCATAGAGGGCAGCTAGGTGGTACAGTGGATAGAGCACCAGTGCAGGAGTCAGGAGGATGTAAGTTCAAATCTCACTTCAGACATTTGACACTCACTAGCTGTGTGACCTTGGGCAAGTCACTTAACCCCAAATGTCTCATCCTGGGTCATCTCCAGTCATCCTGGTGAATATCTGGTCACTGGATTCAGATGGAGAAGAAGTGAGACTGGTGACCTGCACAGCCCTCCCTCACTCAAAACAAAGTCAAGTGCAAGTCATGTCATTATTTCTCTTATGGCATGGTCTTCTTTGGCAACAAAGGACGAACACACATCTTGCTGCAGCCATCCAGGTGCTTATGGTATGAGATGAGAGGAGGGAATAGATACTGTCTGAGCAGAAACAACGTGACTTAGCAATCATTTAGAAATAAGGGCTGAGGGAGAGAGTAAAGTCAAGTGTTTATAAATGCTTATGGAAAGGGCAGCTTGCTCTTTGTCATGGTCTGGGGCGATCTCCTTTTTCCTCTCCTCTTTATCCCTATTATACATGAAGTTCTTGCCAATTAGATTTATCTATTAAATGAATGATGGCAATGCTATTTAATTACTAGATGCTTGCCTAATTACACAAGAGCCCCTGAGGAGTCTTCCAGAACTCCTTGTTATTCTCTCTCTCTCTTCCACCAGTTGCATTAATTACACCAATTTTTTATAATATATTTTAATGGTATAATTCTTTGTCTAGTGCAAGGGTTGAAGATATACAGAGATAGTCTATTGAGAGAGAGAAGTGACATTTCTGTGGTACCTTATTGCTTACAAAGTCCTTTCCACCACCCTAGAAAGGTGGTAGAAAAAATAGTATTCAGACTATTTTATACTGCATTTTCTGTATTAGAAAGTGAGGTGATTTGAATAAATGAATGAAGCATTATTGAAGCACTTTACTACCTGCAAAGTGCTGTGCTAAGTGCTGGAGGTAGAAATGGAAAAATCCCAGCCCTGCTCTCAAGGAGCTCATACTTTAATGGAGGAGACAGCCCAGATGGAAATCTTCATCCAAAGGTCACACAGCTGGTGAGTGACAGGGCTGGGACTGGAACCCAGGAGAGCAGGACATGATGAAAAGGTCAGTGTTCTAAGAGTCAAAAGCCCTGGATCTGTTGTCATTCTCATTTGTCCTTTGTTCTTGACAAGGACCATGATATCAGGGATATAATGCCATGACATTCAAGTGAATTGGATTTAAGTGAAGGAGGGCTGTTTGAGTCCCACATCTAGCACTCAGTAGCCGTGGGATTCTGGGAAAAATCACTTAACTTTTTTCATCATTGGTTTCAATTGTAAAATGATGGCAGTGATACTTTCTCAACATCATGAGGTTGCTCTTGGGAAAACAAGTATTATATGAATATGATCTTCACTACTATTGTTATCCAAGTTCAGTGTTTTTTTTTCTTTTACCACTGCAAGTGGTTTCAGGATAGATAAAAAAGGATCACAGCATTTAGAACTAAAGACCTAGTCCAGTGGAGAACCTGTGACCTTGAGGCTACATGTGGCCTTCTAGATCCTTAAGTGCAGCCTTTAGTTTGGATTCAGTAAAAAGGCCACACAAGGATCTAGAAGGCCACATGTGGCCTCAAAGGTCCAGGTTCCCCTCTCCTGACTAGTTCAACTCCTTCATTTGATAAGGAAAATGACAAAGAAGTAGCAGTGACTTGCTCCAGATCACTCAGGTAGGATTACAAAGAGCCAGAAAGGATCTCAGGATTTTTAGTCTAAATCTCTCATTTTCTGGATGTGGAAACTAAGGTCAAGGGGGGTGGTGTGTGTGTGTGAAAGGATTGACCCAAGGTTACGTATGTGATAAGGAGTAGGACTAAGTTCCAAATCCAGGTCCTTGAGCTTTAAATCCATTACTCATTCCATGATGCCTCTCTTTAAATGTTCTTTCGTTGAGCTGTTGTTAGGGGTGCTTCCTAAGCAGAATGGTTTTGGTTACCATACCAGGCTCCTCAAGATGAAAGTCACTGGGATTTAAAAGAACAAAAGGCTAAGGAAAAGGATATGATACTACTACTCAGATCTAAGGAGGGCAGTTCTTGTGAAAAATGACTTCTCAGTGTTCTCTGCCTCAGTGCCAGCAGATTTTAAGTTTGGCCCTTGAAAAAATATCCTTTCATGATTGAAGGATAGAATTCTCTATCCTTCCTGCAGATTGAACAGATCTGCCCAGGCTAATTTATTCACATCTTTTCTAAACACAAGGGAATGGATGAAAGAATCTCTTTCCTACATGAAGATATGGATGTAAAAGAGGATATAGAATGATCTGATCAAGTCACAAAGAAGAGGGGAAGGCCTCAGAATGTTCTTCTGTTTTGGGGGGCTGAGGAGGGTCTGACTGACTTGTCTTTTTCTCTTGACTTCTGTTACTCTTTTCTAGCTGGAAAGTCAGTTCACGGCCCTCAACAATGATAAGCATGAAACCAAAGCAGAGAACACTAAACTTAAACTCACCAACCAGGAACTGGCCAAGGAATTGGAGCAGACATTGAGCGAGCTCCAGTATGCTCAGCTGCAGCTGGAGAGCCTACAGAAAGAGTCCTGCCAACTGCAAGAGGAAAAGGAGATGTGAGTGGTGAGCTAACGGGTAAATCATGTCACCTGGCCTCAGATGACATGTCACATGCCAAGTCCACCTTTCACTTATACTTCCATCAACAGTTACCCATCTTGTATATTGTGGAATGGAGGTCCTTCTTCCTGCCTTCCAAGGTTGTAATTCATTATCTGATCAAAGAATTGATCTAGTGTTAATCAAGATTCATGAATTAATGTTTTACCTTCTTGAAGACATAAAGCCTTAAGCCAGGGGTCTGCTGGAGCCCGTCCACATTGTTGAATTCAAAGGGAGAGCTGACTGTGAAATTCAGTGGGAACATTTGTACCTCTGTAATCAGCAAATGCTACCAAACAGGGCGTGATTTCTTGTTCTTTTGATTGTCTAGTGCAGGGGTAGGGAACCTACAGCCTCAGACCCCATGTAGCCTTCTAGGTTCTTGAGTGTGGCCTTTTGACTGAGTCCAAATTTTATAGAATAAATTCTTTTATTAAGGAGATTTGTTCTGTGATGTTTGGGTTTAGTCAGAAGGCACCAGTTGAGAACCTAGAGGGCCACATGTGGCCTTGAGGCTGCAGGTTCCCCATCCCTGGTCTACAATCTAGACCTAAGGAAATGATAGGAAAAATGTTAGTAATGTAGGTTACACTTAAAAATACAGTTATCCTTTCCATATCATGGGGGATAGGAGTGTAATGCCTTCACAATCTGGAAAATCCGTGTAAAATTTTTTGGCCTTCCCTTTGTACCAGAGAAGAAATCTGAATTTTTTTCTTTTTTCTTTTATGGGATGTTTACAGTACATTATTGTAAAATGAGAATTGATATTATACAATACTATGCATATATTTTATACATTTCTGAGTTTCTAAACTTTTTCTGTGTCATCTGCTGGTTTTTACATGTCAGCTGCTTCTGCAAAACTCCCCCAAAAATTCTCCTTTAATTTCTTATACCAACCACAATATATCAAAAACAAGATGGGGAAAGTCTCAATATGGAAGGGATAACTGTATATCCTACAGCTATTATTAAACATTTACCAATTCACCCCTGGCCTTAGCTCAAGACAGTATGAAAAGCTGGAAAGAAACTGAAATAAGAGTCAGGAGGTGGAAGGAAGGTCTAGCCCCAGCTTTGCTGTGGAGGTTCTGAATTCCTAACATGTAATCTTAGATTCAGAAAACAGGTCTTTGCCTTCATATGAGAAAGGCAGGCAGTATAGTGTGGCAAAATGAGCACTGGACTCAGAGTCAGGAGAATCCTGACTCACATAGGACTGGTTCTGCCACTAACTAGCTGTGCGATGTTAGACAAATTATTTTACCTCCTCTTGCCTCAGTGCCTTCATCTGTAAAATGTCTCTTTCTGTGGTTCTAAAATCTAAATCTATGACCCAAAGAGCTTTCCCTAACTCCAACCTCCCTCACTCACCTGCAGCCTGTATTTCCACAAGACAATCAGTCAGTGAGTACCTGGGCAGCCTCTCTGGCTTTTAAAGCAGAGGAATCGAAGAGTCACCCCTGGGCACTGGTGGTACAGAGAGATGGGTCAGAGAAGGAAGAGACTGAAGGAAGGGAGATGAGTGAGACCACTGTTACAATGGTTTGGGCAGGAAATAAAGAGGATCTACACTAGGATGGTGGCAGTGTGATGGGAGGGGAGGAGACATGTGAGACACACATGCATCATTTCTTTATTCTTTCATAAATTCCCTGTTTCAGAGAGTAGCTCCCTCAGCGCTCAGTTTTTATAGTCAAAGCTATGGTTTTTCCAGTAGCGATGTATTGCTGTGAGAGATGGACTATAAGGAAAGTTGAGTGCTTTCAAATTGTGGTTCTTAAGAAGACTTGTGGGAGTCCTTTAGAAAGCAATGAGATCAAATCAATAATTACTTAAAGAAATTAATTCTAACTTTTCATTAGAAGGTCAAATCCTGAAGAAGAAACTTAAGTACTTTGGCCACTTAATGAGAAGAGACAACTCATTGGCCAAAACCCTGATGTCGGGAAAGATTGAAAGGCAAAGGGAAAAGGGGATGGCAGAGGATGAGATGGCTAGATAGTGTCATGGAAACGATGAATGTGAACTTGGATAGACTTTGAGAGACAGTGGAGGACAGAAGCACCTGGCGTGCTGTGGTCCATGAGGTCATGAAGAGTTGGACATAACTGAATGACTGAGCAACAAGTAGCCCATAGAACTGAATACTAGAAAAAAATATTGGATCTGGGAGACAGAAAGATCTGAGTTTGAGTCTGGGCTCTGCTACTAATAAACTCCTTTGGACAAACAGTTACACTTTCCTAACCTCAGCTTCCTTATCTGTAGAGTGGGCACAATGAACTAGATAAGCTCCAAGGTCCTTCCTAATTCTAACATTTTGTAAAAGAGATCTAAGTAGGAGTTAATACTCAGGGAAGCCATCTTGGAATTAATACTCATTCACCTAAGATCAAGAAAGAATAAAACCAGAAGAGGCAGCCCCAGACTGACCATCAGATTCACTTAGGAAAAGTCATGGTGATGGGGGGTGAGGGAATTCTCAGAGTCACATGATGCTATCTGGAGGATCAAAGCAAGACAGGGCCAGGAGTGGACTGTTTTTCAAAGGTTCCCTGAATCATTTGCTCTTCCTGTTCAATGGTTCACAAGGGGATCATTTTAAAGCAGCATTGACTCATGTACAGGGAGGGCCAGAGGCAAAATGGTGGCTCTGTACAACTCCTGGTGAAAAGTGGTATTTGGAATACAAAGACAAAAAGGCCACCAACCCTGCCCTGAAGATGCTTAACGCAGAACCATACAAAAGATATATAAACCCAATAGAAAAAAATCCAGTGAAGACATATAATCATGACTTCAGATTTGGAGGTAGTTTCAGGGGCCATCTAATCCAACCCAAACCCCAAAACACATCCTCCTTGCAAGATACCTGACAAGTGTTCATTTGATTATTTACATTGTTTCAGCAGCAGCTAAGTGACCAAGAGGATAGAGTTCCAGGCCTGGTGTCAGGAAGACCTGCATTCAAATCCAGCCTCAGACTTGCTAGTTGTATGACCTTGGGCTAGTCATTTAATCTATGCTTCAGTTTCCTCATCTGAAAATGGGGAATAATTATAGCGCCTACTTCCTGGAGTTGTGAGAATTAATTGAGATAATATTTTGTAAAAAACCTTATCATAGTTCCTGGTACTATAATTACCATTATTGAAACAAATAAGCAAGAAAGGAAACTATATTAAGTCTCTCTTAACTCTCAGTCACCAATCATCTCGGAGGCAGCCCAGGTCCCTGGAAAATCATCAAAAGATCCCTATGCCCTTAGACTTTGTGGGGAATACCCAGAAGACCTAAATCCATGCCCTTCAATCTCATCATATTGATTGAAGTACTCATCAAATATACACTCAGATCAAGAAACTTCTCAGGAAGATACAATGAGTGGTTAATGTCACGTAGGAGACCTAGGACAAGATCCAGTGTGATTTCTACTAATTTATAACATCGGATAATGCTGAAGATGATAATTTGTGAAGGCAGGAGTTGGGATCAGAGAGTAAGAAATCTTTCTCCTCCTCCTCTTTCTTCCCCTTCGCTTCTCTTGACCTTTGTATTTAAGTAATAGCTCATAAATGGATGTACTCTTCCTTTTTGGTTATTTGTTTAGCTATCCCAGCAGACACCAATGAAAGTCAGTTTCTCTCCTTTTTTTGTCTTTTTGTATTTTATATCTTCAACTGTTGGCTTAGTGCCTGCCAATGGGCCAGGGAGCATTGGATGATGTGACAATGAGACAGCAGGCAGGTACACAGACTCTTTTGGAAGGAGCCAGGCTTAAAGTTTTTTTTTTTTAATTATTCCCTTTCTAGTAGAATGTCATCCTCCAGGCAGAACCTCTCTGGACGGAGGGGGCTCAGTAGGGGGCAAAGGAGACTTGGGAAGGAGTCAGAAGGAAAGATGGAGGGTGAAAGCTGACAGGGCTGGAGCAGCCTGTCTGAGCACTATACAGATCAGAGCAGAATCTTCAAGATGGGCAGGTATTTGGGGACTCAATTTGGATAACAGAAAATATATTGCTGTCTGCTCAAGTTCAAATTAAATATCATGGTAATAAAACACTGGGAATTTCCAGCTCTACAGCATACAGGGAAGTTTTGTTACATAATTAGGATTGTCTGAGGTGAGCTAGAATTTGATTTGTTTGCTACTGTTGCACATCAAGTCTGTAATTATGGCATAATGATAGAGGGGAATACTAGAGGGATTATGGGAGGGAGAGAGGGAGAGACTCACTCCATGTAGACCTCCAAAGGAATCAAGTTATTATCAGCTTGGTAGGGAATATCCTACAGCTACTTTCACAGATTTTTCCCCTTTCCATCACTTTCTCCTTCTGCCACCACATGCTTCCTTACCAATGTCCTACTATTGACCTTACTGCAGAGAGGGTGAAGGAACCTCTTCTGTACCATCCATACCACTTGGGTGAGGATTGTTACATTCTGTATTTATATTAATGAATGAATAAATGAATGAATGAAAACTCATGTGTTAATCTCACACAAGGTACAAAGCATTGTGCTAAGCACAAACCCTGCTCTCAAGGAGTTCACCTTCAAATGGAACCAAATAGCACATATGGGAGCTTTTAGCTACCAGTCCCATGGTTCCAGGGTACAAAGGCCAAGCAGAGGGTAATGAATCCTCTTTAATGTCATTTCCAGTGATAAAATGATAAAATTTTCTAATCTTGATCCATTGACAGTAGCAAGCATGTTGATGGTAAGAACTTTCTTCTCTGCATTTTCAGTAGATTCAGTAGCTCTAGCTCCAGTTATTACAGAGGCAGAGGTCAGAGCACATGGCCATTATCTCCTAAACACATGCAGGAACTTGATGAATACAATTATAAAACACTCTTTATGGAAATAAAGGCTGACCCAAATAATTGAGAAAATATTGATTGCTTATAGGTAGGCCAAGCCAAAGCAATAAAAATTATACTACTCCCTAAGTTAATTGCTTATTCATTGTCACACCGATGAAACTATTAAAGGATTACTTTGTAGAACTGGAAAAAAAATTAATAAAATTCACATCAAAACAAAAAGTGAAAGGAAAGGGGCCTATCCATACCAGATCTCAAAATATACTACAAAACAGCCATCATTAAATGGTTTGTTGCTGGTTAAAAAATAGAGGTTGATTAATAGAAAAGATTAGGAACACAATATTCAAAAGCAAGTAAACACAGTAACCTAATGTTCTTCAAAACCAAAGATCCTAGGAACTGGGATAAAAGACTTACCATTGAACAAAAGGTGCTCAGAAAAATGGAAAGCAGAAATGAGGTTTAGATCAACATCTTACATCATACAGATAAATGCCAAATGGATCGATGACTTTTATGGATGATAAAAGGTCACATCATAAACAAATTAGAAGGACAATGAAAAAAATGTGGATTGACTCTATGAATACGGAGACAGTTCCTGACCAAACGAAGGATAAAGAGGACTACAAAAGATAAAATGGTCAATTTTGATTACATAAATTTTTAAAATTTTTGATAAAAAAGCAAATGAGGCTAAGATTAGAAGGGAAAAGCAGCTCACTAGAGAAACATTTTGACAAAAATGTTTAATGAAGGAGAAAAACAAATCATACTTCCAACCTCCACAATGAGAAGAAAGAAGCTTTTTCTCCATTCTAGCCTGGAACTAAGCTCAAGAAGCATTTTTAAGTATCTTTTATGTACCAGGCACAATGCCAGCTGTTGGAGATACAAAGGCAGTTAATGAAAGATGACTTAGTGAAGATGCATAGGCACTTAACCAAAAAAAGAAAGAAAAAAAGAATGAAGAAGGAGGAAGAGGAGGGAGAGGGGGAGGAAGAGGAGGAAATGAAGAACAGCTACTTCTACCACCATTACTACCACTACTACTATTTTTGAGGAAAGGGTGATCAGACTACAGATTGGTATGCATACCCTTGGTCCCTAAGAAGGCTGAGCAACTCAGAGTAGAATAAAGTTCACTTTAGAAGTTATAAACAAAGATATGTTTAGTTATCTCGTAAATGGTTTAGAACATCTCTTTCTCTTGCTCAAATCCCATCTATCATCTGCCATGGTACATTATCCATTGTACATCCCTGTGGGATGAGCTCATATGGAAGTCTGATTTCTTCACTGTGCCCACTTTCATTTTGCCTACTGTAGCTCACAAACTCTGTGGTTTCCTATTTCCCAGGGAAGTATACCGAGTGACAGAAAATTTGCAGAGGGAAAAGACAGGACTTTTGAAACAGTTGGATTTCTTAAGGTAAGTCTATAGCTGGTGTTCACAATACTGTATTCTAGACAACTCAGTTTGGAAGTACCATTCCAAAGTTACCTTATCTTCTACAATCATAAACCACAGTATGAGGTTTTTTCCTCTTATTTTTTTATTAATCACAAGTAAAAAAAATTAACATTCATTTTATAAAGTTCTGATTCCCAAATTCTCTGTTCTTCCCCTCCTTCCTCTTTGAGAAGGCAAGAAATTTGATATAGATTATTCATGTGCAGTCATGCAAAACATATTTCCACATTAGCCATGTTGCAAAAGAAAACACTGATAAAAAAAACACAAGAAAAATCAAGTTTAAAAGGTACGCTTTGACTCCATCAATTCTTCCTCTGGAGGTGAGTAACATTTTTCTTTATAAGTCCTTCAGAATTGTCTTGGATCATTGTATGGCTAAGTCACTCACAGCATATCACTTCACAATATTGCTGTTGCTTTGTACACAGTACACTACGCTTTGCATCAGCTTATATAAGTCTTTCCAGGTTTTTATGAAAGCATCCTATTCATCATTTCATTTAATATAATAGTATTCCATCATAATTCTTGTCCAATTGTTTCTTAGCTAATGGGCATCCCTTCAATTTCCAATTCTTTGCCCCCAGAAAAGCACTGCTATAGATAGTTTTATACATATAAATTCTTTTCCTTTTTATTTTCTTTTAATCTCTTTTGAGATGGAGATCTAGTAGCAGTATTGCTAGGTCAAGGGGTATGCAGACTCATAATATTGCTTTGTGGTATTTAGTATCTTCTTCTGTTTACTCATATCTTTAGCCTCAGATCTTGATGTCAGATTTAGCACCTCGTCGCATTTTCTCCTACACTCTTGGATGGAATCAAGCTCTATTTGGTCCTGATCTTGCTTCCCTAGCTTTCTACTGCTGGCTTCCAGTTTCCTTAGTATGTCTATACATAGGTTCCTGGAGGGTTTCAATGCCCCCAGATTCAGAGCTCTATGGTTGTCTTTCCCTGATCAGAGCAGTAAGGGGTTTTCTTTTACCCCTGGGGTGTTTTTGATCATGTAATGCCTCCTCTGTGTGTCTGGGACTTCCCCTGACCTGAGGGCTGTTGTGTTCAACTTCTCTTCCCCTGGGGTTTCTACTTTTGCTTCGGTGTCTTTGGGGTCTTGTCGGTCAGGGCTCTATAGACATTGACCCCTGGGGTTTTTATGATAAGGGCAATGCTGTATGGTCCCTGCTGGGGGTTTCTGACCTGCTCACCTTTGCTCATGCTGGTTTTTTGGGCAAGATCCATCTTCCAGCATCTGTAGCTTCTGATTATTTTGGCGTGGTTGTTGTTCTGTGTCACACTGAGTGAGTATATTGTATTTTCTCTGGGATTTTTTAGCCATTGTTCTATCTGGTGCTCTTTTTATATCATTGCTGAAATAAAAATGGAAGAGTTGGATTCCTTTGTACCCTTCATTAGGACATCATGTTTTAAATTCATTTTTATGGGTTAATTATGAAATCTTTCCTTTACTTGAAAGCATAATTGGGCCACAACACCTAGTGTCTGAAATATTCTGAATTTTGAGTAAGTGTTAAATATAATGCATTTCAGATTCGTAACAGTCAGTATATTATTCAAGCCAGTTTAAACAAGGAGTCAATATGGAAGTGAAAAGGCCAGGTTTTAGCAAAATTGGCAGGGAGGGGGTAAACATCGACAACAACTTACTTCTTGGGAAAGCTCTGATTAAAAATAAAACAGAACAAGATGTACAAGGACATCACTTTTGAGCTGTGTGTTATTTGCCTTTGTATTTAGAAGAAATAAGAGGGAAAATTTAGACAAACAAGAAAGAAGGAATAGAAAACCCATGAAAAATACTTAAGAATTTTGGTTTTTTTTTAAATAGCAGAACATTTATACAGAAGTATATCACTGGGGCCTTTTCTGAGTTACTACACAGTTACCAAACTAATCTGAGCTGACAAATTAAAAGCAGAAAACTGAGCCATAGAGTACAGACCTGGAAGACAGACATGGCCACCGAAGTGAGGTGCACTGCTATTGAGAGAAAAGAAGATAATCTGGAAATGACAAAACAGAGGAAAGAGAGAGGAGATGAGAGGCCTCACAAGGAAGTTAAGTTGCACCTATGGAAAGAAGAAGGAAGTAAATACTTTCCTAAAGAAGAAGTATTAATTTTCCAGTGTCGTTTTCCTCTCACTCTGTCTTGCCCTTCTTGCTGCGCATAGCAGACTAATAGGGAGTGACAGAGGAAGCAAGCAGGAGGGATGAGATGTGGTAGCAACAGGAGGTACCACAGACTAGTAGGACCTAGAGAGTCAGAGGATATGGGATACACCTCTTTTTCACTGCACATTTGAATGGAAAATCAGAAGAATCAAAGGGAAAGGAGGAAGCAAGATAGCAAGCAAGGCCAAGGCCCAAAAAGTTGGCCTGAGTTGGCCCTGCCCTTGGCTTATAACCCCATCGCACTGAACTTGTTGTGATGAGAAGCAGTTGGAGGGCCATGCCATCGGTAGGATAGTGAACAAAAACACATTCAATGTTATGGCTTCAATCCCAAGCACATACCTTCTCTTGCGACAAGAAGAGTCTTGTTTTGAATCCGGAGTTCCTAAGTACATAATGATGCCGACACTTGCCATGAGTCCCACACCATCTAGGAAAGGTACTGAATTGTCTCTACTGCTTTATCCACTCAGAGGAGGAGGAATTACAGGAGCAGAAGAGTAAGCAAACTGAACTGTGCCTTTCCTAGAACTCATGGCTTTGGAGCATCCTACATATGATTTGAAGAAACTTCGGGAACCAAACTACGCTGTAACTGTTTTATTATTTATTGCTTATATTTCCACATGGCAATATTAAAATATTAAATACAGTAACTGAGCATTCTTGTCCATTCCTGTAGTAATACATGCTTTAGAAGAAATGATCCACTAAAACTCTACTAACTGCCTAGACAGAGTATAGTTCCTTTACTGGTTATATTTAGATATGTAAGACTCACCACAGATTCTAAGTCTAGTATGAATAGAAAGAAGCTCACAATAGCTCTCTAAAGCAAAACTTTTCAAATAAAATGAGGAGAAACAAAGCATAGAAGTTCAGGATATTAATTATATAGAACTACTTTTAGTGATTAGCAGTTTAGTAACTAGTGGATGTATTCAAAGGTAAACTGCTGAAGCTTAGCAAGTTTTATGGGACTCTACAGAGTATGTAGGGAAAGGTAAGCTATTAAAAGACAATGGATTGATTATCAAAAATTACATAAGCAAATAGTACAAGCTTTTCTTTATTTTACCTAGAGGCAGCAAGGTTTTCATTAATTTTTTCAAGTTAACAATATCTACTCTTCCCATAGATCTTTGTGGTGATGTCAAACTCTAGAAACATTAATTCGGAATAAGGCAGAACTGTAGCCCTGATTCCAGACCACATCACCTTCACATTAACCATCAGCCTCAACCTCCTTACCTTCTTGAACTCTCACCCTGGGACCACCATGGTTTCTGATGACTTTAACCTTCTCTTTCCTGAAATCTTTGTGCTCCATCTCTCTATTTTCTAGCTCTCCTTTCAAGGGTATGGAGAGCTTCAATCTCAGTCCCTTGTCAGGGTCTAGATTTGAAGGCCTTGACCCAGAACCTACTGCTTCAGTAGAAACACAACTTACTTTTCCCTGCTTCAACCAACTCAGAAAGACAAAGATGGCTCAGTACTTTATTTCCATTAAGGGTCTAGGAGCAAGACTTCTGAGGGCCAGGATCCAGCCCAGTACTAGGAACTTAGATACCAGGTGCTGGTAGGAGCCAAGTACATATTCTACTTGTAAAAAACCTTCCGGGTTTGTGTCATCCTTTCCCTTAATGTGCTGAGGCAAAGTTATTTGCACTGATTTTGTGCTTGGTCAGGCCCTTGGGGACCCAAACAGTAGGCCCATGATCAAGTCTCCCTGCTTCTTCTGTCCTGCTCTCCAAGATGTTTAGCGAGGGAACAGTCTTTCCTTATGACGTAACCCTTGAACGTAGGGTCCTACTCCACTGTCCTATGGCTATCAAAGTCCTACAGTTTCCCTTTTCACCTGTGATTCAGTCATCAAGTGATGAAGCAAATCCCAACAAACTTCTCTTACCTACACTCCCTGTCTTCTCATCTCAATCCAACTGTATTCTACTTGATCCCTTAAAGACTGAGAGAAGACAGCTCTGAGAAGATAGAGATCAGAGTGGAGAAGGGTAGAGATTGCTCTTTTTCCATCTTGCTCTCTGGAACCCATCTTTCTGTGCTCAGAAAGCTTCCCCTGAAAGACTCTGTATCTCTGACTAATCTCTCATATACAAGGCAGTTATGGGTCAGGAATAGAATAAGACATACCCTTAGCTCCCCACTTGGATACTCTCAGCCTTCTTTTGCATCACTTAGAAGGTGATTCTTGTTGGTGACTCATTCTTTCAAGAACACCCACGTCGTGAACATTGGCTTCTAGTACTCTCCATTAATTTCCCAAGGAGTTGAGTACCTGGATCACAATCTTCCTCTGTCCCTTAAACCCTGCTCTCGTACTTGTGGATTCCATTGCCATATGGATGTTCCTTCGAACACTCTAGCCTGCTGAACTACTTCCATCATCTGTTGCTTCTCCTTAAGTTATCTACCTACAAGCATGGTCACAATTTAGATCTTGCCCGTAACTGTATTACATTCATGATTGTAAACTTTAAAGTTCTCCCCTCTGGTCATAATACCCTGTCCTTCTCTCTCTCCCTATGCCTCACTTCACTTTTTTTAGAACTTCCAGTTACTCTACTTTTCCCTGTTACGCTAATCCAATCACCCCTTCTCTGACTTCAGTTTCTTCTTTTTACATCCTCTACTCTTGAACCCTGTCACAAATCTTCTACCCATCAACCCCCACCATCTTGTCCTTTCACTAGTCACACCTCCTGTAACCCAAGAGTGCATCCTTCTCTCCCTGTGCTGCCGATGGAGCCTGGAGAACATCCCATAACTGTGTCAACTGGGTCTACTACAAATTTATATTATTTATCCTCAGCTGAGACCTCACTGCTGCCTGGCAATCCTTTTATTCTTCCTGCCTTGACTCTTGTTTTTCACACCTTGTGAAATGACTATTTGAAGTCTTGTCTTCTCTCCTCAGACCCTCTAGACGACTACTTCCCTCATCAGAGGAACTTTCTTCTTACTTCTCTGAAAAAATTGAGGTCATCTGCCATCTATTATAGAAGGCCATCCTTCTATACTTTATTCCTCAAACTCCCTCTACATCATCCCTAGCCTGTTCTCCTTTGTTCTAGACTCTAAAAGAGAAATGACCCCTTTTCCATGTCAAGACCAACATCTGTAACTGCCCTTGTTTCCAAACCCTCCTGTCTTTCTTCCAGGAACTTGTCCTTTCGCTTGTTCTCATTCATTTTCATTCTCTTTCCCTTACCCTCACCTTCTCTCTTTCCTCTCACTTCCTCCCTTTCTTCTCCTCTTCTCCTCCCTCTTTCTTTCTTTTTTCTCCCTTCCTCCTACCACCAACACCCCCTTCAGATTTTCTTACCAACTGACAACTTTCCTGCTGCTACAAGCATGCCCAGGTCTCCCCATACTTAAAAACTTTCATTTAACCTTGATGTTCCCTCAAGTCATCATTGTCTTACATCTCCTCTCTCTAATTGTTGTTTCCTGCCAAAAACCGACTTTCTGTTTTCTCTGTCCTCCATGTGGTGGTCATGGGCTGTCTCCTTTATATTCCCCAGCATATAGCACAGTATAAAGATTTGTTGAGTTGAGCTTCTCCCTTGGATCACAGCCATCTGGGGAAACTAATCCCTAGTAAGAATTCTCAAAAGCTCTGGTGATTCTCATGAGCAAAGTGATCCAGATAATCAGGGGTCCCCAACCTGGAAGACAAGAAATTTGTCAAGGGAATACAAGGAATATTTGGTAATTCTTTTTATTTATTTGTTCAAAGCTTTAGTCAATTCTAGGATTGATTTAATTTCATCTTGAATATGGGGAACAGAAATGTTTGCTGAAGGCCAAGGGACATAAGCATCCAAGAAGAGTAGTAATCCCTAATCTCACTCATCCCTACTCCCTCTTCCTCACAAGAAGACCACAAGTAAACCATCCTCTAGCTCCCAATCCCCAGAAGAAGAGTCCTACAGTCTCTTGCCTTCTCTGTCTCTCAGGGGCCAAAAGGATGGCATAAGAAATGGTCAGAATAAGTCAATCCTGTGAACAAGTTTCATACATGACTTGATTTCTCTTTGCTTCATTTCTCCTTCTGTCTTTCAGGGAAAAGAACAAGCATCTACAGGATGAACGGGACATATGTTTGCAGGTAATATATCAAGGCCACTTTCCCCAGGGAAGGGGCAACAAGGGATTGGGCCATCTAGGAAATGAGTTACATTCTCTACATGGCCTAACAAACTCCAAATCCTAGTGAAGAG
Source organism: Potorous gilbertii (assembly GCA_028658325.1). Taxonomy (NCBI): domain Eukaryota; kingdom Metazoa; phylum Chordata; class Mammalia; order Diprotodontia; family Potoroidae; genus Potorous; species Potorous gilbertii. The sequence goes on from CM053770.1 coordinate 160,017,940, forward strand.
AATTATGTTAGATACTTTGGACTATTCAGGAAGGACACTATTAAAAAAAGTCTGAGGAACTAACCAACTCTGCTGTAACACGGTCCTTAGTCAGACACATGTTAGAAGAACCAGAGATGTTTATCCTGGAGAAGTCTTCAAAAGGGAATATGATCACTGTTTTTAAGTATTTGAAGGGCTGTCATGTGGAAAAGTAAAGGACTGGACTCATTCTGTTTGCTACAAGAGCATGAGATTTGCAGAGAGATTTAAAGGTTCACATAACCAAGACTTGCAGCCAAGTAGAGCTATCCCAAAGTGAAACGGGCTGCCTCAGCAGGTAGTGCATTCCTCTTAACTAGAAGTCTTCAGTCAAAAGCTGGATAACCATCTATTGGGTCTGGTGAAGAGGGCATTGTCAGTCAGGTGCAGTTTGAACTAGATGGCCTTGGAGGCCCTTCTTATCCTGATGTATTCTGTGCTTCTATGACTGTATGTCCCCAAACAGCACAAAGTGCTAAACTGACCCTGAAGCTTCCCCTTTTGATCTTAGCTCCTATTCAGCTCTCTGTGAAGATGATGCCAGGACATCTGCAAACATACACCTTAGTGAGGGAAGATAGGAAGGGGGCCTGGGGTAGCTTCACATAGACTTTCTTCCTTGCAAGTAGTGAAGTCATCCCACCTTGCCTTTGTTGTGTGACCTGAGGCAAATCATCATTCAACCTCTTCAATTTATGTTCTGCTGTAACATAAAGGAGAATATTCTCCAGTCTACTTCCTACTTTACTGGGAGGTTATAAGTTGAGATACTTAGAAGAAGGCACAGGCTCATAGGATTTATTAGATCTGGGATGGGCTTTCAACATCATCCAGTCTGGGGGTTCTTAACCATTTTTTTTTGTCATAGACTTGTTTGGTAGTGTGGTAAGATCTATGGACCCTTCTCAGAATCATGTTTTTAAACATATAAAATAAAATATATAGAATTACAAAAGAAAAAATATTAAATTGAAATGCATTTGTCAAAATATAAAAAAAAAATCACCAAGTTTACAGCCTACAGGTTAAGAACCTACTGACTGAGGGCAGCTAGGTGGCCCAGTAGATAGAGTACCAGCTGTGGAATCTGGAGGGCCTAAGTTAAAAATGCATCTCTGATACTTATTAGCTGTATGACCCTGGGCAAGTTATTTAATCCTATTGCCACCAAAAAAGAGAGAAAAAGAGGAAGGAAGGAAGGAGAGGAGGAAGAGAGGAAGGAAGAAGGGAGGGAGCGAGGGAAGAGAGGAGGGGAGGGAGAGAGAGAAAGAGAGAAGAGAGAGAGAGAGAGAAAGAAAGAAAGAAAGAAACCCATTGATTGATCCAGCTCCTTTAGTTAAAGAGACTGAGGTCAAGTGATTTGTCTAGACTTGCAGAGCCAGGAATTAACTCCTCTCTCCTAACTTGGAATCCAGTGTCCTTTCCCATCACATTGCCTCTCAAGTCAAGGGAGGAGGTTTAGGGCCTCTTCCATGCCATCTATTATCCACATGAGTTTGGGCTAGCTTTGTAACCCTTCAGAGCCTCACTTTCCTCATCTGTAAAATGGGAATAGTAGTCTACTTCTTGGGTTGTTGTGAGGATCAGAGGAAACAACATATGTTAGAGTGCTATTTAAATATGAGCTATTATTATAAAGCAGCTCTGCTTTGAGTCTTGTCCAAGGTGGTTTAATTGGAAAAGATCTCATTAGAATTCTGTTTCTTTTGTACAGCAGACCTGCAGCACGTTTGTGCCCCTTCTTGGCTCTCATTGCCAAGGGTCTGGCATCAACATATTTATGTTCCAGTTGCATAATAAAGGTGTTAATAATTAAAGTAACAGAGAATTTGTTTTAAGACTTCAGACTAAAAGTGACCCTGATACCCTGTTCCCTCCCCCTGCCTGTGGGACTCAGGATTGTTTAAAAAGGGAAAAGGGATTATGATCTCAAGTGAAGGACTTGGGAAAAAAGTAAGTGCAAATAATCTTTATGCCAAATAATAATTAAGGATTCATTGGGAAGTCATCATATCTTCAGGCACCTGGGAAGCAGCAGCACATCCTCTTCCCCCATTAAACTGTGTTTGGGAAACATAAGGTTAGCTAATTAACATGAAATTCTTTCTGTTATGTGATGTGATCCTGCTTCCTCCCCACCCCCAAGACTTCTGTTAGGGGACATTGACAAACAGAGCATAAGGTGCCCCTCCCTTTCCACCAACACCATCTTCAAATCCTTTCTTATCCATAGGAAGGAAGCAGAATAAAGGTTAAGTGACGAGTTGAAATTTCTCCTTTTTTCATTCATGTTGGAATTTGGAGATAAGAAGGGAGAAAAGCTTTTATCAGTAGCATAGACTGGTTGACATTTATATGTATGTGATTTTAGAAGAAAGGGCAACTTGACCAAAAATACTTTTCCGGTTTCACACCTAAAGTCTTACTATTAGCAATTTATACGATGAGAAGGCCACAGAATCTAAAGCACTTCAGAGGTCATGTAGTCTGTCTTCACTTCACCAAGAATAGCCTTTGCAAAATCTTTGACAAGAAAATCATCTAATTTCTGAGTGAAGTTGGTTCCTCCTGGACTATCATTTTGCCCGACCTCCACCACTTCTTAGATGAAGAAACAAGTTCAGATAGGTAGGGGAACTTGGCCGAAGTCACACTGACACTGTGAATAATGAGACTGGAACAAGAAACACAGAATCTCTGAGGCAGAAGGAAGTTGAGAGACCATCTAGTCCCAGCCACACCTGACCAATAGCCCCTCCAAACAACATTTTCAGAAATAGTCATTCAATCTTTCTAAAGCTATCTACTAAGAAGGAACCCCCAGCTCTGAGAAAGCTTGGCTAGCTTCCCTTGTTAGGAAGTTGTCTAAACATTCCTCTCATCATCTCCTGTCCATTGCTGCTGTCTGCCCTCTGGGGCTAAGCAGAACGCATCCAGTCTGTCTTCCATGGGAAAGCCTTTTACAGACTGGAAGACAACTATCATTTCCCTCCTCAGTCTTTATTTTTTTCCTATTCCAAGCTAAATATCCTTAGTTAATTCATTCAAGAAATTTTTAATTGTCCACAATGTGCTGGGCACTGTCTAAAGATGCAAAGATAAAAATGAAATAATCTTTTCCCTTAAGGATCTTTCCAATGTACAGCTACATAGATAAGTTTATGTATACATACTTACTTACGCACTTCCACACTGAGACACAAATTAAATACACAGCAATGGGCAGCGAGGTGGTACAGTAGGTAGAATGCTGGGCCTGGCATTCTGTCAGGACGACTCATCTTCATGAGTTCAGGCTGACCTCAGACAATTACTTACCAGCTGTACTACCCTGGGCAAGTCACTTCAGTTTCCTCATCTATAAAATGAGAAGGAAATGGCAAACTGCTCCAGAATCTTGCCCAGAAAACCTCAAATGCGATCAACAGAGTGATGTAATTGAAATAATTGAACAACAGCAGCAAATTTCAGGGAAAAGGGCATGAGACTAGACAGGATTCCCAAGCTGAACTGAGGATTTTGAGTGAACTGAGGCAAGAGAGCATTCAAGCCATAAAAGGAATGTTGGAGGATGGTGATACCTGGGGAAAGCCAGAGGAAAGAGATGGCTTGTCAGATATAGGGATTAGCATTGATTGGGCACCTACTATGTGCCAGGCACTGTTCTATGTGCTTTTCACAAAAATGATCTCATCTGATCCTCATAACATCCCTGCAAGGTAGGTGCTATTAGTATCCTCAAAACACTTGTCCAGGGTCACATCAACTAGTAAATATCTAGGGTCAGATCTGAACTTAAGTCTTCCTGACTCCAGGCCCAGCACTCTATCCACTGCATCACCAGCTGCCTCTGCTTGCTACAGTAAGTAGCTCAGTATGGGTGGAAAACTAAGTAATATGCCAAAGGAAGAGTAATATGCAAAAATTCTAGAGAGGTTAGATTCAGATTGCAAAGATATTTATAAATCAAACAGAAGAATTTGTAATTCCATCCCAGAAACAATAGGGAGCCACCCAAGTTTCTTGAGAAGGGGAGAGCTATGACAAGTGCTTGAGGAATATAAACTAGACAGTCATGTGGTTGATGGGCTGGGGAGTTGGGGGGGGTTGGGAGATAATTTAAAAGGCTATTGCAATAATTCAGATCAGTAAAAAGAACCTGAAAGGGGGGAAGAAGTGTGTGCCATGAAATGGAGATAAGGATTTAGATGCAACAGGTATTAGTAAACTGATTGGGTGTGGGAAATATCAGATAGGAAAATGTCAAGGATGTGAACCTGGGTAACTGGCATGATAGTCCTACCTTCAATTAAACTAAGGAAGATAAAAAGAGGGGAGGATTTCAGTAGAAAGATAATGAGTTCTCACTGGAAAATGTTGAGTTGGAGATGCTTATGGGATCTCCAGTTGGAAATGACCATTAAGTAGTTGATGGTGCAGGTCTAGGCTATATACATAGATCTGAGAGTCAGGAGAGCTTCTAATTCATTTTTTAATTCTGTGGTTGAGCCCTACTGTCTACTTTGCTGTAGCCCCCAAACCAAACACAATTCCACATTCCTATATCTCTATCTCCTGCATACAGTAGAGTGGAAGGCAGGATTGGGTTCTCTCCCTTTTTGTTTTTTTACCATAAAATGGTGGGATGAGGTCAGGAGCAAGTGTGCTGGTAGGTACTACCACAGCAGCTTGAGAATTGTTGAGCACAAATACATGGCTCTTTGTGATCCTTCTCTAGGTATTCACTGAGCATTCCCCCCAGTTTCATTTAGTTATTTTTTTCTTTTGCTAATTACAAGGGCCATTCCCTGACAACTCCTTAAAGAGGCCAGTTCACTCAATGGGCATTACCTCCCTCTGTGTGAATAGTTGAAAAAGTCAAAGTGCCCCACTGCATCCTGGGCTGTCTCCAGGTATCTGGATGAATATATGGTCACTGGATCCTTGTGACTCAGGAGAAGAAAGTGAAGCTAGTGACCTTGCACAGTCCTCCCTCACTCAAAACAAAGTCTAGTGCAGGTCATGTCATTATTTCTCTGGTGGCATTTTCTTCATTTTCTTTGAAAATGAAGGACTAACACAACAGCTGAGCATCCCTTTGATAATAATGTTGTAAATTTTACCACAAAAAAAATTCAAGTCTAGTTGTAGACTCCACCCTCTTTCTTCCCCTTTCCAGTTCTGTTGATATCTTCCATTTCTTTATGCTTTTTCAAAGATTATTGACAGTAGCTCAACAGTTAAAACCACCAATTTTTTTCAGTGTCTTTTAAGATAGTTTGTCTGAGTCTAGTGACCTGAACTCATCGAGGGCTGAAAAGTATTCTTTTATTATTTCTTTATTTATCTTGGATTTTTAATCATTTTTGTTCTGGTCTTTCCAGTCCAAAATTTTATTTCCAAAGAGAAAATAGAAGCATAATTATAATTAATTCTCTCTTTTTTAATTTATTTATTTTTAGTTTTCAGTTTCAAATTTTCTCTCCATCTCTCCCCTTTGCCCAACCCAAGAAATGGTGTTCCAATTATCTCTTTCCCCAATCTGCCCTCCCTTCTATCACATCTCTCCCTTCTTTCATCCCTTTCCCCTCTATTTTCTTGTAGGGCAAGATAGATTTCTACATCCCTTTGCCTGTAAATGTCATGTTTTCCAGTTGCATGTAAAAATCGTTTTTAACATTCAATTTTAAAACTTTGAGTTCCAATTTCTCTCCCTTCCTCCTTCCCCACCCATCCCCACTGAGAAGGCACACAATTTGATATAAGTTTTATACATGTGTAGTCAAGCAAAATACTTCCATAATAGTCATGATGTAAAAGACTAAATATATTTTCCTCCATTCTATCCTGCCCCCCATTTATTATATTCTCTTTTGACCCTGTCCCTCCTCAGAAGAATTTACTTGTAATTACTGCCTCCTCCCATGTGCCCTCCCTTCTATCAACCTCCCAGCCCCCGCTTATTCCCTTCCCCCCTACTTTCCTGTAGTGCAATAGAGGTTCATACCAAATTGAGTGTGCATGTTATTTCTACCATAAGCCAAATCCAATGAGAGTAAGGTTCATTCTTTCCCTCTCACCTACCACCTCTTCCCCTCTATTGAAAAAGCTTTTTCTTGCCTCTTTTATGCGAAATAATTTACTCCATTCTATTTCTCCCTTTCTCTTTCTCCCAATATATTCCTTCTCTCACCCCTTATTTTTATTATTTTAGATATCATCCCTTCATATTCAACTCACTCTTTGCACTCTCTCTCTATATGTATATAATCCCTCCAACTTCCTTAATACTCAGAAAAGTCTCAAGAGGTACAAATATTATCTATGTAGGAATTTTACAGTTCAACTTTAGTAAATCCCTTATAATTTATCTTTCTTGATTACCTTTTCATACTTCCTTGTGTTTGAAAGTCAAAGTTTCTATTCAGCTCAGGTCTTTTCATCAAGAATGCCTGAAAATCCTCTATTTCATTGAATGACCATTTTTTCCCCTGAAGTGTTAGACTCAGTTTTGCTGGGTAGATGATTCTTGGTTTTAATTCTAGCTCCTTTGACCTCTGGAATATCATATTCCAAGCCCTCTGATCCCTTAATGTAGAAGCTGCTAGATCTTGTGTTATCCTGATTGTGTTTCCATAATACTTTTCTTTCTGGCTGCTTGCAGTATTTTCTCCTTGACCTGGGAGCTCTAGAATTTGGCTACAGTATTCCTTGGAGCAGCTAGGTGGTGCAATAGATAGAACTCCAGTGCAGGAGTCAGGAGAACCTGAGTTCAAATCTCACCTCAGACACTTGACACTCACTAGCTGTGTAACCTTGGGTAAGTCACTTAACCCTAACTGCCTCATCCTGGGTCATCTCCAGTCTTCCTGATGAATATCTGGTCACTGGATTCACATGGCTCTGGAGGAGAAGTGAGGCTGGTAATCTGTACAGCCTTCCCTCACTCAAAACAAAGTCAAGTGCAAGTCATGTCATTGTTTCTCTGATGGCATGGTCTTCTTCAGCAACGAAGGACGAACACACAATATTCCTAGAAATTTTCCTTTTGGGATCTCATTCAGAAGGTGATTGATGGATTCTTTCAATATTTATTTTACCCTCTAGTTCTAGAATATCAGGGCAGTTTTCCTTGATAATTTCTTAAAAATGATGTCTAGGCTCATTTTTTGATCATGGCTTTCAGGTCATCTATTTTCCAGGTCAGTTGTTTTTCTGATGAGATATTTCACATTGTCTATTATTTTTTTCATTCCTTTGGTTTTGTTTCATAATTTCTTGATTTTTCATAAAGTCATTAGCTTCTGTCTGCTCCATTCTAATCTTTAAGGAATTTTTCCTCAGTGAGCTTTTGGACCACCTTTTCCATCTGGCCAATTCTGCTTTTTAAGACATTCTTTTCCTCATTGGCTTTTTGACCTTCTTTTGCCATTTGGATTAGTCTTTTTTTTTAAGATACTATTTTCTTCAGCATTTTTGGGTCCCCTTTAGCAAGCAGTTGACTTGTTTTTCATGATTTTCTTGCATCACTTTCATTTCTCTTCCCAATTTTTGCTCTACTTCTCTTATTTAATTTTAAAATCCTTCTTGAGCTCTTCCATGGCCTGAGACCAATTAACATTTGTCTTGGAGGCTTTGGAAGTAGGAGCTTTGACTTTATTGTCTTATTCTGGTGCCATGTTTTGGTCTTCCTTGTCACCCAAGTAAGATTCTATAGTCTGATTCTTTTTCCAGTTTTTGCTCATGAGTCCTCCATTTATTTGACTTTTGAGCTCTTTGTCAAGGTAATTCTCTGCTTCCAGTGGGGGTGAGGGGAGTGTACTGTCAGCTCCTTGATCTCCCAACAACTTGTGGGCCTAGAGCTCCAGAAACAGCCACTGCCTCTGTCCCTGTTGCTGCTGTTGCAGGCTCCTTTACCCCCTCTGCAGCCTTGGGCCTGGGGCCAGACCACTCTACTCTCTCACACAGGTCTAACAGGTTTTTCCCACTGACCTTCCAATATGTCTTCAGTGTTTTGGGGTTGTGAAGTCTGGAAACCATCACAGGTGCCACAGATTCAGTCCCCCGAGGCCTGCTCAGGTCCCATCTCTGCTGGTGTGGCCTACACTGGACTGTGCTCTGCTCCCAGCATGGTGTAATAGACACTTCCCATCAGCCTTCTAGGTTGTCTTGGGCTGGAGATTTGCTTCACTCCATCATTCTGTGGGTTCTACAGCTCCAGAATTTATTTAGAGTCATTTTTACAGGTCTTTGACTAGGCTTGGGGGAGAGTTCTAGCAAGTCCCAGCTTGTAGTCTGCCATCTTGGCTCTGCCCAAAAATTATAATTAATTCTTGCTTCTTTCAAAAGTCCATTATCATTTCCCTTTCCACTTGAGTAGGAGTTCTTTCCCTTTTTTGATTCTTCCTTAAAAAAATGAAACTTAAAAAAAGAACTTTTAAAATAGTTTCCTTACCAATTCATTCTGGGCCTTAGAGTTCCTGACACTATACCATGTTGTTTCATTCATTCTTCCTGACCTACCCCTACAGCCTCTCCTATAGATATCCTTTTAAAAGTCTAAGTTATGAATAGTTTCTCATTTTCTTAAGAATTTCCTTCTTCAGAGTTTCCCATCTTTCTTGAGTTGATTTTCCCTATGCAATTTTGTTGATAGCATCTTGCCCACTTATTTGCTGAATCCTTTGAAATTTGTTCTCCAAAAATCTAGGGTGCATGTCAAGCTACTCTTTTCTTTCTTTTCCTTCTATATCCCAAATTCTAAGATGGAGTGACCATTCTCCCTCAAGGATCCATCATTATCCCAGCAACCAATTCCTGGAGAAAAGTCAGAAGTTTTCGACAGTTTTCTTGCATTATTTCTTACATTCCAAGTTCAGGTCTTTTTGATTTGTGTTTTTCTAGGAGATCTGTGATCTTTTAAATATCTCTGTATATTCTGTCTTCAAAATCAATATGTTTTGCTTATAAAAAGAAACTATGTTCTTTTAACATTTTTGCTTTTTACTTCTCTTATTGCAGATTTACCTTATCTTCTGTATATTTATATTCCCAATTGTTATGTCTTTTGTATCTTTGAAGAAATGTGTCACAATTTATTCAAAATTTTCCATTTTTTCTGACATTTCTTCCATGAAGACTGTAAGTTTTGCTTTAATGATTCTTATTCTCTCTTGAACCATTTGGGAATATCCTACTGGGGATCTATGTCCTCTTGGAAATGTATAAGATTTATTTTCCTTTGCCTCAAAATATTTATTTAAAGGCATTTTTACTCATTTGGATGACTTGGAGGTCATCTTTCCTCCTGCTACTCTCTTCCCTGTTCATTTATCTTCTTGTTCTGTTGTCTTACTCCTAAGAACTTGGGTACATTCAGTCATTTTTTCCTTTTATTCTCCTATTGCTTACTTTCTGACTCTTTCTCCTTTGAGGCAGACAATTATAGGACCTCAAAACTGTCTCAGCTTTTTCCTATGTTGGGGAATATACTTTTCATTTGACTCACCCCCTTTACCCAGTGATTTCTGTGGGTAGGGAAAATTGGCCTCCACTAGATGCCAATCCCCTTTCCTTCAGTTCTGAAGCAGCACCCCTCTCCACCCCCCCACTCCCCCAACACACATACACATACATGTTGGTGTCCTTCTCCTGGTCCCTCTTTAGTTCTGTGACTGAGTGCTCCATTCTCCTATATCCCCACCTATGCCTCATAGTGGAATGGGAGACAGAGTTGAGGTCTTCTGCTTTCTGTCACAAAATCCTGGTTTAATTGATGCTGCCCTGCCAGCATGTCAGGTTGCTGTAGAAGGTAATACTGACTAAGCACACTAGGGGTTAGGGATTTTCTTTTCAGTTTCTAATCCATCAGATTTTTATTTTGTTGAGACTCTTTTTATCTTAACTTTTGGAGACAATTGCTATTATTTTACCTCTTATGCAAAATTCTTATTTTGAGGAGCCTTACCTTTCTCTTCTTTTCTTTCCTATCTCCTAACCTTTTGATACAGATTATTCTCTTCTGATACTTTTTCTTCTTTTTAAATTGCCAGGCTTTTCTTTCATTTTTTTTTTTTAAAGAAACACTTCATTAGGCATAACAGCATAAAGAGTGAAAAGGTATTCCTTGAAACCTTTGGATTCTCATTTGGTAGAGAGATCATCCTTCTCTTTGAAAAAAGTTACTTGACTATGGTAAAATGACAAGAATCGTGGCATCAGTATAAGTCATTATAAATTCTCCTTGCTATCCTTTCTTACTGGAATGAAGTTCTTTAGTCTTCTGTCTCTCTTTTTGTCAGTTTCTATAGTCAACTCCAGTTGTGAGCTATTTTGGCAAAAAATGACTGTTGGCTCACCAACTGAGATTTCCTAAGGTCCAAGTCAGGAAAAGAATTCGTTTTTGGTTAAGGATCTTATTCTTTCTTACCCTCTTTAAAATGCAAATACTTTCTAATCTCTATATTATGAATGAATTTATAGGATAGGGTGACAAGAATGAAGAAGTAGCATAAGGACAAGAGGCCTAACATTGAAGAATATATTAAAGGGGGAAAAAAGAATAGAAAAGGGGGACATTAGGACAAGTACAATCTACCACATAGTAGGCCATGTGGCCGGTCTAAAATAGCGTAAACACTTTCAGGAGTTTGGGACAAACTCAAAGACTCTGACCTCAAGAGCTTTCTTTGTTTCCATAGAAAGATAAAGCAGCAACCACATCAAAAGCAATCTGGAAGCAAAGATCTGGCTCTATCATAGGAAAATATGTGGATGGAAAAGGTATCCCTCGACGGTAAGTACCATGTATGAAAATGGACGAATCCTGGTCCCAGTCATATAACTTCAATGGTCCTCAGTGTTTTTCATCAGGAAAATGATGAAATTGAACTAAATACTGAGTATTGTACAGTGGAAAGAATGCTGGATTTTAGGTCAGAAAACTGTTCATAACTTGACTTTGCAATTTACTAGCTCTGTGGATTTGGGCAACCTATTAAAACTCTCTCAAATTCATGTACAAATGGAGAGAGTTAGACTAAATGACCCCTAAAAGATACTTTCTATCTATAAATCATTGATTCTACTATTCTTTCAACTTTATCAATTTATATATTGTATGCTTCAAAACCTACTAGGATGTAAGCTTCTTGAGAACAAGTATTATATCATTTTTGTCTTTGTATTTATTCCCAACGTTTGGAACATGTTTTGAACATGCTAGTTGCTTAAAATATTTGTTTAAATTGAATTGAATTAACTTTTATGGATGTTAGTTTTCTCAAATATAAAATGGGAATAAAAATGTCTATTCCATATAGATCACAAAGTTGATGATCAGGATCAATTAAGATAACACATATTGTAATTGTAAATGTAACCTATGATTAAAATATAATGCCTTAATATATTAAATATGTTATATTGTAAAAGTAAGCTAAGATACCATCGTCATTATCATTTTGATAGACTAGTCCCCTAGTGGTGTGGCACTGTTTACCACCTGTGATCATTCCTTGACTCTCATTTTCAATATCATTCATAACTCACTCAGAATTATGTGATATGATAGCCAGAGTGGAGAGGTGGTTAGCAGAAATAATTGACCTCCTGTCTAACCTAATGAGTAAATACGTGTCCATGATGCTGTTGCACAAAATTTCTGCTGCTATTTCCTCATGTTGTAGAAGAGTTCCTTGAACACTGAGCAGATGTCCAGCTGGGTTTTATGATAGTCATACTCTACTTTATACCTTGAAGAAGAAAACAGACAATGAAGTAACTAAACAGGGGAATATGGTGCAATACAATATGATAAAACATTCATTGACCACCTACTATGTGCTAGGCATTGTGCTAACCATTGGGGATACAAATAAAAAAAGAGGTTGTCACTGTCCTCAAAGAACATACACTCTAATGGGGAAAGAAAAGTAGAGAGTACCCTGAACAGGGTTGTTATGATGATGGTGGAATTAAAACCAAGCTCAGCAGCTGGTGGCAAATGAAGATTGCTGGGATTTTGAACCATTCTTAAAGGGAGGCTATGGGAGGAGTTTTTCCTCAGCCTTTCAGCCTTCCAATGGAAGGTAGAAGCAACTGAGTTCTCAATGAATTATGATTCCAAAGCTGAAGCAATCTTCATGATGATGAGCTTCCTGGGGATAAGTTTGTCCTGGAGATGGAATTGTAAGGGAAGGACGTAATGACCATACAAGTATCCAAACCAACTCATGGGAAATAATGTGGAGAATGGAGAAAGAAAAGAGAATTATGAACAGGAAGGAAAGAGGAGGTGGAGAAGCTAGGGAAAGAAGGAGAAAAGAGATAGAAGAGACATAGTAATAGCATTTTCTTGATCCGAAGATAGCCTTCCCCTCAAGAAAATCTGTCCTGCATAAAATCTGACTGCACCCATTTCCGGGGCGGAGCCAAGATGGCGGAGTAGAAGGACACACATTTGGTATCTCCGAACCCACAGCCCATGGATTTCCTCTGGAAGGAGCTTCCAACAAATTCTGGAGCAGTGGAAGCCGCACAGCAACACAGTGAGGGAGATTTCCGTTCCAGAGAGCCTTGAAGAGCCGATCCCAAAGGTCCATTGCGCCCCGGATGGGAGCGGAGCCCTCCCCTGCCCTGCCCTGGCCGTGCGTCACTGAGAGGAGCGGGCAGATCCAAGCAGGCATCGGGGACAGAAACTCCAGCGGCTGCGAGGGTCCCTCCACCCATGGACTCGCTGGTCAGTGAGAGAGACGGGCTGAGAGGGGAGCAGGGTGTCTCCGGGACTCGGGCCCCCTCAGGAGGCGGCAGCAGAGGCAGAGGCAGAAGCAGCAGTGGCCAGAGGCTCCCAGAGCAGGCAGGAGCTCCACCACAGCTCCATTACAGAAGGTCTCTGCATAAACTCCCTGAGGGAACTGAGCCTGGGAGGCGTCCCTGCCCCCACCTGAGCACCAGCAGATAAGCTCCCATTGAATAGCAGCCAGGCCTGCCACCAAAAGCCCTGAGGCTGGGGAGCAGCATTTGAATCTCAGACCCCAAGCACTAGCTGGGCGGACCTAGGCCAGGGTGGAGAGGACTCTCAGAAATCAAGTAACTGGCTGGGAAAATGCCCAGAAAAGGGAAAAAAACAAGATCATAGGAGGTTACTTTCTTGGGGAA
>CM053770.1:160031618-160063611 GCA_028658325.1 Potorous gilbertii
AAAAGAAATCAAGGTAAACGGTGAGAGAGAAATGTAGTGGGAGGAGAGAGGGTGAAATGAAATGGGGTAAATTATCTCTCATAGAAGAGGCAGGCAGGAGACTTCTTAGTGGAGGGAAAAAGAGGAGAACTGAGGAAAAAAAACATGAAGTTTATAAAATCTGACTGCCACCTATAATCAGTGTTAGTTTTCAGAAGTTTTATAAAAGTTCTTAAAAATCTTATCATTTGAACTGCAGCTTTGGTTTGAAGTAGCCTATGTTTAGACCAAAGGTAGCATCCCTTTATATAACATTTTAGTTTATAATACTGATTTTGTTCATCCTTTGCTCTCAAAGAAAGCCAACGACATCCCAAGAGTGACATCTTGACTTGCTTCTGAATTGGAAATAAGTGTGGGAGAGCTGTACAAAGTCATCAGCCTCACGCTGTCCCCCAGAGTCAGGAGAACAACAGATCATCATCCTCATCATATCAACATTATCCTCATCATCCTAGCCACCATTTATATAGTACTGTAACATTTGTAAAATATTGTACAATTTCAGTGCTTACAATAACCCTGAGAGGTATGAGTTATAATTATCTCCATTTTATAGATGAGGAAACTGAGGCAGACAGATTAAGTGACAACCTACCTCTCAGGGTTGTGAGGATCATGAGATAATTAAATATAAATAGCATAGCACCTGACACATAGTAAGTGCTACATAAATGTTAGCTACTATTATTGCTGTCCAGTATTGCACAACTAGTAAGTGTCCGAGGCTGGATTTAAACTCAAGTTTTCCTGAGTCCAAATCCAGTGTTCTGGCCACAGCATGGAGTGGGTGACGGACCTGAAAGAGCACTGAATTAGCATCAGAGGACTGGAGTTCAGAGTCTAATGCTGCTTACTTTCTTACCTACATATCTTTGATAAAATCACTTACTCTCTCCTGCCCTCAATTTCATAATTCATGGAATAAAGGAGGGGGACCTTCTGATCTCTGAGGAGTCTTCTAGCCCTCAACTCTGATTTTCACAGTAGTAGCAATAACATAATAACCCTGGACAATGTAAGCAGGTCAGATATCATCTCCCTTTTACAGATAAGCCTTAAATTACCTGCACAGGATTGCAAGCCATAGACAGAATGTGAAACCAAACTCTAGCCCAGTGGAGTGGAAAATGATCCAGATTTGAAGTCAGAAGACCCTGATTTGAAACCTGTCTCTGTTATTTACTCGTTATCTGGTCTTGGGTTAAATGCTTTCATTTCTCTGAGCCACAGTTTCTTCATCTGTAAAATGTAAGAATTAGATTTAAAACTGCAAGGTCCCTTGTAGTTTTAAATCTAAATGAACCCATGTGAACCCTAACTTTTTACAGGAATATGAGAAGTAGAAGAAATAAAGCAGATTAGAAATTGCACTTGACTGAAGTTCCATCATCCGTCAGATAAAAGACTGTGTTCAATCATTACAGGGAGGGCAGAGGAAAGGAGGAGGTTCATTAAATAACCCAATGGAATCTCCAGTTCTGAACCTCTTAAAAGTGAAAGCAGGGCAAGGGCATGACACATAATTCCAGTGAGTCATCTTTAATTAACTCAAAGGTAACCTATTTTGCTGCTATTGGCATACAGTGTGACTGAACTTGATTCCCTGAAGGACTGGCTCATTGCTTATCCACAAAGGAAGTCATCCAATGACTTTTTCTTTTTGCCAAAACTTTTTTCCCCCCAGTCACATAGAACAGCAAAATATATACAGAGAGCTAGAAGGAAACAATCTAACTTAAGTGCTCTAAATTATGAGGAATCATGCAGTGTAGAGCCAACCTAATGGAGCAGAAATCTAAAATCCTAGAATCCAGAACACTGAATTCTAGTTGTCCCAGTGCAACTAACTGGTTGTGTGATGTGGAACAAATAGCTTCATCTATCAGGGTCTTGGTTTGATCACATGAGAAACAAGAGGGATCTGTTAGGCATTACAATAAACATTTCCTAAATGCCTAATTTGAGCAAGGCAGTATGCAAGGCTCAACATTTCAGAAGATATTGTTTTGGAAGTTATATCAGCAAGGACCCTGAAATGTACAAGAGGGCTTCCTGTACAGGTTCTTAGATCTGCTTTTCTAGAAGGAAAGCAACATTTGAGGGGTCAACAATCACTTTAATCAAGCACATAGATCATTCACTTAGGTCAGGGGAAAAGTACCCTGAACTTCAGAGAAAATAAAAACAGAGAAACAAAGATCAACCAACAGACAGGGCTTCCAACTGTTTGAGCATAAGCAATACACACATCACAGATCAGCAGACAGATGCAGCTGACTGACCATTACATACATACCTAGCTACCAGAGAGAGAAGCACCAACATCTGGGTTTTCAAAGCCAGGGGCTCCTTAGTGGCTGCCCAGAGTCTCATCTGGCCAAACAGAAACTTTCCATGAGTAAGCCCCAAAGTAAAACCTCACCTCCGAGTATTTATACAGTTTTCAGAGTCAGAGGGCATCACAACCATTGAGAACCAGCGCCTCATTAGAAAATTAATAAAAGGTGTGGGCCTCCTCTAATCAAGGTTCCTTTAATGGGCAGGCCCATTAATGGGTGGGGAAGATCTTTAACTCTCATACTTAGTATTACAGAAGGTGCCTTGGAGGTCATTAAATCTAACCTGTGCAGGAATCTTCTCTGTAACAAATCCAACAGATGATGATCCAACCTTCACTTGGAGACCTCTATCTCCACTTTGGACCAACTCTAGTTGTTAGAAAATTTTTCCTTTTTTCTAAATGAAATCTAACCACTCAATGCTCCTAGTCCTGCCCTCAGGGACTAAGAAAGTTTAATTCCTCTTCCTTGAGACAGTCTTCCAAATACTTGAACTGTTCTTGGGTCCCCACTCCATTCCCTACCCTTTAGTCTTCTGTTCTCCCTGTTAGATATACTTAATTACTCAAAATTATTATTATTAAAAGCTTTAAACTAAATTTTTTTCTAAAACAGAGCTTTTTAAGCTGGGGTCCACAGATCCAAATCCTTGGAAAAATTTCAGGGAGTTCATGAGGTTAGATTAAAAAAAATTGCATTGCAATCATAATCATGAGAGCTTTTATATATATAGTGCTTTAAGATTTAAAAAGCATTTTACAAATGTTATTTCATTTTATCCTCTCATCAACCCTGATTAGTAAACACTTATTATCCCTATTTCATGTATGAGCAAATGGAAGCAAACAGAGGTTAAGTGACTTGCCCAGGGTTACACAACTAATAATGTCTGAAGTTAGATTTGACCTCAGGTCTTCTTTATTCCAGGTCTGGCATACTATCTATTCCTTTAGCTAGGTGTCTCATTATTAACATGACTGGCATCTTTATTTTCACTAGCTTCCTACTAGAATTTAACATTCTATTCAGTTAAGAATATGGACCACAAAGGATTATTCTTTGAAATGATCCAGAGACTTCATAGACTGCTAAAAGTATCTATCACACACACACACACACACACACAAATTAAAACCACTTACTCTAGGGTCCTTTCCAGCCACCACATGCTATGAATATTATTCTACAACAGCACAACTTTGTAAAGTAAAGATGACACAATAGGGTCCTCACTCATCCAGCCCATAAATTATAACTTTGGACCAAACATCTTTGACTCTACTTTCTGCAAATGCTAATTGACCGTGAAGAAAAAACTGATAGATTTCTATCGATAAGTAGTAAGCCATTCCTTTCATACATGTGCACATACCTGAAATTCAGCATGGGGAAGTTTGCCAGGTCACAAGTTTCCAACAGTTACTAGGGATGAGTATTGTGAAGAACACAACCTTTCCATGCCTTAAAAATAGTCTTCCTGAATTGTTTTGAAAAGAAAGACAGCGTCATCATTTGGTGACCAACTTTCTGATGAAACCTTCTTGAAACTTAGCAGGGCTTCTCTCCAAATGAAGTAGCACATAGCTCATCATAAGATACAGAACTTATGTTCTGTTAGCATAGCCTTCAAAAACCTAAGGTCAACATCACACCAAGATGAGACACCAGGAGATTACAACAAGGTCTGATTAGTATGAATAATTCCCCTTATTTGAGGTTAAGATTATGTAAAATATGGTAACTGTCTCTAGCTCAATGGATATACAGAGTTGAAATTAGAATGATACCACTCATGGAGTCATTTTATTTTCATTGATCAATCAGGTCGTACTTGCTTACTGGAAGCTGTTATTTAAAGAAATAAAAAAATTGGTCCATACCTTTGATATCATCCACACATGGAACCATCAATGAGGAAAGTAGCTCTACCAAAGTAGAACAATTAAGAAGAACCAGTTGTGAAGACCAGGGTCACACAATCAGTAAGTGTCAGAGGTGAGACTTTAGCCTGGGTTGTCCTCTCGTATGCCACATTGCCTTTTGAGATTTCCATTGGATACGTAAACATTTTTAGACACCAATGAATGGAAATGGATTTCCCCAGTGAAGTGGCACAGCTAGGGGACACAATGGTTATAATCTTAGACATGGAATCAGTAAGATCTGAGTTCAAATCAGGTCTCAGCTACTTACCAGCTATGTGACACTGAGCAAGTCACTTAATATCTCTCTACCCCATTTTCCTTATCTGCAGAATAGAGATTAATAATTGCACCTAGCTCACAAGGGTACTGTGAAAATCAAATGAGATATTTCAAAAGTGCTTTGCACGCTTAAAGTACTATATAAATGCCAGCCATTGTCATCATCACCATTATCATTTCCTCCATACCTACTTCTCCTCCAGTGAGAGCCTGAGTGAAAGATGAACAGTAATTAATATTTAGGAACAAGAAGGAACAATTATAAATTCATTAGTTGGAATGTCAGCAATTGAATTGTCAGAATTATTTTGAAGGTGAGGTGAATGAAAAGCCCAAGAGACAAAGTTTCTGGGTAATTAATAATCAATTTAATTTAATAATCAACTTATTAATTAGGCTAGATGATAATCAGCAATTGATGGCCAATGATTTCTCTCTATTTCTCTCTATAACCAAAGACCACTAAAGGAGACACTGAATACTTTAAATATTTTTTGACAGGGAATGCCTCCGTCAGGAGAAATTAACCCTGATTGGTGAAAAATTGATGAGGGGGTGTATTATTAATTATATTAATGAGGAGGTAGGATAAAAAGTTTTCAGCTCCTCCTGTTGGGAATGTGACTTGATCATGAGACCCAGCCAACTCCAGCAATCCGGACAGAGGAATCCATCTCTACCCTGGTGACTCTTCTTGGTTTTCTCCTTCTTGAACTGGGTTACCCTAAATGCTGGGGATGGGGTAGGAAAGCATGACTCAGTGCTTTACAGCTGGAATTCACCTAGATTAGATTTTGTTTACACTTTAAACAGAAGTAAGGTCTCGTTGAGCAGGGTCCTGCCCGAGATGGAGGAGTATGTTCTCAGAGGATTTAGTCAATCTCATGTATCAGTAATGTATTTCAGAGGTTGACTGACTGACCTATCAAGGCTGATCCTTGAATGAGGAAATAGGAAAAGAAAAACCTGGAACCCAATCTAATCATTAGTTATTAATATAATAGAAAAAATAATCACTTCTCTCATTTTCCCTTTGATTCTTTTGCAACAGCTTTCTCTCTGAAACACTAATTGATATGACAAATGCTTCATCAAGGATTTTTAACTATGGGGCTTATATGGGAAACAATGTGAAAGGAAGGAGAGAGACTGACTGATACATTGACATGGACCATTGGGATAGTCTTTTTTTGGCAAACAGACTTTATAGAGAAAAAAGGCATATAGAGAAGAAGTAAATAGTAAAAATGTAAAATTGTCCATTTCATTGGTCCTTCCTATCTTAAGGCTCAGACTCCTCATCTCATCCAGCTATCTGGTTACTTGAAAATGTCTTGTGATGTAGTTTTCTGATCTAGTGATTTCTCCTCCTAGACATTCTGGAATGAACAATTTCTGGTGGATTTCCTTCTCTGTGAATATCACTTATAAAAATGGGTCTTGATAGCATTTTAGTTTTATTTTGCCAGTAACCAGGTCAGGGAAGGCAAGCTAGGTCAAGCTTTATGCCTCTACTTTTAGAAAATTCTGAAGCCATTTTTTATATTTGGCATGTGTAACTATTTAATCTCTATTTAAGCAAAATTTTCACCAGAAAACAAATTTTCACTTTACTAATTATTTCACTATTGACTCTAGTTATTTTCTTTTAGCTCTTCATTCCCCTCTTGAGGGGGATAAAATTCTGCTAAAAAACTAATAACAATAATTTTTTATAAGAAGTTAACTTCTAATACAAGAGTGAATTCATTTACAGGTTGCTAGATTAAGTTCAGTTGTAACAAAAGGTTCTGAGATGGGATGTATAAATACATGGAGTAATCAATTTCAAAACAGTGCATATCAAATAAACTATTTATAATTAAACTTTTCAATGATTAACCATGTTCAAATTAATAAACCTGGGTAAAATTGGATATCTCTTTAAGACAAGATAGATTGTAAATCATTCTTTAAAGATAACTAATTTATTGTGCCAAAATTCTTTTCATTAACACACAACAGAAAACAGTTATACTAGCCTCACTAAATAATAGATTTATTTCTGGGTTTCATAAATCTTGACATGATTTTCTAATTACCCCATACCATTGTGAGACAGTAAAGCAAACTATCTTAGACAAGAAAATATAAATAGTAACAGGCAGATGATAAGAATAAGTATTTATCTACTTGTTTAGAATATAGAAAGGATTAAAATTCTAGGCTAAATAGTTCAAATCTTATGCCTGCATCTTATTATAGTAGCTTAAATGTGTTCCAGTATTAGTCTGTATTAAATATGAGTTTCTCTTGGTAGGTAGACTCTCAAGTATTTTATATTGTGTATAGTTATTTTAAATGAAACTTGTCCTATCTATTGCTGCTCAGTTTTGTTGGTAATATATAGAAATGCTGATGATTTATGTGGATTTATTTTGTATCCTTCAACTTAAGGAGTTTGATCTAATGCTGGCAGGGTGTAGTCAGTTTCCCCAGGCAGAATTAACAAGAGTTAATTAAATAATTCTCAATTTGAACAATATAAGGAAATGTTTATGAGCATATATGGTAGTCACAGTTCACAGTAACCAATAATTTTACCATAACCAAAATTTACATACTGTTTAATTTATAATATAGGCTTCCTATAGACCATCTTGAAAGGTGGGTGGCCATGACTAACCAGTTGCTTATCTAATCTTACTGTTAGAAACTAAAGTCAAAGCTGAAACTCATTCTTAGGACAGTTTAGTCTAGTAGTTAAACACTGATTTTTTTAGGAATAAAATCTTTTCCTTTTTAATTTCTCATTCTTAACTAAAATCAAATCACTGTACTTTAACCTGAGCATGAGACTAGATTTTTAAAGTCTTAAAATATTGACACCCTACTCAGTTGTCAAGCAACTTTAAATCTTTAAATCTAGTAACATTTTAGAACTCTGTCTTTCATAGATGAGGACATTTTAGAAGGTTCCTTGCTATGCCAACTTTAGAGAAAACATTCGTAAATCTCCTCTATTTCTAAAGAGTTTTTAAAAACATGTTTACATTAGTCTTTTAACAATCAAATCCATAACCCAAAAGAATTAGAGTTCACTTTTCTAACAATGTTTCTAAAACAATGAATTATCAAATTAATGTTAGGCATTATCTTTATATATGTTACAAATAACTGGAGTAACTTGGATTAAACCACATAGCTAACAAATTTTCTAATATAGTGTAATAATATTAAATTTCACTTAAAATGAGACTAGAATAAATTCAATTGCACCTGGATCTATTTTCCCAAATATAGAACTCCAGCTTATAATTTCAATTTACATTTTGCATTATTTATTCTAAGCATTGCATATTAGAGGATTCACTATTTCTGGCTAATCCATTGCCAACAATTTAAAAAGTGACAGCATATGAAATTTTAATTATCACATTTAGGAACTTAGGATTTCTTCTAACCCTCTGTAACTTTGTACTGAATATTTCCTTCATTACTTTAGCACATATAATAAAAATAACTGATGTCTTACTACAACCCTACTTTCCCAAGTGTATACTTAATTTCAACCCAGGTGATTTTCTTCCTTGACCTACATATATCACAGTTATACTTGTTGCTTAATTAGTTACAACTCAGGTATTCTCTAATAGGCCACAGGTTCTTCACCAGGAGTCAGTGAAAGGGCCAAACTTGAGGTCCCACCCCTGCTTTAGATCAAAGGCTTCATATCTCTCTCATTCTCCCAAAATAGGAGATCGAAACTGTTGTAGTCTAGGGGTCTGCCTTAAAAGAATTTGACTCAAGTCTTTTTTCAGAGACAAGGTTTATTAAAACACCACTTGGGTTGGGTAAGATTTTAACAATCTGCACATTTGTGGTGCCAGATTTTAAGAATCTGAACAATTTAATTGGGGAGTAGGGGAAAAGATGAACCTTTTATACAGTAAGACTGAGGAAGATCTGGATGTGATCCAGGAGTGGGCAATGGCCTGGGCTGACAGGGAGGTAACAGAGAAGGGTTCTGAATGTGATTAAGGGTAACAAATATCCTGGGGTGGTCTAGAAGTAATAGACAATGAAGGGCTGGGCTGGGTCAGAGGTAGCAGAAAATGAAGGGGCCGGCACAATGGAAGGACAGTGGAAAGAATTACTGTACTGAGCAATGCGTCAGGCAAATGCCGGGATGGACTGTATGGGAAAGTCCAGGGGCTTTTCCTTTCTGGAGTCCAGATTCCAAAGGCACGGTCTTTTCTTTTTAGGGATTCAGATGTCTATTCCTAAGTCCTGAAATAGGAAAAATTTTGTGGGAGAAATCCTTTTTTAAAAATCAATTTTTTTTAATAGTTAACAAAAACTTTTAAAGAGGTTTGTTGAAGTCCAGGAGTAGGTTCCTGGATTCTCCCCACCCTAGTAACAGCTCATCCATTATGCAAAGCAGTTTTCTTAATTAAGTCATACTTTCTTCATTTTTTCTGCTTACTTTTCACTTTTCAGAATCTGGAGAGAGTGAATAATAATTCATAACTAGCCTTAAATCTTTAAAAGTCTGATAATTAAAAGAGCCATAGCTGGGCCACAGTGATTCTCCAGATGAATTAGTTGTTATCTAGATCAGATGTTATAGAACTTAATCACTTTTTTTAATCCCTGGCTCAATGGGGAATTCTCCCTTTTCACATGTTATGAGTTTTCTGAGGGAGTTCCTGTAGGCACACTCTTTTTGCTGTGGTTGTCTATCATATGTGTGTGTGTGTATGCATATATGTATATGTGTGTGTGTGTGTGTATATATATATATATATATTTTTTTTTAATCTCCAATACATGTCCTTTCTTACTGTTTCAAGAATCCCTGCCACTGGCCAAGTGACTTAAATGACTATCCATGAATCTCAGTTGAGATAGTGATCTGCTCTCTAAAATTAAAGGTAGAGGATATAGAATAAAGAAAGAATTTTCCTTCACCAGCCCTGGTTGTCTCCAACTGGGTTCAGAGTCAAGCTAAACTGAGACAGATTCTGTATTTGGTCTGAGATCTTAACTCCTAGCAGTTTAGAGCTGAAGGCAGGTTGAGTTTGTCCTTCGTTCTCGAAGAGGACCATGACCTCAGGGAGATGATGATGTAACTTGCCCTTGACTTTGATTTGAGTGAGGGAGGGAAGGCAGGTAGGTGGTTGCTATTGTCAAACTCCCGCCCTCCCCCCCAAAAAAAATCCTTCTCAGATTAGATTTACAAATCTACAAACTTTTATAAATTGAGGGAAAGATCTCGCTTCCATCAGTCTCTTGATTGTGGCCATAATTAAGACAGTGATTTTTTTTTTTTAAGTCTTCTCTTTACCTTTACCCTTTAAACTTTAAACATAGATAACACAATAAAAGGAATGCCTTCAGGCAAAGTCTTACTGAGCTATGGCTTCTCTCTGCTCTCTGCAATTGAAGTTGATCTTGCAAATCCATCTAGAAACACTCAAGAGGCAATAAACCACAAAATACAAACTCAGACCACGTCTTAGTGACCCAAAATTAAAGTTCGGATAAAAATTACTTCTCCTGCTTCTTACTCTGCTTAATATAATTTCTTTTTCACTCAGAATAAAAATACCTTATTACTTTCTCTACTGAAGGAGATCCTTTAATATGTATTCTCAAAAACCTGACAGACAGGATTGTAACTTCAGATAGTTTATATTCTCACAGCAATACCTCAGTTTCCTTTTTGAAAATCTAGTCCTGCAAGAAATTTTCAGAGTATGCTGTTTATTATAATACAGATTGTGTTATATGGATGGACACCCCTAAAATACCCTGAGTTTCCTAGGTGACACCCCAGTAATTTTGTGTGCACAAATTTCTCCCAATTTATCTCCATAGCCCACATGAGGAAATCTCTTCCAATAGAATGTATATAATTGACATAACCATGCTGCTTTTGAGAGTGAAAATTAGAAGGCTGCAGCCCAAAGAAAACAACACTTGTAACAGGCATAGATCACATAAACTTCCCCCAGAGAAGATCTAACCACTGCTAATAGGGAAAGAGTCAAATCATAGAGTTCTGATAGAAAGTTCCCCCTTGTGGACAAATTTTCCACTTGATACAAAAAAGATATAGGGGAGTTTTCTCTGATAAGAATCTGGGGTGCCGAACTCGGATTCCTTCATGATGGTTCCAAACTGAGATAACTGAAAAGCCCAAGAGACAGAGTATCTGGGTAATTAATAATTAATTTATTAATTAGGCTAGCTGATAATAAATTGAGGGTCAGTGGATTTTCTCCATAACCAGACACTCCTAATGGAGTGGTTTTTTTTCTTGACAGGGAATGCCCCTGACAGGAGAAATCAACTCTATTGGTGAATAATTAATGAGGGGGTGGGCATGTTAATGAGGATATGAACTACAAGTCTTTAGCTCCTCCTGCTGAGAATGAGGTTTGATCACGAGTCTTAGCTGTCTCCAGCCATCTGGACCAAGGAATCCATCTCCACCCAGAACACCCTGGTTGGGTTCTCTTTCATCAGCTGAGTTACCCTAAACTCCAGTGGGGCGTGGGGTGGGGAACATAGCTCAGTGTTTTGGAGCTGAAATTCATCTAGACTAGATTCTGTTTATATTCCAAATCGAAGTAAGGTTTTCTAGTTGAGTCTGGAGAAGCATATTTCTGTGAGAATGTGGGCAATCTCATCTACTAGCAGTGTCCTTCAGAGACTGACAAAGTCGGCCCAGAGGGGATGGTCCTTTAAAGAGGAAAAAGGAAAAGAAAAGCCTGGACTCCACTTTAACAAATGGTTATTAATATAATAAAAAAAATGGTCACTTCTCTTAAAGGTTTGTTTTGAATGCTGTTTATGGGTCAGATCTATTAACTTTGTGATCCTGGGCAAGTCACTTTCAGTGCTTTAGGTAGGTCTCCAAAACTCTTAGGTTCTGGAGAAGGTGCCAGTCTGACTCCAAGGCAAGATCACACAGGTTCATTTCCCTGTCCCTATTCCTAAAGCCATTAGTGCCCATAAGAAAATGAAAATGTTTGAATTTTCCATATGTTTTGGTTTTTTAATAGTTTTTACAATCAAATTATATCTGTTTCAGAATTTTTAAGAATATCTAAGCAGTTATCCGGTCCACCCCCTTTTGTTTTATAGTTGAGGAAACAGAAGTCCAAGGAAATGACTCCATTTACTAAAGCTCACCTAGTGGATAATTAAATCAATACTTCTTGATTCCTAGGCTAGTACTCATTTCTCCAAAGCATAGGTTCATCTCCTGAGTGCTGACACTTGCAATCTAAGGCAGTTTAACTTAAGAGAAGTGTGAATCAGCTATGTATTAATTATATATATATATATATTATATAATATATATTATATATATTAATTTTTTCTGCCATGTTGTAGATGGTGTTGTCTATAGTAGTAATGTATATTATGTGTCAGGGGTGGGAGAAAAAGGAGTGTGTGTGTGTGCATATGTGTTTCTATGGGGAGTTCTTATTTTTTCTTCCTTAAATATAGTTATAATGTATTTTATAATAAAATTTTATTAATTATGATTGCTATGTATTTTATAATCATGTATTATATAACATACATCTATTACACATTACAGATGTATATTATATACCTTGGATATCCCTCCTTCATTTTCTCATCTGCCCTGTTACATCCTTTCCCTCCTTCCTGCTTTTTCTCTCTCATCCTCTTGGTCTTTGTGTCCTTATATCACAAAATGCAGAAATCTCAGACATCTTCTAAGTTGGAGGCTCTTAACCTGAGACCCATGAACATTTTTTCATAACGATATTTCAATCTAATTTTCTTTGTAATACTACACATTTTATTTTACACATTTAAAAAATTACTATGGAAAGGGATCCATAGAGGAAAGGGAAGAGAAGGCACTTATTTAGTGTCAGACACTTTTCTAAGTCCTTTTCAGAAATTGTATCATTTGAGATAGGCCACTGCAGGTTGCCAAAAGAATTCATGACACACAAAAAAATGAAAAATCCCTGCTTTAGTCCAATGCCCTAATTTTACAGATGAGAAGACTGAAGTGCAAGAAAGTAAAGTAATTTGCCCAAAGTTACCCACCTAGTTCTTAGCAGTCAGGGATAGAAACCTGGTCTTCTAAATCCCAGTCAGGTGTAACACATTCTGGATTTAAATGTCCCATATACCCCCACCTTCTTCAGTTCATAGTTTCTCTCTGTGCACAAAACCCCGTGGTATCCTTTCCAGAAGCAACAAGAAATATCTTCAGGCTTATGATAAATCTCTAAAGCACAAACTGTTTTGGTCGCACTTATATGTATCATATTATTAACTACTACTACTATTACTACTACTAACTACTAGTTAGTTACTACTACTACTAATTATTAATTAGTTACTACTACTACTAACTATTAATTAGTATTACTACTATTAATTAGTTACTACTACTATTAATTACTACTAACTACTACTACTGCAACTGCTATTACACTTTTATAGAGCACTTTAAATTTTTACTTAAACACTTTACATATATTATTTTATTCTTACAACAACCCCGGGAGGTAGATGTTGTTGTCATCTCTTTTGTGCAGATGAAAAAACTGAGGCAGACAGAGGTTGTGACCAAGGTCACCCAGCTGGTGTCCATGAGAAGGATTTGAATTCAGTATTTTCGTACTCCAAGTTCAGCATTCTATTACCCAGCCACCTCGTTGCCTCTTCCCAGTACCAGCCTTAGCTTCCTTCTAGTGTTGCCTCTACTTGCTGAGACTCATGGGTAAACTGGAGCAATTATACTCAATGTTCCTGCCTATCTTCTTCCCTCTTTTCCTCCCAACGTGGAGTCTTATGGAGGAAATACACTGAAAGGGAACAGAGGAAAATAAGATGCAGATTTTAAGTGTTGGTGCCTAGCATCTCTTTGGCCCCTGGACCGTTCTCAATCACAGGACTGCCCCCCGAGCCCAGCAGAGCTTCTGTATATAACATGGAATCTCGGTGTTACTAATATTCCATTCTCAGAACTAACCACCCACTTGGCAGCCTAGAAAATAGCCCCCCTGCCTACTTGCCTGTGGTACACTGTGATTTGTGCCAAGCAGCTGAACATTCGCTGCCTGCATAATGAAATTCAATTCTAGAACTGAAATCTGCTACCTCTTCCTCAGATCAAAACTGACTTTGGCATGGATGGCCTTAGCTGGTTGCCATTTTCAGGCCAAGGCAGGATTCAAGTTCAGGTCAAGGGGTTCAATTTTGATGTCTGACCTAAGGTCAAAACTCCTCATAAATCCCAAAGAGACCGCTCTTGGTTCTTCTGTCATATCTGCTTTCCCCAAGGTTTTATTTTTGAGAGGTGGTCCTGTTTGTGCAAATGGTCAGCCCAGAGTTATATGGCTAGTAAAGAGGGCATTCCCTACCCCACCTCTTCAGAATTTTAGAATCAGAGGATTTAGTCATTGCCAACAACATTGAAAACCATCTAGTGCATGAGTTCTTGACCTTTATATGTGTGTGTAATGGACCCCATTGGCAGTCTGGTTAAGTCTATGGACCACTTTTCAGAATGTTGCTGCTCAGTCACTTCAGTGATGTCTGACTCTTCGTCATTTGGAGCTTTTTTTTTTTTTTGGCAAAAATACTGCAGTGGTTCACCTTTTTCTTCTCCAGCTCATTTTACAAATGAGGAAACTGAGGTAAATGGTTTTACGTGTCATGCCCAGTGATGCATAGTTAGTACCCATCTGAGGCCAGATTTAAATTCAGGGAGATGAGTCTTCCTGACTGCAGGCCTAATACTTTATCCACTGTACCACCTGGCTGCCCGTCTCAGAATAACATTTTTTTGTTCTTTATTTTTTCATTAACAAACTTTTATTTCTTCTATCAGCTATAACAAGATTTGTATTTTGGCAGGTTGCTTAATTAGCCTTTAACATAAATTAACCAAGATGCTCAGGTGGAATACTTTTTTTTTTCAAATGTATTTATTTGTTTTCAATTTTTCACTTCCATAAATTTAAAATTTTTCTCCCCTCCCTCCCCAAGACAGTTATGCAATCTTACATGGGTTTTACAATACATTCTTATTAAATACATTTTCATATTAGTCATGTTGCATAGAAGAATTAAAACGAATGGGAGAAAGCATGAGTAAAAAATCTAACAAAACCAAACATAACAAGAGAGAAAATAGTCTGCTTCATTCTGCATTGTGACTCCATAGTTTTTCCTCTGGATGTGGATGGCATTTTGCATTATGAGTCCTTTGGAGTTGTTTTAGGTCCTTCCCTTGCTAAGCCTATTAGCAACAATCCTCACACACTGTGGCTGTTCTGTGTAGAATGTTCTCCTGGTTCTGCTCATTTCATTCAGCATCAGTTCATATAAGTCTATCCAGGTTCTTCAGAATAATACTTTTTAAGTGCATTAAAAAAACAAAAAAACACCTAGTTAGGATTACAAAAGGAACCAATAATATTGAAATAGTTGTTAAACTATCTTTTTAAGTTCACAGACCTTACATTATGAGTCACTGATGACTTTGAATCACTGGTTAAATTCAATCCTATCTTTAATTCTTCAACTGAGGAAACTGTGGCCTAGAGAGACAAAATGACTTGTCTAATATGATACAGGTAGTTCAGGACTCATATCCCTCGACATTGCATCTGATGCTCTTTGTACTACTGCATCCCCAAAGTGCCTTCTATTTCTGTACCAACAACTTGAAAGGTCATAGAGCAAAAAGAGCAGTACTTTGAGTCAGGAAGTCCTAGGCTTAAGTGTTACCTTGGACACATAACGAGTATATAACCTCCTGATTGCAAATCATTTAATCTCTGGGTACCCCAAGCAACTCTTTTAAGACTTAAAAGTTTCAGAGTGGTTCTTGGGATGCCCTGATAGCAAAGGTTTCTTCCCTTCCAGCTCATAGGCACAAAACAATACAATAATTCATTATCTTTCTTGGCCTAAACCCTCCCCTCGTTTTACCTTCCCAGGTAGAGTAGGCAACTCCATCCTCCCAGTCCCTCAGGTTGTCCTGACTCTCTCTCATCCCCCATATCTAAGCTGGTACAAAGGCCTGTCAATCTTACCTTTTCAACATCTCTCAAATGAGTCCCCTTCTGTCTTCTGACACTACCACTTCTCTGTGGCTGACCTTTATCTCCTCACATCTCGATTATTGCAATAGCCAGCTGGTAAGTGTGCCTACTTCAAGTCCAACCCACCTTTCATTTAGCCACTAAAGTGATTTTCCTAAAACACATGTCCAATCATATTGCCCCCATTCAACAAACTCCAGTGGCTTCCTATTACTTACAGGATCAAATACAAAATTCTCTATTCAGCCTTCAGTGCTCTTTATAACCTTGCCCCTTTTCACCTTTCCCGGTCTTCTTATACAGCTGGACACTATGATCCAGTGACGCGGGTCTCCTGGCTGATTCATGAACTACTAAGTTTCTCCTCCTGAGGCATTTTCTCTGGTCATCTTCCATACCTTCCTCTACTCTACCTTTGACCTCTTTGGCTTCTTTTAAGTTCCCACTATAGACAACCTTTCCTAACTCCTCTTATTTCTAGGGCCCTCCCTCTCTTAATTATTTCCTCTTTCTCTTGTATATAGTTTGCATTATATATATATATTTGTTTGTATGTTGTCTCTCCCATTATGTTGTAAGTTCCTTAAGAGTAGGGGCTGTCTTTTCCCTCTTTTTGTATCACCAGTATCTGATACATAGTAAGTGCTTAATAAATGTTTATTGATTGATGGATTAATAACAGTTACCATCTATATAGCACCTGCTACATGCTCAGCACTGTGCTAAGTGTTTTACAAATATTATTAGTAATAATCAATTAATTTGTAATTATTACAAATTGTAAAAATACAATACAGTAAATAAAATACAAAAGTATAAGAATTTTTAATCATTTTATTATGTTGTAACAATTATTTGTCAACATAGAACAAAGTTGCTGATTATTCAGGGTACTAATTTTTCAGAAACTTTTATTTTTCTCTTTTACTCCATAGTCCTGTTATTGAACAGTAGAGCCCTAGCCTGCTCACTAGGGAAGTTCTGAAAGCTTGTACTAGTATTAGTAAGGTCTGTACTAGTATTAGCAGCAGTTAAGTGCATGGAGTTCTGTATTTTGGAATTAGGAATATCAATTCATGAGTTTTTTTTGAGGTTCAGTTTCCTCAAGAATAAATCCCTATAGCATGTACTTGACAGAGTTATCATGAGGCCCAAATCAGAAAGAATTTTATAGACTTTAAAACACTATATACCTTCAGTTATCTTTATCTTTTGATAAGGAGCCATTTTAAAATGACATTAATAGACCACGAATCTGTGTGACCTTGGGCAAGTCACTTAACCTCTCTTAGCCTTCATATCTTCATCTGTAAAGTGGAGATAATAGGACCACCTACCTCCCAGGGCTGTTGTAAGGATCAAATGAAATAAGATTTGGAAAATCTTGGAAAAACACAGTACTTGGCATATAGTTGGTGTTTAATAAGTTTCCTTCCTTTTTTCATATTATTTTAAATTTCTTTCTGGAATGGTTAGATCAATTCACAGTTCCTCCAATAGTGCATCAGCGTGCCCACCTTTCTACACCATCTCCAGCATTGACTAATCCCATCTTTTGTCCTCTTTGCCAATTTGAAAAGCATGAGATAAAACCTCAAAGTTGTTTTGATTTGCATTTTTCTTATTTTCAGGGATGTAGAGTATTCTTTCATATAGTTGTTAATACTTTGTAATTCTTCTGAGAACTGTTTATTCCTATTTTTGACCACTTATCAGCTGGGGATGAGTTTTTATCTTACATGTTTCTGATAGTGCCTACATATTATGGATATCAGACCTTTATTAGAGATAATTTCCCACTTGACAGCTTCTCTTCTTATCCTCATTGCATTAATTTTGTTCATATAAAAGTTTTTCAATTTCATATAATCAAAATTATCTACTTTATCTTTTGTAATTGCCTTTATCCTTTGATAAAAATTCATTCCCTGCCCATAAATATGGAAGGTACTAGATTCCTGATGCCTTCACATTGTTTTATGATATGACATCTTTTTTCATGTAGTTTTTAATTTTTCCAATTTTTAACATTTTTATTTAAAGTTTTGAGTTCTGAACTCCATCCTTCCCTCCTTCTCTCCATTTCTCCATCCCTGAAACAGTAAGCAGTCAGATATATCTTATACATATGCAATTATGTAAATCATTTCCATATTAATCATTTTGTATAAGAAGATTAGAATAAAAGAAAAAAAGAAAGAAAATGAAAATAGTCCACTTCAGTCTGTTTACAGTCAGTATCAGTTCTTTCTGTGGACATAGATAGTATGTGTCATATCATATTATCTTTTTAAGATTCAGGTCACATCCATTTTGAGTTTGTTGTAGTATATGGTATAAGGTGTTGCTCTAAAACTAATTCATTCCAGGTTGCTTGCCATCTTTTCTAACAATTCTTGCCAAATAAGAAGGTTTTTTTCCTAAATAATTTACTTTTTAGGTTTATCAAACACTGAACTGTTAAGTTCAGTTATTTCTAATTCTTCCTCAGCTAGTCAATTCCATTGAACTACTCTTCAATTTTTGAACCAGTACTAAATATTTTTTTTTAAATTGCAATTTTATAACATAGTTTGATGTCTAGAAGTGCTTATTTCATTTCATTCCTACTTTTAAAACTCTTTCCCTTGATTTTATGAATCTTTCGTTCCTCCAAATGAATGTTATTATTTTGTCTCTATCTGTAAAATATTCCCTTGGTGGTTTAATTGATATAGCACTATATCCATAACTAATTTTGGCGTATTGCCATTTTTATTTCAATAGAATGACCTATGTATGAGTACTGAATATCCCTTCGGTTAGTTAAGTTGTTTGTTTAATTCTTGAAGGAGTATTTTGTAATTATATCTCTACAGGTATTGATTGTGTTTAAATTCGCTCCCAGATACTTTATGTATTTTGTAATTATTTTTAATCAGACTTCCCTTTTCATTATTCCCGTTGGATTTTGTTATTGCTATAGAGAAGTGTTGTTGGTTTTTGTAGGTTTGTTTTGTAACCTGCTATTTTACTGGAGCTATTCAGGATCAAAATGTTTAAAAAGAGAAGGATAGATCTTCTAGTGCTAATCACATTTAACAGATGAGAACAATGAATCCCAGAGAGGCTGACTTGCCCAACGTCACTCAGCTAATAAGTAGAGGCACCAGGACACTAACCCAGTATACAGCTAGAATTGTCAGAATTATTTAAAAGATGGAGTAGACTTATTCTTCATGGTCCCAGGAAGCACAACTAGGATCAGTAATTTGACGTTACAGAGTCAAATTTTGGCTAAACATGAGAGGGGAAAAAAACTTCCTAATCATTAGAACTATATAAACATGAAATAGATAGGTTTTCACGTGATAGTGACTTCCCACTGTCAGGATTACTGCAGAAGGGATATACTTTGATTAAGAATTAAGTTAGGTACCAAGATCGCCTAGTGCATCCTGGGTCATCTCCAGTCATCCTGATGAATATCTGGTCACTGGATCCAGATGACTCTGGAGGAGAAGTGAGGTTGGTGACCTGCACAGCTCTCCCTCACTCAAAACAGAGTCAAGTGCAAGTTATGTCATTGTTTCTCTGATGGTGTGGTCTTCTTCAGCAATGAAGGACGAACACAACAAGAAGTTAGGTGTGGTTTCTTCCAACTCTTATATTCTTCAAATCTATAATTCATTGAATGCTATTCTCCTCTTTTTTTTCTCCCAGTGTGTGTGGGGAGATCAATTAAGCCTATCAATCTCACATTTGCCAGGCCATCCCCAAACTTCCTTGTACTAATGTATTTGTATATGGGTGATTCCCTTCCTCTTTCCTTCTCTACCTTCTCCTCTGCCCTGTCCCTATAGCCAGTCAACTGAGGAGGATGACGTGTTCAGTATATCAAGAAGGAGAAGTTCTATTGGTCTGAATGGGATCACAGATGGGGATCCTGGGGCCAGTGGGCCAGGTCTTCGACCTCTCAGGAGGATTATCTCCATCGAGGAAGATCCCCTACCTCAATTTCTGGAGAGGCATTCTGAGGGACAGCTAAGTAAATGTGTGGAAGAGGAGGAGAGCACTGGACAGCATCAAGAGGGAAAGAACCAGCAAGCCCCACCCTCAGAATCCACATCTCCTCGAGGACAGCCAGTAGGAAAAGAAACAGGCATCCAGGTAAGGGGATATTTCTTGTTGGCTTGTTTTAATACACCTCCATCTTCTACTTGTGTCCCATGATAGCCATCTCATCTCAAAGGATGAAAAGAACACAATGCAGGAAACATATATTCTTTGACTTCTCAACAAGCTTCCTTATATCATTCAAGTGATTATTCCTAACAAACTCAGAAAGGCAGTGTGGTACAGTGGCTAGAGAGTGACAGCTGCAGTCAGGAAGGCCTAGGCTTGAGTTCTGCTTCTGAAATATACTAATCGTATGGCTCTAGGTAAGTTGTTTAACCTCTAAATGGTCCAAGCAACTATTTCTTCAGAGGTTTTAAGTTGCAGAACAATTGTTGATTTGGACTGATAGAAAGATTTTCTTACTGCCTAGTTGTGTATACCAATAAAATCATAGTTCCAAATACACATTATGCTTTCATCAAATAAGCCTTGAGTTAGTGCAATTTTGGCTCTACCTCTCAGAATGTCACTACCTATGTGACCCTGAATAAGTCATGTTGGATCCCAATGAACTCATTTCTAAAATATGGTTGTTCAAAGTCATCTCTTAGGACCCTTCTAGTGCTAAGATGCTTTGAGAGATCTTCCTAAAGTTCTGAGGAATCTTTTTTTTATTAAATTATTTTGTTTTCAGTGTTCTACAATCACTTTTATATATCTTAGATTTTTCCCCTCCCTCTCCTTCTTTACCCCCTCCCTCCCCACTCTCTCCCTGAGACAGTGTACAATCCTACATATGTTCTATACATACATTCCTATTAAATACATTTTCACCCTAGTCATGTTGCATAGAAGAATTAAAATGAATGGGAGAAAGCATAAAACAAAACAAAACATAATACAAAAGAAAATGGTCTGCTTCGTTCTGCAATCCAATTCCATAGTTCTTTCTCTGAATGTGGAAGGTGTTTTTGCCTCAAGAGTCCATTGGGAATTGCGATGAAGTAATAAGTCTACCAGAAAAATTTCTTGTGCACTGTGATTGTTGCTGTGTACAAAGTTCGCCTGGTTCTGCTCCTTTTGCTCAGCATCAGTTCATATAAGTCCTTCCAGGCCTCTCTGAAGTCTTTCTGTTCATCATTTCTTATAGCACAATAGTATTCCATTACATTCATATACCACAATTTATTCAACCATTCCCCAATTGATGGGTATCCCCTTGATTTCCAGTTTTTAGCCACCACAAAGAGAGCTATAATAAATATTTTTGTACATGTGGGACCCTTTCCCATTTCTATGATCTCTTTGGGATACAGTCCCAGAAGCGATATAACTGGGTCAAAAGGTATGCATATTTTTGTAGCCCTTTGGGCATAGTTCCAAATTGCTCTCCAGAATGGTTGGATCAGCTCACAGCTCCATCAACAATGAGTTAGTGTTCCAACTCTCCGTCATCTTCTCTAACATTTATCATCTTCCTGTTTTGTCATATTAAGCCAATCTGCTGAGGAGCCTTTTTTTGGTTCCTTGATAGGAACTCAGGCCCCTGGAATCCTCCACTCATCATTCTAAAATGCTTTGAAAATTTTCCAGAAATCAAAAGATTTAGACTCAGATAGGACTGTAGCCCAGCCTCCTTCAAAGACATAAACTGGGGCTCAGAGAGGAGCCCTGACAAGTCCAAGACCATCTAGGTAATCAGAACCAGAATTTGAAGCCAGGTCTTCTGAGGTCATTACCATTTACAACAGAGCTGTTGCCATCCTGAAATTTCTCTATATCTATATTTGCCTGAGATCTTGGTCATTTTCCCCTGGATCTCCATATATAGATGTCTCCCCTAATGTTACAACGTGTTGTAAGCACAGAGTGAGGATGGGGTAAGAGTTGTCTGACAGACTTGGAACTAGTCATTTCCCTTCTCTCAACCTCATTCCTCTTATCTATAAAATGAAAGGAGTGGGCTAAATGATCTCCAAGTTCTCTTGTGCTCTAAATCCTATGATCCCAAACCCTTGAGGACTGTAGAGATTTTTGACTTGGTAGCAAATAGTCTGGAAAAATGATAAAGTTAGTTATTGAGCTTTTTGTCTGAAGGGTCATGACAATGAGGGATAGAGTGATGTTTATGGAATGAAAGTAAGTCTTTGTGAATTTAGATGAATTAAGAAAAAAAAAAAGGTGGGAGGACTGAGGGGCAGGTCCCTTGTAGAAGAAATGGTTTATCTTTCATTTAAATTCCTGCAAATTACCTTGAATTCTTTCCTAAGTATTGGTTTCTCTCCAAAAGGCTATGATAATTTTTTCCTACAACTTGAATACATTTCCTGTCACATTACAGATTTTTTTTTTAATGAGAGGAGCTAATTCCACCAAATCCATTTTTAAGTAGATCCAAAAGAGGCTTCTCATTTTTTCATGAAGTATTGTGCTTGAACTCAGAGGCAGAATTACTGAGTGAGTAAGCAGCTTCCTGGAGAGTATGCAGAGACTAGTGGAAAAAGCTGACATATCTTTTTTCTCCTGGTCCAATTCTGCCAATAATTCCTTGTGTGACACTTTCATCACTCTGTTTTACTGTTCTGGGCCTCAGTTTCTCCATGTGAAAAATTGGAGGGTAAAAATTCCATTCCACCCCTTCATCCTTACTGAATCCCAAAGGATTAATTGGAATTAGAATGATTTACCTAATGGTTGGATTATTAACCTTCAGATGGGGAAGCCCTAAACCAAAGGTTAAAACCTTTTGTTTTGCTTCTGTTTTGTTTATTTTCAGTTTTTTGTCATGGCCCCCTTTGGCAATCTGGTGGAATCTATGGATCTTTGTCAGAGGAAATATTTTTAAATGCCTAAAGTAAAATATAAAACATTACAAAGAATGACATTTACATTGAAATGCAGTTACCAATTTTTGTTTGAGAAATAAGGTCATGGATTTCAGGTTAAGAAGCTCTGCTAAACAGGGTACAACAGGAGGAAGAGGATCTCTAACAATCATAGTAATTGCTCACATCTAAAATACTTGAAGATTTCCAGAACGTGTTCCTCATTATAACTCTGTGAAGTAGGTAATATAAGAGTTTTATATTGAATTTCATAGGTGAGGAGACTGACTTATATAACTAGTAGTAATAACTAACTTTTATGTAGTGCTTACTGTGTGCCAGGCACAGGCTTAAGTGCTTTATAACTACCTTGCTTGGTCCTCACAACAACCCTGGTGCTTTTATTACCCCATTTTACAGATGAGCAATCTGAAGCACAGAGAGGTTAAGTGACTTGCCCAGGGTCATACAACTGGTAAGTGTCTGAGGCAGAATGTGAACCTGACACTGTACCATTATTATATGTGAGCTGCCCCCTAATAAGTGCTGTATACAGCTTCCGTGTTGAGATAGAAAATAGGGTACCTTTGATCTCCACTTGTTCCTTCTCAGTCTCTAGTCATACAGATAAGGGCAACTCTCCTTCTGTATCACTCAGCATCCTACAATAGAAAAATGATCAGCGATGATGGATATAGAATTGAACACTTTCTCTCCCTCCCTCTCTTCCATACCATAGGGTGTTTTAATGTTCTAAGGTCAAAGATAACTGTCCTGGAGGTCAGAGCTTGCCACATTAGCAACCAAGCCCTACCTAAGCCCATGTTCTCTCCATGCACATTTTACGTACTGATGCCAGGAATAATCCCAGGATATAGAATTAGTAGGGACCTTATGTTATTTAGTCAAGGTCCCTCAACTTAAAGATAATGAAGGTGAGGCCTGGGGGAGGCTGTATGGTCGTAACTTGTCCAAGGTCACCCCAGCTAATAAGTAGCAGAGCCTAGATTCAGCCTTCATTCCTCTACACTGACCTGTACAGGGAGGATGGGGATGCTTGAAGGGATGATGGGTGGATCAGAGGGCTTCCTAAGCCGTGAGCACACCTATCTACCTCTTCATAGGAGAAGAGCTCTTCCAAATCCCCAGATCGACTTTTCAAGATTGTATTTGTGGGCAACTCTAGCGTGGGGAAGACATCGTTTCTGAGGAGGTTTTGTGACGAGCGCTTTTCCCCAGGCACGGCAGCCACTGTTGGTGAGTTGTTCCCCATAGAAGTTGCTCCACGGCTTGAAATTTCCTCTCTTTTTAAGAGGTTGTGACTTCTCTCCCAGCTCCAATATCCTTGATGACATCTCCTTCTATATGTATTTGTCTCATTCCTCCCCCTGCCCCTCCTCCTAGTGTAATATAAATTCCTTGAAGGTAAAAACTGTTTCATTTTTGCTATTACCTCCTTTACCTAGTGCAGTGCTGAAGGAGCATGGGACCCTAACATGAACTATTTAGCTGAATCTGGAGCTAGAAGGCCAGAAGTGGGGAGTGGTTTGATTTGGGTGAGGGATCTGACAGCCTTATCTTTTCAGCTTAGTAATTTGATAGGTGGTACATAGTGGGTGCAGGATGGGTAAGATGAGTTTCCCCCATTAAATGATCAAGCTTTGAATAAGAAAACCAAAAAATTTTAGACCTGGAAGGACCTTGTGGATCACATATTCAAATATTCTCATTTTGTAGATAAGGAAACTGAAGTTAAGACAAATTAAATGATGCATTTAATTGCGCAGAGTCTGGAGTCCAGGTCATCTGAATCTTACTCCAGGTCCCTTTCCATTGTGCCATCTTGTTTTACATTAAACATGCAGCAGATGGTCTAGAACTAGTTATCTCTTAGAGATAGTAAGACCAGCTCTAGGCAAAATTGAAACTGGCAGAGGTTCTTAATCTGAGCCCTTTTCTGGACATCAGTGGTTCCCAAGGTCCTCTGCTTTCACTCTTCTCTGTGACCATGGGTAAGTCATTTCACCTCTTTAGTTGAAACATTAAGGGGTTTGGCTATGATGTCTTAAGGTCCTTTTCACCTCTGAGTCTGCAGTACCAGGCATTTGGAGTAGTAGGAGGATCTGGACTCAGTGTATCTGGGTTTAAATTCTAGCTCTGCCACCTGTGTGATCTTGTCTGTCCTGTCTAATATTCACTGTCATATGCCACTTCCAGTATTTCTTATTGACCTTACCTTCTTTCATTCTAATGTTAATCCTGAAGTTTCGATTTCCTTCTTATTCTATCCTCACTGGAAGACAGCCAGTCATCATTCCCTACTTAAGAATTCTCCTTGACCCATTCCTTTCCTCATTTATCTTCAGGAACTGGCTCTCTCAGCTGGTTCATTCCATGCCCACTACTGTCTTAGGCACTGTCCTGAGAGGTGTCTGAAAGTATGGTTCAGGAAGAGCTCTTGAAGTGGAGTCAGAAGACTTTGTTTCAACTGTCACTCATTGTACTTTTGTGACCTGTTATCCTGCCTGAGTCTCTCTCTCCTCATCTGTAAGATGATGGCATTGAACTTGGCGGATTTGATTCAGTCCCTATTGTTGTTCAGTAATGGCAGAGGATCATCCAGGGCAAACCAGGCTTGAAGCAGCTATTTTCTCTCTGTCTTTGAAATAATGACAGTTCACATTTATATCAAATTTTAAGGTTTATGAAGTACTTTTCCTCATAACAACCCTGTGTGAGGTAGGTGGGCCAAATACCATTCTCACCCTTTTCCAGATGAAGAAAATAAAGTTGAGAGGGATTCATCTATTGTCAGTGATTCGCCTGTTGGGAGCTATGGCTCACAAGTGTAAGAACTGATACTCACACCCAGGTCTCAACTCTGGACTTAGAACT
The DNA here is from genome assembly GCA_028658325.1 of Potorous gilbertii. Classification (NCBI taxonomy): domain Eukaryota; kingdom Metazoa; phylum Chordata; class Mammalia; order Diprotodontia; family Potoroidae; genus Potorous; species Potorous gilbertii. The sequence continues at coordinate 160,057,115 of CM053770.1, forward strand.
TTGTACATGCCTGCTCTTCATGACAAGATGCTGAAAGCTTCCCTTTATTTAAATTGTACCAGGAGGTCCACCTTTTCAAGGCTTTCCTGAATGAAACCCACCACTCCTCTCCAGTCTACCAGCCAACCATCCACTTAGCCCTTCCCTTCCATGATTTCTCCCATTGTGGTAGCTGAATACCTTCAGGATTCTACCACCAGATTGTTTAGTCATGGCCCCCCATATTAATCAGTCTGCCTTCCTTAATTAGATAGTGACTTCTCTGTAGGGCCCTCAACACTCTGCTCCAGCCACCCCATAAGCACTCAATCCAGGCTTGTGGGATTGACTGATGATTGACTGGCCAACTGACATTACAAAGAGAAGAAACCCGTTGAGTCTTCTGGAGCACCTGCAGTGTAGACTGTATTTCTCTTGCTTTGTTTAACTCGTATATATCTTTCTGGACCTGTTTGACTGGTGAGGTGAACCAGATGTGACTTCAGAGGAGTGTTGTCATCAGCTAGCAGCAAGATAGGCCCTCTGCTTACGAACCCTTTCTCCCCCCACTACACACACACACACACACACACACACACACACACACACACACATACACACACACACACACATATACACTCATACACACACACATACTCACACACATACACATATACATGCACACACACACTCACACTCACACACACATACACACGTGCACACACACACATACTCACACACATACACACACACTGACATACTCAAAAGCAGGAGCTGCCTATGCTCTAAAGTAGGCCTACATAACCTGTGGCCCACCTAAGAATTTTGGGTAGTCCTTGAAAAATGTAGAGGAAAACATCCTCTGCATTTTTCATGGGCTGCCTGAAATCCTTTGGCATACCTCCAGGCTGCAGGTTGTGCAGGCCTGCTCTAAGGAGCTTAGAACTTGTGGTCCAGTTTCCAACATAAGGAAGTCTGAGAACAAAAGACCTATAGAGCAATAGATAGTGAAAAAGTCCTCATGTGCCACTCACTCATGGTGTGATCTTGGGTAAGTCACAGTTCCTCTCTAGGTTTTAGCTTCTTCACTCATGAAATGAGGGAGTTGGGCTAGATTTGCTTCCACTTCAACCATTCTTGGATTCTCTGAGTATATGGATTCTCTCTGTTTGTGGCTCCCCTTTAGTCAGCACTGGTTTCTGGTTATAGTCCCTCACACAGGCTGCCTTTACCCCAGGCAGAAAGGAGAGAGGACCCATCCTTTCCTCCTAGGAGAGATATAACTTTCTCAGATTTCTGGACTTTTGGAAAATAAAAAATTAAACTAACTATGAATTCATTTCCCAGTTCATTTTAAAGTACTCTGATAATGAGAAGTTAGCCCTGAGATTTCCCAATTAAAAAAGAAAATTAAAGGCCAGAACTCAGTGAATTCTCCCAGTCTTTATCCACAGCATACTAAAATAACATTTGTTTAGACTAGAGCCTCACATCCAGCATGTTCTCTGGCCCTCACAACAGCTGTGTGAATTATAATAACAGTGCAACGATTACTATCTCCATCTTACAGATGAAGAAATGACATTCAGAAAGTCAAAAATGATTTGCCTAAGGTCACAAGAGTTAACAAGTGGAAGAGCTGGGTCTAGGCCTCAGGCCTCCTGAGTCCAACTCTAGTGGGCCTTCCATTGCACCACCATGTTGGTTTTCCATAGCAAAGGACCAAATACTGGGCAAGAGTTTGGAGACCCCAAGCAAATCACAACCTCCCTAATTCTCAGTTTCCCTATTTTAAAAGGGGGTTGATTGATATCTAATGTGTCTCCTTCAAAGGGAAATTTTGGTGACCCTATGGGATGATGAATGTGAAAGCCTTTGAAAGTATAATTGTAAATGATTGCACTCTTCCTCCATTATCTAATTATCAGATTCCTTTGTCTTTGCCCCACTCGCACAACCGCACTTCATCTTGGGTCAAGAAGCAATATTAATATTTAATATTTTCATTTGATTATATTTTTTGCCATTTACATTATGTTCGGTCCATTTATTATTGGTTTTCTTTCTTTCAGTCTGTCTTGTTAGAGCTGCCCTATTCCATCCTAAGTCACAGGGCTAAAAAGTTTAACATCTGTGTAATTTTGTGGAAGTGAGAAGTTGCTAGAAATGGATCTTGCCATCTCTTAGATCCAGTTTCTTTAAAAAAAAAGTTTCAATCTTTTAACCTTTCCTGACCCTGAGGTCATGAGAAGGATTTAAGAGAGAGGAATTTATTGTTCAGAGAACACTTACTTGTTCTTTGATTGGAAACATTTATTAAATATCTGCTGTAACAATGGTTCATACTCATGAGTGCAGCTAGGTGACACAATAGACAGAGCTCTAGACCTCTCACACACTTACTAGCTGTGTGGCTCCATGCAGGTCATTTAACCTGTCTACTTCCATTTCCTCACCTGTAAAATGGAGAAAATAATAGCACCTGCCTCTCAGGGTTGTTTTCAGGATAAAACGGAATAATATTTATAAAGTATTTTTCAAATCTGAAAGTTCTATAGAAATACTATTGTTAATATTATTATTTACAAGTTTGCAAAGCACTTTACATCCATTTGTCATCTTGTTGGATCCCTACGAAAGCCCTATGAAACAGGTGTCACAAGTATTATAGTCTCCATTTTAAAGACAAGGAAACTGATACTTGGAGCATTTAAATAACTGCTTCAGGACCACACAGTTAAGCAGCAAAGTCAACTGGAACCCAAAGCCCAGGATGCTTTCTCCAGGGTGACAGTAAACTCTTTGAGACACTGTGAAGTACACCAAGTTGGACAGTACACTATGTCTTCTCTAAAGAGGTTTACATGCTGAGGTTCCTCTGACCAACACAATTAACCATCCCCTATAATGTCATTTAATATTCCTTTCATATTTTTCTGGAACCAGTTAACATTAATTAATATTATTAGGAGGGCTAAATGATTAGAAAAAAAGTTCTTTTCTTTGAGAGGTTCTGGTATTGACCTTTACCAAGACATGTCTCAAGACATAGGCTCTCTAGGAAGCCCCTATAGTGATTACATAGCATAGATGACCAAGGCCTGGAAGAGCATTGTGGATGGGTATTCCATTTATCTCTAGGCAAAAATTATAAAATTTTATTTTGACTGCTTCTAATTCCCTCATCTTCTCCCATATATTAGTTAGTAGAGTTTGTGGTATGACCTCTTCCAGGGATAGTTGCATTTTAAGAGGAGACTCCTAAAAAGTCTTCAAGAAAGAAGCGAGTCTTCTCTAAGCTTCCCCCTTCCATGAGGGAGAGAGTAAATACAGATTGAGCATGCTACTTTAGAAAACAACCCAGCTGATTCATCTCTCAGAGAGTCAGCTTCCTCATCTCTAAGATGGGAGTAGTAGGTGATTTCTAAAGTTCATTTTAAGTCTAAATTTCTGTGATTCTACAATTCAAGATACAACCTGTGCCCTATGAAGAGGCCCAGGCCAACCCTGACAGGCCTTGTTTTTACTTTGCAGGGCTAGATTACCAAGTGAAGACAGTGAAAGTGGACAAATCCCTGGTGGCCTTGCAGCTGTGGGACACAGCTGGGCAGGAGAGGTGAGGAAATGCCCTTTTCTTCCTCACTCTGTCATCCTACTTTTCTGGTCTCAACTTAACCCTCTTCCATGTTCTTCTTTACCTCCTACTTCATGTTGAGTGGTCCTCTCAGAATCTAGTTGAAGATCTGGGTTCCTCAACTTTTTTGGGAGGTTGATGGGGGTAAAGTGTTACATTTCTGACAGAGCTGGGGGGACGTTTGTTGGCAGGTATCGCTGCATCACTAAGCAGTTCTTTCGCAAGGCAGATGGTGTCATCATGATGTACGACATCACAGCCAAGCAGACGTTTATGTCCATCCGTCAGTGGCTGACAAGTGTTGAGGTGAGCTGATACCATTACTTGAGCTCCTAGCAAATCAGCAAATGTTAGTCACAGTTCATGGCTGCTTTTTGCTCTCTTACCTCCCTCTTTACCTCTTACCTTACTTCAATCCCTGCCTTTTTGCCATCAACCATTCTAGAATGGACTTCTCTCTGCAAATCAATATCCCTCCACACTTTTTGCTACCTGGCTCAAAACTTACTTGTTTCCACAAATTTCCCTGGTTATCCCTACCCACCTCTATCTTCTTCTTTTCTCTGTATCCCCTCATCCTCTAACATACCTAATTTCTACTCTACATTAGTACATTAGTATACTCTATATGTTAATAGAGGTATACGTATGGTGTGCTAGAAATAACAGTAGTTTTAGAGTTAAAAGACCTGGGTTTGAGTTTTGGTTCCTTTAATAAGCTGTGTGATCTTAATCAAATTATTTTATTTCTATGGACCCTGGTTTCCTCATCCATAAAATATTTCTAATGTCTATACTATCTACTTCTTGAGGTTTTGGGGAGGATTAAATGAGAAAATGAAGATAATAGAATGTTGAACCCATAAAGGACTGTATTCAACTTAACCCTCTTCCATGTTCTCCTTTACCTCCTACTCCACTTTAAGTGCTCTTCCCAGAACTTAGCTGAAGATCTAGGTTCCTCCACTTCTTTGGAGGGTTGGGAAGGATAGATTAGTGTTACATTTCTGATGGAGTTGGGGAGACCCATTACCAGCATGTACTGCTGCATCACCCAGCAATTCACCCAGATTATGACTGATCACCATCCTTAATATGATGGCGTTATGTAACTGGTGAAGATGGATCGGAGCATAGGCCTCTCAGGATGTCTGGGTGATTAAAGTCTTTGGACAAAGTCCATGAGAGACCAGTGTCATACTGAATTTCTTGGTAGCTATAATGAGACTTGATTGTAATAGAACTTGAGCTATAATAGGGACTTGATTTCATGTGTTTATAAGTTCATATATTCATTTGTTGGGCTGCTAGGTGGTGCAGTGGATAGAATACCAAGTTTGGGGTCAAGAAGACCTGAGTTAAAATCTAGCCTCAGACACTTGCTAGGTTTGTAACCGTAGAAAAGTCACTTAACCATATTTGCCTCCATTTCTTCATCTCTAAAACATACTGGAGAAGGAAATGTCAAACCACTCTAGTACTTTTGCCAGGAAAACCCAAAATGGGATGATGAAGAGTCGGGCCAAGTGAAACAACTGAACAACAACAACTTATTCATTTGTAGCAGTTATATAATAACATGCAATATTTGAGCAAGTCACTTTACATTTAGGACCTCAGCTCTCCACCCACCCACCTAAAAGCTATAACAGTCTGGTTTTTAGTCTCTTTTTCTCCATATATTTGCTGTCATTTCAATTTTATTAACAACTTATCAACATCAAGAACAGTGTAGGCAAATCAACTGTGGGCTTCAGTTGCTATGTTTGTAAGAGGTAAGATGCTAAGTAGTAAGATGGGGGCTGGACAAGATGACATAAGGTCCTTTCTTGCTTTAGGAGATAGGATTATTTTCACTTCTTAAGAAGTAATGTGTAATAAAAGGACAATAAACAGAGGAAAGATTTTTTAAAAGATCTACAAAGATGTTTATAACAAATTTCTTTTTCACCATCAAGATCAATGAGCCATCCCACTTGAACTCTAATGACAAAGGCCCAGATATGTCTATATATGTAAATAGTAAAAAGAACGTAGAAATAGAATTAAAGAGAACAATGAGGAGAAAGCAGCTGGATTAGACCCATCGTACATAAAGGAGATGAACGCTGGAGATGACAAGATTTTGAGGGCTTTGAGAGACTGACTCACAGAGTCTGGGGCACTTTCTACTAGGCTACACCGAACAGTGTAAAAGATACAAAATTGTATAGCCCACTGTTTGTGCTCTGAAGGGCATGTAAAAAAAGAGAGATCAAATCCATGGAAAAAAATCTTGGAAAAAGAAGACTGAAAGTATATTAGCAACTACCAATCTATATGCTGACTTTCCCAACTACACATAATTTTTGTGAGGTCTTATAAGCACATCAAGAGCTTCCTTGATGAAAGTAGGAAAGTAGGAAACAGTCAAGCTTTTGTAAGTGATATTCTGCAATGGACAATACCTTTACTGTCAAACAACTGACTGAAAGATGTAGATAATATGAGATCTCACTCTTATTTTTTGTTGTTGATTATTTTATTTATTTAAACTTTTATTTTATTCATATTTCCATAATAGTCATAATATATTATATATTATATTATGCATATAGTATATCATATGCATATAATATATCAATAATAAATATAAATTTATTTATTTAGAAATAAGAATTAATCAATGAAGTAAAATATAGCCTTAAAGGCTTTCTTTCAACAAAATGGCTCCATGTGTGCATTAAAATTATTCAAAAATGGGCGGAGCCAAGATGGCGGAGTAGAAAGACTCACCTAAGCTAGGTCCGAACCCACAGCCCATAGATTTCCTGTAAAAAGAACTCCTGACAAATTCTGGAGCAGTGGAAGCCGCGCAGAAACACAGTGAAGGAGATTTCCGTTG
>CM053770.1:160064111-160131350 GCA_028658325.1 Potorous gilbertii
AATGGGGAGAAAATTTTGGAACCCAAAATCTTGTGAAAATGAATGTAAAAAGTTAAATAAATTTATTTTAAAAAAAAAATTATTCAAAAATACATGAAAGAGGAAAAATAGTAGTAATCTTGTTAAGCAAATTAATGATATTAATAATATTTTTAATTATTTATTTTTAATATTTTAAAAAATCATCGAACAGGGAGATGTGTATTTGCCATGGTCACGAAGGAATGGGGGAATTCTAGTGCCTATTGACTACGATTAGATGGTGCGGTCCCCCAGATGCTCCTGTTTGTACATGACACTGTATAATTTGAATCAGGCCTTGGAATATCACAAAGAAGAAGGAGAATCAATCTTTATTAAGCCCCTGCTTTGTACAAGGCACAGTCTGAAGCACTTTCCCAGTTTCCCCTCATCTGATCCTCACAATAATCCTAGGAGATACATAGAGATTCTTGGAGAGATTTGTAACCACTCCCCAAGAGTCTGGAGACTTCTAGGAAGAACCACGTGAACGGAGAATCTCAATGGTACAGATTATGACATGCAGTTAGATGGACAGTCTGTAGAGCTTTCCATCATGATGAGAGAGAGAAAAAAAGAGACACGGAGAAGAAAAGATACAAACATGGGTTGTTCATAAGTGAGTTCACGCACTTGTTTATAAGTGACTGAGTGTGTGTGTGCGTGCGTGCGTGCGTGCGTGCGTGTGTGTGTGTGTGTGTGTGTGTATTTTAGTCTATAAATGGGTAAGTTAGGCCCAGAAGGAAACAGGAGAAAGAAGGCAGGCTAGATTAGATTGCCTTTGGGAACTGGCAAAGCTCCTTTAATGATCCCAAGTTTCTCCATGTAACAAAAGCCCTTCTTTTTCATACCATTATTATGACAACCTGGTTGTGTGACTGTGAGTCATGGAACACTCACAGTCTCTGAAGAATCCAAAATGAGTGTCACTCAGAGGGCAGTGGAGAAATTGGAAAGTAAGCAGGTTACAACACATTCCGAGAAAAAGGACGTAAGAAATGGAGTAGAGAATATCGTCAGAGACGTGTATGGCAAGAAGTACTAGTCACATGGTAAGAGTAAGGAATACCTGGAGAATAGGAAAGAAGCAGGGGAAGGAGGCAGAGAGGAAGGAAGGAAAAATGGCAGGAAATGCTGAGTAAGTGCCAGACCTGATGCAAAGCATGTTAAAAACATCTTATTTCGAGCCTCACAACAACCCTGAAAAAATAACTGCTCTTATTGTCCTCATTTTTACAGATGAGGAAAATGAGGCACCCAGATGATAAGTGACAACCAGGGTCACATAGCTAGAAAGTGTCTGAGGCTGAATTCAAATTTCCTGCATCCAGGAAGTATGTAACGCACAATGGTACTTCTACCACATATAGGACCTGCACTCAATCAATATCGACTGACCAATGTTTCCCTGCTTTGTTCAGTTATGTCCAGGTCTTTGTGACCCCATGGACATCGTCTGTCTTCATGCCATGCGAGGTCTGTCTTCATTGCCTCTTAAAGTCTGCCCCAGTTCATATTTATTGTTTCCATGACACTATCTGCACACCTTCTCCTCTGTTATCCCTTTTATTTTTGCCTGCAATCTTTCCCAACATCAGGGTATTTTCCAGTGAGTTCCATTTTCTCATTATGTGATCAAAATATTGAAGCTTGGGCTTTAAACTCTGACCTTCCAGTGAATAATCTGAATTAATTTCTGTAAGTATTGACTACTTTATCTCCTTGATGTCCAACAGACTCTCAAAAGTCTTCTCCAGCACCACAATTTGAAAAAGTTGATTCTGCAATGCTCAACTTTCCTTATAGTCTACCTCTCACTTTCCTTATAGTCTAACTCTCACATGCATACATTGCTACTGAGAAGACCATAGCTTTGACTATCCAGACCTTTGTCAGCTTGGTGATATCTCAACTTCTTTAGTATTTGCCATAGATTTCCTTTCAAGGAGCAAGCATCTAATTTCATGGCTGTAGTTGCCATCTGCAGTGACTTCTGAGCCCAAGAGTAAAAAATCTGACACTGCTTTCATTTCTTCTCTCTGTTTGCCAGGAAGTGATGGGACCAGATGCCGTGAACTCTCTATGCCCTCAAAAAAAATGTGACTAAGAGAGATCTTAATTTCTGGTACTTCTCACTAAATTCTCTGTGACTTAAGATATTATTTCTCAAAACTGGTTTGGCATCTATGATGAATCATGCATAAAATACAACCTCTAAAGAATTACAATTTGAAAAGGCAACAGAGAAGATGCATATTGGGTATAAATAGGCTGCAGTGGATTGCAATGAAAAATTGTGCGCAAAAAGTGGCATAACCTAAAAAATATCATCAAAGAAATGGGCCAGTCCTGCAGTGAGAGCAAAGGGTAACATGCAGCTTTTGTCTTCCATTGGCAAGTGCTTCATGTTAACTAGCCTGAAAGGTGAAAAGAGCACTGGTCTTCAATTCGGGAGTGGATTCAAATCCCAGTGCTTCCATTTACTGGTATGACTTAGAGCAAATCATTTCACTTCTCTGAGCCTCAGTTTCCCCAGTTGCAAAATGTAGGCTGTAATAGTTACCTATCTCACAGGCACATTATGTGGAAATACCTAGCAAGCATTAAAGTGCCTTATGGATGGTACCTAGTGAGGATTAGACATGGTATGTGTACTCAGGATAAATATACATTTCCTCCACTAAAGTCCTAATCAGATGCCTTGTCACAACATCCAGATAACCGTCAGTTCTCAGAGTATACACATTGAGCTACAACAGGTCCTATGTAATTGGAAAGTCTTGAACAATGAGCCAGGAGGCTGATTATCCATCTGTATTCCAGCCCAGTTTTTTCGGTTTTCTCTTTCTTTTCCAAATATCTAGCACAGTATTTTGTGTGTTGTAGTGGTTTATTAAATGCTTGTTGAGTTAAATGCAGTTGAATCATCAGAAAGCTGACCACTGAGTAATGCAACTAGAGGGCTGGAATATGTATGAAGGGAAGGAGCCCCCAGCCCCCATGAAATCACAGCTCCTCCATTCAAGCCTCGTGAAGAAAGCAGGAGCTGTGTCGTGTGAAGGGAGGCATGCTAAAGGTATGGAACACTGGCATCATCGAGACACTTGTTTTCAAGGCTCCTGAAAAGCTAAGTCAGTCTACCTTGGCAACCAGCAATCAGAGATGTCAGATGATGTATTAAAACCTGACACCTCATTTGACGGAGGGGGGTACTGACAAGTAGTTCTTTGTATTTGTGCTGTACCATATTTTTCCAAGGAGTTCTAAGTCACTTGAATTGGCAAAGGGAAGACAGAGGGGGAGATCTAATAACAGCCTTCAAGTATCTGAAGAGTTATTATTAAGAGAATGGTGACCAGCTGTTCTTTATTTCTCTCCTCCCCCGAAAGGCAGAACAAGAAGAAATGGGCTTAAATTGCCGCAGGTTATACAGAAGAACAAATGTTCTGCTGGAAAGAGGACTGGAGCAGGTGTCTGGGAATGACTCCCGGAAAGCTTTAAGGCTAAACTGCACCCCTACCCCAGCTCTACCACTAACTAACTATGTGACACAGGGAACTCACATCTCTAGGAAATTCTTTGGTGAAGGAGATCCTAATATTAAGGCTGTCATAAGTACAACCTTGCTTGACTGTAGAAGAGTGGATGAGTTTCTTATTATGAAGGGGTGGGTTGTTTTTTTATTTTCTCACAATGAACAAAAATCTGCCTCACTAGGATTTCCTCCCCCTTCCATATAACAGATAGCCCCAAACTCTAGTTAATTAGTGTTGTCTCTTTTTCTTTGATGAAGAGCTCTCAAAAAGAGAAAGAACAGGATGCCACTGAAAGTCCTAGGTGTACCATTTACTACCTGAGTAGGCTTATACAAGTGATTTCCTTTCTCTGTGCCTCAGTTTCCTTTCCTGTAAAAGGAGAGGTTGGACTAGATACTCCCTAGGACTTTTCCAGCTTCATACTTGTTTATATTCATACTCTGCCTGTCTTCTTTGTACCCAGTAGGAAAGGTTTCCCTTAGGAATGAGATTAGAAAATTCCCTACAAAAGGAGTTTGAACTTTTGGCTAGAGTACTTGCTGTCAATGTTTCTTGGTTATGTACATTTTTTGTGCATTTCTCATAACTCAAAGCACCTGAAGATCTCTCTGGCCTCTTTCTCCCTTGGAGCCTTCCATGCCTACTGGAGTCAGACAGATTGACCCAACCTAAAATGTTTGGCACCTATGCCAGGAAGCTTTGTAATTGCTCTTCATGTCCCATGTGAAGCTCAGGATGATGGGGCAAAAGAGACCTCAGAGATCATCTGGTTTAACCTCTTCATGCTACGTATGAGAAAATAGAGGCTCAGAGAGGTAGTGACTTGCCCCAAGCCACACAGCAAGCTCATGGCAGTGCCAAGATCAGAAACCTCATCTCTGTGCTCTCCCTCTTCTACCTTATCATCATCTCTGTGTCCAAGCCTCTGTTAGAGACTACATTTGGTCATACCGAGGTTCCTGGCCTAGCTTCATCTCCACCCCGGCATGGGAGCAACCCAGTTCTCCTCTCAGATCACATGTGCAAGACTGCTTCTCTTGCCACTCCCTGGTTGCTAGCTAATTCACATTGCACAGTCTTTGTGAGTGGTGGCACCTTACAGCACAGAACAAAAAATAGCACAGTTGGAGGTTTGGTTTTGTTTTTTTCCATGTTCCAAGTTGAGCTTGAAGTGCTGGCAGTTTAGAATGAACTACACAAATAAATCTTGTTTTGACTCATAGTCCAGGGGCTGGATAAATATGGAAACCCCCAAGATATAATTTTGCAGTCATTTTTCCTGAGCATAATGGCACATTTTATTATGCAGAGAAATTTTTTTGTTCTTGCTCCAGAGAAACACCGGCACTATCCAGGCTAAATGTTTTTTCTTGCCTCTCACCAAATATATATTGAAACACACACACACACACACACACACACACACACACATACACACACATATTCACACCACATCTCCCAAATATAACAACTCCATATTCTCTACCAAAAAGCAGGCTGCCTTTCTGAGTTACTGCCTGTCATCTTTATAATCAGAAAGAGGTAGGGTTGTGAATTCCACAGTCTTATCTTTCACATTTTTTAAAGTTCAGAGAAGACCAACAAAAATTATCATAAATATAGAAAATCTTTCACATCCTTATGATCTCAAAGCCAGGAGGGACCTCAGTGATCACCTGCTTCAGCCCCCTTGTTTTATTAAAGATGAAGCTGAGACTCAATGAGAACGAATTTACCCAAGATCTCATGACTAGTTATCAGAAGAGGCTGGATTGGTATCCAAGTTTGCTAAAGAGAGTCTATACAATTGGTTAAAAAGTTGGGGATTTACAAGGGAGATATCATTATTCATCTTTTATTCTAGAAGAGTACCAGTGACATCACAAAGATAATATCTTGACTTGTGAGTGAATTGGATTTCAGTAAAGCAGAACTGTGCAAAGTTGTCAGCCTCACTCTGTCCTCCAGTGTCATGAGAATCTACTGGCCAGACAAAAAGGCAAGATAACTAATGGGGGCCCAGGATGCAGTGGGTAACATAGGCCTTTCTAAATTAAGGTCTTTTCCAGGTCTTGGTTTATCTGAGGCAACACCCATTCAGTGGCTAAGGGCTAGGTAAGAATTTAGTCAAAAGTTGGCCCAATTGACCATAAAAAAATTGTCAGTCTGGAAGGGGAAAACCCTTCGAGCTTCTTGCCAGTTCAGAAAATAATTGCTTTTCATACTCTTTCAAAGTCATGGAAATCAAGATTTTGGCTTAGTATAAGGAACTGTTTCCTAACATTTCCTTAGGACAAAATAGTCTTAAAATAAAATGGGCCCCCCTTAGGGAAGTATGCTTCCTGTGCCCGGTGGCATTTGAACAGAGGGTGCCTGATTGTTTTTTGGGAATATCCAAGAGGAGTAAGTGTTGGATTAGACGACATTTGGTGTCTCTTCCAACGACCAAGATTCCATGATTTTGTGACTCATTGGGCTGCAAAATCAAAGGCTGACGAGGGATTTGTTTGAAATCTATAATATTGTAGAGTATGGAAAGAGCAAATAGAAGCTCTTTGATTGAATCACACATCACAGAAGACTAGAACTGGGGTCACATCATGATAATTAAAAGAATATTCTGTAGACTTTATCCATACTACAAAGAGTAAACTTAGAGAACTCACTACTCTAAGACTTAGGATGAGTTAAAATGTTTGAGGAGATATATCCTTAAGGAGGGTGTGTATAAGTTGAAGAATGATGAACCTATGAGACTTTCCTAAGGGAAATGAGAAATAAGAGGAAGGATAGGGAAGGTAGATAAGTATGGGCATGAGTGGGTGGGGAAATGCCTTCGTTTTGAGATTGATGTAATAGAAGGAACCTATTGGGGCCATGATCAGAGATAGTATCTTGGGTTAGTAGGATTGTGTCATCAATGGTATAGAAGTTGGAAAAGTCCAACATCATTAGGTAACTGAGGCCCAGAGATGTGATATGACTTGTCCAGAGTCATCCAGTGGCAGAATCTATGACTAATTCTATGTTCTCCAAATCCAACATGATGATGTTCCCCTGATAATTGTTCTAGAACCATGGGCCAGTTTTATCTGCTTGGGCCTTAATTTGTTCATCTGCAAAATTGGCCTAATAGTACTTCATTACCTCCCTTATGGGGTTGTTATAAAGAAAATATTTTGCAAACATTTATGTACCATCAAATGTGAGCTCTCAAGAGTGGGAGGACAGAGCTATTGAGAAGAACAGTAATAAATACAAGACTGAAGAGCAATTGTCCTAAGTATAAGGAGTCAGTGTTGTATAATGGAAGAACAGGGCTTATACTCAGAAGACCTGGGTTCTAATCCTAGCTTTGCCACTTCCTATGTGACCTTGGGCAAATAATTTAATCTTGCTGAGCCTTGGTTTCCTCATCTGTTAAATGAGAGAATATAATTTGATGATCTTTTACTTCTGGCTTTCTCGAGGAGTGCATTGTGGGAGAAGTACGAGGACTTGAACTAAATAAAAAAGAAAACGCAACTGTATTGATGATTTCAGTGGGGGTAGGAGGGTAGAACTCAGAGGATTTGGTTGTATAAAAAGCCCAGAGATTGGATTTCAGAAGAAGTTTGTGCAACCTTGGGAGAATGCAAGGAAAATTTAAAGGACAATTTCCAGGTTCAGGCTCTACTTTTGGCTTCAATGAGAGAATGGTGAAGAAGGATGAGATTCAGAAACAGAGCCCTAAAGAGGAAGACTCACGGAGAATGTAATTGGCAAAGCAAAGTAAGTAAGAGGAGGTGAAGTGAAAGGAGTTGCTGGGTACTTTGGGAGGGTCATCTGGAAAATGAGGCAGGTTGAAATAGACAGGAGGTTGGAAGGAGGCAGATGAGAAAAAGTGAGTGTGGCAGTGGAATTGTTGAGAATAAAAGAAAGATGGGTGTAACTTGTCAAGTTACTAAAAGGTAACTAGAAGCTATGCCAAGTTTTTAATCAGATATTTAGGGCTAACATGCTAATAACATGCTATTTAGGTGGTTCAAAAACCTAAGGCTAATAATTTCAGCCAGCATGGCAAGAGGGCTAAGTTTAGTGGTGTGATGTAGCAGCTCCCAAAGCTAATGTGATATTGGGCTGCGTTGGGAAGACATCAGTGTTAGGAATAAGAAAGTGATAGTTCCTCTGGACTCTTCCATGCTTAGGTCAGTTCTAGAATATTGTGGTCATTTCTAGTTGCCATATTCAGGAAGGACATTGGTAAGATGAAGGAACTGGGGATATCTAGTTTGGGGGAAAGAATCCATGGAGGTGATGTTGGAGGATACAACAGCTGCCTTTATGTATTTGAAGAGCTATCAGGAACAGATGTTCTGTTAAGAGGCAAATTTAGGCTCAATATCACAGTAAACTCTATGACAATTAGTTGTCTAAAAAATAAAACAGGCTGATTTGAGAGGTTCCCTACTCGTTCATTATGTTCTAGAGATGGGGAACCTGGGTCCTCAAGGTCACATGTGACCTTAAGGCCACAGGTTCCCCACTATGTAGATGGTCACTACAGTTCCTTCTGATTTTTAATGTACATTTCAACCTTCATGTTTGAGGTTGGCAAATCCCATAGGAGAGCTTTAAGGAGGAAGGCATAGATCTAGAACTGAAAGAAACTTCAGAAGTCATTTTATCCAAGCACCTATATTTTACAGATGAGGAAACTGAGGTACTCAGAAATTAAGTGACTTGCCAAGGGTCACACAGATACTATGCATCTGAAGAAGGATTTGAACCCAGTTTATCCTGACTCCAAGTCCAACAATGTCCTCTCTACTGCACCACAGTGACTCTAGGTTAGATAATCACTACCTGAGAATGTTGTAGTTAATATTCCTTTTGAACTTGGCTTGGACTGCATGGTTGCTGAGGCTCCAGCTCTAAATTCTGTAATTTCGTTGATCTCTAAAATGCCTCCCAGTTCTGAACTTTCATAAATACTGTAACATATTATTGCACTAACCTGAAATGGAAGCATTGTGATTAATAGAGTGCCAGATAGCAAGGAGAGATAACTATGCTATAAGAATGAGAAATCAGGGGAAAATACAGTCTTTCAAACACCTTACTGCAGTTTTAAGATTAGGTCATTAAAGCGTAAAACTACACTAAGACTTTTAGGACACCTTGTACTTAGTAGAAGATGATACTATGCAGTATTTTATTACAAGCCCTTTTGGAACAGTCTCTCTGGGCCCTAGCTCCGCATTCTATTTTGTATTATTTTAAACTATTGAAACTCAGTAATATTGACTATATTATTGAATATAACCATTAAGAGTTCATTGAGGATCTTCAGTTGTAATTGTGAATTAAATTTAAAATTATTATGACTATTAGATGAGGTTCAGCCATTTATTTGGAATTATGGTGTTTATTAAAAGAATCCATAAAACTCTCAAGTTTTGTAGCTTCTGTGACTCCACAGCACCTCTATATAGTTTTTTCCTTTTAAATTTTAAATTCAGTTGCTAAGAATTAGCATAAGTTGTCAAATAAGTATTAAAGTGCTAATTAGATCTTTGACAAAGTAAAAATAATAGCTTGCCTAGGGTTATGAAATATGGACATTATCATTTTTTCCATTGTATTTCAACATACTAGGCCCATTTTTCAAACTCGGGAGAGAGGTGAGTATTGTGGATTTTGGTATGAATACACCTTTATTCTGTCCTAAAGTCTAGCCACAGGAGTTTTATTGGAAGATGGTCATCATGCGAATGAATTACATAATTACCCTATGTTAAGTCCTTAAATAGAAAAATGATAATTGCATTATATAATATTACATTCTTAGCAATATAACATTGTAATGACTTAAAAAATAAAGGTTACATTTAAGGTTTACAAAGCTCTTTCTTAGTACCAGGAAGTTCCTGACACATAGGTGCTTTAAAGCTTGTTAATTGATTTTTCACAATAATCCTCAGAAAGGTTCCAAGAGTTTTAGTGGCTTGTAGAATCTTGACATCTAGAACCGAAGAGAACCATAGAGGACACCTAGGCTAATACTCTCATTGTACAGACTTACCCTCCCAGGCTCACACTTGAGCTCCAGTCTGCTGACTCCAAGCATGGAGCACTTGTAAATCAGGAATGGCTTTTTTCTGGATGGGGTTCCATTTAGACTCAGGCTATCTCAAAAGGAAATAGCTGCAGAGCCCTGAGTGATGGCTTCTGCTAAGGTACTCACATTCATGTCTTGAGGAATAAGCATCCATCAGGACAGCCCTCTGGAAAAGTTCCTGAGAGGGCAGCTGCAAACCTTCATGGACTCCCTGAACCTTTACTCTTCACTGCCTATAGCTCTGGCAGTCCTGGTTTCTTTAGGAATGTCTTGGCCTCTCCTTGAAGGTGTGGGGTAAAAGGTATCCAGTTTCACAGGACCCCACTTGAACCATGTGGCATTGTCTGAAAGAACATAACCTAGGTTACATTGCCTGCCTGACTTCTCCCTCCCCTAGGTTGTACGGAGCCAAAGGCACCTACCCACACCTTTCTGTGGGTATGTATGGCATTGATCTAGTTACACACACACACACACACACACACACACATTTACATATATACACATGTATACATATATACATACATACATATACATATATCTATACACACATATATCTACCTATACACATATAGACACACATATATGCACATATACATATATATCTATACATACACATTTATATGCATGTGTGTGTGTGTGTGTGTGTGTGTGTGTGTGTGTGTTTCACTCGCAGACCTGATGATTGTCATAAGAATTAGAGCTAAGTGAGACCCATGGAAATCATCAAGTCTGACTCCCTGAGGAGTCAGGAGAGGAAACCAAGGTCTGGGGAAAAGAAATGGCTTCTCCAAGGTCAAGTAAAGAGGACAACTAGGACATTTAACTCTAAAGCCAATGAATCTTGGCAATACTTGGCACCATCATCAAGCCATGTAGAGAAGCCTGTTTTCCCATCTCTTTCCTTTTTGATGACTTTATCTCCTGTCGCACGAGAGTCTAAACTGCTGAGGTTTCTAGACCCCAGGTAGTCTCTTGGAAATCAGCCTTTGTCAGATCTTCTGGTCTCTAGGTTTTGTTACCCTGGGGTTTACTCTAGCTGGGATTTGTCTGTTCTACAGGAAGCTGCTGGAGAGAACATTCCCATCCTCCTTCTAGGAAATAAAGTTGACAATGAAAAAGAGAGAGAAGTCCCCCAGGGACATGGAGAACGTCTTGCCAAGGTAAGGAGGAGGTAGTTCTACACATACTAGGGTCAGTCAGGAAAAGGTTTCCTGCTGGAGAAAGTCAAAGTTGATGAATAGAACTTGGGGCCACATGGAATTGAGGGAACTCTCTCAAACCTTCAGTTGCTCAAAAGTCAAGATAAGGGGGATGAGATGGCAGGACAATTCCCAGGAAGGATTGCTAAACTAAACACGCTTTGAAAGCAAGCGCAAGCCTGCAAGCCCAAGAGAGCCATGAAATAATACCAGGCCTAATAAAAACTAGCCACTGACCCAGAGAGGGAGGCAATTTCCTTGGCTGTTTTCATTCTGTTTGTGGTTTTCTGGGCAATCTTGTTTGTCAGCAAGGTGAGATGAGAGTGACTGAACATGGTGGCTACAGAATGATGGGAAAGAAGAACTGGAGTGGGGCAAAAAGAAGGGGAGCTCAAGCATTGTGAAGTGTTTGTGAAGGGAACTCAAAAAATTTTTGGAAAATGTTCTGCCCAGATATGTGTATGGTCTTGTATCAGGTGATCTCTCTCACTCTTTCTCTCTCACTAATTTATCATTATATATTATATACATATGTATTATTATATATATATGTCATTATATACATCTTATTATTATATATATGAGAGAGAGAGAGTTGAGAGATACAGACAGACTCACCTAAAAAGAGAGTTAACCATGGGAGGAGGACACATTCCATGAGACCCTGAAGTTTTTTGCTTTTAAAGATTGGCCACTGCCAGGGGTAGAGGAAGAGGCATCTACAGCAGCGGGATGGGGTAGGAAGCATACCCTGTGATTAGGTTGCTGTCCCCATTGGAATAGGGAAAAAGCTTAAAATGGTCCTGTCTGTACGCTGACGCAAGAGGAAGTATCCCTGAGTAAGGACAGCTACATATGCCTCTCAGGCGTCTAGAGTCAACCCTAAGGCTTGTGGTGTCTTTCTCTAATGTTATTTACTTGTTACCCTATTCCAGTATAGGCCATCTACTGCTGATTTCCAGTGAATCACTCCCTGTTCCTTTTAACCAATCAGTACTGATTAGCTTTTACAAAGCAATATTTACTTCAAAGATATGCCAAGAATGGGAGTAAAAACATCTCCCCCAACATCTTGAGGGCATGTTGTTCTGTATAAGAACTTAGTCTCTGGAGTGAATGATCTGACTTAAGCTGGTTTCTACAATTTCACATCCAAGTACAACATCATTATGGGGTGAAATCTGATCTCAGCTGGGTCCCAAAGGCTACACTTTGGGTTTATCAGTATTAGACTGGCAAAAAACCCAGTCTGGGCTTCTCTCCAGGGCTCTGAGACCTTGGGTAACTCACTATCCTTATCTGTAGAAACTCACAAAGTCATAGCCTACGATTTCTACCTAAAACAGATAAAAAATAAATACTAAGGCAAAGTACCAAGGGATATCTCCAAAGGCTACAGGCCTACTTCATTTGAGGACCACCTCCCCAATTGTAGTAATGTTGCTAGGGACCATCAAAGAGGTTCCTTTTCACTAACCAGTTACAGCACACTTGAGCATGCTCTAAATCTCTCCAAAGCAAGTCCCTCCATTACACATAATCACATTATACATAATCACATTACATATAATCACAACTCTCCTGAAACAGGCTCTCCAGCCTTTTCCACATGGAAGTTATACCTGTGGCATTCTGTGCATAATCATCAGGACGGGTCTCGGTGGTCAGTCTTCTGTTATATGTCACAATACTATCTTTACCAGTATTAAAGGTCTGTTAATATAAATAATCTATCAATTGACAAAGACCTTGGGATAGCGTCTTTGAGAGATGCAGTGAACCCCAAATTCATCACCCTGTAGCCAGCCTAGAGGGGGGCTGTCAGAGTTCATACTGTCATCACATCATGCCTGAACTATGGCAGTAAGCAGATGGTTAGTCTCCTTGCTTCAGGTCTCTTTATTCCAATCCACCCTCCCCTCAGCTGTCAGAGTATAGGTCTGACCATGACACCCCCTATTCAATAAACCAAATCCAAAATCCTTTGTTTAGCTCTTAAATCCCTTCTTATCTTTCCATCTTATTATGCTTTTCTCCCCTACATGTACTCCTCAGTCTAACACCTCTGACCATCTTGTGGCACACTCTTCCCTCTCCCAGCTCTGATTGTTTTCCCTGACTGTCCGCTGTGCTTGGAAGTCCCTCCCTCTTCTGTTCTAATTCCTCAAGTCTCAGCTAAAATCTCATCTTCTACAAGAAACCTTTTCCCATCCTCTTTAGTTTTAGGGCATTCCTTCTGAGACTATTACCAGTTTATCCCACATCTATCTAATTTGTATATGGTTATCTCTCCCATTAGATTGTGAGCTCCTTAAGAGACTATTTCTTTTTACCTTTCTTAGTATCAGTGCTTAGCATGGTAGCAAATATGCTTAGCATAGTAGCAGGTATGCTTATCAGGTAGCAAGTGTTTAATATATGCTTATTGACCTGCATTAGAAGACACAGGTGAGTTGCCTGTACCTGTGAAATTATAGGTGGCTATTATGTCATTAACATCATCCTTACATATAATCAGACTGAAAGGTCTAGGGAAATGATAAGCCACTGAACCAAAAAATAAAAATAGTTAGCTAGCTTTCTAGCTGTTAGAAAAATAGAACAATATAGTGGATGTGAAAGAGATTTGAAAAGTATAAACTACGTATTCTCCCAGTTCCCCTCCCCGCCAAAAAAAGCCTTAAAACCAATGTCAGGCATTATTATTAAAGAGTCATTGAATATGAGGGCAGAAAGAAACCACCTCAGCATAGCGATAACCTGGCCTAGAGGGAGGCAACCTGAGATTGAATTCTGGATCTACTATTAACATGCTGTGTGATCTTGAGAAAGTCATGTGTGAAATGAGGAGGTTGGTCAAGACATCATCTAAGATTCCTTTGAGTTCTATGAATATGCTACCTAGTCCAACCTTTTAATTTTACATTCAAGACCGCATTACTTGTGCTAGTAATGTTAACTTTTATGCAGTGTTTTGTGCTTGCAAAACACTTTTTATACATTATTGCATTTGGTCCTCTTCATCCTGTGGTATGAATAATATATGAGATAATGTTCCTATTTTGTAGATGGGTAAACTGAGACTTGGAGAGGTGAAATTATTTTGTCCACGATCACATAGCTGGAAAGTGGCAGATCCAGGACATTAATGTGGACCGCACTAATACTTTAAAAACTGTCCTATGTTTAAAAATTGCCCATCACTTGGGCAGTGACTGAACAAGTTATGGTATATGATTGTGATGGAATACTACTGTGCTATAAAAAGTGATAAACTCAATGATCTTAGAAAAACATGGACAGTCTTGTGTGAAATCATGAAGTGTAAAATGAGTCGAACCAAAAGAATGTTGTATAGTAACAGCAATATTGTTTTTTCAAATGATCTTGAGCTAATAAGTAATTTTGACCATTATAAATACCCAAATTAACTACAAAGGACATATGAAGGAAGATGCTATCTGCATTCAGAGAAAGAATGGATAAAGAGAGATGTGTATGGAGTGATTTTACATACATACATATATGTATATATGTATACATATATATACATACATACATATATTCTTGTGTCTAATGGCAACCATCTCAAGGGGGAAGGAAAGAAAACGGGAAAATTTAATAAGAATAACAAGTTGTACATAATAGATTTATCGTTCACATGCAACCATCTTTTTTCTAGTCTGTGTTATGGAGTTTTCTAATTATTAAGTTGAGAATAAAATAAATAAATTTTTTTAAAAATAAAAGTTTGTTGACTGACAAAAACCACATTTAAAAAAATTCGCTATAATCCATAGCACAATGAATCCTTTTCATAAAGTAGAGACAGAGTGTGGAGCAACCAAGCCTAGTTGTGATCCAGTCTGCTGTGGGCCCTTGTGCAGCCCTTCCCATTATGAGGATGATGATAATGAATTGTCAGTATCCTGCTTGATACTACCCTGTGCTGGACTGGGGAATGAGAAGGATGTAAACCATAGTGAGAGGCTGGGTTAGAGAGTTCTGGGATGGAGTTAGTCTTCATAAAGACTGTACAGGATTCTGGATGAAAGAGAGCAGAATGTTTTTCATCGCTAATGTCTTTCCTAAGATACTGAATCCTAAGTACTCCTTTTCCTTCTGTCTCATGGGTCTAGGAGAATGATTTGATCTTCTATGAATGCAGTGCGTATTCGGACCATAACGTCAAAGAATCAATGCTTCACCTAGCCAGGTAAAGAAAAGAAAATATCACTCCACCATCCACAGTGTAATGAAGTTCCTAAAGGAGAAAAAGAATAAGGGAAGTACATCTTCTTGTAACTGAGTCTGATGACAGTCATTGTGGACCCTTCCCCACAAAGGACAAGGCAGGGGTGAGCACCATTGTCTCTAGATGGAGAAGGTTCCATTTATCTCATCAGAGGAATGGAACAGAGGAAAAGTACTGACTAGACTTAGAATCTGGGGGCTTAGAGATCCTAAAAATCTCTCCCTTCAGGAGACTGGAGCAGTTAGTAACCAGTGGGACAGGGCCTACTTTGTATCTTTCATATAATAGGCAATTTAAAAATATTTGATAGATTGAATTTGAATTTGTAGAATTTGGGATCAAGATTTAAAGAAATCTAAAGAATTTTCTTTTCCTTTTTTTCTATCATTTTTTTCCTTTGTCTTTGGGGATATGGTCCAGAAGCAACTCTATGGAGTTAATCTGCTATGTCTTCTAATTATCTTTGAATGGAACTGCCATTAATAAAGCCATGGTCCTTTGAAGTGAAATCCTTGTTGAATGTGTCTAAAATCTGCCCTAGTGAAATGGTATAGGAAGAAAGAGAAGAAAATCACTGGTTTCCTAAAGAAAACTAATGTTAGAGAGAATAAGGGCTGGGGTTGCTTTGTGGTCATCCTTTGCATCTCTTCATCCTAATCCTAAAACAAGGCAGTTTCCACCATTCTCTGAGAACAGCATCATTCTAGCATGATCACCTTGCAGGAAGGTAAATAAGAAATAGGACCTTCTTTAGGCTGACAGCTTTGTATCATCCTGACTTGATAGCAAAATACACCCCAAAGCTTGAGGTAAATCACCACAAAGTGTGGTCAGTTATAGGGCTGCAGGTTAGGTCCAAATGGACAGAGGGCTTAAATGTGGAAATGATGGGAGATGTAGTACTGGAAGAAATCACCCTGGTGTCATAAAAGAGTACTAAAGTAGGCAGGGGACCTGGGATCATGCCCTATTAATGCCACAGTGTGACTGTGGGTAACATTCCCACTTCTCTCTGGGCCTCATCTATAAAATCTGGGGGTTTGGGAAGAAACAACATAGGTAGAATACTAGATTTTAAGTGAAAGGACCTAATCTCCAGGTTTCAGTTTCTCCATCTATACAAGGAGGAGGTTGGGTTACATGATCTAATATCCCTTCAAGCACTAAAAAGCTATGGTCTTATGTTTCCTAGTTGACTGACAGCCAAAAATAGATGACTGGCCTTAATACAACACAACATAACACACAATACAACATAAGAATTCAAAATATATTAAGTTATTTTGTTATTTGTTCATTTCAGTTGGGTCTGATTCTTCATGACTTCATTTGGGATTTTCTTGGCAAAGATACTGGAGTGGTTTGTCATTTCCTTCTCCAGCTCATTTTGCAGATGAGGAAACTGAGGCAAATGGGGTTAAGTGACTTGCCCAGGGTCACACAATTAGTAAGCAAGGCCAAATTTGAACTTAGGAAGATGAATTTTCCTAACTTCATCCACTGTACTATCTACTGTGTATAGAAGTACACGTACTAAGCAATAGGAAAGAAAGGAAATTTAGATCAAACATGGGGTATGCTCTCATGCCTAGCTGAGGATAAGACACCAACACAGATGACTACAACACACACTATTCCATGATAAGTGCACCAGAACACTAGAATAATAGAAGTAGTGATTTACATAATGTGTTAGGCTGTCATGTGCTTCCCACACATTAACTCACTGGAGCCTTATAACGGCAGAGTGGGGTAGGTGATTCAGAGGCTATTATCCCCATTTTATAGCTAAGGAAACTGAGACCCAAAGAGATGAAGTTACTTGCCCAAGGTCACGCAGATACACATGACCAAGCTGAGATTTACAAGGAAGACAAAATAAGAATGCAATATTAAACCCCTGATAGATACAGGGGCCAGACAAATTTGGCCTACTTGAAAGCGTTGCCCGACACGAGCCTGATGGAAAGTCCTGAAGACAGTGCTTTTAAGCCATGCAGTACATTTTGGAGGCTTGACCTCATTCCTCAGGGCTCAAAGAGCTTCTAAAAATACTTTCATGCTAACAATTACTTAGTGTATACAGTGGAGAGTTATCCTCAGTGGGATTATACCGAACTAGGAGCCAGGAGATGTTGTCTTAGGTAGTGTTAGTTACCTAATAACTCATTATAAAAGCTTGGTCAGGTCCCTTAACCTCTCTGAGCCTCAGTTTCCACATCTGTAAAATGGAGATAACAATAATATTATCTTACTTGCCAAAGTCTCAAGGTTGTCATAAGAAAGCAATGAGCTGAGAAGACACCTCCTCCTACTCCTTCGCACAGGCTACAGTCCACAAATGTAGAACATTACCCGTATTGTTAGTGGAGTTTTTTTAAGGCATTGATTGACTTTGCAGATTTTTTTTCTCATTCTTCTTCTTATTGCAGTTTCATGTGCAATCTTTGTTTAAAAGAATATATATTATGGAAATGCTTGTTTTCACCCATAAATTAAAAATAAAATAAATTAAAAGTTAATTTTTTTCTCTTTCTCTTTTTCCTCTTAAAAATAGTTCTTTGTTATAAAGGATAGATCTCAGAGAGGGAGACACATACAGGAGAAATTTAAGTGATGTAAAAACATAGATAAAATTAAAAAAAAACAAATTGTAAAAGAATGAAATGAACCATTTAATGAATGAACAAAGCATTTATTAATAGCTTACTATATTCAAAGCACAGTGCTAAGTTCTGGGGATATAGCTAGAAAGGTTCTTCAAAGAAGCGCACATTGGAAAGTATAAAGTTTTACATGACTATAAGATACCCCTACTATTACTTTAAAGTCTCCCATATTACCTTGTGGCTCAGCCCACTGGCTGACATTGTAATCACAGATCCAATAGTAACTGCTTCTTACTAGTTCTATGGCTATGGGCGAGTCATCGCCTCTCTGTGAACCTCAGTTTCCTGGTCTCTCAGATGGAGATAAATAATACTTGCACTGCCTACCTCTAGCCTTCACTATGACTCATCTGGAGGTTGTTCTTCCCTAACTAATGACTCATCTTCTTTCTTTCCCAGGATCCTTAAAGAACAAGAAGACACTGTGAGAGAGAATATCATCCAGGTCCACCATCAACCCAAGAAGAAGTCCTGCTGTGGCCAACAGTAAAGTACTCAAACTGTGCTTTGAGATCATGACAGGTCCTATATTAGATCCAGAATGCAAGTTCCTGGTTGAAGCCCACCATATGGCCAGCCAACATATGGCTAGAGTTTGATTCATTGCAATGACTCATTCCTCCTCTTGCTGTTAAGACACTAGGGGTCCATTCCCCCCTCTCCTCTCCCTCAAGCCCAGATGTCCATTTTTAGAGCCTGGTTTCCTATGGTGAAGAAGGATGTGGGGATGGCGAGGGGAGGGACAAGTTTGACAAGAGGTCACCATGTGCCTTTCTCCATCTCCCTTCTTCTTCCCTAGCCAGGATATCCTCATCATCATAATGACCCTGGCATTTTTTTTATAGGACAGATTTGCTGCTTATTGGACAGCAACCTGAGTCTTCCTCAGGGACTATATCAAGGCACGTTCTCTGGTAACTAAACTGTCTCTGTAAGCACTTCCTAGGCCTTGATCTTATTTAGCTATATTTAAATTACTTTGACTCAATAAAGATTTCTTGTGAAAATACAAGACCAGAGCACTCATTCCCAATCCAAATTTCTCCAGGTTACCCTGACTAAAGAAGGCACTGGAACTCTGAGCTTTAGTTACTTCATCTACAATCAAAGGATTTGGGACTAGATGGTATATCCAGACCCTCCTCCAGGTCCTTGTGTAGCAGTAGCTCAGACACTTTGCACTAACCCAACCCTGACCTAGGCTGAAAGGGGCTGTGTATGGACTGACTGTTACTTTGGGGCCAATGACTTGGTTCATTCCGATTGTTCACCTTCAGTTTCCATGGAAGTAAATGTAACTTACAGAGGACCCATGGCCACACCACCAAACCCTCACCTCTCCTGTCCTACCCCCACCAAACTAGACTGTAGGCAACTATACTACATCTGGGGTTAAGAAAGTGAACTTATTTGGTGCCCAATGTGGATGAAAATCAGAAGGAAGAAGAAAAGGGAGGAAAGGAAGGGAGAAAAGAAAGAGAGAAAAAGGAAAAAAAAAGAAGGGAGAAAAGCCATCTGCTTCTAAAACAGAGACCATTTCTAGGGGATATAAATACAATATATATAGCTATATAAAAGTCATTTTCTAAATGTTTCTCAAAATAGCTTTTAGAAAAACTGTATATGATGATTAATGGGCTAGATTGACGCTCAGGAAGGAGAAATCACTATGCTTTCAGATATGCCAGAGAGGCCCCACACTAGGTCCGTAGTTACCAACTTAATTTTCTTTTTTCTCCTCCTTTCTTCCCTTGCCCCCTTCTCCCACCCCCACCCCTTCCCCAGGAGATCATATTTTAAAAACAAACCTCAAAAAAATCTGTAGCTGTGTCTTTTGATATTTTGATGAAATTTGTGAAAGAAGAGAATGTTGCTGTCACCTTGGCTAGTATAGAAAAAGAATGGAAATAATTGAGCCTCAGTTTCCTCATTTGTAAAATGAGGGAGGAGGGTAAGATAGCTGAATTCAAAGACTGCTCCCAGTGTTCTGTGCATCACTGTCCTGAGTGCCATGTGATGTGGCTTTCTGTTAGTTTGCCGTCCAGAGGCTTCTCAGAGAAGTGCCCTGTTCGTGTTCATAGCCTGCCATCCAGCTGGGAAGTTTCCAGGGTTTCAGGCCTCTGCTGCCACCTCCTTGAAATCTATCTGGCAAAAGTTTTAAGACTGCTATTTGCCACTTCAGTCACTGGTAACACATGGCATCAATGGGGGTGGAGAGATGGGTACTTTGAATAATTTCCCTGTCATAGAGAGAAGAGAGGGGAGGGAAGGGATGAAAATTTAAAATTTATGGATGTGAATGTTGAAAATTCAAAATAAATTAAATTTAAAAAATGTTTCCTAGAAGGATCAAAAGAGTAGTAAGGGGTTCAAGATCTGGGGTCAGTGACCCTGGATGTAGAAATCTCAGCTTTGCTATGTATTAGCTATGCAGCCTTTGGTAATTCATATTAGCTCTCTGGATGTGTTCACCTTGAAAATGAAGAGGTGATATTCTTTGATCCCTAAGGTTCTTTTCCCCTTTAAAATTTATGATCACCTGCTCTACCTGCACCTAAGGCCAGTCCTGTCTCCACTTTCACTAGACATTATTATTCCTACTCTTTATGGACCCCCTAAGCCACCTTCCCTTCTCTCTACTCATCTCTCTTTCCAATCTAGAGGTCTGTTCTGGGTCTGGGTCTAACCCAGATTGGACAAAAATGAGATTCTACAAATTCCATCCCACCACAGGAGGCTCTCTTTAAGGACAAACGAGAATGCCTAGTAAACTCAGTAAAATATGGGACCTTATAACTTTCATAGTTCAACCTCACCAACTA
The DNA here is from genome assembly GCA_028658325.1 of Potorous gilbertii. Classification (NCBI taxonomy): domain Eukaryota; kingdom Metazoa; phylum Chordata; class Mammalia; order Diprotodontia; family Potoroidae; genus Potorous; species Potorous gilbertii. Next base: position 160,084,717 of record CM053770.1, read on the forward strand.
AGAATAGGATTAAAGCTGGAGAGAGGCTTGCCTTATGAATACACTCATGGTACAGTGAAAAGAGCCCCCAGATTGAAGTCAAGAGGGCCAGCTTTGCTGCTGCTCATATAACTTCTCAAATAACCCTCATCCCTGGACCTTAGCTCCCTCATCTGTACATAATCATTGCCAAGGGCTCTCCTATGGACCAAAAGGACCTAGGTGTGCTTTGTGGAGCTTTCCGTTCCCTGACCCAGATGATACCTGGGCAAGTCTGTCTCAGCTCCAAGGATAACCACCAGCTCATCTTATAAGCATGCAGTGTCACAAGATTCAAATTACAAAACTATTTTATTTAAAAGGACTATGAGCCCACAGAGACTGAGCAGAGCCCCATCCCCATAGTTGGAGACCTTCCCTTCCTACATCTGTATGGTCTCTATTACTTACAGTACTAACCTGGATGGAACGTAAGCTGTTTGCTATCATGCTCTGCTTCTAAGAGTTCCCACCACCTCCCATCAGGTATTGCTTTTCCCTCAGAGGTCCTGTGGTTCTATCTCTAGCCCAGCTCTTGGGACCATTGTAGCTCTGTTTCCTGTAACCCAATTTTCAGCACTATCTTCCTTCATTATTCTGCCTCCTTTAGTTTAACCCCTTTGGTGATCTAGCCAAGGCCAGGGAGGGATACTTTTGGATGCTGGCAGCATTGCCACGTTGTTATGGTAGCATCACCAGGGTAGCTACACACTGGCTACCCTTCAGCTGGGGTGCTTTATCTGCACAGAATCCTTACCCTCCCCTCTCACCTACTAGAGGTTATGCTTTTGAAGCAAATGAAGAAGCCAGCAATTCTGAGCCTCTTAAGCTACAGAAGTGGTGGTTTTTCTCTTTCCCACATTATACTGCTTCTGGCTCACTGACAAATGGAAAGAAAAAAATAGGTCCAGTGTTCTATCTTTCTATATTTGTTACTTTTTTTTACAAGGCTTATAGAAAGATAACACCGACTCCTTCTCTTTGCCTTTGTAAAACTCCAGGCTCAGGCCAGCCTTATGGGGCAAAAATTTCTTTGATCTATGCATGAAAGGGAGAATTCCTCATCTTTTTATAGCTATCTATACATTAATTGATACATCAAACAACCAGGAATTTTTGTTGACCACCAAACTTTACCACAGAGTAAAACTTAAAGCAAAATTGAAACATTTGGGACAACATTTTGGGTTGACTCTCAGTTACCCTATTGAGGTCAAACAGAACCAGGGAGAAAACAGAGATATTCAAAGTCTTCCTGAAAAAGGGAAAGGGGATGGGGGAAGGGCAAAGAGTCATCATGATCTCTTCCTCCCTTGGTCAGCCGCATAGTTCATCCTGTAAATGTTTCTATCACCTCCTGGCTTGACCTTCTGTTCTACTTGGGTTCGGGAAAAGGGGGAGATCTAGAATGTGGGAATACAGGGCACATCATCTCTCCAGCCATTTTCCTCCTCCAAGTCTCTCAAGGCACTGCCCATACATAGTTATTCCACTCTCCAGCGAATGGTGCTCATCTCCTTCCTCTGCCATCTTTCCATCGGTCAACTTGGCAGTTCCTTCCAACTCTAAGATTCTATAATGGCCTTGGAGTTCCTAACTCACTATGCTTAGAGCTTAGGTTATACCTTGAGCTATGTTTTGTATCCAAACCCCTGATAACTCACATCAAAATTATCCCAAGATGCTCTAGGAATCCAACCATTCTAGACTGATAAGGGCAGCTAGATGGCTCAGTGGATAAAGTGCCAGGCCTGGAGTCAGGAATACCTGAGTTCAAATCTAGCCTTAGACAATTACTAGCTATGTGACCCTGGACAAATCATTTAACCCTATTTGCCTCAATTTCCCCATCTGTAAAAATGAGCTAGAGAAGGAAATGGCAAACCACTCTAGTATCTTTGCCAAAAAAATCCCAGCTGGAGTCGTGAACAGTCATGTATGACTGAACAACAACAGACAGATGCTGTGCATTCCACATTCCGGCCCCAATGGTCTTCTATCTATTATGTGAATTTAATACTGCATGTTTCCTCTCTATGCGTTCCTCCAAGCAGTTCCCCTTACCTAGACTACATTTTCTCTTTGGAATCTTTCGCTTCCTTCAAGGCTCAGCCCAGATGCCATCTCCTGTGTACAACCTTCCTTGTCTCTTCCTACCTAGCTACCATGGCCACCATGTTCCTCAAGTTATCTTCCTTTTACTTCCCTAAGTACCATGCCCCACCCCTAACCCTAGAGGTTCCTATACACACACCAGGGACAGAGATTCTTTAGTGTGCCTGAATGGAGGAAGTGCTTAGTCAGTGCTGAATTAGATTGTGCTGTAAGGATTCTCTTTTTGCCTTCTTCCAAAGATTCAGTCACTCCATCAGTCAACTAGCACTTACTAATAATCATTTATTAAGTGTCAGGCACCAGGCTAAGTGCTGGGGATGCCAAAAAGACCAGCTCTTTAAGGAGCTCAAATTTTTAAATGAGGAAAATCAATTTGTAAATGACTAAGTACACATATATACAAGGTAGATGTTAGGGAAACTCAGAGGGAAGGCACTAGTATTTGGGAGACCAGAAAAGGTATCCTGCAAGAAGATAGAACTTCAGATGACTTGAAGAAAGCTGGAGAAACTAAGAGGCAGAAGGAAGAGGCAAAGAATTCCAGGTATGAAGGACATGCAAGCAATGCTAGGGGTGAAGGTTTTGTTAAGCATGTACTAATGTGCCCAGCACTGAGAGAGAAAGATGAGGAGTAGGGAGTGAGGGGAAGGAAAGAGAAATGGAGAGAGAGAAAGACACCAAGACAGAGACACAGAGAGATATAGAGGGTTAGAAAGAAAGTGAGAGAGTAGCCAAGATGTCATGGTAGCAAAATCCAGAAAGTCAAAGCACAGGTAGGAAGGGAATGATTTAGGGCTAGGGCCTGTTCCAAAATGGGGGCCCCTGGATGGGACTTACCTGCAGGGGAAGGGGCCTTGCAAGTCCGAGAATCTTCCAGTTCTCTCTCCCAGTGAATCAAAGGCAGCATCTCTCCTTATCCTTTCTTTGTGAACAAGATAAAAAGATGTGTCCTAGATAACAGTGCCCAAGCCTCCTGAATGACGTGAATGACCAATGATCTTGTCCAGAGTGCCTTGCTTAAATTGTTTCCTGATGCCTCGGAGGTGGTCTTGATTTTTCAAAGACCATACAAGGAGAGTAAAGGCGTGCAGGTGGAGAGGGGGAGATGTTCCAATATGAGAAGAGTGTTGAGTCATGATGTCAAAGGTCAGAAGCACAGCCAACGCAAAAGCATAGACATGAGGGATGTTATATCAAAGATGGAAAATGTAACATCATGAAATGAAGCATCAAGAAATAGCATTACACTACATTGAAGTGTGTAGAGAAAAGTCAAATGTGAGAATATTGGAAAGGTAGGGCGGGAATAAGCCTTTATAGAGCACCTGCTGCGTACCAGGCTCTGTGCTAAGCCCTTCATACAAATATTAACTCATTTTACCCTTACAACAACCCTACAAGGCAGGTGCCATTATTATGCCCATTTACAGATGGGCAAACAGAGACCAAGAAATAGTAAGGGACTTGCCCAAAATCACAGCTCAAAGTATCTGAGGCTAGATTGGAACTCAGGTCTTCCTGACTGCCCAGCACTCTATCCACTACACCACCTACAGAGGACCTACTGTTGGAACCTGGAAGGAAACACAGGGTCACTGGAGTTTATTGAGTAGAGGTGTAACATGGTCAGACCGGTACTTTAGAAAGACCACTTTAGTAGCTGCACATAAGATGGAGTGAGTAGAAACTTGAAGCAGGCGGAGCAATTACAGGGTTGTTGTAATGATCCAGACAAGGGGTGATGAAGGCCTGAACTAGGGTGGGCAGCTGTGTAAATGGTGAGAGAGAAGATGTTATGAAGATTGGGGAGAAAAAGCAAGATTAGGCAAGGGATAAGGAATGTGGGGAGACATCAGAATGAGGAGACAAGTATGGTGCCAAGATTGTGTGCTTGGGTCTCTGGCAGGGTAGGGAGGTGGGGATGCTGATGCCCTCAAGAGTTACAGGAAAGTGGGGAGGAGGGGAAGTTCCAAGAGCAAAGATAATGAATTCTCTTTGTCAGATGTTGAGTTCAAGATGACAAATGAACATCCTCTTCTAGATAAGGGTGAGACTGGTGCTCAGGGGAGAAACTGGGGCTGGATATATAAATACAAGAATCATCTATATAGAGAGAAGATAATTGAACCTATGGGAGAAAATGAGGTCATTAAGTGAGGCAACACTCTTCTCACCAAAAGAAGCTGGCCCAGGACAAAGCCTTGGGGGATACTTTTCATTAATGTGTGAACTGGAGAAAGAATCAGCAAAGGATACTGATAAGTGTGGTGTTTGTGTGTTTGTCCTTCGTTGCTGAAGAAGACCATGCCATCAGAGAAATGATGACATGACTTGTACTTGACTTTGTTTTGAGTGAGGGAAGGCCATGAAGGTTGCCAACCTCACTTCTCCTCCAGAGTCATCTAAATCCAGTGTCCAGATATTCATCAGGATGACTGGAGATGAGCCAGGATGAGGCAACTGGGGTTAAGTGACTTTTCCAAGGTCACACAGCTAGTGAGTGTCAAGTGTCTGAAGTGAGATTTGAACTCAGGTCCTTCTGACTCCTGCACTGGTGCTCTATCCACTGCACCACCTAGCTGCCCGCACTGGTAAGTATATAGTCAAGTAGGAACAAAACCAGGAGAATGCAGCATCAAGAAACTCAGAGAAGGGAGGGAATCCAGGAGGAAGGGGTCTGCAGTGTCAAATACAAGGAGTTAGAAAAGGTCAGTCTTTCTGGCATAGAAGAAATCATTGGTGACTTTTGATAGTGCAGTTTCAGTTGAATGATGAAGCTCAGAAGCCAAATCATTGCAGAGGGTTTGGAGGAGAGTGAGAGTAAAGAACCTAGAGGAATTTAGTGTAGACAGATCTCTCAAGGAGTTTAGCCAACTAGGGAAGAAGATAAATAGAATATCTTGCTGGGATGGTGGAATTCAATAAAAAAATTTTAAGAATGAGAAAGACGTGAGCATCTTTGTAGGTAGATGAGAAAGAGCCAGTAGATAGGGAGAGATTGAAGACACTAAAGAAGAAAAAAGAGAACATATTCAAGGATGTATGTAGGAATGTTGGGGTTGGCAAGAAGGGCCACCGCATGTGAATCCAAAGTAAAAGAGAATATATTGGATTAAGTTGTTTCACTGATGGTGAGATGAGGAGGGGGAAAAGCATTGATGAGTGACTTCAATATATTTAAAGTATGAGGGGAAGTCTTTGCCTGAGAGAATGGGGGAAGGGGTGTAAAATGAAGACTTGAGGAAAAACAACAGCCACTGTGGAGAATGGGATGGTAATCAAAGATTGAGAAGCAAAATGATTGCTTTGCTGCAGTGAGAGCCCAGATGAGATTAGGTAACATAAATTTGTAGTGGACCAGCCAGCAGTTTCATGATTCATCCTAACTCCCTTTAGTAGCCAGCAAGAAAGAAAGCAAAGGAAGGTGGGAGTGGGAGGCATCCAGGTAAGTGAAGGATATGATTAGACTCTTCATGCTTGAAGTATTTATGGTTCAAGGCATGGTCTTTAAAAAGTAAATCTAGCCAGCAGACCCCAAGATAACAAGGTAGTTTTCGGCCATCAAAATTTATCTTCCTTTAGGTAGCACATTCTCAGGTAAGGGCACAATACTGCTTGTGGGGAGAGGAGTGAAGAAGAGAGGAGAGGGGAAGGAAGAGAGGAGAGGAGAGGAAAAAGAGGAGAGAGAGGAGAGGAGAGTTGGAAATGACCTGGAATAGGTCAGTTGGATCCACACAGGGGCAGTTTGAACTCCTCACAGGTTGTGGTTTGTCCTTTCTCAAAGGGAAATCAGCAGGAAGATGATGTCAGCCAGCATCCCTGAGGGTCTTCCCCTCCCAGTTTGATTTTTTTTTTTTATTAAAGGGGACATCCCTTAACTCACTTCTTAAATAGGCCTAAATCACTGAAGGAATGTTGTCTCAGTCAAAGTGAGAACGCTGAAAGGCCTTAGCTTAAAAAGACCAAGTGGTTTCCCACTGCATCCAGGGTCATCTCCAGTCATCTGATCTATATCTGACCATTGGACCCAGATGGCTCTGGAGGAGAAAGTGAGGGCTAGTGACTTTGCACAGCCCTGCCCCACCCCCACCCCCCATGTATCTAATTTACTTGCAAGTTTCAGCACCATCGTCCTGATGTCATGATCCTCTTTGAGAACAAGGACAAACCACAACCATAATTTGCCAATGTGTACTTATCATCCTTTTGTATTTTTAGTCTTTCTTTTGTAGTGGAGGAAATAAATGACTGCCCTATGCCTCATTACCTTATGCAATGAAGTGTTCATCGTTTTTAGGGAGATTCTAGCTTCAAGTCAAATGTCATCTTTACAAGATTGTCCCCCAAGGCCCTGAAGTTGGGATATAATAGGCCAGATATTGCAGAACAGTCGGACTCTTTTCTCTTTCAGAGGTCAAGTTCCATCAGGACTGAACCCGGCTCTCTCTGGTTCACCGTATCTTAGTCCTCAGCTCTGGCTTTGTTATTATTCTTGTCTATAATAAGTGTAGTAGATGGAAAGTTGTCTTAGGCAGTGTGAAGACCTGGATTCACATTCAGATTCTGACACATTTGAAATGAGTCATTTAACCTTTCAGGGTCCCAGGAAACTCTCTGGAACTATAAACTGCAGGACAGATGTTGATTTGCATCTGCAGGGAAAAAAATTGGGGTAATTCCCTACCTCAATGAAATCACAGATTCAGATCAAAAATATTTTTATCATCTACAAAAAGCAGGTATTTTATCCATCTCTGCAATACTCTACAAAACTTGAATATAGAAGACTAATAGCCGGATATCTGTTCATCCAAGGACCATCTCTCTCTGTACTCCTTCCAAAAAAAGATGAAAACAAAATGATACAAGATAAACAGCAAGAATGTCATTTTTCAATCCTATAGTGCAGTGGAGGGAATTGCTAGAGCTGCTCTCCTTAATGGAAAGAAACCATGTGACTCTGATAAAGAAGCAAATTCAATGTATTAAGTGAGAAGCGCCCAAATAATACCTTTATCACCTTGAGAACCAGGGCAATGTCACATACATTAACCAGACATCTTTCCAAATGGGATCTATCCTCCTTTAACCTCAGTTCAGAAGACAGAACATCTAGACATTCATCTTATCAATAAGATTTCAGTATCCCAACAATTGATTACTGCAATGCATTGTTCTAAAAAAAGCACATACACTATTACAGTGAGCTAAGACTTGCTATAGAACTAAACAGTAATGATGACGGCATATTACACTGCAGAGAAATATCCTCTGAGAACACATAGGAACTCTGTAGCCCTGCTACAAACATTGATATTAACCACTGTAATAACAACAACAACATTAACCCTAATGCACATTTGATGTGAATTACCCTGTGAGGTAGGTAGAGTAAAATTTTTAAAGAATGTTTTCCCCAGTTATGTGTAAAAACAATTTTTAACATTTTAATAAAATTTTTGAATTCAAAATTCTCTCCCTTCTCTCTCCCCTCCCTGTGATAGTAAGCAACTGTTACTGTTTATACATGTGCATTCACATAAAATGTATTTCCATGGTAATCATATTGTAGAATAAATAAGTAAATAAATAAAATAAAAAAGGAAAGAAAGTGAAAATAGTAGCTTCGGTCTGCATTCAGACTCCATCAGTTCTTTCTCTCTAGACAGATAGCATTTTTCATCAAGAGTCTTTTGGGATTGTCTTTCTGAGAATAGCTAAGTCATTCATGATTATTTATCATACAATATTGCTACTACTGTGCACAATGCTCTACTTACTTCACTTTCTATCAGTTCATGTAAATCTTTCCAGGATTTTCTGAAAGCATCCTGATCATCACTTCTTATAACACAATAGTATTCTGTTATAATCAAATACCATCACTTGTTCAGTCATTCTCCAATTGATGGGCATCCCCTCAATTTCCAATTCTTTGCTACCACAAAAAGAACTTCTAGAAAAATCTTTGTAGAAATACGTCTCAACTTTTTTTTAAATTCTCTTTGTGACAGATCCAGTAGTGGTATTGCTAAATCAAAGGGTATGCAGTTTTAGAGCCCTTTGGGCATAGTTCCAAATTGTTCTCCAGAATGGTTAGATCAGTTCACAACTCCACTAACAATGCATAGTGTCCCAATTTCCCTTTTTCGCATCCAACATTTATAATTTTCCTTTTCAGTCATATTAGCTAATCTAATAGGTATGAGGTGAGGCTTCATCCATTGTTTTAATTTATGTTACTCTAATCAATAGTAATTTAGAGCACTTTTTTCATATGACTATAGATACCTTTTATATCTTTGTCTAAAAACTGTCTGTTCATTTCCTTTAACCACTTATTAATTGGGGTATGACTTGTGTCCTTATAAATTTGATTCAGTTCTCTAAATATTTGAGAAATGAGGCCTTTATCAGAGATACTTATGTAAAAAAATTTCCCCCAGTTTTCTGTTTTCCTTCTAATTTGGTTGTATTTTTTTTATTTCTGCAAAAACCTTTTTAATTTGATATAATTTTACATTTTATAATGCTTTCTATCTCCTGTTTGGTCCTATATTCTTACCCTCTCCATAGATCTGACAGGTAAATTATTTTACACTCCCCTAATTTGTTTATGGTATCACCTTTTATGTCTAAACCATGTACCTATTTTGACCTTCTAGGTGTTGATCTACACCTAATTTTTGTCAAACTGTTTTCTAGCAGTTTTTGTGAATAATGAATTTTTTTCCCCAAAAGCTTAGATCTTTGAATTTATCAAAGACTAAAGTACTGTGGTCATACATTACAAGGTTTTCTGTACCTAATCTATTCCAGCGATTAGCCATTGCCAGATTATTTTGATGATTACTACTTTATAATACAATTTGAGATCTGATATGGCTAGGCCACCTTCCTTCACATTTTTTTCATTGATCTCCTGATATTCTTGACATTTTGTTCTAGTTCCTTAAAATAAGTTTTGGTAGTTTAATTGGTATGGCATTGAATAAATAGATTAATTTGGATAAATTGTCATTTTCGTTATATTGGCTCAGCCTACCAACAAGCAATTAATACTTTTCTACTTCTTTAGATCTGACATTTTTCTGTGAAGATTGTTTTGCAACTGTATTCATATAGTTCCTAGGTTTGTCTTGGCCGATAGAAGCCCAAGTATTTTCTATTGTCTATAGTTATTTTAAATGGGATTTCTCTTTCTAGCTCTTGCTGCCGGACTTCGTTGGTGATATATAGAAATGCTGATGATTTGTGTTGGTCTATTTTATATGCTGCAGCTTTGCTAATGTTGTTTATTATTTCAACTAGTTTTTAGTTGATTCTCTAGGATTCCCTAAGTATACCATCATAACATCAGGGCAAATATTTTTATCCTTATTTTATAGATGAAGACACCGAGATCCAAGTAAAAGTGTTAACATCAGAATTTAAATCCAGGTCTCTCCTGACTCCAAGTCTAGTGTTCTTGAAACAAGAGGATTTTGAATAGGTGAGGCAAGTGTGAAACCAGGTAAACATTTTTATACATATGCATATACCTGTCATACAACCAAGAGGTTCCTTTCATAACAGTAAATGCATTCAAGGCTTTGCTGGTAGATGTTCAACAGCCTCTTTCCAGTATGCAAGACACGCGTTTTAGTTTAATCTGCATTTCTAAGCTTTCTCCTTTACTTCCTTAATCAACAAAACAGTAAGTCAGGTTCTGATTTCTGAAGTATAAATGCTCACTAAACATGGCTTTCCCATGCTACTGTTGGCCTCAGTATTCTTAGGTGATCAGCCAAGCTCATCTGAGCAGTTAGAGATGAGCAGTCATATAAAGCAGAGACCTGGAACTGCAAATCTTTCATTTTAAAGGTAAGGAAATGGAGGCCTAGAGTTATGAAATGACTTGCTTAGCATCATAGCAAATTGAAGAGCATGATTTCAAACCCAAGTCTTCTGATTCTACATCCAATGAAGGAAAGCAAACCATCCTCTTACTAAAAATAATGAACAAAGTTAACCATGCATTTCTGTTAAGAGTTCAGTCCCCAAAGGCTTTGCATCAAAAAGCCTGGTAAATATGTGCAAGGGCAGGCAGGGGACTGCCTGGAATTTGCTTTTCCCTGTGCTAATGGGCAAGTTGCTGCATGCTGTTGACTTTGTAAAATAAAATACAGCAGGAGTGTGCCAGTGTCTGGGGCTTGATCGGCCTTTCTCTCAGGCGGTGTGATGTATATCAAAGCATTGCTATTTCCTTCCCCAAGAGCCTCGTTGACTGCTACGTGGGGCAACTTATTACATGAAAAAAGACAACTCAATATTACTTTAGCTTCCTCATTGCCACACAGAAAAGATGCCTCCAGGCCTGTTTTCCCCTTGCTTCCTGCAGAAACAAAGAGGCGCCGCCCCCACCCCCCTTCTTCATTTGTCTTTTCCATCTATTGTATGGGCCCTGTACATTTGGAGGCAGAGGAATCTCATGATGAGCACTTTACCTAATTTGCTCCTCATGACAACATTCTGAAGTAGGTAGTATAGATATAATTAGCCCCATTTTACAGATGAGAAATAAGATTTGGCCCACACCACACAGCCAGTAAAAGCAGCCTGGATTGGATCCCTGCATTATCTTGTTGGAAGTACCTTGTTCATTCCAAAGGCCTATGTCCTCTATCTGGTAGAAAGGGCAATGAGCTAAAATTGTCAGACCTAAAATGGATCTGAAAAGTCATTTATTCATAGGATCCTGGGAATTAGAGGAAAGGGGAACCTGAGACTTGACCTAATGTGATATTGTCTTCATGAGTCCAAATCCAGCCTCAGACACTGTGTGACCATGGACAAATCACTTAACTGTTTGCCTCAGTTCCTCCTCTGTAAAATGAGCTGGAGAAGGAAATGGCAAAACCATTCCAGTATCTTGGCCAAGAAAACACCAAATGGGGTCACAGAGTCAGACATGATTGTAAAGTGACTAAACAACAAAACTGACCTTATTAGACAACTATGAAACCTGAAGCCCATAGAGAAAATGTGACTAGCCCAATGTCCCTCACTGAGGTGATGCTAATGGCCGGACCAGCTCTCAGGTCTCCTAGCTCTCCAGCATTCCTTCCACCACCCCAAGCCCATTCTGGTCCTTCCTCTGACTTGCTTGGGAAACTTTGAGCAATGGCTGCCTTCTGTTTGGCTGCAGGGGCGAGGAACTTGGGACAGAGTGAAAGGCCCATCAAAGTGAGGCTATATCTCTCTCTTTCTCTCTTTTTTCCTTTTTGATGGTAGTTGAGGGAGGGAGACTTTTAAAAATATATCTTATTGATGCTCTTTTTTTTTTTACATTACTATCACTTTGTGCTAACTCAATAAAGTCCTCCCAATTAGCTGTAAAGAGATTTGAGTGAAACAAATCAATATATTGTCCATGTCTGAAAATGTGTGTCTCATTCAATATAGAGAGTCTGCCACTTCTTTGAAGGTAGAAGGTACCCTACACCATCCATCAAATCACTGCATTGATTAGAGTTCTGAAGTCACTTACTATCTTCCTGTTATGGTATAAAGTGACCCCCAGGGTGAGAATGGAGGTAGAACATGAAGCTCCTCTAATTCTAGATATTTTTTAGTTCTAATTTCCTGACTTCAATCAACTATCAGAACCTCATCAGGTAAGAGCATGAGTTGAGTTCCTTTAAGTAACATAGACCTTGAACCACCAAGCCTTGACTGGCCACAAAGGCATGATAGAACAAAAAGCACTCATTTATTAAGTCCTAGCTACGTATGCCCTGGGTATACAAAAATGAGGCAGTATCTAACTTCAAGGAGCTTTTATTCTGCTGGCACAATATCTCAGCTGGATATGACCATTCTGCATCTAGGGACAGCTAGGTGGCACTAACTTGAGTAAAGTGCTGACCTGGAGGCAGGAAGACCTAAGTTCAAATCCAACCTCCGACACTTACCAAATATGTCACTATTTGCCTCAGTTTCTTCATCTGTAAAATGAGTTGGAGAAAGAAATGACAAACCCCCAATGGGGTCATGAAGAGTTGGATGCAACTAGTCAACAAAAGCATTCTGCTCCTCCGAAGGGTTCCTGTCCAAACTGTCCATGTATTCATCTAGACTTTGTGTCCTTGGCTCCAACCCTTCCCTCTCTCCCCTTATGTTTGATTCCTATTTCCTAAGAATGACTAGAGGATCCCTCCTGGTCTTTGTTCTATCTTGGAATCTTTGTTCGAGATCTGCACCTGGTCATTTAAATGCCTTCCTAAAGGTTAGAAGGCTGGCTTCTCTTCATACTCCTTTGCTCTTGACCATTTTGCTCTTCAGACCAGGTCCAGTGCATGACAATCTTTCCCATTAGTCTCCCTCTCCCTCTATCTAATTAGCCCTTCAAAATCCTTTGGGCTCAAATAAGCACTCACTCTAGGCATAGTACTATTCAACCTTGATGTTCCTATATACGTAGAGGAACTTTCAAGGAATTATAATCCAGGTAAAGAGAGAAAATATGCATCTTTTGCTTCTGTATGTGATACCTTATGTAGCAGGGATTTACTTTTTTTTCCTTTTTCTCCCTTTGCTTTCTCAGCCTGTATTAACTCTGAAGGCAGCTTGGATCCTCCTACCCTAAGGACAATAGATCAGGATATTGTGAATAACTCTATAGAGTAGGTTCTTGAGAAACTCTGGACCTGGAGAGATGATTTGGAAGGATTCACTTTTTAGATCCATATGATGCTGATGAGGATTAGAAAGATACGATTTGAGTCCTGAGCAAAAGAGCATCTCTGACTATTGATTCACCCTGACCGAAATCAGTGTCAGTAACAGAAACTCATACAAAGGTGATAAAGAGATAAAGACTGATGATCCCAATTGCTGCAGAAACTTCTTTGAGTCCAGATATTGTTGGAAACCACTGAGCAAGAGAGAGAAGATTCAGAGGAAGATATCTGATCTGGAAGGAGACTCTATTTCCTTTTACAACAAGGAAATTCAGAGTTATTTCTTTCTGCATTAGGAAGATTGGGTCTGTAGCAGCAAGGAGTCTTCTCTGGGGGAAAAAACAATTAACAGAAGGCCAAGGCAAAAGAGCATGTGTGTGTGTGTGTGTGTGTGTGTGTGTGTGTGCACGTGCGCGCGCACATGCGCATGTGTGTGTATGTGTATGTGTGTTGGGTAGGGAGAAGAGGCTAATAATGCCACATGTTTGTAGACACACAGGAATTAAGGCGACGAACTAAGAGAAGAAAGCTGACGTCCCAAAGGAATTGACTTTACATGATAATTCTAGGGAGAGCTACCTGAGTGATGCCTGCACCTTGTTGAGGACTCTGGACCACATGCTGAGCAGTTATGAGAATTAACACCTATCTAGGATATAACTATAAGTAACCAAGTTCTCTGGGGGAAAATTCTTTATTACTGGGTGTCAATACTTTTCCATGAGCACTGAGATACTGAGATAAATTTGCTTTGTTTTCTCAGACCTGCAAATTAGCTCAGGTTCTTCCTTGAGCTTTGTGCTTCTCGAAGAGTTATAATAAGAGAGGAACAAGTGGAACTTTGCCCCAGGGCCCTGAAATTTAGATGTTAGTGACAGCATCTTTACTCCTTTAGTAGATAGAAACAACTTGCTAACACCTATTATAAGAGGAACAACATCTGCCATGCAGGTTAGGTTAGTTTTTCCATAAAAGGCATTGAAACTATGCTCCGCACTTAATTGACTTAGGGGAATAAGTTTCATGTAGCCTCCTGTTGTACAAGAGCCAGACCACACAAAAGCAAGTGTGGTTCTTTCTCAGGCTCGACTGGCAATAGCAGCATAAACCTCATAAAAGAAGGAAATCTTCACTAATTGACTCAAGGATGTATTCTTACTCATATCCTTTCCATTCTATGTCCAAATAAACTTTCTTTTGTTAACTGTTAGAAGTTCTTGAATAGCTATTCCCAAATCATTGGTCTCAGAATCATTGCAATCTCTTAAAATTATTGAAAATCCCCAAAGGCCTTTTGTTTATGGGTGTTTTTGTCTGTTGATATTTATCATACTAGAAATTTGAATGTCTTAATATTTTTATGAAAATAGCTTTGACAATGTAGACCATGGAAAAGAATCCCCATACAATGCTTTGAGAAATGATGGCTTACAGAGGCTCCCAAAGTAGGGGATACCACCCCCTGGGTGGAGCACTGCAATGAGCCAGGGGTGTGGTAGCCTCAGGTACAATTGTGGGGCATTAAATAAAAAAAAGGGGGTGGTGGAAGCATAAGGAAAGAAGAGAAGAGAATTTAAAAAAAAACTATTTGCACATTTTTCATTTGTTGTGTAACAGAGTTAATGTCATAGTGATTATATTATTTTCCAAATAAATTCACAAAATGCAAGTTATAACAGTGATCAAGTACACTGACAGGTCTTAACAAGCAAGTATTAGCAGGCAAGTGAGTCGCAGATTTTCAGGAAGTCCAGCACTCATCAGCAGGAATATGTTCATGTAATTACTTGTTTACTATACAATACTAGACAGTTCATAATGCAATATTGTGTCAGCAAAACTTTAATGCAGGAAAAAAGCACAAATTTACAATATATTATTAAATTTAAGATGTCTTTTTAAAAAAATATGTTATATTTTTTGAAATGATACAAATTTTAAAAAAAACATTAAAGGGTTAAAGATATCCAGTGAAGACTAAGTAATTCTTTTCTAAAGGTGGTGGTAAATCAAATAAGTTTGGGAGCCTCTGGTCTAGAGATTCATTCTAATTCCCAGTTTGAAGCTCAGGGACTGGATCTGCAGCACCTAGTTGGTGTCAAAGTATAAAGATCCATTTTAGACTTTGCCCTGTTCAGACTTGAGGAGCCATATCTGTGTATTTCAAGGTCTAGAATTCAGTGAGCCTTAGGCGAGACAATGATCCTGACTCCTGGGTGACCTAGCATCTGTAGTTCTCCCACCCTTTACCTCCATCACAATCTATTTGGGCAAGTGGGAGAAACTTAGAGGCAAAAACTAGGAAAATCTCAACACCAGATCTACTTAGAGGTCATTGGGGAAATGACTGTTGTCTGTATTATGACCTGGCCTGAAGAGATGCGCATTTAGAAATAACATTGGATAGTCTTTATAAACTAGGATGAGGTCTCTGTTCTCTCCTTCTAGAAAGGGGTTGAAAAGAAAAGATTAAATCTGAAAAGTTTCACTAGCTGGAATGGCCCTACCCATTATCCCAAAGTTTGGTTCCAGGAGATGTGCTCTTCTGCTTGGGAAATGGGAGGTCGCAGAGCCTAGACTTTGGGAGGAGGCTTCTGCTGCTCCTGTGTTTGGAGTTGGTGGCTGCCTTTTTTTTTTTTTTTAGAAGACCTGACATAACAGTTTCTTGGCCCAGGAATCCATCCGAACCAGAAGCTGGATACTGTCCCATCTGGGCTGTCAGATCTTGTTCACCTGTAGAACTACTGCCTCTAGGTTCTTAAGGGGAGTGACTGTCTTATCTAAACTTCGTATCTGCTTCAATGCTTAGTACAGTGTTTTGTATACCATAGGAAACTAATACATGTTTGTTGCTATTTTTTCAGCTTTTCTGTTCTTTCTTGTTCCATTTCTTCCTTCTTCCTTTCATGGAATCATAGAATTTGATTGTTAAAAAGAACTTCATCTATTTCAACTTGTGCAAAGAGGAAATCATGTATGGATCTCCTTTCCCTTCTCTGTCAGTCTTTCCATTTTTCCCCTTCCTGCCCCTTATTTTTCTGCCTTTCTTCTAAAACACTTGTAGATCTAATTAGAAGGCACCCGGACATCCATGACCCAGGCAAGGCTACCAAAGGATGTCTGTGCTCCATAACTTCCCCCAAATTGTAAGAACATCATTGTATCCCTTCCAGCCTCCTGCCAGAATCCATGACATGGCAAGTGAAATTACCAACTTCACACTATGGGGCTATTTAAATCCGCCTTCTACGTCTGATGAATTTAAAAATATGCTAAGAGTCGACATTTTAAACACAGCGAAACACAAACAAGCAGATGAGGCTCCATTTCCCTCCTATTCCCTTCCCACTCCCCAGAGAGAGAAAGTAATTTTTCATTCATGAAGCTCATCTCCTTCCTCCCCTATGTGAGGGAGAGAAAGAGACAGAGACAGAGACAGAGAGACAGCGACAGACAGAGACAGAGAGAGACAGAGAGAGAGAGAGAGAGAGAGCCTCTGTTAGTGGATGGCATGCTGACCTGACACATGAAGAAGATATGAAAACACTTGGCTTCTGAGAAGGATCAAGTGGAATCATATATATAAATTGTTTTGTAATTTTTAAGTCTTGTGTCACTCTAAATTATGACAGAGTAATTATACCAAATTTTTATTCCATCAAGACCTGGACTGTGTAGTGACTTTAAAAGAGAGTGGTGACCTATCTTCATCACCAGAGTTGAAACTATTCATTAATTCCCCAATGGCTAGGAAACAACTACCCTTTTTCTCTCCCTTTAACTTCTGGCATTCACAAGACTTGACTCCCTCCTTGCCCCTATTTCCTCTCCATGCCACCAGGCATCTTTTTCAGTATTAGTTGTACCTTCCCAATACTTCCCAATACACACACACAACCCCATACATGTGCACACTGATCTCAGAAAAGGAGTCAGAATACTCCTTAGTCCCCATTGCCACTTCCAGACTCCCTCTACTTCCATTAATCAACAATCTCTCCTCCTTTAAGGTTTACTATATCCCAACGTATCACTTGATCCAGATCTAGTGGATGTCATATACTGACCCTCCTTTCAAATAACTTTAATGGAAGTATAACAGTCTACTCTCCACTCTAACTCCTGCCCATTCATTTCACATGAATGGTAATGTTTCCTCAAATGCCACCCACTTCCTCATTCGAATCCCATGAACTTCTCCTTCATCTAAACACAGGGATGATACCAGCCATCACCCAAATCTTCCAATTCCATGATCAAGAGTTCTGAAATTCTTATATCTGGTCATCATCTTACCATTCAATCTCTTCCTGTGCCTTATTTCTCCTAAACATATTCTATAACCTTACCATGACCTCCAATGTCTCCATCCCTCAGTACTTTTCCAGGTCATCACTCCTGTCTATCCTCTGTCTACATTCTCCTCCCTTCGTAATCTTGACCCCGTTAGTAAACCACTTAAATGCTACATGATTTCTCTTGTCCTATCATGGCCCATGTTGCGCCAAACTCCAACCCTGGATAATTCTCACCATACTTCTCCTCTACTCTAACTATTGAATTTCCCAGTGGAACTGGGAGGAAATCACACAATCTTCCTAACTGGGTCCACTATACATTTTTAATGTTTCTTTTAAACATGTAATATTTTTAATGTTATTTAATCTTACCTGGGCCCTCACTGAAGCAAGGCAATCCTTTTATTCAGATCTTCTACTCCACTTATGACAGCAAGAGTCAAAATTCTTTCCTCAAGCCTTTCATTCTCCAGTCTTCCCCTGAAGACCTTACTTCATTATTTATTAAGAAAAGCAAGGCCATTTGTTGTGAGGTCACTCATCTTTTTCCCTCATCTCATAAACCCTTGATATTAACCCTCACTATCCTCCTTTACTTCAATCTTCAATAAAAAAGACTCTTGCCCAAGGCAAATCCCTCTGCTTGTACCCTAGATCCCTTCCTCCACTCTTGTCTCCAGTTGATTCCCACCCCACCACCACTATCATCCACTTTCTCTCTAATTTTTCATTTCTCCATATCTACTGGTTCCTTTCCTCCTACCTGCAGACATGTCTAAGTACAGCTACCATACTATATCTCTCCTCCCTTTCTCAATCAAATTCCTTTTAAAAAGCTATCTACTCTTTGTCTCTGCTCACTCTCTATGAAATCTGGTTTCTGATATCGTTATTCAACTGAAACTATACCCCTCAAAGTTATCAGGGAGCTTTTAATCAGTGAGCTTGCCAAATGACCTCTTTTTAACCCTCTTCCTTCTTGACTTTTCTGCAGCATTGGACACTGCTGAACATTCTCTCCAATGGACACTCTTTCTCTCTGTCTCCCTTTCTGTCTCTCTGTCCATGTCTGTCTGTCTGTATTTCAGTCTCTGTCCTTATGTCTCTCCTGCTATTTTAACACTGCTCTCTTTCATTTTTCCCACTATTTATCTGAACACTCTTCTCAGGGTATACTCTGAGGCTTTGTCCCGGTCCCATTTGTCTTTTCTCTCTATGCACTCTCATCTGGTGAATTCATCATTAGTTCTCATGGGTTCAATTATCACTTATATGCAGATGGTTCCTAGATCTGCATACGTACCTCTAATCTCTTTCTTCAGTTTCTATCGCACACCACCAACTACCTATTGAACATTTAGAACTAGATGTCCCTTAGGCATCTGACTCATTAGGTCTCTGCCTAAACTTAGACTTTTTTGGAACTTCCTTATGTCTGTGGAAGGTACCATGTCTTTCCAGTTAACCAGACTTTCAGCTTCAGCATCACCCTGCACTCATTCTCATTCACCAAACATTCATTGGTTTGCCAAGTCTTGTTGTTTTAATTGCAACGATATCTGTCCCACACATCCCCTTATCTCTACTCACACAGTCACCATCCTAGTTTAGATCTTTATTACCTCTTACATGGCCAATAGAGATAGCCCGCCAATCCATATCCCTTTCTTATGTCTCTCCCTAATTCAATTCACTCTCCACACAACTACTAAAGTGCTTCTCTTCAAGTACAGGTCTGATCATGTCATTCCCTACTCAATAAACTCCAATGGCTCCCTAGTGCCTCTAGGATCATTTATAACCTTGCCTGTTTGGCATTTAAAATTCTAGCTTCATTTTACCTTTCTAGCTTTCACATGACTCCTCTCTATGTCCTCTATAGTTCATCCATGATGGCATTCGTGCTGTTCCTCACATGACACTCCTCCTATCCTGATGCCTCTTCAATGAGTGTGTCTAGATGTTTGTTTTCTCTTTGAATTCATGTTTCCCTTCAAACTCAGCTAAAGTACCACCTTCTGCATGACTTTCTTCTTTGTCCCATAGCTGCTAGTGGCTTCCCCCCAAGGTTACTTTGTATATCTTTCACATATATTTATATTTGTGTATGTTATCTTTCCCCAACTCCCATAAGATGTAAGCTCCTTGAGGTTAGGGACTATTTTATTTTTGTCCTTGTATCCCCACCTGCAAGCACAGCACCTGAAACAGAGTGGGTACTTACATGCTTATTGATTGATCAATTGATTGATAAGTTCACTTCCCTAGGAAGGTGGGTTTACTTAATTCCTCCACCCACCTACTCAAACTACCCAATGCCATATCAATGGAACAATTGGATTATAAGTCTTTCCCTATGCTACTCTGACATGAGGCTGTCACTCTTTCTCAGTTTCATTTCAGTCACCAGAGCCAGATACCTAGACTAATTCCTACAATGAGTTACAGAATATTAGCCAAGTCCCTGGTGTCCCAGGATATAGGGATCAAGTTGTTTCATAAGAAAGCATTGCCTTAGTCTGTGGCTTTTGGCCCAAGATTTGTGTTCATTTCCCCATGCTAACTGACCCCATAAAGTTTTCTAACATTTATCTTACCTCTCTTGGTGGCATGACAGATGAATGGAACCCCTTGGAAATTTAAAAGAATCATTCTTCTGGAAACACAGGAAAGACATTCTTCCCCAGGGTTGAGTTCAGGGTAGTGTACAAAAATTTATATACAAAGGCAAGATACCAAATAACTACAAGGAAGATGTCAGTCTGACCTTGCTCTCAATGGCACAAGCCTTGGGAGAAACCTGAGAGATGAAGGGGGTAGAGAAGAATGCCAAGACCTCAGAGATGATAACTCCTGGGAACCAGATCGCTCACAAATTTACAAGCCCATTGCTGAATGAGTTATGGGCTCTGACCTTGACCATGAATAATTCTGGCTAGGTGATGCCCTACCATTTGGGCATGTGCCACTGAGTGCTATTTCTGCCATTTCAGAATTTCAAAAACTAACACAATGTCAGAGGTAGTTATGGGACAGTGGGAACAGCATTGCTTTTAGAATCAATAGACCCAGTTGTTAGTACCATCATCTTTAATCAATCATCTAATTTTGTCACAAACTCCTTGGACTTCAATTTCTCATCTCTACATTAAGTGGGATAGACTTGATGGTCTGAGGCTCCTCCAGTTCTAAATCCATTTTGGTATGATCCACTGACCAAGTACTTGAGGTTTCCAGTTGCTATAATTCCACCTTACATCACTAAGTGGAACACATCTAGGGACTGATAAAGTCTTACATGAAACCATTTTGGAAATGGAAAGAACCCAGATTCTTTGGTTTCCTGCTTTGCATGGGCAAAAAAGACAGAAAACTTTCCCAGATTGTTGGGGGTTTTTTATTTGTTTTCTCTTGTTTTGTTTGCTCACTTCCTTGGATCTGCTGCACTTAGGCAACAATGAGACATTTCTCTTGTTATGTCTGTCAGCATTTTAGCATTATTGTCACAAAGTATTTATTCCCATCCATCACACCTTCAATGACAGACATATGGCAGGTCTGTCCTTGTGTAGCATCTACAGCTTTGCAGATTGCAGAGCTTGTTCTAGCTGTGATAACCAAGATAGAAAGGACATACTGAGTCATTGGGTCATATCTGCTGCTGCTGCAGTTTTATAGTCTTATACACAGATGCCTTGGCTCAGAGTACTCTTGACAGGTCATCTTGCAACAAGAAAAATACAAACAAAATCATATGGACATCTAGAAAGTAGAATCAGGTTAGGTTTCATGGAGGTATTGAGATTTAATCCTACTCTTCTGCCTTATTGCATCAAGGAGATAAACCTTTGTTCTTGAAAGCTATGTCAATAGAGCATAGATTTTGTCAGCTTCTACCATGCCAGAATAGTTAACACTTCAGATTCAGTGGTAAATTGTATCTCCTATCTGAAAATCGCTCTATTAGGGATGGATTCTTTGGTGACGGTTATCCACAAAAAAAGGAAAAATAAAAAGTGCCCTTCAGTCATGTGTGACATCCTTCCACTTCTTTAGATACAGAGGCATGCATAGTGGCAGAAAAGGAGGCATTAAGAACAATTCTTATACTATTTATAAACATTAATTTAACTCTTGGTCATCTAAAGGTGAGTCTTTGTCCAAAGACCAAAAAGTTATTAATACTAGAGGAACCAAAGCTGCAAAATAATAAATCAGCTGAACAAAGTTGGATGTGGCTCCAAGTTATTAGATCATCCACAAAACATTTATACAGGTGTCCCCAAAGTCTTCATGTGGCTATGAAAGATTAAAATTGCACTAAGACTTTTAGAACATCCTATATAAGAGAAACAGGGAGGTGGAAAACAAACAGATGCAAAATGAAATGCATTTGGAGTGTAAACATATTCGGCCCTTCTCATCATTAATGACAATGGAAACACCAGATTTAGTCTCCCATTTCTTAGTACTTAATATACTACATGAGGAAGAAGAAATGGAACTTTCATCTAGGAATATGCAGCAAGCAATTAGACCTGAAAACCCAAAGATAAAATCATAACACATTTATGAAGGCATTCTGGTATTGATTTTCAAGATATCTTAAAGAGGGAAAGATATCGAAAGAAGGGAATAAAATCATAGGTGTTGTTGTATCATTGAGAGAGTACCTATCCTGTTAGCTGTTCATACTTCATTTTTCAGAGGACCAATCACATCATAGGTGATGCCTTGACTTGCTTACAAACTGGATTTAAATAAGGCTTTGTTGCTGTTCCATAGTAGACTTTTCATAACCCCATCTGGTGTTTTCTTGGCAAAGATACTGAAGTGGTTTGCCATTTCCTTCTCCAGCTCATTTTACAGATGAGGTAACTAAGGCAAACAAGGTTAAATTACTTGTCCAGGGTTATACAGCTAGTAAGTTTCTGAGGTGGGATTTGAACTCAGGAAACTAAGTCTTCCTGATTCCAAGTCCAAGTGCTTTATTCTCTGAGCCACCTAGATGCCTTTAAGTGAGGCAGAGTTGTGCAAAGCCCCCAACTTCACTCTCTCCTCCTGAGTCTTTGAAGTCCAGTGACAGAGGAAGAGATAAGACAACTAACAATGACCCAGGATACAGTAAATGACCTTGGTGTCTTCAATGCCTGACCAAGTTCTAAGCTTTCCAAAGCACCTGTTTCAACTGCCTTCATGACTGTTCAAATAAATTTTCTCATCCACCTATTCTGCCAGGAAAAGTTTTCACATTCTTGGGGTAGACATTCCACTAACTTACTGATAGGTTTGAGGCTGGTTGGTTATCCTCAACCTGGTTTAGCCCCTCTATCAAGAGTTTTACCAAGGTGTGGCCACTACACATGTTCTAGTTTATTGGTGCCACAGGTGAGAGTTGGGTCAAGGTAGATACCAAATGTGAATGAGCAGCCCTAAAAAAGGGCTTGGCAAACCCTCATACGAGAGGTACTAGTTTTCTCTGAACACATGTACAGCAATGGAATTATAGATCCATTAAAGTATCAATATATTATTGAAAAAAAAAAAAGAAAGGTAACCAAGAAGACATCAGTAACTCCCAATTGTACTTTCTTCATCAATTTAAAATATTTATCAGAATTATCTACAAAAGTGTCCTTAAAATAAATGTAAGAAAGGAACAGGTAAGTGTTTTCAGGTGGTTTTCTATAGCAAATTACATTTTCACAATCACACAATTGACTACAAGTATACAAAAATGCAAGATCCCACAAAGCATATTATTTGCTAGTGATATTTAAAAGCATTTAACTCAGTAGGACAAAACAAAGTTTTAAAGACTTCTCCAATGAGGTATTTCCCATGTTAATTTTACGTAATATTCTTGAATAAATGCACCTGTAGAGATCTTTTTGTTTTGTGATCTAATTATCATTTTCAAATGAAGCAAAGAGCAGGGAGATGTTGCTCAATGATATTTGTCACTGTCACGAAAAATGCCCTGAACAGAGTCTAAATGGGAAAGACACCTTATAGTGAATTCTTCCAGATGATTTTGTTTATGCATGGTATTTTCCATCTTATGGGATATTAATGTAACTCCTTAATCCATAGTTATTCAAAAGAGATAGGCCTATGCAATACTTCTTACACAGCACAGTTGGGTAGGATGCCTAATGAGATAGTTCATCATGTATTGATAGTGGACAGATGCAATGTTAATCCTTGAATCTATGTTCCAGTAATGTTCTTTTCTTTTAGAATTGTCCATTTCAAAGGTGAATCTAAAAAACATAATTATGTCCCATAACTCAACTTAGTCATAGAAGTGGAAGTATCATATACTCACCTAGCTCAACTTCTCAGAAGTCATGTAGAATCTCTTATGACTTCCTTCCCCCTGCCATATTCAGGTGGTGTTGTTAATAGTACTTTGTTTTCAAAGAGAACCAAGGGTTCTCTCTCATCGCAGGGTTGATGATGTCTTGACTTTCTCTGAACTGGATTTATGTGACGATCATTTATTTTATTTATGTGAGTCATCAGCCTTATTTTCTTTTTCCAAGTCATCAAAATCCCTGGTAAGATGAAAATCAAAATTCAAGATTCAGTGGATGACTTTGGCTTCTTCAATGTCTAATCAAGCTCACAGCACCTGTTTCAGATATCGTCATGACTGTTGGAATACATGATTCTCATCCACCCATTCTGCTGGGAGGAAGTCTTCATGTGCTTGCTTAGCTTACTGACAGGTTTGAGGCCTATCAGTTACCCTTAACCTGCATTAGCCCATCTGCCAAGATGGTTTACCAGGATATGACCACTGAGCAGGCTACACCTTCTTGGAGGTGAGAGTTGGATGAATCAGGTGGACACCAAAGGTGAATGAACAGCCCTGAAAAGGTCTCAGAAAGTCCTTACATCAGAGGTGCTAATCACTCCATATACCCCTATATGTGCAGGTATTGTCCCTATCAACCCCATATCATTCCTCTTTCCAATCACATTGCAGAGATAACCTCTCTTACCATGAACATATCAAGTCTTAAGGCAACAGTGGTGCCTTTTGTGATCAAACTCTGCATTCTAGTCTTCTCTTCATCTCTCAGTGGTTACTATTCTTCTATAGTCACACATTTTTTCTTCTCTCTTTCTATTCCATCCCACTTAACAATTCAATGTTAGTCCTCAGTCCTTGGAATGCTGCAGCGTCTCTTAGCAAGAAAGAGTTGGGGGGCAAATGGAAGCTTCCCTTTATCCATCAAGTATATTATCACACTTGCATTCTCAGAGCTGAGTTGGTTCTCGCTCAAGTCGGCTTAATGTCTTTACCAATTAAACTCCTTCACCACCATCTTGCACCTTTGCTGCAAGTGGATGATGATCAGTGACCCAGAAAGGAATGAAAGGAAGAAAGTGGACTGGATTACATTCCGTGCTTTCAATGAGCCCAAAATGCCCATACACATACACACTCAAAGAACGCCCCCCCCCAATCTTTTAACATCAATATTCCTCCAATGATGATATGGGCCTAGGAGACATTGAATTCTACAGTCGTTGAAGAATAAAAACTGGGCATGACCAGGGGACAATAAACAGAAATGAATAACTAGAGGATATAACTAAAGAGGACATAAACAGACTACATATTTCACCAAGAATCAAATGCAAATGTGGAAAATGCCATCAAAGAAGTGTATTAACAGAAAAAAGTACTTGGTTATGTGATGGACAGTTTAATGGAAGGACAGCTTGAGTCCTGTATTTATACCCATGAAATTAAAAACTCAAGAACAAGAACTCATGATGCGTGAAATATGGAGGATTTATGAAGTATACTGACAAGAATCAAGCAGGTAGTGAAGAGAATACCAGTGTTGAAAAGATCAAGAATCCACTGAAGATAGAACCATCCAGGGCACTGGAACTGAACTCTGAGGACCAGCTCTGCTACTGATCAATTGAGTGATTTTAAATGTCACTTCACCTCTCTGCACCTTAATGTCCTCATCTGTAAAATGAAGAATCCAGACTAGGTGATGCCTCCCGGTTCTAAATTCTTTAACCCCATTCATTTTAAGCCTAGCACCCCTGCCAAGGTGCTACTATAGATTAGCCTACTCATTGTATTATACCCTCCAGAATTCCTGCTCCATAATTAACAAGATTCTTTTAATTTTTAAAAAAAATTGTGATATACAAAAATCCATTTTTCTCTCTCCCTTGTCCCCTTCCTCACTGAAAAAAAAAGAAAAACAAAACCTTTGTAACAAATTTATGGGGACAAGCAAAATAAATTTCAGCATTGGCCATGTCCAGTCAATTAGTCAATGAAGATTTATTAAAATCTGCCATATGACAGGCACTGTGATCATTGCTGCCCCAAATTTACATGTATCATTCTGTCAGAGAGTAGGGAGCATGCTTCTTCGTTTGTCCTCTGATAATTGTGGTTGATCATCGTACCAACCCAAATTATTAAGTCTTTCAAAGTTGTTTCTTTTCATAATGTGGTTATTATTGCAATTCATAAGTTGTGCTCCTGATTCAGCTCACTTTCCTGTTCATCAGTTCATACAGATCTTCTCCCATTTCCCTGAATCATCATACCTTTTGGCATAATGCATATCCATATACCCAGTAGAGTAATGGAGTTGGCTTGTACCAGTTTGTAAAAGCAGATTATTCAATTGTCAGCAATTTTCTGAAATAGTTTTTAACATAGGCAGTGTGTGCAGTTCAATCAACTCCAATACTGGTAATATTATTTGTTATTTTAAAAGAAGTGGTGACCACATTAGAGTACATTTTCAATACTTTAAATGATTATGACTTTAATGCTAAATATTTGGAAACAAACTTAATTGCTTTTTACTCTCATGGTGCTCATATGATGCTGGGAAGAAACTCTAGAGTAGTTATGATGTTAATAGAAATTTTTCCTAAAACCATCACTTGGTATTGTTAAAACCATTGATTGGAATTATTATTTGATCAATTATTTGATTATCATATTGATAAGTAAAGCTAATATTTCAAAATATTTCTGGATAAAATTTTATTCCATTAACCACAAATCTAATAAAAATCAAACTGAACTAGAAACTATAGCTAATGTACTTGAAATTGAAATGATTTAAAATAGTCAAGAACTGGGCAGCATGTAGTTTATGAGCCATTGCTGTACAGCATGCTTGCACTGCATAATTTAGGGCTTTTTCTCATTCTTATTCTGGTTTGGCAAAGAGATTAATTAACATTAATTTCTTGCAAGTCTTTAATAATTGACATTCTTGAAGAATCTTCTTTATGTCCAACCATGTTGTAGTCAAGATCAACTAGCATTCAGAAAGCACAAAAATTAATCAAAAAGAGCTTTGGCAAATTAAAAGATTGGTGCTGAAAAGTATGAGTCTCAAGTTGAAAATTTTATTAAGTCAGGTAAGTTTAAAGACTATTATTTAAAAATAATAAATTTAATGGTCTTCCTAGGAATATACTACCAGAAAATAAAATTCAACCTATGAACATATGTCTTTTATTGGACAGATTCAATGATGACAGCATTTCTTATTATTCTGATTTAATAGAACCATCTACTTAGTCTTCTAAAGAACTAACCACTACAGATTGTCTCATTTTAGTGAAATTTTAAGACGTGAAATTTATTTGAACAGATTGTCTCATTTTAGTGAAATTTTAAGACATGAAATTTATTTGAACTGTTTTGGAGACTGTAGATAATAATGTAGAGTTGAACAACATTTCAAAGCCCTGCAGTTATGCAAAAAGTGAAAAAGATAGCACTCTAGTAGTCAATAGTGCTGAAGCTGCAAGAGGTTTCAATTTAGTGCATGTAATTTGTACAAGAATGATAAATAGTATAATAGTTGATCACACATCAGATTTAATGACATTTATTAGTAAAAGAGCAGATTGTACTGCAACTCCATTTGTCAAGTCATGGTATGGATTAGGTATGGATATAAGAATTTGGCAAAAATCAGCAAAAGCATTCTGTGAAAATCAATTGGCTATAAGGAATTTAGAATAAAGGATATTGTCTATTTTATTATGTGTGCTATACAACTTTCATAGGAGTAAAATTTGTTATACTCATATATATATATATATATATGGGTACATTTTTTTTTGGAGACTCAATTACTAAACATTTACAAGCACATCACTGTATATATCATGATTTGTTGACTCATTCCTTAATTGCTGAGTGGTGTCTTAGTTTCTGATTCTTTGCCATTTCAAAAAGAACTGCTGAAAGTATTGTTGAATATGAGGGTCCTTTTTTTCATAGATCTCTTTGAGGTATTCTCTCCCTCCTCTTTACAAAGAAGACGGTAGTAGGAGAAGGCATGGAATCAGCAACAATATTCTATGCTTAGTGAAATCTTTTTGAGAGCTGAAACCTTGATCTTTTTTTCTTTCCTTTTAAATCTCTTCATTCTCTTAGGTTAGATTTGTGTTTGACTTGTGGTTAATCTTTCTTTGAATCTACCATGCATCTTCCCCTTTCTTTCCTCTCTCCCCTCTTCCTACTCTTCCCTGTTTCCCTATTGAAGTAAATAAATATTATTTGCCAATCTTGACTCACTCTGGTGTTCTTTCTAGATCTTTGTTGGAGGTATTTGTGAGGGAGAGCTGGACAGGACTACTTCCTTGTCCTCTTCCATCTTTGTTGGTCTCTGTTCAAACTTTTATTTTAATTCTCTTTCCTTCTCATTCCTTTCATCTTCTGCTGATATCAGGAGCATAAAACTGGGTAACTTTTAGGACGTTGGTGCCCTAGACAATACAATAGGAAAATTTGGAAGAGAGAGTGTTTCAAGGGGAAATATAATGAGCTGGACATACTGACATGCTAGACATGCTGACTTTGAGATTCCTATTGACATCTAGTTCAAGATGTCCAAAGGGCAGTTGATAATGTTGATAATAAACTCTGACAGTCAGAATCAAATAGTAAGTTCTGTATTTGGCATATAAAACTCTTCATAACCTTGCTTCTTCCTACCTAATCTTTCACTTCCTTCCACACACTTTAAAATCCAGCTACATTGGACTTTTTGAACTTTTTTGTATGGGACATCACATCTCTGTGCATTTGTACTGGTCCCACATTTCTGGAATGCTCTGCCTTTCCTATTTTCCCTCAAGACTCAGCTCAAGTCCTACCTTCTTCTGAGAAGTCTGACTCAGTCTCCCTAGCTACTAATGGATTCCCCTCTAAAATTATCTCTCAAAACAATGCAAAGTAAAATGAGCAGAACTAGGAGAATATTGTGCATAACCACAGCAATATTATACACTGAAGAATTGTAAATGACTTATTCTCAGCAATACAACGATCCAAGACAATCAGAAAGAACTTATGTAGCATTCCATCTGCCTCCAGAGAAAGAACTGATACTGCCTAATTAGAGACCAAAGCATGCTGTTTTTCACTTTCACTTCTCTTTTTCTTTCCTTCTTTCTTTCCTTTCCTTTCTTTTTTCTTTCTTTCTTTCCTTTCCTTCTTTCTTTTCTTTCTTCTTTCTTTTTTTTCTTTCCTACCTTCCTTCCACCCTTCTTCCTTCCTTCTTCCTTTCCTTCCTTTCTTATCAAGTCTCCTTGTACAAAATGACTAATATGGAAATGTTTTACATGATTGTACATGTATAACCTATATCACATTGCTTGCCATTTCTGGGATGGGGGAGAAGAGGGAGAAATGGAGGGAAAGAATTTGAAACTCAAAACTTTAAAATAGGAGAAATAAAATATTATTTAAAAAGTAAATGAAATTACCTTCCATATATTCTGTATATATCTTGAATATACCTTTACATATTGTCTCCACCATTAGAACATGAGCACTTTGAAGATAGGAATTAGTTTTCGCCCTTCTTTGCATCCCCCATTTTTAGCACAATGTCTGAAACATAAGTGTTTAATAAATGCTTGCTGAATATCAGATTAAGTATAATCCTATGAGCCATCTCTTACTAAGGATAATTAAGAATTTATTGTGTTCATGTTTTAAATGATTGGGAGGAATGAGTGAGATCACACTCATACTCTGTTCTAGCATCAACTCAAATTTTCTATCAATTATTTCTCCCAGAATGCCTGGTTCACTGGACATCCCTACCATACTCCTTGTTTATTTCACCTTTCCTTACTCCCCATCCCCAAACCAACTACCTCCCATTTCATCTCCCAAGACCTGTTGCTTATAAACATGTCAGGGATTCATTAAACTAAGACACGTGGAAAAGAATCTAATCAGTGATGATCAATAGAAAACATTAACTGAGCCAAATTAACTTCTCTCCCAATTGACAGTAGGGTCACCCCCCTCTTACTACAGGCAATAAGCTTTCTTGATTCTCTTTCCTTTCAGTTATTAAAATTATTTTCCAAAAGATATTCCTGTCTCCATGGGAGCCACAAACATTAGTAACTTAGAATCAAGTGCCGGAGGAAGCCTCACTATCTTAAATTTGTCTTCCTTTTCTTTTGCCTTCTTTTTTGCAAGTTTCATGTGATGTCTTTCTGGCTTCACTGACAGGGAATTCATTTGTCTTCTGCACTGTGTAGACAGGTCATCTGTGATATCATGGAATCAGACCTGAGTTTTAGTCACATCTCTACCATTAAGTAGTTGTGTGACCTTATGAAAACCATGTAAATTCTCTGGTCCTTTCTGAGGAAGGAATGACATCTAGAAGACTCAGACTCCCCCATAGCCACCCAGACTCTTCTAAAAGAGGGGGTTATTGGGCTCGATGATTTCTGCGCTCTCCTTCTAAGAAGGTGTTTAATATTTCAAAGTATCTTATGTGACCAATCATTCATTTTACATAAAAGGAAACTGCAGGGCAGATACATGAAGTAATAGTCAAGGTCAGTTAGTTACTTGCACTGTAATTAGAAGAGACAATAAAGCATGATTAAGCTTGAGACAACAATAAATTTATTCAGAACTGACCCAAAAGAAGCTTATCTCAAGAGGTAATTCAAGTGCTGTGACCTTTGGAACAGTCATCAATCCAGTGGGGTACCAAAGAGAGAAGAAAGAGTAAGGAAGGACACACATTTATTAAGCACCTACTGTTTTTTTATCCTGACAACAACTCTGGAAGAAGGGTGCTATTGCAATCCCCATTTACAGTCTAGGAAACTGAGGCAAAGAGAGGTTAAATGACTTGCTTGGGGTCACATAGCTAGCAAATGTCTGAGGCAGGATTCAAACACAGATCTTCCTGACTCCAAGTTCAATGTTCCATGTACCATATAACCTGATTGCCTCTGTACTTCTAGCTAGAGGTCTGTAGGTTTGGGACTTGGTTTTGTAAGGTTGTAGAGTGGGAAAAAAACCACTAGAGTTAGAATTAGAAATCCTGGGTTCATTGCCTGGCTTAGTTACTTTCTATATGGGCAGTTCTGGGCAAATCACTTCTTCTCTTTTCACTTTTACCATTTGAAGGGAGTGGATCATACAGTCTAAGGTCATTTCTAGCTCTATGACCTAGCTCCAATTTGTTATTACCATTGTTTCCAATATCACATAATAATCATTTTATGACACTAAAATTTTCATGTCTCACCTGAATGTACCATAGCATAATATTGTTCTAACATTATGAACTTGTGTAGAGTATAATAGAAAAAGTATTGTCAGACTAGAAACCTCCAGGGAGACTAACAGGTTCTCAAAGTTCTGCATTCTGCATCATTACCAAAAGACCATAATAAAAACTTAGGTTTTCTCCTTCACAGTGTGAAGATGACACTAGTGACTCCCTTTGAGTCTTTAGTTAATAGGACATCTACTTCCTCCTCAGGAAGCTGTTTCTGGAACACTGGATTGGGAGTTGGGAAGACTTCTGAGTTCAAATCTGGTCTCAGACACTTACTAGTTTTGTGCCTGACCCTTTGTCTCAGTTTCTTCATCTGTAAAAATGAGCTGGAAAAGGAAATGGCAAAGTCCTCTCTTATCTCTGCCAAGAAAACCCCAAACGGGGTCATGAAAAATCAGACATGACTGAAAATGAATAAACAACAAAAAGCAAAGGTTGCCCTTGAGAATAGTTTCTATGTCATAAAGAATTTAATATTTCCAGCACCAACATAATACATGTATGCATGTATGTGTGTATGTGTGTTTGAAAGGTTAGGATCTGTGATTTCGTTGGTGTCGGGAACTTGTAGGGGCAAAAACTTTCTCCATGAATGCAGATCGACAACTCATCTGTACCTTACAATCTTAGATGAACAAGACTTGAACCCAAATTATCATGACTTTAAGATGGACCCTCTATCATGCCAAGAAGAATGTCTAACCTGATACAAAAGAAGCTTCTGATCAATTCTTGTTGAATTTAATTGAAATGGAGTATTCATAGGCTTCCAGTCTCATAGGAGGATGGGAAGAGAGTTGGGTTTGGAGTCAGAAGTCAATTTGAATGTTCTTTCCCCTACTTACCACCTGCATGCATTTAGGCAAGTCTTGATTTTTTCATCTGTAAATGAAGGTATTGGACTGGATGATGTCTAAGACCCCTTTCAATTCTAAATATATACTCCTGTGATCCTTTGAGACACTAAATGAGATAAAATGTGAAAAACCACATGTGAACATGTAAAGAAAACCTTAAAGTGCTATGTCGCTGTTCAGTTGTTCAGTCGTGTCCAACATTTTGTGACCCTATTTGAAGTTTTCTTGGCAAAGGTACTGTAGTGGTTTTCATTTCTTTCTCCAGCTCATTTTACAAATGAGGAAACCGAGGCAAACAAGGTTAAGTGACTTGCTCAGAGTCACACAGCTAGTAAGTGTCTGAGAAAACATTTGAACTCAAGTCTTCCTGAGTCTGAGATGGGTGATCTATGTAAATGTTGTATGAATGCTATTTTAATTATGTTAATGATAATAGTCTCATTTACAGAGAGCTTGCTGGTTAGAATGTTTATGTCCCGTGTTTTATTAGACCATCACTGATGTAGTAGACAGAGAGCTGGCTTTGGTGTCAAACAGACCTATGTCCAAGTCACTCAAACCCCTACTGACTGTGTGACCTTGGGTAAGTCACTTAATGTCTCAGTGACTCTAAGCAATTCTCTAAAACTATTGTTAGACTTTTTATCAGTAGTTTTGCTTGGTTTGGACTCCATAGACCATCGTGTCCCATCCAGGAAAAGCTGACCACCTGAAATCTCCTAATCATGTTGATTGATTCCGTTTTTGAGGCTCAATACCTTCTCAGCTCCTCAGTGGTCTGTATCCTCTGATTGGAGGACTGGAAGGTAGAGTAGGAAATTCCTCCCAAAGGAGAACTAGATCCTGAACTTTCCATGTAACTATTCACTTTCCATCAGCACTTCTGCTTGATTGAAGTTGAAACTTCATGGAACATTGTACCCTCCAAACCAGGCACCCCTAGTAGGAACCCCCCTTTCAGTTTGCTTCTGTGTGCTGTCTTCCCCAATTAGACTCTAAGTTCCTGAAGGGCAAGGCTATTTTTATTTTTCTTACTTGTTTCCCCAGCACTCAGTACAGTGTACGGTATATAGTAGAGACTTAAATGTTCATTAAATTGAATTGGATTGAATTACAAATTACAGAGATCTGCATTGGTAGAGAAAGTTCCTCACCAGGAGTTCCTTATACTGATGAAATCCCAGATTTTTTTCTTAAGTACTTACTCACTTTTCTCAGATAAAGCTATTAATTCCCCAAGGTCACCCAGTCAAAAAACGACAGATGTGGTGCTCAAACATTGCCACCACTTTGCCGGCTCTCTGTGAGCCTATGAGTTTGGCCACAATGAAACATTATTTAACCCACAGAGCTCCCCCCACCCCGGGCAGGTGGCAATCCTAGGAATATCAGAAACTCATTTCAGCACACAAAGCCAAACACTTCATAAAAACATCGTCACACAAAGCCAGAAGCAATAGCTAGTTTTCTGTCTGAACTCGATATGGCTGACCACTGCACAAAGGCAGAGGCGCATTTCTGTGATTCACATCCCACTGAACAGAGACCCCTAATGCCCATTAGGTGCCTGTAAGATCATAGAATGGTAGAGCTGATGGGATCTTAGAGATCATCTAATTTACTGTTCTCATTTAACTGATGAGGAAATTGAAGCCTAGAGAGAGAAAATAATACAGGCCCCAAAGTAGCAAACCCAGGATTTGAAACAAGGTCCTAACTCCAAATCCTGTGCTCTTTCCGTGATGTTATCATCATCACAAAATGCATTTCCTAAGCACCTGCTATGTGCCAGGTACTGTGCTAAGGGCTGGAAATATGAACTGTGTTAGCCTTGTGTCTGATGAGGCAGATTTAAAAAAAAAAAAACAAAACACTTGCCCAGGAGCAGTGTTTGAGAGCAGATTTGAACTCAGGTTCACGTAACTCCAGGACCAATGTTTTATCCACTGTACAACCTACCTATCCCAATCCTCTTCTGGAGTGGTTGAGATAAGGCTTTCCAAATAAGAGTAAATTGGCGTATGTAGTTTCAGTACAGTTGTTGGGTCAGAAACCAGATTACAAGGGACACAGGTAGTGAGGAAATACAAATAGTGAATATGGATGATTCTAAGAATTTAGGCATAAAATAAGCTATAGTATGATTGCCTGAAGGAAAATTAGGGTCAAGTGGTAGATCTCAGTATGTTTGTAGGAAACAAGAAAGGAGCCTCTAGACTGAGTTTCAAGATAAGGCAGAAGGAAAGGAGAATGATCAAGGAGGAAAATTTCCAGAAGAGGCAGGAGGTATAATGTTGTACTCAAGGAGATGATTTGGCCATGACAAAGAGAAGGCCCCTTCTCCTTGTGGCACAGAAATTATTTACTCTTTAAATATTTAATGGAATTCACTTATGAATGTATCTCTTTCTGAAATCCTCCCACTCCTGTAGTAGTTTGTTTATGGTTTGCACAAATTCTCTTTCTGATATTGAGGTATTCAAATTATCTTTTTTCCAATTTTTCTAATTTGGATATTTTGTATTTTTAAATACTTATCTATTGTGTTTACATTTGTTTACATTTGTCTACATTGTTTACATTTTCAGTTTATTTGACACAGAAAATAATTTTCTTTATTTCTTTTACATTCAAAATGACTTCTACTTTTTAAGTGTGTTTTTTTTTCTTTTCTGTTAATAGCTTGTCAAAATTGTTGGATTTTTCAAAAACAATATTGGTTTAATTATATTTAAATCATGTTTATTTTCCCTTAAATTTTTGATATTTTCTTTTCTGTATTTGGTTTGGGGATTATGAATTTGTTTTTTTAATTTTTCTTAAATACCTTTATTATTTTTTTCTCTTTTCATTAACCTAACTGTTTAAGAATATACTTTTCTGTGGTTAATGCTTTGCTATTTAGGCCCTTTGGCATTTGTTAATGTCTTTGAAGTATTTAGCTCCTATGTTCTTTGGTGCAAGTATATTTGTCCATGGTACCTTTAATCATAATGTCGTTTCCTTACTTATATCTCTTAGTGAGATAATTTGATTTCCATTTAGTTGCAATGCTTTTTTTTTAAATTTACATGAAACATATTTTATTCCAACATTTTACTTTGAATCTGCATGTAGCTGTTTTAAGGGTCTCTATAATGAACACAATGTTGGATTGTGCTTTTAAACGCATTGTAGACTCTCTTCCTTTTTTATAGGTGAGTTCAATTTAATTACAAACACTGTTAATTGTTGTCTAGTTTTCTCTCTGTTATGCCTGACTGTATTAGTTGTTTGCATCTGTACACAGTATGAGAAAACATATTTTACTGTTACCAATCCAATCCCAGACACACAGACAGACATTCTACCCAAAAGATAATGTCTTTCCTCTATCTCTCTTTCTCTTCTAGGCAATTTTCTCTTGCATTTTCCCCTCTGTGGAATTTTCCCTTCAGTTCCTAGATTTAGTGTTTCTCTTAACGAGTGAATCTTCAAAGAAACAGTAACCTACAAAGAGAGTCATTACTACATGGCTTCATGATGCCATGAGGACAATCAATTATTTTACTCTTTCATCCATCTCCATCACAGTGAAGACAGGAGGGGTTCTTGGTAATGGTAGCCAAGAAGGCTATGATGCAGAAGACTAATCTCAATCCTTGAGAGGAACAAAGGACTGTCACCCCCAACTTCTGAATACATGATTACACAAGGTAGACCAGAGTGTTAGAGTAAATGAGCGTTACTCCTTTGCCACAATGACCTCTAAAGTTAAATCCACTCCCCCTGGACTCTGAATGTACTAGTGGGAAAATGTGTCACACACTCTTGTAGGGGAATGATTTGTACCAAGTTCTTACTATACCTCCTTAGTAAATATCACTTTCTAAAAGCTAATTAAGTTTGACTACTGGTTGATATCAACCAATAATCATAAGGGGGTAGGGGCTTGTAAGGTATAATACCAGAAAGTTGTCATTCAACCACTGAGGCTACCCCCTAGAGCCCCTAGACCTCTGGGGACCTAACTTTTCAACACAAAGTGAAGTTGAAGCAGAACCCCAGAATTTATATGTGCTACATATAAAGGCTTCATCTTGGATAAATATTGAGTTTTTTGCATCTGCTGAGACGTACTTGAAATCTAACTGGAGAGATGAGACCTAAGGAAGATGAGTAGAGTACTGGCTACATATTTACAGTAATAGATAAACTACAAATTATATAATAAGATAGCAGTTATCATGGCTGAAGACATAGGGGAGAAATAAGTGTTGGAAGCGAAAGAAGAATCCCTCTGGAGATGCTGGTGACTGGAAAACATCCCTATAGAATTCTGTATAGTTAACCTGAAAAAAGAGATAGGGTTGTAAAAAGAAATGGCTCCCATAATTGAATGATAACTTTATAAACTGTCACTCTAAATTTTGGTTTTGCATCCTGTCTTCCATTCAGAATACTCAAGGGCAATATTGTTTATTCTAGTGACTCAGACATAAATTACAATCCCCAGTAGAATTTTTGGTATTTGTAGGAGAAGGGAAGGACAGGACAGGACAGGCAAGTTCAGGGAACTGTCCCAGTCATACAAGGTCACTGGAAAGTTTCCAAGTACTCTGGTCACTGGTCACTCTCCCTGTTGGAAAAATAAAATGTTAATGCTTTTGGAAGAATCATATGATCATAGAATTTGAGGCTCTGATTAGAGATAATTAAGGCCAGCCTATTCATTTTATAAATGAGAAAGCTAAGACCCAAAGAGAGTTCCCCAAGGTCATGCAAATGCTAAGTAGTAGAAGTCCTCTGATTCCACATTCAGATCTCTTTCCACTACATCAGAGCTGCCATTTCTGTCTGGAGAAAGTATATCGAATGTGATCCCAGCAAATTCAACCAGTGGGGTGATGAAATCCAAGTCTTAGGGGAGACTGAACAAATTACCTAGCTCCAAGGTAAACCCATTAAATAAATAAGTCCCTCTCCTCCCAACTGTATTTAGCTAAAATTACTTGTTTGCTTATTGGCAAAAATTTTGCTTATTTCCATTCTACAGAGATATGGCACACTGACTGAGGCCAGGTAGTACAGCTCTCTGAGGGAGAAAGCACAAGAAAAGTGTGGGTGAAGTGGGATGAGTGACATACACAAAATGGCAACCGACAAAGCATCTACAAAGTACTGTACATCTTTTGAATCAGTGAGATATTTTCAAACTAAAGAACATAAAGAAGAACATTTGAGTTAGTGGGAGTGGGGTGGGGGGAGAGAAGTGTTTATTTTGTTTTTGAGGAACATGGCTTGCAGAGTTTTGAGTCATTGCAAACCTTAAGAGAATTAGAGGAGCGCCATTTTAGAATAGGGATAGATATTAGAGGTCATTTAGTCCAAACCCTGCATTTTTACAGATAAAGAAACTGAGGTTAGAAAGAGTAATTGACTTGTTCTAGGCCATACAGGAAAAAAAATGTCTCCAGTCCTAGTATTATTGGAATTACATTGCAGATTATTGTTTAGAAAACAGGACATTCAATAATGACGGGGCAGTTGCTGTTCCACATGTCTAGGTCAGAGATCATCACTCACCTAGCAAGGGACTAAAAGGGTCAGCAAGAGCAGTGATGGTGCTTAGAGTGAAATGGCATGTTATTGGTTGGGTGAACGCCACTTGAAGGAACTGGAGATGTTTAGCTTGAAAGAAGAAAAATCTTCTGGATCACCATCTTCCAATCTTTGAAGTGCTGTCACACTGAAAAGGGATTTAACTTGCTCTGCTTGGCTTCAGAACATTGGGTTAAAAACAATATGTCAAACTGGCAGAGAAGCATATTTCACCTTAACATATGGAAAAAAAACAATGAATGAAGCAGCGACAAAATGGAACAGGCTGCTTCAGAGATAGTAATGAGTTCTCTATCATTTAGTCTGGATGACCATTTTGGGGTTTGTTATAGAAGAGATTGCTGCTCTGGTACATGTTGAACTAGATCAGTGGTCTCCAAAGTAGGAGCTGTGATCCACAGTCTGAGGGTGGGAAGATGGATCACATCCTGTCCTCCTCTAATAACCAATCACATGATTTATTTCCAACACAAACAGAACTATCCCTCACCCACTATCCCCCAAAATATGTTCATTCCATATCCTCCTTCTGTTCCCCAATCTCCATTCTGTGTGAGGCCTTAGTTGTATTCTCCCATAGGAGTATCTGCAATAGTACCATTGGATAAATTCCATTTTTCTCCCAAGATTACACTCCCTTTCCCTCATGACGTCATGGCTCATAATTAGTATACCTACCTTGAGACATTTCCCCACACCAATCTACCTTCTACTTATCTACCAAAGCAATTTTTCCTAAAGATTACATCAACCATGTCACTCACTCACCAAATTCCAATAGTTTTCTATTTCTTCCAGGATCAAGTATAAACTCCTCTATTTGGTATTTAAAGCCCTTCATAACCTGGTCCTGATCTACTTTTTAGTATTTATTATAAGCTGGCCTTTTTTTACTGATCTCCTCATTTATACAAAAATGCAACTAAGATATTTAAATATGAATAGTAAATTAAAGTATGATATCTTCTATTAAATGGAACCATGTAGAGAAATAGAATAGATTTATACTGAAAAATATCTGCTGATTAAAAATCAGAGACAATTCATATGACTATTTTTTTGTGTGCTGAGTATGGTGAATTTATTTGCACACAGAGAAATGAGACTTGCTGAAAAGTTGCTACATTCACTCTTATGACCTATCAATTAATTTTTATGTCATGTATCTTTCAAAAAAAATATCTAAAGAAACAAATTCATCTACTGGGCTAATTATGCTAATTGAATTAATTGAATAATTAATTACTAACAAACAACTATTTTTTATAAGCTTACCCTATTCCCCAATGCATCCACAGGGATAATAAAAAGGTGAAGCTTATTCAATTACACTGCTCTCACTAAAAAATATTGTTGTTAATAATATTTTTATGAAAGCAAATGGTTTTTTACACTTTTAATGAATAAAATGTGAAACAATATGACTAAATGGATAGAGAGCAGACCTGGAAGCTAGCAAGACCTGCATGGGAATGTCACCTCTGGCTGGGTGACCTTGGGAAAGTCATGTTACCTTTCAATGATCTAGGTGATTCTCTAAGACTATAATTTTACAGATAAGGTGTCAGCCTCCATTGGTAGAAGGTTTTCTTGTCAAGGAGTTCCTTGTAGGAAGAAAATCCCTTCCAATGAACCAAATAAAATATATTTTTCATTTTATCTCATCCTTTTTAATTTCTATTTTTGAAAATGTAGATAATAGAGTAGGACATCTATATCATTTTTGAATTCATAACTATACATACATTAAGGATAAGTGATCAAATTATTATTTGGTGATATAGTCATTTTAGCAAAAAGTTTTGGAGACCCTAGAATATATGGCCTTTCTAACTCTGAGAGTCTGTGAAGGTCTAGGAAGAGAGGAGCACTTTCCTGTCATGCTTTGGACCATAAGTCCCACCTGCAAGACAACTTCTTGCTCACCACATTAATAGATATTCACATGGGACTTTAAAGTTTGCAAAGTGAGGTTTTCTTATCCCCTTAACAGATTTGGAAATGAAGTCTCAGAAAAGCTAAATGATCTGCCCATGTTGATGCAACTTTGAACCCAGGTCTTCATGACTAGCAATCTAGTGACAACTGAATTTTTGTTCCATCCTCACCATATAATGTTTTGTTGGATGAAGTGAGTTAAATTTCTGCAGAGCTAAGCACAAGAGAGTTGAAGGGACAGGGATAGTTACACAGTACAAGCAATCCTTTTGAAAAGAAGGCTGGCACAGTGATTTGTGCCACGCTGGGCCAGAAGGCAAATGAAAAAGCCCAGCACGAAGCACAGAATGTGACAGCATGTCTCCAGTTGGCACGGCAGGGCAGCTACTTCAGCCAGAAGGAAGAGCTGCCTCCTGAAAGGTTTTCCAAGGTGCTTTCCAGGATGTGAGGACCCTGGAGAGGGCATTTAGGACAGTTGTTCTGAGGGTCTAATGAGTTCATCTATACTCTTGATGTGTTTCCAATTAGGTATAGAGAAAAGAACACTGAATTTGGAATTAGATAACTTGACTTCAAGCAATTTTGTTGGTCAGTTGTTTTCAGTTGTGTCCAACTCTCCATACCCCCATCTGCCATTTTCTTCTCCAACTCATTTTGTAGATGAAGAAACTGAGGGCAGCAGGGTTAAGTGATTTGCCCAGGGTCACACAGCTGGTGTCTGGGGCCAGATTTGAACTCACAAAGATGGATCTTCCTGATTCCAACCCTCTATTGCCCTTCAAGCAATACTTTCCTTTACAAGATCACTTTCTCTGTTCTTTGTATATATTCTTTATTTACCTGGTTATTTGCCTGTTGGCTTCTCCCTGCCCCACTCCTATTGTAGTATAAGCTCTTTTAGGGTAAAGGTTGTTTCTATCTTTCTTTGTATCCCCAGCACAGTGCCTGACACATAGTAAGTGCTTATTAATGAGTACTCATAGCTGACTGATTGCCTGACATTGTGAAACTCAGTTTCCTCATCTGTGCAGTACTTACACTCTGACTCACAGGACTGTTTTGAGAAAAGCATTTTGTAAACCTTAAAACACAATAGAGAGAAAATGTTGGGTGGAAAGAAAGAGGAGGACTCACATTGAAGGAGAAAAAAATTGTAAAGGATATTTGTAAAGGTCAGGGAAGGAACTGGGAAGGAAAACTTGAGAAGATTAAAGGAGAAGGACAAAGACAAGTTCTAGAAGAAGAAATGAAGAAGGATTTGAACTTAAGATGGAGAAAAATAGCATTCATAGCAAGAGAAAGAAGGGCAGAATGATTTGAGGGCAAGGATCTGAAGTGGACAAAAAGCTTGTAAGACAAGTCTGTGTATCAGTGTCTGTGTGACAGCAGTGTGTATCTGCCACACAAGGTGTAACAAGCCAAGAAAAGGAGTGGATACTCCAGAATCTATAGGCAGCATTTCTCAAGCTTGGCCATAAGAGCTACTAACAAAAATGAAAAAAGACCAAAGATCTTGCTTACAACTGTAAGGAATACACAATGTTTGTTTTTCTGCCACAATCAAGAAACTGTAATATGTGTTCAAAGTACAAACTGACCTCCTTCCTAGAGGAGAAGGCAAAAGAATTACAGAAGGACTCTCCCAATTATCAGAGAGAATAAAATGTTCCTTAAAAACAAACAAGCAAAAAACCAATAGAGGAGGACTTCAGTATCAAAATAAAGAAGAATAAAGATCTGAAGAGGCATGTAATAGGAATGATGCTACACATGATATGAGCTGAGCTGATAGGATGTGATATATGACATGACATGACATAATGGGGTGCGGTTTGGCACAACATGATATGGTATTGTATGATATGTGGTGTATCACATATGTTATATGGTATGGAATGGCATGGCATGATATGATATGATCTGACGTGATTTGATATGATGATACATAATCTATATTTAGAGGATGGAGGGTAGAAGATTATGACAGAGAAGAAAGGGACAACTGAACACTTGGAACTAAGTAATGAATGTGAACCTCTTCATGCTAAGGAAGGCATTGGACCCTCTAAAGAAAAAGCAGTTGCTTCTCCTCCAAAGAATCTATTGGTACAATTGGGTAAAAAATTATCTAGTATAAGTTTAAGACAAAGATGAAGAGCTGAGGCACCTACTTTTTCATATGACAATAAAAATAAGATAACTATCTTCCTGGGATGTTTACAGGATTGAAAGAGGATTTCTCAAGACTTGAGAGACTATATGACTATTACACATTTCTGGTTATTCATTTGAGTACAAATAATACCAAAAAAATGAAATTAGAAAGGTCATCAAGACACTAAAGATTTTAGGGGGCAAGGGGAGCAATTTAATCATTGCTGCAATTGAAGTCAAAGGCTTCAGAAGGGAAAATTTGTAGTGTGGATAACTGATTAAAGAAGTATCTAAGACCAAGATCTGAATCTTGGAACTACTTGGCAAAAGATAGAGTGTATCTAACCAATTCTGGTAAGAGAATATTTGCCTGCAGATTTGTAGATACAGTTGAAAGCTTTTTAGTTGAAAGAAAGAGGACAGAAAAAAATTGCCTTCCCTTCTTCTGCCTCTACATATATAACATATATATGTATATATATATATATGCCTGTGTGTGTGTATATGTATATATGTATAGCATGTGATAATATTATACATTAGATATTATATACACATATATAGACATATGGGCACCATATGGGTACCACCTATATGGATGGATAGATGGATACACACACATACATATATCCATCCATATATGTACATATACATATATAGGGCCTTTTTTTCTTGAGTTTTGTCTCCTGTAGATTTCCAAGCCTCTT
This sequence comes from Potorous gilbertii, assembly GCA_028658325.1. NCBI lineage: Eukaryota > Metazoa > Chordata > Mammalia > Diprotodontia > Potoroidae > Potorous > Potorous gilbertii. The sequence goes on from CM053770.1 coordinate 160,126,748, forward strand.
TACTTCCAGTCTTCTGTAACTCATACCCTTAGAGAACTGTCCAGGGTGTGAAGAAGTTACATGACATGTCTATGGTTATACACACAACCTGTAGGTGTCAGAGGTAGAACTCAAACTCAGGTCTTCTTGACTCCAAGATTATGGCCACCATGCTATGCTGCATCTCATGTTTGTAATATATGATACATACATATATATCAAAGTTTGGGGTGATTGAGTAAATCAATCAAGGTACCCCACCCCACATAATGTAAGTGATAATATGCTTAATCAATGAATGAGTCTCATTCAAACACTTTAGACCAAGTGTGAAAAATCTTTGAAGCCATTGGATGAAGTGAGATGATGTGTCCAAATGGAGTCGGACGTTGTCATGCCTGGTTGTTACTGTTGCCATATGTTCAGGGTCCTACATAAAAACACTGAGTTATCTAAAATTTAGGAATTCCTGGTTCTTAACAGATTTGAAGAATCTGGAGGAGAGGTATTTAACATTTTACAAAGGGAAGGAAAGGTAATAAGAAAAGGGAGGCGATAAGCATTTCTCAAGGGCTTTCTATGTCTTTGATCCAAGTGCTTGACAAATATTATTTCATTTGATCCTCACATCAGCTCTGAGAGGTTGATATCATTGTTATGACCCCCATTTTACACTCGAGGAAACTGAGGCAGGCAGAGATTAAGTGACTTGCCCAAGGGCATAAAGCTAGGAAGTGTCTGAGGCTGGACTTGAACCTCACTTACTCTAGGTCAGTCTCTCTATCCACTCCACCACTTAGTCTGTCTAGAAAGATTTTAACAGGCTAGAATATTGGGGCATATATAACATAATGGAACTTTTAAAGGTTAATGGTTAAATCTTAATGAGTTTTTTTTTAAATTGACAAGGATTTGACAGAAAAATTATATCTAGAAAGTAGTTAATCTGCAAAAGTATAAAACTTTTAGTAGGCTGCAAACTCAATATGAGGCAATAGTTTGCTGGAATGGGATAGAAAAGCATTTATGAAACTAAGTATTGGTGATACAAACAGAAATTTGAGACCGTCTCTGTTCTCAAAGAGCACAAGATATAATTAGGGGAGACAACACGGAAAGGAGGGCACTTGCTCACATACAGTTCATGGCAGATGGATAAGTCAAGTGATACTTAGCTTCCGGCAGGACAAGCAACAGGATCTGAGAATCATCTACACAGAGGAGATAACTGGACCAGGAGAGCTGATAAGGTCACTGAGAGAGAGAGATTGTGGAGAGAGATGATGGCCCAAGACAGAGCTTTGGGGAACTCCCACATTGCTATTGAGGACCTTGGCCTGCCAAGGAGGTTATTATACGCACTCATTCAAATGGGAAGTTCCAAATTTCCTATAGTTCTCTGAGAGTGGACCTCTTTCTGCAGGTCAGTGATAATGTATGTAGGGGGCAAGGCAGGTGGCACAGTGTTGTACTGCACCTGAAGTTAGGAATGCCTGAGTTCAAATCCAGCCTTGGAAAAGTACTAGTAGTCTGACTCTGGGCTAGGCATTTGAGTTGTCTGTGTCTCTGTTTCCTCATGCAAAATAGGGTTGATAACAGCATCGATCTCCCAGGATTGTTTGGAGGATAAAATGATGTAATATTTGTAAAGTTCTTTGCAAACCTGAAAGCACTATATAAATGCTAGTTATTGCTATTATGACAACCAACCAAACATGATCTCAGAGTACAATTAAGAGGCATTAAGAGTATTCTGCACTCTGCCTTGGCTTTACATCTGAAGTAGTATATTCAGTTTTGCATTTTGAGAAATGCAACATCCTTACTTTGTCTGCCCCTCTTCTGTTGTTTAGAGGCATAGGTTTTGGATTCTAGTGAAATAAGAGATGCAATGCAGAAGGACAAAGTCAAACAGTATACCAATGAAAAATGGAGGCATTGCTCTTCACCAGGGCTGGCTGCTCAGTCTACTTGCTCTGCTCTGTAATGGGCTAGCCAGAACCAGAAGCACTCAAAAGTCTTCACCAACGACAACACAACTGGAACCTGGGGGAGAAACAATTCTCCTAAGAGGCATTTCCCATCAGTTGCACATTCCTCTGCCATGAATCCAAGGTGCCAGCTTACTCAAGGCTTCTGTCTTTGTAACTGATGGTCAGTCCTTTGGAAGTATAAGCTAAATATCTTGTAGAAACTGTTATTCAGACTCCTTCACCACTAAGGAATGAAATAAAATCTAACTATATGCATCTTAGAAGTTCTATGTTCAGATTAAACCCATATCTTAGGGTTTAGAAGAGCAGTGGGTTCATAGTCTCTTGGGAGACGTTTCATTGTTTTTATTACACATTTCCCTTGTTCTTAAGTACTGCTGTTATTTTATTTATTGAGTCTATGCTAAGATTAAAAACTAGCTTTATTTTGTAAGTATGCATACATGTTTCTACCCATTTTTAAATTCTAATTCAAACCTCCCTAGTTTCCCAACTCCCCTCCCAGCCATGTGTTGTAACCTAGGAAATTGCTTATTCTACTACCAGATCTGGTTCTATATTCACAGCAACTGAGTCAGATTCCAAAATACTATAGGAATGTCTAGAGAAGTCATAGGTTATCTGTGAGAAATGGAAAGAATATTGCACTTTGGAGTTAGAAAATAAGGATTTGAATCCCCATTCTGTCACGTACTGGTTAAGTCATTTCCTTTATTTGAACTTTGGTTTCCTTATAGGAGAAATGGTGGGACTGGGCTAAAGGATCCCCCAAATCCCTTCCAATCTTTCATGTCTTTTTCCCCACTTATTCAGTGGCTGCTGCATGTTAGGTACTCAGATCTGCAGATGAATGGGCAAATTGGCACTAGGTAGTAGATGCTTAAATCTCCTGGAAACCCATGGCAGCTGGGAAAGAAAAGAGGAAGTGAGAAAGGGAAGGAAAAATCCATTTTAATGGGGTAGAAACAATCATTCATAAGTCAATTTAATTTCTTCTTATGGAAACTAAAGTCCAATATGGATCCCAAAGAGCATTTTTGTTAAGTTTCCAGAGAGTGAATGTGCACACAACTAAGAAGCTCCTGTGTTTTGTTGGGTTTGGGTTTTGTTTTATTTTTTTTCTTTTAATAATTTTTTTCTTTTAATTCTTTTTTTTTTCACTTTCCCGACATGGCACTGTCAAGGTCTCTCTGAAGAACTTTGGAACTGATTGCATGACATGAGAGACACTGGCACAGGACCACCCAACATGGCGTGCCCACATCAGAAAAGGTGCTGTGCTGTGAGCAAAGCAGAATTGAAGTAACTTAAAAGAAAGGCAAGATGTGCACATTTAGAGAATCCACCTCAAATATTCATATGGGCTATTTGTGCCCAACCTGTGATAAAACATTCTGAACTTGGATTGGTCTGATCAGTCACAGTAGGATACTCTGTAATTTGACCCCAACTGTAACAGCAAGCAGAGTAGGATCTTTGTTGTTTTTCTGGATTGAGTTTTAAGCAATCAGCTATGTGCATGTGGGTTCTAGACAATCAGACACATACATGTGGGTTCTAGCCAATCAGATACTGAGTAGAACTGTATATAAAGAGAGATCTGGTGTTGAGAAAGCAGATATGAAGAAAGCCAGCACTGAAGGGGTGAGCCGGAGTTGAGAAGAGAGCTGAGAGGAGACCTCTGATGACAGCTTTGCTGAAGGAGCTGTAAGGGAATAGAGCTGTAGGGCAGAAACACACCCATGACAAGGAGGCTTGTCCCCTTTTGAGAGCTGTTAAAGTGAATTGAGCTGTTATCACAGAGGCTCTGGACTTTGGAGGTGAATTGAGATGACAGTTCTGGTAGTGTGCGTCAGTATTGTTGTTGGCCTGTTGAGCTCTGTTTTCCCAGAGGCAGAAGCTGTGGAGTGAAGCAGCCCTCCTGGAATGAGACATGGAGCAGGAGTGGACAGCTGCCTATGTGTGAATCCAGGCAAGAGTCAGGAGTAGTCAGCTCACAGAGGAAGAGCCATGGGACTTGAAAGTCACCTTTGAGTTAAGATGAAAGAGGACATTACTTGGATCTTGGTATCAACTTTACTTGGTATCAATTCAGTAGATGTTGCTTACTGGGACCTAGGGGTGGATAGTGCGGTATTTTATTTTATTTTATTTTATTTATTTTTTTGTTTATTAAATAAATTTATTTAACTTTTTACATTCATTTTCACAAAATTTTGGATTCCAAATTTTCTCCCCATTTGTCCCCTCCCCCCTCCCCAATACACTGAGCATTTTAATTACACATATCACCAATCTGCCCTTTCTTCTTTCATCCCTACCTTCCCTTACCCCATCTTCTCTTTTGTCCTGTAGGGCCAGATAACTTTCTATTCCACATTACCTGTATTTCTTATTTCCTAGTAGCAGAAACAATACTCAACGGTTTTTCCTTAAACTTTGAGTTCCAACTTCTCCCCATTCCTCCCTCCCCACCCATTCCCTTGGGAAGGCAGGCAATTCAATATAGGCCATATCTGTGTAGTTTTGCAAATGACTTCCATAATAGTCGGGTTGTATAAGACTGTGTAAGACTATATTTCTCTCCATCCTATCCTGCCCCCCATTGCTTCTATTCTCTCTTTTGATCC
>CM053770.1:160131850-160147397 GCA_028658325.1 Potorous gilbertii
CTTCAGTGAGCTTTTGAACCTCTTTTTCCATTTGGCTAAGTCTGCTTTTGAAAGCATTCTTCTCCTCATTGGTTTTTTGAACCACTTTTGCCAATTGAGTTAGCCTATTTTTCAAGGTGTTATTTTCTTCAGTATTTTTGGGGGTCTCCTTTATTAAGGTATTGACCTGTTTTTCATGCTTTTCTTGTATCTCTCTCATTTCTCTTCCCAGTTTTTCCTCCACCTGTCTAACTTGATTTTCAAAATCCTTTTTGAGCTCTTTCACAGCCTGGGCCCATTGGATATCTATTTCAGATGTTTTGGATACAGAGGCCTTGACTCCTATGTCTTTACTTGATGGTAAGATTGTGCCTCCTCATCAGAAGGAAGGTAGGAAACATCTGTTCACCAAGAAAGTAACTTTCTATGGTCTTATTTTTTTTTCCCCCTTTTCTGGGCATTTTCCCAGCCAGTTACTTGACTTCTGAGAGTCCTCTCCATCCCTGGCCTAGATCTGCCCAGCTAGTGCTTGGGGTCTGAGATTCAAATGCTGCTCCCCAGTCTCAGGGCTTTCAGCAGCCGGTGAGCTGCTATTCAGGGTATGATTAAGTCAGGTTCTCAGGTGAGGGCAGGGCTGCCTTCCAGGCTCAGTTCCCTCAGGGGTTTTATGCAGAGACCTTTCATAATGTAGCTGCTGCTGAGCTCCTGCCTGCTCCAGGAGCCTCTGGCTGCCTGCTGCCTCCGCCACTGCCTCCCGAGGGGGCCTGAGTTATGGAGACACCCTGCTCCCCTCTAAGGCAGCCCAGAGGTCTCGCTCACTGACCTGCAGCGCCTGTGGGTGGAGGGACCACCAGAAATTCTGTCCCTGAAACCTGCTCATATCTGTTCCTCCCAGGGCTGTGTGGCCAAGGTAGGGCTGGGTTCTGCTCTGGTCTGGTGTGCAATGGACCTTTGCTGAGGGTTTTTCAGGTCTTTCTGGAACAGAAATCTCCTCCACTCTGTTGTTCTGTGGCTTCCACCGGTCCAGAATTTGTTAGGAGTTATTCTTTACAGATATTTTATAGGCTGTGGTTTCGAAGCTAGCATAAGTGTGTCTTTCTACTCCACCATCTTGGCTTCTCCCCCAGATAGTGTGGTATTTTGAAAAAGGACTTTACTTGGATACTTGGTATTGATTAAGGATGCTGCTATTGTTATTGTGTATACGGTTGGTTGGTTGCTGTACTTTGCTCTTGAAGAGGATCAAAATGACATCACCATGAGAGAGTCAAGTTTCAATATGTCCAACTGTGGTTGACCAGACCAATATGAGCTTGGAATGCTCTACCACAGATTGGGCACAGATAGTCCCTGTGAATATTTGGGGTGAAAACTTCAAATTTGTATATCCTATGTTTCCTTTGTGCTGTCTCAATTCTGTTTTGTTCACAGAGCACAGCACCCTTTCTGATGTGAGCACACCATGCTGAGCGGTCTTGTACCAGTGTTTCCCATGTCACACAATCAAATCCAAAGTTCTTGAGAAAGACCTTGAGAGTGTCCATGTATCACTCCTTCTGACCACCACATGATCGCCTGTCCCATGCAAGATGTCTTTTTGGCAAGCGTACATTTTGCATTCAAACAATGTGGCCATCCCATCAGAGTTGCGCTCTCTGAAGCATAGTTTGAATGCTTAACAGTTTAGTTCAATATTGTGTGTGGATAGATAGATAGATAGATAAGACAGAGATAGAGATACGCAATATATACGATATATATATATATATATATATATACAATACAATATATATCAATATTGTTTATGTGTGTATGTGTGTGTATATATATATATATAATATATTATATACATATATAGGATGATGTGTTTTATTTAAGGATGTTGCTATGAGTGTTACGCTTTACTTTGTCAAACAATGTTTAGTTTATTGCTGAATAGAGAGTTCATTATACTATGTGATTAGACCCTTACAATCATTCACAGCAGCAGTCCTCAGCTGTTCTGCCATGATTGGTGTTACACCAACACAGGGATCCTATTTTGGTCCTCTTTGAGAACCAAGGACAGCAACCAACCCAGATGAAGTGGCTAATTTTCTATTACTCTTGAAATCTCCAAGTAATCTAAGTGGGTCCTCTCTCCAAAACCTAAGGGTCAAGACATTTTGAATAAAGGATGCACTCTACTTCAGTTCATCTCACTTTCATCCATTTTTATTCAGTGCCCTCTAGACATGTGGTACTATGCTAGGCACTAGGAGACAGGTCCGGTTAAAGGAAAACCAGTGCTGGTACAGATAACTTTCACTGGCTGCTTAACATCTGTTTAAGGGGAGAAACTAACCACAGAACAAACTCCTTATTCAAAAGCAACAGAACCCCCTCCAAGTGATATATATAAATACATATATATGTATATATATGCACATATATACATACTTACATACCACTCTGAATTAATGTCTAGATATACCCACTTGATTGTATATGCATGCATATACAGGCATATGTGGATATATAAATTAATATATATGTTGCACACACACACACACCACAGATAGACAGATAATCTTGGTAAGCTATCAAAGACACTATGTCTCTGCATTTTAATGTAAACAGTCTGCCCTAATTGCCTGCAGCATGCAAAACTTGGAAGTTCCAGAGATTCACAGTTAAAGATACAATTGGTATGCATGTGTCCTTTTCTATCCTTAGAGGGGTTTGTTGGAGCACCAGCACCTCTTCACCTAGATGACCTTTATGTTGAACTTTCAGAGCTGGGCTGGGGGTTCTTTTAAATCTCCAACCTAGAGCAAGGCTTGCCAGGAACCTCTTGAGGTGACCAAACTTCTGGGCTGAGTTAACACACTGAGGTCCATGTGTGTAGTCCTGCAAACAGTTTTCCTTGGTGGGCAAATGCAGCAGATCGAGATGAGACAGTGCTTCTTTTTTTCTTTTTTTTTTTTTTTGCTTTCTACAAATTCCTTTGTGTGCTAACGCATTTTGTAGTCATTAGATACAGATGTTTCACACAGCTGTCCCTTAAAGTCCAAGTCCACTGTGAAATCAAGGTCCCGCTGCCAAAAGAAGATGGAGAGTCAATTTACCTTCTTCCATTCCCACACACAGAATTCATCATATCTCTCCTTCACAGATAGGTACTTAGCTTACTCTTATGGTTTCTAGGGAAAGCAAATCATGGCAAGCACCCAGTAACCTAGACCTGTAACTTACCATCTTCACAAGACAGTCATTCCAAAATCTCTAACTAAGTCTTCTCTGCTGAAATGTAAATCTTGTTGGGAAATAGAATGACCTGGTGCAAAGAGTCCTGGACTTGGCTCCAAGAGAGCTGGTCTATGATGTGGACTCAGATACTCATTAGCTCTTTGACCTTAGATAAGTCACTAATTACTCTGAGTGTCTATTTTCTCATCTGTGAAATGAAGGGAAGAAGACTTGTCACAAGGTTGGTTTGAAGATTGTACGTGTGAAAATGCTTTGTGGACAGAGAGCATCATAATAAGACCATGAGAGGTTATTTTCTGCAGTAAGTTAGTGGTTCCCTATTGTCTGCTGAGTAAAGTTCAGACTCCTCTCCTGGTATTCAACACCCTCTACAGTTTAGCCCCAATTCACTTCTCAAGTCCTATCTGCTACGACCTCTTTCTGTAGACATTACACTCTAGTCATATTAGACTAATCCCTGCTTCCTAAATCATGCACAGACTGTTTGGGGGATCTCTCCATGCCTGATCTCATTGGTTCCCATGAATTCAATTATAATCTTTATGCTGATGATTCTGAAATCTCTTTATCCAGACCTAACCTCTCTCTTGATCTCTGGTCGCATATCTTTAACTGCCTATTGGACACCCAAAAATTGGATTTCAACATGTCTAAAATGGAATTTATCATTTTCTCCTCCCAAACCCATGACTCTTCCAAGTTTCCCTACTACTATTGAGGGCACTACAATCTTCCCAGTCACCCAGGATCACAACTTGTGTATATTCCCAGACATCTCACTCTCTCTTACCCCTTCTTATCCAATCTGGTGACAAGTCCTGCTAAATTTAGCTTTGAGAGAAATTATTTTTCTGTTATATTGATAACCAATTATTAAATAAGGATTCAGGCTTTTCTCTTATTCTTTGCACCAATCTGATAGATGAGGTTGCCCAAATCCTCCTGGAACATGCTCCTCCAATCTTGGGCAGGATCTCACTCAACTAGAAAGCCTTATTGCTGTTCAGAGTGTAAAGAGAATTTCTGCCCTAAAGCATTAAGCTCATGTCCTTGTACCCCCGATCAGAATTTAGAATAACCCAACTCATGAAGGAGAAAATCAACCAGAGTGATCTAGGTAGAGATGGTTTCCTTTGTGCAAATTGCTGGAGGCAGTTGAGTCTCATGATCAAGTCATATTCTCAGAAGAAGGAACTGAAGGCTTTCAGCCCACCTCCTCATTTAAAAGTCCACCCCCTTCATTAATTGTTCATTAATCAGCATTGATTTTTCACATGTTGGAGGCACCTCCTTTTCTAAAAATATATTAAAACATTTGGTATCTCTATCAGGTATCTTTGGTTACAGAAAGACACCACTGACCGTCAATTTATTGATTATCAGCCCAATTCATAAATTGATTATTAATTACTCAGAAACTCTGTCTCTCTAGTTCTGCATTTGTCTCTCAGCTTCAATGTCACCTTTGCAATATCTCTTTAACACAATCTCTTCTGACACTATCACCACCTTAGTGATTACCTTATGTCTGGATTATTACTGCAGTAGGCTTTTAATTGGTTTTTCTAACTTAAGTATCTCCCCATTCCCAGCCATCCTTCCCTCAGCTGCTCAGCTGTCAAAGTGATCTTCCTAAAGCACAGGTCTGATCATCTCTCTCTCTTTCTCTCTCTCTCTCTCTCTCTCTCTCTCTCTCTCTCTCTCTCTCTCTCTCACACACACACACACACACACACACACACACACACACACACACACCCTACTTTGATAAATTCCAATGTCTTCCTAACACCTCCAAGATCAAATATAAAATTCTTTGATTGGCATTCAAAGACCTTCATTAACTATCCCCTACCACCTTTCCAGTCTTTCTAAACTTTATTCCTCCCATGTAGTCTGTGACCCAATAACGCCAGTCTCTTTGCTGTTCCTCCCACAAGACACTTCATCTCCAGACTCCAGGCATTTTCACTGGCTGTCTCCCATGCCTGGAATATTCTCCCACCTCACCTCTGCCTCTTGGTTTCCTTCAAGTCTTAGCTAAAATCTCACCTTCTACAGGAAGCCTTTCTTGATCCCCCTTAATGTGAATGCCTTCCCTCTATTGAAGATCTCTACTTTATCCTTTATTGTGTTAAATTTGAGAGCAATTATCATTTTTTGCCTTTGTTTGTATCCTACCCCAGTGCCTGTAAATGTTTATTGACTGACTGACAGAAATACTCTCTGTCCTCATCTTTGTCTGATGAATTCTTACCCAATTTTAGAAAGTCCAGCTCAAATGCCATCTCCTCCATGAAATCTTCCCTGATCCTTTCAGGAAAAAGGCATTCTCTCTTAGATATAATGTTTCATTTTATCCCATGCCTCCCACTTATCATGTAATGCATATATCACAATTATGTGTGATAATGTGTGATTTCCCTATCACTCTTTAAACTCCATAGAGTCAAAAGACTGAAGGGGGTCTTGTCTAAACCCTTCTTTTCTACATAGTTTTAACACAGTGCTCAGCAGATTATGAGCTCTTAATGTCTGTTGAAGGGATGAATAATTAAATGAGTGGGTTTTTTTTTTGGTGAGCCATTAGGTGTCACAGCAGATACAGCACTGGGCCTGGAGTCAAGAAGACCTGAGTTCAAAGATGACCTTAGATATTTATTATCCGTGTGACCCTTGGCAAGTCATTTAACCTTATCAGCCCCAGTTTCCTCATCTGTAAAAATGATCTGGAGAATGTAATAGCAAATCACTCCAGTATCTTTGCCAAGAAAACCCCAAATTGGGGCACAAAGACTTGGACATGACTGAACAATAAAACTCTTTTTAGACACCAGACACAGAGAGGGAGGCTAAAGGAGTGGGCTAGAAGAGTCTCTGAAAAAAGGTCTTTATTCTAAAGAGTGAAACTGCCCAAACCCATTCCCTTACTTCCATTGGGCTATATTCAAAGGAAAATTCCCTCCATCTCTCTTTTGGTTGTACTTAAAAACTCTTGCTGGTGACTGACTCTCTACAATGAAACCCAGCATGGGAATCTTTGTTGAAGTTCCCCTGAAGGATCTTTTCAAGCCCCAACTCCTTTTCTTCAACCTCCAGACCAGAGAGCTTCTCTTGTAAGTTGCCCTCCCTGCACTCACCACATTTTTTGCATTTGGTTTCATGGAAATGGTCCCATAGATCTCCTCACCCCTCCTGACAGTGAGATAATCTTCTAAGTAGAAAACTGTCTGTTTCCAGTGGGTGTATGGAGCATCAGGAGCTGTGGGATAAAAAAGAGAAACAAGAATGAAACATGAGACAAGAGACCTGGAAAGACACATAGGCACACACATACACACACACACACACACACACACACACACACACACACACACAATCTGGAAGAGTTTTAACTCAGGCTCTTCTTGAACATATCTTGGCACTTAATACTGCCTTACCAATACTCTGTCCCTTCCTAAAGGGAAGCAGTGCCTATAGGATGGACTCTGGCAGCCTAAAGCCCTAAAACCCCTATTCTGAATCTTAGTTGGCCCTGCCCACCACTAGCAATGCCCCATGCCAAAAAAAAAATTCTTTCTTTCCTATCCTACCCATTAGAACTCTTAATTCCACACCCTCAGAGCATCCCCCTTAGAATTCTGGAGGAAAGCAATCAGATTTAATTTATTCACATTAAATTGTCAATGGCTGTTAGTTAGCTCTCCCCAACTCTGACACACCCCCAAAAGGATCTATTTTAATTGAATTGATAAAGAGAAATGGAGAATTTTGGAAACCATCTAGGACAGGCTGGGGCGTAAGAGACCCTTCACATATATCCTTAAATTACTCTATACCCACACAGGATAAATTAACTTCTGAGTAAGACTGGTTCTGATTTAATCCCTCAAAACTACCTATCTTGCTATGCCTATTCCCTGAAAAAGAACATTGGATCAGAGGATTTAGATTCAAACTCCACTATCCTTATACTGTTGAAAGACTGCTGGATTCAACGTATGTGTGGAATAGATGACTGAACTGTAAGCAAACCTCACCTATAAGGTCTGGACTCCAAAACTGCAATAAAATTAGAATTCTAGTTCTTCCGCTTACTGCCTATGTTGCCCTGTGAATATTGCTTAAGCTATCTCTATGCTCAATGGCCTGGTGTACTCAAACTTATAGATATTTGAAAAAAAAATGGCAGCTGGGAGGATGGTACTTCAATTTCCACATCTACATCAGAAGAAGAGAATTGGATTACACAACCTATTAGAGAACCACTTAACATGGGGTTTCTGAGTTTGGAATTTTTAAAATAATTTTGATAATTTTATTTACATTTAACTGATTCCTTTTTTTAATCTTATGTATTTTATCTTTATTTTATCTATTTCTTGTAGTTAGAAATTTAGCATCCAATCAATCATTGTAAGGGCTTTTAGGAGAATAAATGAGATATTAGACTAAATTGTCTGGAACCAACCCTTCCAATTACAACTAGCCCATGCTAGTCAGATTTGTGGCCAGCCCTACCCCTGGGCCTTCATTTCAGTCTCTAACTTTCCTGACTATGTGAAAGGATGTTACATATTAGTTTTCCACCCTTACCACCCCCACTCTGGCTCATAACTTACTTATTCCACACCACACAATGATGACATTACTAATTTGACAACTCGATTGGAGACATTCAAGTCTTTTATCTTGCTATGATCAGACATCTGTTAGAGAGCTTGCCTTTTCATAGGCCCACCCACATCAGCATCACGTAGGGATTTGACTCAGTTCCTTGCACAAATGAATGCTAAGCTCTAACAGGAACCTAATTATTTGGCTATTTTGAAGTCCATATCTTATTGGAAAGACTTCCTTTTAATTCAGTCATTCATTCAACATTTATTAAATGCCTAAAGCTTAAAGGAAGTTGGATTTCTTGAAATAGAACTCTGGAAAACCAGGCTTTTCTAAGGCCCATTGGGATTCAAATGTAGCGACATAAGTATACCTTAAAACCAAATCACTCTGGTTCTCACTGACTGGCCAATAATAAGTGCTAGTCCAAGCCTCAGTTGATTATTGATGGCTCAGAGTGAGTGTAAATAGCAATTGTTTCTATTCTGGCCAGAAACCCTGAGGGACTTCCCCTCCCAGACTGATTTTTTTTTTAATAGGTAAAAGAGGCCATTTTTTGCCTCATGCACCTAGCCTTTGTCACTGAAAAAGTATTGCCTCGGACAGAGACATGGGAAAGACCTTAGCTTAAAAAGGACAAGTTCTCCCACCACATCCAGGGCCATCTCTAGTTGTCCTGATCAATATCTTGCCACATGGCCCAGATGACTCTGGAGGAAGGGGTGAAGCTGGTGACTTTGCCCAGCCCTGCCTCACTTCAATCCAATTCACTTGTAAGTCAAGTCATCACCTTCCTTATGTCATTGATCTTCTTTGAGAATGAAGGATGAACAACAAATCCTATGTGCAATGGTATGTTCTGGTATAATGCACACAATGATAATAGATACCCTCCCTGTCCTCAAGGAGCTTAGATAAGATGCCTATGCATATTGTTGGTTCCTCTACTTAAAAATTCTTATTTCATAAATGTGTTTATTTCCTTTACTAAGGAGATCGCATTGGCTCTAGTCTTCATAAGTTGCTGTGGTCCAAAAATAAAATAAAATTATCCCCTAGTAGAGATGCATCTGTCAATGAGGCCTTTTCAGCATTTAATTAGGTCAGCCTTCAGACAATCAAATGCAGAGTCCTGGGCTTATACTTGAAACCTAAAGCTCTGCAGAACTGCAAAAGCAGGAGTTCTGTGTTCACCTTCACACCATGCTGAGCCATTGGAGGAAGACCTTGATGGAAGTATCCAAATGAGTACAAAATGTATGCAAAAGAGAATTCATTGTAAAACCCTATGAGATCAGATGAAGTGGCTTTTCTTCCTGAGGAGATTAGGGGAGGTTTCATGGGTAAGATGGCATATACTGGCTTTGATGCATCGCTAGCCATAGTATAGAGGGGGAAGCATGGGGCTCAGAGCAGAAGGCTCTGGGTTCACGTTCCTACTCTTTGACTTTCTATTGCCATTACTGTCAATGTTATTTCACTACTCAGTAACAACAGAAATTCAGAATTTTCAAGTTCAAGGGGCACTCAGCAGCTTTCTAATAGAGCCCAGAGGGGACTAAATGATAGAATAGGTAAAGCATGGGGCTTGGAGTCAAGAAAACCTAATCCAAATGCTGACTAGCTGAATGATTCTGGGAAAAGTCATGGATCCATTCTAAGCCTCCATCTCAAGGCAGTCCATGCCATTTTGGAGATTTTTCTTAACATCTACCTAAAGCGTTTTCTTTGCAGTTTCAATGTGGTTCTCTGGTTCTGCTTTCCAGGGCCAAATAGAACAAATCGGAACCCTCCTTTATGTGACAGCCTTTTAAATACTTTAACATATATTCCACCACCACCCCCCCCAACCCGTCTTCTCTTCTCCAGGCTAACCACAATCAGTTTCTTCAATTGATCCTTATTTGACATGGATTTAAGACCCTCCCCCACCTATTCTGGATGCTCTCCAGTTTATCAAGGTCATTCTCAAACTGTGTCACTTAGACCTGAACATGATTCTCCAGATGACAGGAGCAGAGTACGGCAGGATTGTCACCATGAAATTCCTGGGAGCTAAGCCTCTCCTAACGTAGCCTGAGATAACATTAGTTTTTGGGAGCTGTCACCTCACACTGCTAATTCATATTAAGCTTACTAGGACCACCATATTGTTTTCAAAACAACTGTTATCTAACTATTCCTCCCTCATCTTGGAATGGTGGAATTGATTCTTGAAACCTAAGTAGAAGACTTTATATTTATTCCTTATGCCAGATGTTTCATCTGTCTCCATGATTCTGCAATGATTGTCTCCCATGTCTAGAAGGCTCTCTCTCTTTACCTACACTTCTTAGAATCCTTGGCTTTTTGTTCTACCTTAGCAACAGCTTTCATATAAACCCCTTTCTCTTCTCTGACACCACCACTTCCTGGGCTCAGTCCCTCATTATCTCCCACCTGAAGCATTGCAGTAGCTTTCAGATTGATCTCCCTGGCATAAGAAATCATTCCCCACTTCGGTTTACTCAGCTACCAAAGTGATCTTTCTAAAGCACAGATCAAACCATGTCCTGCTACTAGACTCCAATGACCCTGGAGAAGAAAGTGAGGTTGATGACTTCGTGCAGCCCTACCTCATTTACATCCAATTCACTTGCAGGTCAAATCATCCCCTTCCTGATATCACTGGTCCTCTTTAAGAATGAAGGACCAACACCCTAGCCATATCAACCTAGCCCTGGCCATTCAACAGACTCCAGTGGCTCCTTATTATCTCCAAGATCAAATATAAAACCCTCTGTCTGGCTTTTAAAATCCTTTATAACCTGGCTTTCTCCTATCTTCCTCCTCCCCATATACTGGTCCCCTTGCTTGTTCCTGTCATAAGTTAATCCATCTCCTGATTCTGGCCATATCCTGCGGCTGTCCATCACTCCTGGAGCTCTTTCCCTCCTCATCTTCATCTCCCAATTTTCTTCAAGTCTCATCCAAAATAGCACTTTCTGTAGATCTTTCCTAGTGCCCCTTAAGGTTGGTGTTGCCCTTCTTGATTATCTCCAATTTATCCCATCCATATCTTGTTTGTACATCATCTCCTCTATTAAACTGTGAGTTTCTTGATAGCAAGGACTGATTTTTTTTGCCTTTCTTTGTGATCCCTGAGCTTAGCATGGTTCCCAGTACACAACAGGAGCTTTATGAACATTAATTGTTGTTATTGTGTTCTTCTTCATTACCGAAGAAGACCCTGCCATCAGAGAAATGATGACATGGCTTGACTTGACTTTGTTTTGAGTGAGGGAGGGTTGTGCAGGTCACCAGCCTCACTTCTTCTCCAGAGTCATCTGGATGCAGTGACCAGATTTTCATCAGGATGACTGGAGATGACCCAGGATGCACTGGGAGACCTTGGCCTTTTCAGATATTCACTTAGAGGGAAGTAATGCCCATTGAGTAAATAGGCCTCTTTAAGAAATAGTCAGGGAATGGCCCTTTTAATAAGCAAAAGAAAAAAAATAACAAAATCAAACTGGGAAGGAAAGAGAAACTGTTACAACTGATAATCACTCTAAGCCTCCCGTTAAGTGGAGCTTGGTCATGGACCTCTTGGTGTCCAAACTATGGGCTTCAAAGTGCACTGGATTTAAGGTTTTCTGAAGAAGAAAGGAAGGAAGGAAAGAAGAAAGGAAGGAAGAAAGGAAGGAAAGAAGGAAGGAAGGAAGGGACATCTAGCCAGTAAACCCCAAAGGAAGGGGAGAGGGGGACAGAAGGGAGAGGGATGAGCTTGGTTACCCAGCTAGCTGGGTCTCCAACTCAGCTCAATCTACTCACAAATTGTGTTCATCTTTCATTTTTGAAGAAGACTATGACATCAGAGAAATAATGACATGACTTGCATTTGACTTTGTTTTGAGTGAGGGAGGGCTGTGCAAAGTCACCAGCCTTGCTTAATAAATATTTACTGATTTATTTAAGGATTTTCTTTGAGACTGAGATCAAGGGCTGCTTCCTGTGGGAGATTTTTCCCGTTTCCCTCCTGCAACCCAAGACCTTTAAACTTGCCTACTATTTACACTGAATATATCATATATGCCCACAGTAGTTTTTACTTCTTGTCTCCACCATTAAAATATAGGTTCTTTTAGGGCAGAGATCGCCTTTTTCTTTTTCACATCCCCTACATTTTGTTCCTACACCAGCCAGAACCTGATACCTGGTAAGTACTTAATACATGTTTGTTGACTGATTGATTGAATTTCATCTTATTAGGTCCATCTCAATGCATGTCAAGATCTTTTTGTGTTCTTACTACATCATTCACTGTGTTCATTTTCTCTCCTTGCTTGGCATCAAATATCAAATATGATAAGTGAGAAAGTTGAAGTGGATAGCTTCTGAGGTTCTTTCCACCTCTAAATTTTATGATCCCAATTAGGAACTCTTGGGACAGTGAGGGAGTGTAATGGGTACAATGCCTTGCCTGGAGTCGGAGGATCTGAATTCAAATCCAGCCTCAGACACTAGCTGTGTGACCCTGGGCAAGTCACTAAACCCTGTTGGCCTCAATTTTCCCATCTGTAAAAATGAGCCAGAGAAGAAAATGGCAAACCAATCCAGTATCTCTGCCAGTAAAACTCCGAATGGGGTCACGAAGAGCGGGACACGAATGAAAAATAATGAACAACAATAACTGCATATAAAGCCCTTCAAGGGCAAGGACTGCTGCATTTTTGTCTCATAACCCAAATATGTATTCTGGCGCATAGTAGGTGCTGAACAAAAGCTTATTCATTAACAGATTGAGTGTGAGTTGCAATTGTCTCGTTACAAGAGTCCAATGCTAGTAGGTTTATCGTGTTTATGTTGGCAATTGTTGAGATCATAGGAACACTCTGAGTGTGGGCAGGGTATACTGGCACTGCCATGGTTGAGACAATGACTGTATTCTTCCATGTCCTTTGTAAGGAACTGCTTTAATCAGCTGATGGTGCTTTGGATGGGACAGTTGCCCTTCAACTTGTAAATCTACATGGATATAAATGGAAACATCAGGAGCAGTGCATATGTATATAAGGAAGATGGAATATATATATGTATATATAATTATAAATACATACATATATGCATATGTAAAATGATATAGCAATATAAATGGAAAAAGCAACACCAAAAAACATTCTAAATTGAATGCTGAAAAATTGTAAAGTTTAGTCCCAAATAGGAGCTATGAGAAGATACTTCTCTTGCTTCTTTGTCCAGGTAAGGTACTGTAAGTGTGGAATACTGCATATAATGTCAGACTTATTTTTGTTATGTTGGTTAATTTTGCCAAACCAGTTTTTCCCCCTTTTCGTTATTTTATAAAGAATAGCTTTCTGTGTGGAATAAGGGGAGGGATATGTAGGTAGCAAAATAGCAATACTTATCCACTAAAATTTTTCTACAAAATAAAGTCCACCTGCTTCCAGCCTCCTCTGCCAGTGGGCTATAAAAGAAAAGTTCTCCCAAAGACAGTCTTGTCTTAGGCTCTGTGTTGAGAATTACTCAAGGAATGACTGACAGTGCTATCCACCCCCATCCACCACCCACACCAGCTCAGACAGACAGGTGTCTTTCCTGCTCTTAAAGATTTTCAAACAAGAAGATTCAAGCAGTCTCTTTCCATCATCTATTATGCTGCCCCATGAGAATTTAAGAAATTCTTCGCTGGACTCAGACCCAGTTCTTACTCAACCTAGACAGAATGCTCTTTCTAGAACAGTCACAGAACTCAGTGGGAGGGCATGGTTCAATTAAGTTTAATCCAACAAACATTAAGTGCTTTGCACATAGTTATTCTTGTGGATGTCACCCCCAAAACCCAAACTTTTAGTACTTTATAGTTTACAAAACATTTTTCATGCATGACTTCATCTGTCTCTCACAAGCAGAGGTTTAACCAGGGCCCGCCAAATGGGACTTAGAATCAGGGCTCTTCCATGTGTCAGGGGAAGCTGCTTTCCTTTCTCCCTCTGTAGTCATCTGCCAGCTGACCACCCACTGCCCATGGCACCACCATTATGATACCCCTTTTCTAGGCTGCCTTCTCTCCCATATCGCATCAGGGTTTTCTAGATACCCTCTGCAATATTGCTATCATCTACCCCCAGCTCAATTTGTCCCAGATGCCAGGATTCCTAGCTATGGTTCTGCTCATGGCAATCCTCTTAGGTAGGTAGTTCAAATATATTTCACCGGTCCTCATTTTGCATGAAAGGCAGTGTGATGGATTAGATAGAGAGCTAACCTGGAAGCCAGAAAAACCTGTATTAAAATTTCACCTCTAATAAATATTGGTTGTGTCCTATTCTGGGCAAGTCCTTAACCTCTCAGTGGTCTAGGCAATTATGACATTTGACAAAGAAAGGCCAACCTGCACTGGTAGAGGACACTTCTATTCCTATAGCAGTGACATCACAGGTCTCTAGTCCTATTTTACAGATGGGGAAACTGAGGCTCAAAGCAATAAAGTGATTGTGTGAAGTAACTCTGACAAGTTAATGTGAGGGACTTGACTTGAATGCAGGTGCTCCAATTTCAAGTTGTATCTACTCCACACCATCCCCAAAGATCCTGTATTTCCCAAGATAACTTACTAAGGGCCATCAGCATTGCCTTTATCTGAGAAATGTAGAAAGTTGAACTTGGAAGGGACCTTTGAGGTCGTCTAGTTTAACCCTTCTCCTTTATAGTCAAAACACTTCCTGAAGTATTTTCAGTCAACACTAATGCAAGCTAATGAGTTCCCTAAGGTAATTACTCTGTGTATAAAGCAGCATATTTTTTTTCTCTTCAAACTTAGACTTCAAAGAAATGTTGTTCAAGGCTGGTACTCTGGTATAGCAGCAAGAACAGAGCCTGGTTCCTAAGAGGAGATCTGTCACAGGCTGCTTTGGTCTTTATGCTCCAGAATTCGATGAACACATCTATTCACGTGGCCTGAGATGAGAGAGACTCTCATCCTTCCTGCTTTCAGCCTAGGTTCTTCTTCAGCCACTGAAAACAGTCTAATGATTTCAATCTGACCTCCTACAACAGGCGGCTTCTACATCCCTGTATTGGAGCTCTTTTCTATAACCTTGCTCCCTCTCTAGCTCCACGCACAATTTTGCAGATTTGTGATTTTCCTTAAGTTTAGATAAGACCAGTGGGGAGTCACTCAACTAACTCCAGGGGCTTCCTTTTTTCCTCTAGAATAAAATAGAAACTCTTCTGCTTAAGCTTTTAAGGCACCAACCAATCTTTCCAGACTCATTGGATATTCTTAACCCGCCTGGGTTGTGACCTAGTCAAACTGAACTTCTCTCTGTTCCTTCTGCATGACACCCCATCTCCTAACCATCTGCCTGTGGAGAGGCTTTTACCCAAGCCCAGAGTGCACTTCCTTCTTATCTCTGTCTCACAGAGTTTTGTCTTTCTTTAAATTTCAATTGAGGCAATATCTCCTGGTGAAGCCTTTTCATTCCCCCTTCTCCAACTGCTTGTGTTCTTCTTGCCAAACTACTTTGTATTTTAACTATTTTATGTTTATATTTGTGTGTATATATGTATATATCTCCCTGAACTCAAATCTGGCCTCAGAGACTTCTTAGCTGTGTGACCCTGGGCAAATCACTTCACTCTGTTTGTCTCAGTTTCCTCATCTATAAAAAAAAAGAGTTGAAGAAGGAAATAGCAA
>CM053770.1:160147497-160307126 GCA_028658325.1 Potorous gilbertii
TGTATTATAAGTAAGGGGCAGCTAGGTGGTGCAGTGGATAGAGCACCGATGCAGGAGTCAGGAGGATCTGAGTTCAAATCTCACCTCAGACACTTGACACTCACTAGCTATGTGACCTTGGGCAAGTTGCTTAACCTCAATTGCCTCATCTTGGGTCATCTCCAGTCATCCTGAAGAATATCTAGATTCAGATGGCCCTGGAGGAGGTGAGGCTGGTGACCTGCACAGCCCTCCCTCGCTCAAAACAAAGTCAAATGCAAGTCATGTCATTATTTCTCTGATGGCATGGTCTTCTTCAGCAACGAAGGACGAACACACACATGTAAGTTGGTTGACTGGTTGTTATACTTCATTCTTGAAAAGGACCAAAATGACATCACTATGCTACAGTCAAGTTTCAATGTGTCTGATTGTGGCTGATCACACCAATACTAGTCTTGTGTGATCATGCTCTACCACACGTCAGGCACAAACCATCTATGTGAACATTTGGGGTAGATACTCCAAATCTGGACATCCTACATTTTCTTTGAGCTGTCTCAATTCTACTTTATTCTCTGATGTGGGCATGCCATGATGAGCAATCCTGTACCAGTGTCTGCCATGTCACACAATCAATTCCAAAGTTCTTTAGAGAGACCTTGAGAGTGTCCCTGTATCTCTTCTTCTGACCACCATGTGGACAAAAGACATATGTGCATATATACATGTGTGTACATATATAGTCTTTATGTATATATGTATATATTATATATCCATAATATATGTGTGTAGTGCATCTATTAATTTTTCATGCATTTATATATTGTTGTAGGTGTCTATCTCTCCTATTAGCATGGAAGTTCATTGTGAGTAGGAATAATTCATTCTCCATACTTTTTTCCCAGGGCTTAGTATAATTCCTGGAATATAATAGTTGCTACATTAGTTGTTGTCGTCACGTTGTTGCATTTGTCCTTCCTTCTCAAAGAGGACCATGACATCAAGATGATGACATGACGTGCAGTTGATTTCTATTTGAGTGAGGGAGGGCTGTACAAGGTCACCAACCTCACTTTTTTCTCCTGAGCCATCTGGGTCCAATGGCCTGATATTCATCAAGATGACTAGAGATTGCCCAGGACACAATAGGAGATCTGGCCCTTTCAGGCTAAAGTCTTATAGCATTCTTACTTTGAGTGAGATACACCCATTCAATGAATAGGCTTCTTTAAGTAGTTGCTCAAGGGATGGGCCCTTTAATCAAAAAACAAAAATAAACCTGGGAGGTAAAGACCCTCAAGGTTCCTGGGTAAAAGAAAACAATTACTATTTAGTATTTAAGTCCACTCTGTGCCCAGTCTATGAGCTCCACAGTGAATAAGCACCTATTAATTGATTAGCATTTTGCTTTTACCAAAGGGAAGAGTATTTTTCTGATTCATTTCCCCAGCACTGACTAGTTCTTCTTGTAGCCAAACTGCAATCCCTCCTACTGCAATTTAGAATGCCCTCTCTAATTCTGTCTGCACTAGGGATGGGAGTAGCACAATTGCTGTTTGACAGTGCTGCAGACACTTGAAAACTGTTCAGCAAAGGTGCCTAACTGCCTCCCATTTGGTAAGCACTAGGCTAGAACCTGTGAATCCCAGAATAAAGCAAAAATCCTTGTTCTCAAGAAGGTTACATTCTATCGGAACATAGGAGGTTAAAGAGAAAGGATGAGCTAGACAATCATAGAATGTGATTATTTTAGATTTAGGGTAGGAACCTGAAAGATTACCCAGTCCAGTGCCTCTATTTTATGCATAATGAAATTGTGACAAAGGGAAAAAGGAAGCAGATGTCCTCATGATCACACAAGTTAGTGGTAGAACCAAACTTAGAGCTTCCATTTCCTTGTAGTCCAGAATTTTCCATGTAAGTTATTCCTAAAGGAATCAATAGCTTGACTCCCAGCTTCCCTGCTCCCATGATCAAATCCTACCCTGCCCCCAAAAGAATTCTTGAAAAATGTGGTTGGAATATATGATCCCATTGGCATAGGGAACCCCTAGTGTGTAAATTTCTCCTCTAAAACAAGCTGGCAATTTAATTGCTAATTATAGCCTTACATACAGAATTACCTGGGGCACTAAGGGTATAAATAATTTCATCAGGGTCACATAACCAGAATTTGTTGACATTGATCCCAAGTCTTTTCTGATTCTAAGACTGAGTCTCCACTTCACTATCCCATGTGACCAATCAGTTTTTAGGTTTAAGATGTTTAGATACACAGGGCAAAATAAGAGGAGGCTCTAAAGCAAAAAGGGGCACCCATTAGCTAGTGACAACCCCAAGGTTATACTCCAACCCCAACACCATCTCTGTGCCTGAATCTATGAAAGCCATTAACAGATCATTTCCAAGCTTCATTAGTGTATGACAAGATCATGTCTGAGAGTAGGCAGCTAGGTGGCACAATGAGTAGAGCACTCACCCTGGAGTCAAGAGGACCTGAATTCAAATCCAGCCTCATATACTTACTAGCGGGGTGACCCTGGGCAAATCGCTTAACCCCAATTTCCTCAAAACAAAAAATAGAGAGAGAAGGTCAGACAAAGCCAGGCAACAGCTGCCCTGGCAGTAATCACTGGAGGAGAGTTTTAGGAGAGTAAGAAAGAAAAGGAGATGAACTTCCCAGGACCAAGTAGAACCTAAAGCTCAGAATTTAGGATCAGAGGATCATGGGATTTCAGGCTTGGAACTACAAGAGAGTTTCTAGAGTGATCAACTCTCCCATTTTACTGGTGAGGAAACTGAGGCCCTAAGAACTGAAGCAACTTAACGCCACATGTGTTTGACTCCAAACCCAGTTTGTTTGTTTTCTAGAATAATTTACTATCCTGTGAATCTATGCCCTGCACTCCCCACAGAAGACAGCCTGGAAAAAAGGGGAAATAGAATTAGATCCACTCGATGACTTATATTTGATCCTTCGAAGTCCATTTTCAATATCTGTCTTTGACTGTAGGGAGCCATGATAGGACCGTGGTAATTATGGCCACAGCCATAGACTAAGGACAATGGAGCAAATACAGGAGTTCAAAATTTTTAAAATCCATGTGATGTGTTGCTTCAGGCCCTCAGTTACCTACCTGAAATCTTCAGGTCTGAGCAGCTCAGTCACATAGCTATGAAGGATGGGGACTGGGGGGGTGGATGTGAAGTGGGGAGCACAACTCAGCCCAGGTTATAGACATGGCGGGTGGAACTGGCAGACACTGGACTTTTCAGAGAAATTCTCTTATGCAAAGGCAGTTAGGTAGTATAGCAACGAATAGAAACTGGACATGGAGTTAGGAAGACCTGAGTTCAAATCCTGCCCCAGATAGCTGTAGGACCTTAGGTTAGTCATTTAGCTTCTTCATTTAGTCTCATTGTCCTTACGTATACAAGGGGTATAATCATAGTATCTGCTTCAAAAGGCTGTTGTGAGGACCAAATGATTCCTGTGTATACATCGGATAAGGCTCCAGGGTTCAAATTGGCCATGGTTAGCCACAAATTACTCTTTCTTTGAAAGACTATAGTTTCTCCTTATTCCCTCCTTACAGAATGGGGACCAGGCTATTAGGTCCTCAAGATGGTAATAAGAAAGCCCACTTTTCAGTAGGACCATTGTAAATCAAAGCACTTTTTTTTTATCAGGTAGGCAGTTCATTCAAGTGTTATTTTTTCCATTTTACAGATGTGAAAACTAGGTGTTTTTAAGTGATTCATCTAATGCCATCTGTCTAATTAGTGTTAGGACCAGGATTCTGTATCTGGCCTGGGATCTTACAAAAAAGCTTTAGCTCTGTGCCAAGAAAGAGCTACCCTGCCCTACCCACAGTAGCCACGGGTGTCTGGCACATACTAAGAAAAAGCAAAAATGCTTTTTCATTCAGTCACCATTATCATTGTTAAGGCTCATGCATACATAACATTTTCTAGTTAAAAAGAACTTACAAGTTTAGAGATTTAGAGCTGAATTAAATGTTATTATTTTCCAAATGAGAAAATGGAGAACCACAGAGATAAAGTCATTTTGGTCAAGGTCATACAGGTATTATGTGGAAGAAACAGGATCAGAACCCAGAACCTCTGACTCTGCGTCTAGTTCTCCCTCCAAATCTTTACCACCTTCCTGAGAGGCAGATGGTATAAATGCTTTTATTTTCAATTACAGATATGGAAACTGAGGTTTATAGAAATAACCTGATTTGCCCAAGGTCACACAGTTGGGTGGTGGAAGTGAGGACTTGAACCCAGGACTCCTGACTGACTATCCATTGATTTTTTTCACTTCTTTCTCCCCTTTACCTATGCAGCATTATTGTGAAGATTCAGGGAATACCCTCCCTAGCTAGCTGATAGTCAAGGTTCTAGCTACAACCTAGCTCCTATCTACCTTTTCAGTTTTTTCTCCAACTTTCTTCAGCCAAGTGGTCTCCACAGCATCTACTGAACATGACTTGAATATTCTTCTGTCCACACCTCTTCCTGTCTATCCCATCCAGCAGGAATGTTCTCTATTTAAATCCCACTAATCCTTCCAGCAGCTAGCAGTGCAGTTGGTAGAGTATTGGGCTTGGAGTCAGGAAGACCCGAATTGAAATCTGGCCTCAGACACTTACTAGCTGGGTGACCTTGGGCAAGTCACTTTACCCCTCAGTTTCCTCATTTGTAAATGAGCTAGAGATGGAAATAGCAAAGCAGAAAGACCCTTAATAAAAGGATTTGTTGTGTAAAACTTGGACTCAGTCAAAAGGTCATACTCAGGGACCTAGATGGCCACATGTGATCTTGCAGCTACAGGTTCCCCACCCCTGTATTCCAATTGGACTGGTCCAGTTCACAAAGGTCACTCATTCTTTCAATAGACATTAACTGAAAGACTCATTAGAGCTTGAATCGCACAGTGAAAAGATCACTGGATTTAGAAACAGAACATAAACTCAGATTCTGACTATACTGCTTAATAGCCAAGTAACGTTGGGTAAATAACTTTCTTGCTTTCTGCATTTATAAAATGAAGGAGTTGTAATGGATGACCCATGTGTGCCTGTGTGTATGTATGTATGGTATGTATATGTATGTAAGCATATACATTCCATGTACAAGTACAACATACATACATATGCATGTATGTGCATACATATATTCCTATGTGTATGTTTGTGAGTGTGTGTATATATACATTTTTTCACATGAAATACTATCTAACCAAATCTCTGTTCCAGTATTTGTAAACTTAAGTGTTTGAATGTACCTCTCTCTCTACAGGTAGGAAAGGATTATTCTGACTATGAACTCTTTTGGAAGAAATAGGGGGGAGCTTGTCTATAGGTCTATAATCAGTGGTTCTTAACCAGAGGTATATGCTTTTTAAAATATAGTTTGTCTTTAAATATTTTAAAATTGTTATTAAATATTACATCAGTACTTATGTATTTGTATTGCATTATTTAAATTTTTACTCTTTTAAAATATGTATTGATTTTTAAATTTTATTTTGATAATTCCATTTCAATGGAACTTATTTCCTAATCCTATGTATTTTGTTTTATGCATTTTAAAAACATGGCTCTGAGAAGGGATCCATAGGCTTCACTAGTCTGCCAAAAAAAAAAAAGACACAAAAACAGTTAAGAACCCTCAATTCATACATTTTTCAATCTGTGACAGGACCAGACTTTCCTTCTCCTCAGATCTCAGGATTATTCAAAAGATTTTTACTTTACTACAGGTACTGAGCATGTTCCAGATATTTTCAACCTAAAATTCAGTAGCAGTAGATCCCATTGGATATGCTAGAAAAATCACAGGAAAAAATCAAGAGAGTGAGAAAACTAGAGACCATGCCACAAGAAGATTAGCTTAGGAATTAGCCTAGAAAAGGGAACATTAGAGGGGGGAATTGATAGTCATCTTTAAATATCTGAAGACCTGTCATGTGGAAAAGGGATAGATTTATTCTCCTTGGCCTCAGAAGGCAGAGCTAGGAACTCATAGTAGTGATAGTTAGAACTGATATAGTGCCTTACAAATATTTCATCCTTGCCACACTGAGAGAGGGTCGCTACTATTATTGCTCCTATTTCACATACGGAAAAAATTGAGGCAGACTGAGGTGAGATGATGTGACCATGATCACACGGTCAGTGTCTAAGACCAGATTTGGATTTAAGTCTTCTTACCTCCAGGTCCACTCTCCTGAGCTGCCTCTAGCTATAGGTGGAAGCTGCAAAGAAGAAAACTTAGATCTGATATAAGGGAGCACTTCCTAACAAGTAGAGCTACCCCAAAGGAGAAGGAGCTGCTCTATCCCTGGAGGTCTGTAAGCAGAGACTAGAGGGTCATTTGTTAAGAATGTTTCGTGGAGCATGCTTCTTGAAATAGGGGTTGGACCGAACCTCTGCGGTCCCTTCTAGTCTGCAGTTCTGAGAACACTATCTGTTGTTTTTCAGCTGTATCCTTCCCATCATGACCCCATTTGGGGTTTTTTTGGCAGAGATCCTGGAGTCGTTTGCCATTTCTCCAGCTCATTTTCACATAGCTCTCCCTGGCTTAAGTCCAGTTCGCTTACAAGTCATGGCATCATCTTCATGATGTCATGCTCCTCTTTGAGAACAAAGGACAGACAATAGCAACAGAGGAGGAAACTGAGACAAACAGGGTTAAGTGACTTGCCCAGGATCACACAATTAGTGTCTGAGGTCAGATTTGAACTCACAAAGAAGAGGCTTCCTGAGTCCTGGTCCACTGCACCATCTAGCTGCCCCATTTATTATGTATGTTTTATATCATTTCATCAATTAGCTATTATTTCCTAACCTGAAGATGAATAGATTGGATCACATAATTTCTAAGTCTCCTTTCAGATAAATTTCATTTATCTTTTTGTGATCCCATAATTCTCAGGTTATATCCCCACTCTGCTTTCCCTGTCACTTTTTTCCTCCCCAAAACAGATTAAAATACCTGTGCTCCATCCACCCTTACCATGCCAACGTGCAGGGGTGTGCTGGAGCCAGTTGGAACAGGATCTCCAGATGACTGTGTTCAGTGTGAGTATTCACACCTTGGAAATTAGCAAATGCTATAAATCAGGTTGGATTTATTTTTATACTATTTTAATATATATTAAATTATATTTATATTAATTTTTATATTATTTTGATTTATTCTTTCATTGATAGTCTAAACTTTAGAAAATGAGAGAGAAAATTGTAATAATGAAGATTAATCTAAAGAGTGTATTGAGTGTCATTTTTTTCTTAAGAGGTGGTTGTTAAACATTTACCAACACATGTATGCCATGCATCCTAAAATTAGAATTAGCCCTTAGCACATGAGCACATGGAATCACCTTAAAGGAGATTTAGTACCAGATTTTCTTTCTGCAGATAAAGTTCCTATGGTAACAAAAGTAGGTAAATGACTAGAGCAAGGTCGCACAGCTAATGCAGGGCAAAGCTGAGGTTAGAACTTATTTTTTTGAGGGGGGTAAGGGAATAAGAATAAACCTGATACAATCAAATGTAGTTCCTTCCCCTTTGTTCTGATAATCATTTAATATAAATTCTGAACTTTAATAAAGACTGAAGCCTGAACTAATCAATCGGGCTGCTTTGCTTTGCTCTAAAAATGCTCTCCTCTGAGTTAGTAACTTCAAAGACCTGTTTATGACAGGATGCCTGCAACCAGAGTGGTTGGATTTTTTCTTATCTTGTGTCACAGAGATATATGCTATGTAGAGGAAATTCACACATCCTGGAATCATAAATTCCAACTGACACTACTTTGTTAATTGTCTTGTCTCACTAAGTTTACAATTTGTTCAACTAAGAAAGTTCCTGTCATCCTTGTATCAGGCAATCAGGAGTTTCGAGGCTCCATGATCATGTAATTGCTAATTTAAAGGGAATAAACTGTATGCATTTAGCCTGTTTGCCTTTTCTTGACCAGACTTTCAGGTTGACAGTTCATAGTACTTGTGGGACATTAAGCAGAGAGATCTAACTAAATCTAACCTAATATCACTATATAGTCTTTCCCCAAAGTGAGTTACAAGGGAAATACCCAGCACTTGATGCAAGCCCTGTCTCGGATAGTTACTAGTTTTATATCCTTGGATTAGCCATCTTCCTCTTCCATGTTTAGGTTCCTCAGTAAAATAAAAGGTTTGCACTAGATCAGTGGTGGAGAACCTGAGGCCTCCAAGCCAAGTGGACCACAGGTTCCCCACCCTGGTCTAGATAATCCTGTCCAGTCCTAGGAGTCCTGGGATTTTAGCGTTCTACCAGCCTACTAGAATTGCTGCTACTGCCTGGGACTTTCTGGCTTCATTTGGACTTTTCCTCCAAAGAGATGCTTACCACCAGATATCTCATATGCTGGGGTCCCAGAAGGAACCATTCTTTGCACTGGGATCAGAGTTTTGTCCTAGAGTGTTGATTAAGAATGGCATTTCCTTCTCCCCTGGACATCAACTTCAGGGAAGCAAGCTTCCCTCCTTCAGGCAATTGGGTGGGTTGGAAAGTAGGAGAAAGAAGGCCTGACTGATCTCCAGGAACTTGCACAGTGCCCTGAGAGGAAGCAATATGCTCTTTCCTTCCTCCCTCCTTCCCTTAGATCTCCACAGACATCATGCCCCTCTCTTGGGACTGCCTTGGGGGAGAGGAGAAGGTATACAGACTGGGGTGTTCTCTGGCCTGAGCATCTGGGCCTTACAAAATACCCATAATAAGCAGTGAACCCATGGTGGTACTCACTATCCTTAAGGTATCCTAGGGTTTCTGTTCCATCCCCCACCCACACTCAAATGAACTTGTCCCAGATGGTGAAATTCCTCATTATAACTTTGATAATGAGGATAGAAGCTGCTTCTTCCTGTCCTCTAAGGAGACATTCCAAGATGTCTTTCCTGAGCACTTTTCATAAACCACTAAGAAGACAGCAGTGTTGTAGAAGAGGTACGTGCTGGAGGAGAGGGCAGGAGAACTGACTGCTTACCTGTAGAAAACCCCATTTTCTTGTGGCACTTGGTAAATTCAATGTTAAAATAGGTGACCAGGGCGTGGATGTAGTCATTTCGCTGAATTTGGAGGCAGAATGCGGATGTGAATGAGAGCTCTTCGGTCTTCACAGTGTAAATGTCGACCTCCTGCAGTAGGAGAGGAAAGAGAGAGCACAGGCCACTTACCCCCTTTCTTCTAGGGCTGTCTGAGTCACAGGGCAGACTCCATTGACTCTGTAGCTCCAGGGCTCAGAGAGTGATGCAAACTTATTGTGACTAAGGACTGAAGAGAGGAGAGGTAAGGAGGTTAAAAAAAATGACACATTTAACACAGTAAACCATAGGATGTATCCTAAACCCAAGAATAATGGATTTAGGGGTATCTGCCTTATTATTTATTATGATGATGATGATGTTGGTAGCCAAATCCTAGTCCAAGGATTCATCCTAATGTGGAGGTGACCCTGGGGTTCCTCGGTGCCATCACAGCACAGCAAACTCTGGCAGAGTCTGCCCAGCTGAAGAGGCCTCCCTTTACTCTGGTGAGGCTTTAACCTGGTAAAGTGGAAGGTGCTTTTGGCGTGGGAGTCAGGAGGACTGGGCTGAGTCCAGATGGTGACACTCCTCATCTGAAAGCATGAGGGCATTAAAGCTGGCAGAC
This sequence comes from Potorous gilbertii, assembly GCA_028658325.1. Lineage (NCBI taxonomy): Eukaryota > Metazoa > Chordata > Mammalia > Diprotodontia > Potoroidae > Potorous > Potorous gilbertii. Next base: position 160,157,184 of record CM053770.1, read on the forward strand.
ACCTGAATTCAAACTCAGTCTCAAGCACTTCCTTCCTGTGTAACCCTGGTCAGCTCACTTAACTTTTCTGCCTCAGTTTCTTCATCTGTAAAATGGTGATAATACAATCGTCCCTTCCACATTGTGGGGGCTAGGGGCATGCCAGCCCTATGATCTGGAAATTTTGACCCATCCTTCATACCAAGGAAGTCTGAATTTTTTTATTTTTCTTTTATGGGGTGTTTACTGGACCTTATTATAAAATTTGGGTTAAATATTTAGTCATAGGCTCTGTGTTGCCGCTAGCCTTCACATGTCATCTGTGACTTGCACAAAACTCACCCCAAATTCCCACTTAATTTCTTATGCTGATCCTTGATATATTGAAACTTCAATGGGGAAAGTTGCAACATGGAAGGGATACCTGTAATAGCATCCCCCTCCCAGGGCTGTTGCTAGGTAGTGCAAGGATAAAGGGCTGGATTTGGAATCAGGAAGACCTGAGTTCAAAATCAGCTTCAAATAATTACTAGCTGTGTGACCCTGAGCAAGTTAATTAATCTTTGCTTCAGTTTCCTCATCTGTAAAAGAGGGTTAATAATAGCACATACCTCCTGGACTTGTTGTGAGGATAAAATGAGACAATATTTTAAAGCACTTTACAAACTTTAAAGTGTGATATTTATAAAATTTATAAAATTTATTGTTGTTGTTGCTATTGTAAATGGAAAATGAGAAATTTGAAAAGTGCTTTGTAAAACTTAATATGCTATATTATTATATTAATACTATAATTCTGCGCTACTATAGCTATATATTAACAGCTATATAGTATAGCTATTAATAGGCTAGCTATTGTTGTTAGATGATCTCTATAGGGAAGAGAGTCCTAGATTTATAGTCCTAAGAACTGAATTAAAATTCTGTTCTCTTATTTACAAGTTGTGTGACTGTGAACAAGTTAAATGCTTTATCTCTCTAGGTTTCAGGTCCTTATCTGTAAAATACAGATAATAACACTAACATATTTCTCTGATAACTCACCCTTGTGCAGAGGTTACCCTAAGTTTGTGAAGGATGTGTCAAAAAAAATGGCTGGTTCTACCAAGCTTTTAGCTTTAAGCCTGGTAATGGATGATTTGTCAGTTGTTACTTTTCATCCTAAAACATCCCCAACTCCTACCTTCCCTAGGGAACACTATCCTCCCAGTCCCTCAGGCTCCCAACCTAGGAGGCATCCTGGATTCCTCACTGTCTCTCATCTGCCATACTAAGGTGTTGCCAAGGTCTATCAATTTCACCTTCGCAACATCTCTCCAATATACCCTCTTCTCTCCTCTAACACTCCACCTCTCTATAGAGGGCAGGTCCTCATCACTTCCCACCTTGCTTATTACAACATCCCGCTGAGGGGTCTGCCTGCCTCAAGTCTCTCCCTACTCCAATCTATCCCTCCATTCAGCCACTAAAATGGTTTTCCTAAAGTGCAGGTCCAACCACGTCACCCCTTTCTCAGTAAAATCCAGTGACTTCATGCTGCCCCCAAGAGCAAATACAAAATATTCTGTTTGGCTTTCAAAGCCAGTTAGAACCTAGCCCCCTCCCACCTTTGCTGTTTCCTTACACTTCACTTCCCATCAAGCCCTCTCCTATCTGGTGACGCTGGCTTCCTGGCTGTTCCAGGAAGAAGATGTTCCATCTCTAGGCTCCAGGCATTTTCTCTGGTTATACCCCATGCCTAGAACTCCCTTCTTCTGCTCAGTCTACTGATTTCCCTGGCTTCCATTAAATTCCAATTAAAATGCTAGCTTCCCCCAGAAGCCTTCCCCAATCCCTCTTAATTCTAGTGCCTTCCTTCTTTATTTCATGTTTATCTGGTGTACAGTGTGCTTGGTACATATTTGTTTGCATCTTTGCATTAAATTGCAAGATCTTTGAGGGCAGGGAATGACTTTTGTCTCTTTTTTGTACCTCTAGTACTTAATACAGTGGTTGACGCATAGTAAGCACTTAATAAATGTTTATTGAATCATTGCGGTAAAAGTCATTTTGGTTCTTTTCAAGAATGAAGGACAACAACCAATCAATCAATCGATTGATTGATTGTAGTAAATGTATTTCTGTACATTTTTAATCTACTTATCTTGTGCTCTGAGAACTTTTATTAATCATCCTCCTCCTTTTAGACAAGGAAACATTAATTTTTTTAACCTCAAGTGATGAATTCTGCACTTCATGAACACTGCACAGTTTTCAATTAAATGACCTCTGGATGCATCATTATCCATTTTACCATGCCAAAAGAATTGCATAGGTATTTACTCCTCTAAGTGTGTTATTGACATTAGGTTTTGACATCAGGATATCAACCAATTTCTTATTTGCATTTATAGCATCAGTTTTCTTCATAATAGCCTTTCCTAGGAAGACCAGGGCATTTATCCATTGGTTCAATTTTACTTCCAGCAAGTCATAGAGACATATACTTATAATCTCTGCAACTAGGGGCTGCACACCTGTAATCCTCACTGCTGGGGACATATATTTGTAATTCCTACTGCGAAGGAAGGTTGGTAGATCATTTGAGGTCAGGCATTCTGACCTGAAGTAGGGCTAATGCCAGTCTGATGTTCCAATTAAGTCTTGGAAGAGGCCCTTGGAAGAGTCAGGGCACCAATCTGGAGTGCTGAATTGACCCTAGGTCAGGAAATGTTAAAGGTCCCATGCTAATCAGTACTGGGATTAGGTTTATGGATGGCAACTGCACTACCAGCCTGGGAGAGATAGGGAGATTCAGTTTCAAAAAGCAAAAATAACTTTTTTTAACCTCCATATTCAAGTTCAAAAGCTACAGATTTTATTCTTCCTTGGAGAATATTTGGACTTTACCCTTTTCAAATCAAAAAACATTCTGTTATGCTTGGACATTTCCATAAGAGAAGTAGCTACTTTCTAGTCATGTCATATAATATGATGCCATCCATGTGATTGATATGATGTTTTAGTATCTTTGGTATCTGGAACTTAGTAGTAAGTTCCAGAGCTTAGAGGGTTAAGTCCCTCAGGAGATGCAATAACAAACACGGCCAATGGCAGTTTTCAGTGGTCTGGAGAGTAGAGGAACAGGTGAGGTGATGGCAAGAAAATGGCCAGGGTAGAATGTGAAGCATGATTTGGGTTTATCTTGTATAAATAAATAAATGAACAAATCAAGGAATGAATGAGTGAATGAACTAAGGAATGAATAAATAAGTGATATTTTCTGTTAAGAAAGGTAAAACCAGGTTTGTATCCAAAAGGTAGCTGGTAAAGTACTCTGCTAGCAGCCCACATCCCAGTGTAAAGTGTTTTTTTTTTAATTTTTTTAATTTTTTATTTTATTTATTTATAAATGTTCTACAATCACTTCCTTAAAATTAAGATTTTATCCCCTCACACCTTCCCCCCGCTATCCCCCTCCCTCCCCATGACAGCATACAATTCTGTATAGGTTCTCCATATACTTTCCTATTGAGCATATTTTCCCTATAGTGATGCTATGTAGTCGCACTAACATATGTGGAAGAAATCATATAACAAACCAAAACATAATACACTAAAACACACACACACACAAACATGATCTGCTACATATGACTTCCATATTTCTTTCTCTGAGTGTGGAAGGCATTTTGCCTTAGAAAAGTGTTTGAGCCAATCATTAAGGATTTTTACCAGGTCCATTGCTTTCCAGTTTTTCAAAATTGGTAGATGTTCAATTAGATAGCACAGTAGATAAGAGTACTGGGCCTGGAATCAGGAAGACTCATCTTCCTGAGTTCAAATCTGGTCTGAGACACTTACTAGTTGTGTGACCCTGGGCAAGTCACTTCATCCTGTTTGCCTCCACTTACGACAAAGCTACTACACTATCTTTGCTAAGAATTTCTCAAATTGGGTCATGAAGAGCTGGACACAATTGAACAAGGGTTTCAATCACCTACCTTGATGCCTTTGGGATATCTTCCATAGTTCATTATACCAGGTATCTTAAAACTGTAGTAGCTTCACTAAGAAACCTCAGTAAGACTTTTTGAATCCACCATATTAACAGTAGGCAAGTGTTCTATTTTACATTTGGTCCAAACTGTGCTTCCATTTTTACATAGATGACCAAAAACTTTCTATACCTTCCTTCTTTCAGGGTGAGGAGGAAGGTTCTCATTCTCATTTCTTTGCTTCTCAAGTTTCTTTGGCAGGTTGGCACTTTCTCTACAATTTATAGTCTTAGGGATTCATCTCAAACACTACAGAGTTGAGTAACTTGCCAAGGGTTACACAATCAATATGTTGGGTCTTTCTGGCTCCAATGCCAGCTCCCTAATCATCATACAATACTGCTCCTCCAAACTCAGTAGTACACATTTTGATTGATGATGGATTGCTTCTATAATTTGTGCTACTTTGTCTCCTTGCATCACCTTTACCTTTTGACTTTCACTTTTAATTTTTATTAAGGTTATCAAGAATTTCTGATATGCTTTTGTTTTCCAGATTCTATACCATGTTTCTTTTTCATTGCCTATACCTGGGCAATAAAGCACTCAACTTTTTATATTGTGTGTGCCAGCTACATATTGATAGAGAGTTCTAAAGTCTTCATGTTGGTCTCCTATCTTTTTAAAAATTTTTATTAAATTTTTAATTCAGAAGAATTTATTTTCTCTTCATTACTAAGCTGAGGATATCATGGCCAAAAAGTGATATGAACTTCTTGACTATAAGAGGTAAGATTTGTTTCTAATTTTGTTATGATGTGATATGGGCCTACTGCACAGTGGATAGAGCATGACCTGGAGTCAGAAAGCGCTAAGTTCCAATATGGCCTTAGACACTTGCTGGCTGTATGACCCTGGTCCAGTCATTTGACTTCTGTTTGATTCAGTTTTCCAACTAGAAAATGGAAATAATAACAGTACCTGCCTCACAGAGTTTTTGCAAGAATCACATGAGATAATTTTTGCAAAGTGCTTAGTGTAGTGCCTAGAGGTTAATAAATGCTTATTTTCTTCCCTCCTTTCTTTCTATTCAGCTGTCTTTTTTATCAGAAATGTTTGGGGCAACTGGGGGATGCAGTGGATAGAGCACCAGTGCAGGAGTCAGGAGGACCTGAGTTCAAATCTCACCTCAGACACTCACTAGCTATGTGACCTTGGGCAAGTCCCTTAACCCCAATGGCCTCATCCTGGGCCATTTCCACTCATCCTGATGAATATCTGGTTACTAGATTGATGGCTCTGGAGGAGAAGTGAGGCTGGTGACCTGCCCAGCCCTCCCTCACTCAGAACAAAGTCAAGTGCAAGTCATGTCATTATTTCTCTGATGGCATGGTCTTCTTTGGCAATAAAGAACAAACACAGACACACTATCAGAAATGCTTAAAAACTTCTCTATTGCATTTAAGATCCATTTTTCCCCTATAAGATAATGCTCAGCTTTTCAAGGTATGTTGTTCTTGGTTGGAAACCTATCTCTTTTGCCTTTTGGAACATTGTATTCCAAGATCTCCTATAGTCATTCTTAGAAGCTACCAGGTTTTGTCTGAGCCTGACACTATTTCTTTCTTGATGTTTGTAGTAATTTTTTCTTTAATCACAGTAATTCCGAATTTTGGCTATAACATTCCTGGTACTTATCCTTTCTTAAAACAAAGGATTAAGGAAACAGGAAGTCACCATGCTATGTAGAAAGGATGCTGAGAAAATCTGAGTTAAAATTATGGTCCTTGTAAGTCCTTGATCAAATCCTTTCCCTTCCTTTGGCCTCAGTTTCCTCATCTGTAAAATGTTGAGATCAAACAATATGCTTTTCTAGATTCCATCTAGTTTAGCATTCTAAAATTCCATGAAACAACAGCTACTCATTTCAAGTTTAAGTTTCCAATCCTTTCCCTGGAAAATCCCATATTATCTCATATTTCGGTGGCTTGCCCTATCTTTACATAGATGAAGGTGTAACCTGGACGAGTTATAGGTCTTTCTAGATCTTGCTCATTTCCCTGTCTTAGCTAGAGACCAATCACATCTCTGTCATCTGCCAAGTACCTGACCTGGCACATGAGTCACTATTATGAATGGATCATGGACAGGATTTGAAAGAAGGTAAGGAATTACTACAAGATATACTGATTTAACAATTCTGTACAGCAATCTGAAACTATGGCCTGCATTGTTCATGTATTTTTGCTTAATTTGAAGATCTTTCCCACCCATTAATAGGCCCATGTGACCTCCTTAAAACACATAGAAGCCTAAATGTGGCGTGTGGTGGGAAAAGTTTGCTGAATGGGTGGAACAGGAAGGGTGGAACAGCGCTAGGAGGAAGATGGTGAGAGCAATTAGGGAGGAGGAGGGAGGACACAGGCAGGCATAACTAGTCTTGTGAGTGTTTGCTTGTGGGAAGGCCCTGGCATAGGGGTGACAGCTTGGAAATGGTGTTGTCCTCTGTAGTGCTAATGTGTAGTGACTTCTTGGTTACTATAATGGTTTTGGCTTTCTGGTATTGGGATTTGGCTTTCTAGCATCTGAATAAATGTTTTTCTTCTGCTTTCTATATGGAGAATCTGTTACACTTTGCAATTCAGAACTACACCGGCATATTCATAGTCCCTGTCAGTGCTGTGAATATCGTGTTGGTGATACATGGTCAAAGGGCTATAAAACCATGCATAGCATTTGACCAAGCAATATCACTGCTATTTCTATATCCAAAGAGATTTTAAAAAGGAGAAGGACCTATATGTACGAAAATATTTATAGCAGCTCTTTTAGAAATGCCAAAGAATAAAACATTGAAGGGATAAACCACTGGGGAATGGTTGAACAAATGTTGTAATTGATTGTAGTGGAATATGATTGTTCTATAAGAAATGACAAGCAGGATGCTTTCAGAAATACCTGGAAAGGTTTACATGAACTGATACAAAGTGAAATGAGTAGAACCAGAAGGATATTATACAAAGTAGCAACAATATCATATGATGATCAATTGTGAATGACTTAGCTATTCTCAGCGTTACAATGATCCAAGACAATTCTGAAGGACATAGGATGAAAAATGTCATCCATCTCCAGAGAAAGAACTGATGGAATGTGAATGAACCTTGAAGTAAAATATTTTTTACTTATTTTTTGGAGTTTTTTTTGTCTCTATTTTCTTTCACAACTTGACTAATATGGAAATATGCTATCCATGTTTGCACATACATAACATATCAAATTACTTGCCTTTTAATGGTGGGGGAGGGAGAGTTTGGAACTCAAAAACCATTTTAAATGAATGTGAAAAATGTTCCCATATGTAATTGGGGGAAAATGAAATATTAATTTTTTGAAAATGGAATCACGATAACAAAGATAAAGGTTCATCAGGGGGCCAAGGGATAAGTGCAACTCAGGGAGAGAAATATCTGAGCAACCCTTAAGCAAGGAAAGAGTGACAAGAACCAAGGATGCTTTGACCTTCAGGGCACCAATATTGAGCAGTGTCTCATTAGAAATCCTAGATCAGAAAGTCACAGACGGCAGTTCTGGCCTGCTCTGTGGTAACCCATTAAAAATGAACCCAAGCGGAGAAAAAACAAGGGTTCTAAAAGCAGTAGGGAAAAGACAGGATAGAATTTTCAGCTCTAACTAGGAAATGAAGAACTAATAGATACAATGATTTCAGCAGGAAGTAGATAAAAATCAATTTTGCATGAGGAAAAAATGTAATTGAAAGACTTTACAATGTACCCTTCTTTTTAGGTGAATGATGCTCACCAACTATTTACCAGTTCTAGTCAAAATAGGAAAAAAACAAAAGGGTCTTAATAAACACAGCAGGAGAGTTTTAAGGGTGGCAGAAGGAAGAACTTCCCACCTGTCAAATGTGTCAAATATTGGGAACTGGTAACTGAAGGATCTGTGGACTCTCTATTCCTGGGACTCTTTAAGGCTAAGTCAGGTAGCACTCCCAAAGAGATAAAAGAAAATGGAAAAGCTGTACAAAAACATTTAAAGCACACCTTTTTGTGATGGCAAAGAATTGAGACCATCAACTGGGGAATGACTGAGCAAATTATAGCATTTGAAGATAACAGAAAACTGTTATACTATGGGAAATGATAAAGAGAATCATTTCAAAGAAACCTGGGAAGATTTGTGGGACTAATCATGCCAAATGAAGTGAGCAAAGCCAGGAAAATATTTTACACTATAAACAAGAACAATTTTGTAAAAATAAATGAGACTTAAGATCTTATCAACCATTATTCCAAAGAACCAAAAATGAAGAAGTCTGTCTCCATCTTAACGGAGAAGTGATGGATCCAAGATGTGGAATAAGACACATTTTGTGGACATAGTCCATATGGGAGACTGTTTTACTTGACTATGCAGTTTTATAAAGTGCTTAGCCAGGGCACATATAGTATGCACCATATAAATACTGATTCCCTTCTCCTTCATTTTCATTCCTTATGTTCAATAATTCCCATTTTTTATAAATTCTTCTAAGTTTAGATTTGGATTTCTTTGGATTTAGATTCTAAGATATAGAATTGGATAGAACCTTAGAAACCATCCAGCACAACCTCTTCATTTTACATATGAGGAAACTGAGGTCCAGAGTGACATGACAGCTCCAACTGGGAAATGAAGTACTAATAGATATAACGACTTCAGCAGGAAGTAGATAAAAATCAATTTTGCATGAAGAAAAAAATAAAAGACATTTTAGGTGCCAAGCGGGTAGATGCCACAGTAGACAGAGCACTTACAAGGAGTCAGGAAGACTTGAGTTTAAATCTGACCTCAGACACTAGCTATGTAACCGTGAGAAACTCACTTAGCCTCAATTTGCTTCAGTTTCTTCATCTGTAAAATAATAATAGTAGCACCAAGCATATTATGAGGGTAAAATAAAAGAATATTGGCAAATCACTATATAAACACTAGCTATTATTGTGACTTAGCCAAGTTACATAGGTCATAAGTGAGAAGTAATTCTCAAACTCAGCTTTCTTCTCTCAGCCATCCCCAGCATTATAGCCATAGCTCACCATCACTTCTCACTTGTCCAAAACATGGTGACTGGTCTCTGCCTCTGGATGCTCCCATCTCCAATCCATCCTATGTGTAGCTTGCAGAGTAACTTTCCTAACGGACCTTCTATCCAGTGGCTGTCCTTGGCCTGCCGAAGAGTCACCTAGCTCACCTATCATTGGATGCCCTCTAATTACAGTTTGTAAAGGGCCTGGGTTTTTTCCCCTTTTTTTCTAAGTAAAGGGACCATCCCTTGACTACTTCTTAAAGAGGCCTATTCACTGAACAGGCATTACCTCACTCTAAGTGAGTGCCTGAAAAGGCTTTAGCCTAACAGGCCAAGGTCTCCCATTGCATGCTGGACCATCTCTAGTCATCCTGATGAACATTTAGTCACTGGATCCAGATGGCTCTAGAGGAGAAACTGAGGCTATGACCTGCACATTCCTCCTTCACTCAGATCAGTCAATTGGAAGTCACATAATTGTTTCCCTGATGTCGTGATACTCTTTGAAAATAAAGGACAAACGCAATCTACAACCCATTGCTTCCATACATTGCCAGTCTCTTCTCCCACTGATTCCAGTCCATAACTACTATTCTACCTGAGGTGGACTATTTAATGCTCTAGAAACATTGAATCTTAAGTCTGCTATTTAATCCCTGTGTGACCTTGGGCAAGTCTCTGGGTCTCAATGGAATCAGCTAAAAATGATATGGTTGAATAAGAACCTTACAATCTTTAGGGTACCTTTGAGCCTATGATAATTCTATGCTTTGTATGTTTCTACTTCCATATCCTTGCTAATGCTTTTCCTTCCTAGTGGAATATCCCAACTTCATGTTGTCTTCCCTCCATCTCCATATGTCCCTTAGAAACATTAGTATTATGATACAGAGAGTTTTCATATGGTACAATGGAAGGAGCTCTGGACCCAGATCCAAGGATGATGTTCAGTCCTTTTCTCAGTCATGCCCCATTTGGGGTTTTCTTGGCAAAGATACTGGAATGGTTTGCCATTTCCTTCTCCAGTTCACTTTACAGACAAGGAAACTGAGGCAAATAGAGTTAAGTGACTTGCCCAGGATCACATATTTAGTGTCTGAGGCCAGATTTGAACTGAGGTCTTCCTGACTCCAGGACTGATGCTCCTAGATGTGCCATCTTGCTGCTCCAGATCCAAGGAACCTGGGTTCCTATCTTGTTTCTGCTACCTACCACTATCTGTGAAAGATAAATCAAATCACTTCTTCTCCCTACCCTCTTTTTCCTAATGTGTCAGATGAAGGGGTTGAAATAGATGAAAAGGCTTTTTTTTTTGGCTTTAAATCCTATGACTCTTCTTGGAATTCAAAGATCTGAGGCAGAGCCAAATTCCTTTGACTTCCAGGTCTCCTCGTGGGAGGAATAGGTAGAGGTTGCACTGAGGGCAGTCCCCAGGTGAATTAATGCTCCATCAGCATAAATTAAATAGAGCAGCCTTGGCTTTTCTTGGCCTCTTCTAGGTAATGTTGCAAATGGATGTGTCCCAGCATGTCTGGTCAAAACACAGGCTTAATTATAATAAAGGTTAATGCACTAAAAACATTAATAGCATGAAAATAGCAATTAAGAGTGTGTGAATAAGGGCAAATATTTTCCTAGTCCATCAGCAGACGAAAAATTATTCAGCCCATTACTGACAGCAGAATAGCAGGTCACTGGTGATTTTAAATCCCCAAACAAACCAGCTCATCCCTATCTTGTTTTCTTGTAGTAAACCAGTAAAGAAAAAATATGGGGCAGGTAGGGATAAGAAGAGAAAGGAGGGGAAGCACATAAGCATTGTCTTCAAATCTTATAACTTAATAAGAGTCTTGGAAAATTTGGAGTAAGATTTTAAAATCTGTGTAACTTTCTTTGATTCAAGTTGGTTAGAACGTCCTTGAACATACCAGTTACATACTTCATTGTAACCAAGTGAGATTTTTCTAGTGCCTCTCTCACATAATGGAAGTATACTTCTGGGATTTGACAATGAAAGACCTGGGGTTCAAATTCTGACTCTGCTACTTGCTCAGTGTAACCTTGGGCAAAGTCTCTTGACAAATATGGGCATGCTTCCTCATCTTTAAAATGGGAAGGGGGATGGAGATAGACCTTGAAAGGTCCCTTCCAATTCTAAATCCATGATCATTTAAGTCTGTGATCTATATTCTTTGGGAAGCAGCATAGCAATTGCAGAGATTAATAGAATTTGGAAATAAAAGACCCGTATTTGAAACTTGATTCTGCTACTTAATACCTGTGTAATGTTAAGAAAGTCTATGCTTCAGTTTCATCTACTCTTAAAATATGGGAGTTGATCTAGATAATGTCCAAGGGCCCCTCTAGCCCTAAAATCCTTTGATGGTGTCTTGGCTATTTCCTCAGGTGATCAGCCCAGGAAAATGCTGAAGACTGTTACTGCTGAGCCACTGGATATATCACAGAGAATCTCGGGAAGACTCATTGTCTTTTTATTCCTTTCTTGAGTGACAAAATTTCTATTGGTCTTTAAGTCCTTGTTTAAAAATTTTAATTATATACATTTTTATTCATTGATTTATATTTAATTAATATAGATGATGGAATCATAATCTTTCAACTAGAATGGATTTTCCCTCACTTTATAAATGAATGGCCAAAGTCAGGTAGGAAATGGCAAAGTCAGGATCAAAACTCATCTCTTCTGATGCCAATCAGTGTTCTTTGAACTGACTATATTATTTTCCTTTTTAAATGGAGGAGCTTCATCACAGTTTGGAAGAGAGTCAAGTTTTCCCAAAACTTGCCAATGGAATTCAAGCCCTAGAAGATTCTACCAGGCTTTGAGTACAGTCCCAAGAATGGATTGGGTGTCTATTGTCCAAGGACCATCCTTACTACAGTGGGAAAGGTCCACCATTAGAGAACTGGCTACCAAATGATTCAGTTTGAAAGCCTCTGCAATTCATGGCATGCAACCGTGAAGGAAAGGCAGGCATTGGGCCTGAACACATGGAGAGAACATCTAAGCAGGGAAGTTCCATATTGTTAAGGAAAAGGACACAAGACTTAGAGATGGAACTTCTGTATTTGGGTCTCAGTTCTATCATTTACTATTATTTAGGTATTTCACTCACCTGCTGTAAGCCTAAATTTCCTCACCTATAAAGTGGTGATAATGATGTTTGTACTACTTACCTCACAGAGTTATTGTACAACTCAAATGTGATAAGTGTGAAGTGCTATATAAATGGGAGTTGTTGTTATCAATCTAAATGATTTGTACAATAGGAGGATTCATTTTTTTTTTCTGGAAGTCTGTTTTTTTTTAAACTCTCCTCTTTCCACTGAAGCAAACCTGTGATTTCATTGTTATAATTTCCATTGAGAAAAATTCCTCTTTCCTCTACCAACACAGACCTGCAACTGATGACTTTAAATTGTGGGTTCTTAACTTTTGAAGGGCATCATGGACCCCTTTGTCAATCCAATGAAGCCTGATGACTAAGAAGAATGCTTTTAAACAATTAGATACAGAAAATTATAAGAGAAATGAAATGCATTGAAATACAGTTGCCACTACATTAGAAACAATTCACAGACAACACCCCTCAAAAAATATATCCATAGATTCACTGGGTCTGCGAAGAGCCCTTATCTTAGAGAGTTATCTGAGGCACTGAGAAACCAAGTGACTAGTCAGGGGTCATAAAGCTAGGGTGAGTCAGTGATGGTGCCTGACCCCAAGGCTTCATGACTCTCAGATCAGCCAGCTCTCCACTGTATCACTACACATTTCAACTGGGTTTAATCCAAAGAAAATATAAATTCCCACCAATCTGAGAAAAAAACTACTAACTCGACTGAGTAGAGCATTTCTAAGACATTGACCACTCCTTGTTAAGATCACCTTTCTTTTTATCTCGAGAATCTCTGAGAAGTCTTCAAATTATCTTACTTATCCCTTTCAAGAAAGTGGGACATCTGCGAGAGACTAGGATGCAATGGCTGTAGGTCAGCAAGAAGAAGGATTAGAAGGACTGGTTTAAGAAGGATGCTCACCAGCTCTTCTCTACCTCCAGAGAGTTTTGAACTAGAGAAAATAGACTTTATTTACACCAAGAGTTATTTAGCATGAAAAAGGGTAAGAAATTTTATTTCCTATCCAAATTCTAGAATTAGAATAAATTCTAAAACTGGTTGTTATAATTTAATTAATTAATGGAATAGTTTTTAAGCATTTATAAAGGAAATGATCGCTATAAATTGATAGGGGTTTATCAAGAACAAGTAGATATGAGTTGTACTAACTTATTCCAGGAGTCTCTCTGCCTTTGAGATTCTGTGAGGGCTACCAAGGAAAAAGTATAGGATTTCCCTCCCTGGAGACTTTTACTACTACTACTACTACCACTACTACTACTACTAATACTACTACTACTACCACTACTACTACTACTACTACTACTACTACTACTACCACTACTACTACTACTACTAGTAATAATAATTCCTTCCTACCTGAACTGGATTGAGAGACAGCGGCATTATAATACCTATTTTATTCAGCTTTTCTTTGTTTGGGGAATCTTTGTTCTGCTCCAAGAAGCTGAAATATTCTCTTTATTTAATGTGATGTCTACTCGATGACAATCCACATGTGGCTTGACCAAAATTGTCAAGGACATCCAAAGATGTAGGCAGCAGTGTAGTATAGTGAGCAAAACCACTGATCTGGGAGTCGAGACTTGGTGGTAGATTCCAGCTTAATTACATATACGTTTTGTGACCTTAGACATTTTACCTATCCTGGCCTCAGTCTCCTCACTGAGACTAGATGATCTCTAGCACTAACCCCCAACCCTACCCCAACCCATCTTTAGCACTCTAAGTTGTTCCAAGTACTCATTTTGTTCTAGTTTAGAGAGACCCTGGTAAACATAACTTACTTCCTACCGTTGACCCTCTCACAGAATCTGAGAATGTCAGCATTGGTAGGATCCTCAGAGATCACATAATCCAAACAATGTTTAAGCATGAGTCCCCTCTGCAATATCCCTAACATCTTGTCATCTAATCTTCAATGGAAGACCTCTAGACATGGAGTACTGGGGCCGGCTTCTAGTGCTTTCAAGAGCTGATTTGTCAAATTTTCAGTCTAAGTGTCTACACCTCAGAAATCAAGAGACACTCCAAATTACGGATTGATTTATTGTCTTTTTGATTGTCTAGACTTAAGAAAGTGGGAGATAAAGTGCAAATAATGCAGATTACACTTAAAAGTGTGTTGGAACTACTTTTTTTTTCTAGAGTGCCCGTTTTTAGATATTTATCAGCTACTTTCAGGAATGAGGGTGCTCACTACATCTCTCCCTCCCTCTCCTGGAAACCCATTGTATTTTTGGACTCTTTGAATTACTGTGATATTCTTCAATACATCAAACTGATATCTATCTCTGCAATTTTTTCCAATTGTGCATAGTTCTACCCTCTGAGATCAAACAGATCAAGTAGAATCTCCCCTCCACATGACATTCTTTCCTCCCCTCATCCCTCCCCAAGAAGCCTCCAGGCCCACCACACCATCATGGAGTCTGATTTTCAACAGACTGGAAAAAGCAATTCTGTTCATTCCTTCTTTGGTAGAAATGCTTCCTGGCTCATCAGTCATTAACGGCAAGGGAGTTTGGAAACATATTGAGCATCAGAATGATAGAGCAGCTGGAACCCAAGGAGCTCAAAGCGTGGTATACCCCTCTGTGATCCCTGAGGAGCTGGGCACAGAGTCAGCATAAAATAAATACTGGTCAATTGTTTGAGGCATTGGGCTATAGTGCTAGATGTAGAATCAGAAGGACAAAGATTAAATCTAAATCCAATCCCTGCTACTATGTGATGCCAGGCAAATCAATTCAACTCTCTAAGGCTTAGCTCTCTGAGCTGTAAAGTAAAGGAGTTAGGCAAAGTTATCTCTAAACTCTCTTTTTATCTCAAGATCTTATAATTCTAAAGGGCCAAGAATGATCCACCATAATTTATAGAGTTAGGAATAACTTGAGAATTTAAGAAACTAGGGTCATTTGGAAAGCTGGACTCTGAACATGTTTCTTTTCTTTTTCTATCCAGATGACTGACCCGCTCCCTTTCAAATCAAACTCCCTTTCCAGGATAGTGTAGCTAGATCCCTGAGACAATTCTAGCCCAGTCAGGACATTTATGAGTTACCAGACCTTTATTAAACAGGCATTGGTCACCACTTGCTTTGGGTCGACAATGTCCACCAGGGGTTCTCTCATGGCGACGTCCCGGATACAGGTCATGTCAAAGCCGTACACGTTCTCCCACCCTGTTGGAGAAGACAGAGGCATCAGAGTTCGGATAGATTGGCAGCAGAATAGGGAGCTTGGTTTACTTTTCCTTACTACCTAGAAATGTAAGCAAAATATATACTGTCTACTACAAGTGATCCAGAGAGGGTATGGAATTTCCTAATTTAATCAGCGATCAGTAAGCATTTATTAAGCACCTACTGTGCTCCAGATAGGGTGCTAAGCTCTGTGGATATAAAGAAAGGGGAAAAGAGTCCCTGTTCTCAAGGAGCTCACAGACTAATGGGAGAGAAAGCATGCTAACAACTATGTACAAACAAGATACATGCAGGGTAAACTGAGGACAGTCTCAGATAAAAGGAGCTAAAATTAAGGACTGGGAAAGGTTTCTGGCATAAGTTGGAATGTTAGCTGAGACTTGAGGGAGGCAGGGAAGATAGGAGGAGGAGGGAGAGAATTCTAGGCATGGGAGACAACCAACAAATATGCTCAGTTGGGAGATGGAGTGCTTTGTTTGAAGAACAGCAAGGAGACCAGTATCACTTGACCCTAGAGAACACGGAGGGCAGTAAGGTATAAGAAGACAGGAAAGATAGGAAAGGACCAAGTGATGAAGGGCTTTAAAAGATAAGCAGTGCTTCAACCTACATTTTCTACTCCAGCTAGGCATGGTTTCCTCAACATCCCCATGTATACCCTGATCCCAGAGGATCCATGGTGAGGTAGAAAGATGGCAACTCTTGGAATCAAATCAACTGGACTTTAGTTCAGGCTCCAACATTGTGTGGTCACATATAAATCACTTTCCTCAACTACACAATGGAGGTAATTATAAGAACTTTAGAGGACTGTTGTAAAGAAAATCTCTTATAAGTCTTGAGATGTTATAAAAATGAGTGTAAGAAAAGTCATTTCACCTGTAGGGCCTCAAGTCCTTTATTTAAAAAATTGGATTAATGATACTGGATCTCACAGAGTGGTGAGGATGAAATAAATGAATGAACAAAATTGATGGATGTGTATGTATAAAGCACCGTAAGAATATAAGGAATCATTGTTATTTCTACCTCCAAACCTTTGCTCATGCTGTTTCCTTTGGCTGAATCCCATCCCCTCCCACCCTCCTTCATTCTTTCTAAATCCCATACTCTAGAGCTGATATGATCCATGGGGCCTTTCTCAATTTCTGTGGGCAAGGGATTTTTTTTTTATTTAACTGAACAAAATTTATAAAGAACCTGTTATGTACAAAGTTCTGTGTTAGAGCTCTATTGATACAAAGGCAAAGTAGACCTTGTCCTCTGGGAGCAAGTACAACAGGTAAATATATATGATATAATTTAAGGACAACAAGTGAGGGAGACAGAAACAGGGACTGGAAAAAAGCTTCATGTAGTAAGTGGCATTTGAGTTGAGCCTTGAATTAAGGCAAAGATACTGAGCAATAGATTCCATGCATGAGGGAGAGCCTGTACTAAGAAAAACAGGATATAGAATGCCAGGGAACAGCTATTAAGCTGTATAATATGAAATAAATCTGGAAAGAGGTTGGAACCAGATTGGGGGATGGGGTGGAGGCTTTGAATGCTGGACAAGGACTTTGATTTCTATCCTAAAAGTAACAGAAAATTTTTGAGCAGGGGAGCAATTTGGTCTTATGTGTACCTTAGGAAGATTATTCTTGAAGTTGAGTGGGAGATGCACTGCAGAAGGGATGAACCAGAAGGAAGGAATAAGACTACATAAGAAAGAAGCTAATACAGTACCATGATCAATCAAACGAGCAAGTGGTTATTGAACACTCACTATGTTACAGGCATGGTTCTAGACTCTTGAGTCAAAAACAAAAGCCAAATAATCCCTACCTTCAAAGAATTTGCATTCTAAAGGGTAAGACAATGTACATATATCTAAGTAAATACAGATACAAGTTAACATTGAAGAGGAAACCAATAGCAAACATGGCAACTAGAAGAGGCTTCATAGAAAAAGAAGTCACTTAGGTGAGCTTAGGAACATTCCAGGCATGAGGGACAGTCAGTATGAAGGCACACAGATGGGAGTGACTTAAGTCAGGGAAATAGCTTAGGGAGACTACTCCAATAGTCTAGGACAGATATGATAAGAATTTAAACTAGGAGTACAAGTCTAAAAGGGCCAGGGTCTCCCATTGCATCCTGGACCATCTCCTGTCCCGATGAATATCAGGCCACTGGACCCAGATGGCTCAGGAGAGGAAGGTGAGGTTGGTGACCTTGCATAGCCCTCCTGCACTCAAATTAAAGTCAAATACAAGTCATATCATCATCTTGATGTCATGGTCCTCTTCGAGAATGAAGGACAAACACAACAACAAGGTAGCTAGGTGGCAAAGTGGAATAAGGAAGACTCATCTTTCTGAGTTCAAATCTGGCCTAAAACTCTGACTAGCTATGTGATCCTGGGTAAATCACTTAACCCTGTTTTCCTCAGTTTCTTTATCTGTAAAATGAGCTAGATTTGGAAATGGCAAACTATTCCAGTATCTTAGCCAAGAAAACCTCAAATAAGGTAACAAAGAATCAAACATGACTGAATAACAATGAGTAAAGAGGAGATGTTGTGGAAACAGAAATGACAAGATAAAGCAACTAATTAAATTTGTGGAGTGGGTGAGAGTGAAAAATCAAGGATAACACTAAGGTTGCAAACCTGAATGACACAAAGAATAGTAGTACCCTTGCTGGTAATAGGACAATTTTGAAAAGGGGTGGGTTTGAGGGGAATCTAATGTTTTAGACATGTTAAGTTTGAGATAACGATATCAAATTCAAAATATCCAATAAGTGATCATGTATATAGGACTGTAGCATATATGGGAGAAGGGCCAGGATATATAGATCTAGGAATCATCTGTGTAGAGGCAACTGAAACCATGAGGGCTAATGAGTTCACCAAGAGCAAGAATATAAAGAGGAGGCTCATCTCATTCATTCTACTTCTGCTATACAACATGACCAACGCAAAAATATGTTTAATAAAAATGTATATGTAGAGCCTATATCAGATTGCACACTATCTTGGGAAGGGAGATAGGGGAGGGAGGTGGAGAAAATTTTAAACTTATGTATGTGAATATTAAAAACTAAAAATAAATAAATTTATTTTAAAGAAAAAATAATATAAAGAGAAAAGAAGAAAGAAAGGGAAAGGAGGGGATCTAGGACAGAGTCATAGTGTATGCTTGAAGTAAGTCATCCTGACATGGGTCATGATCATGCAAAGGAGATGACAAGGAATATTCAGACATGAGGAGAAACAAGAGAGAATAGTGTTGCAGAAATCTGGAGAGGAGAGAGTGTTCAGGAGACTGGAGTGAGGAGGGTGGGGGGAGAGAAGGGCTCATCAAATAAGAATGTGTTAAGGGTTTGCCTTGCTTCAGTGAGACTGGCTGAGATTAGATTACATGAATATCTAATGGTCCCAGCACGAATAGTTTCATTGCTCCCTTCAGCTTTATACAGCAGCATGGAAACAGCAGCAGAGGAGGCAGATGGTGAAAGCAAGCAAGGCACAGAGTTTGCTAAGGTGTGAGCAAGGTTAAGACAAAGAAGCAAGGAAATTCATAGTAGAGGATAAAGCTGAGTGATATTGGCTCACTAAAACGATGAATAGATTTAGAGAAAGGTGGAATGATAGAGATTCTGATCAGAACAAGGAATTTCAGAGTTCATACTTGATCATGGACACTAGCAGGTGATGGCAGGATCGAGTCCCTCTCTGTAGTTAGGGTGAGTTGGAGCAGGAAGTCATGAGAATTGGGTAGACTGAGGAACTAGAAAGTTGGAGGACTTTAGGTAACATGAATGTGCATGTCTAAATTTCCTAATATGAGGGCAAAAGTTGGGGTAGAGAGGAAGTGTGTGATCCAGACAGCAAAAAGGGAAGGAGAATATCTTGGGGGTCAGCAGATAATAGCTTCTGCGATCTGGACTAGGAGAGAAGTTGATGAATGATAGCAAGAGTGGAACAATCTGAACATAGCATGGGGAGATGAGATCACTAGGAGAAAGTACAGAGAGAAGAAGGATCCAGAACATTGTCTTTAGTGGTGCCCATGTGAAAGGTATAAGAGCAGATCCAATAAAAGAGACTAAGAAGCGGTCATATATGCAGAAAGGGAACCTGGAAATGTCACAGATGCCAAAGGAGGAGAGGGCATCCAGAAGGAGGGATTGAATGACAATGCCAAAAAGCTGTACACAGGTCAAATAGAATGAAGACAGGAAAAATCAAATGGAAGATATGAAGTCAGTGATAAGTTTGAAGAGCAGTTTCATTTGGTTGGTGGGTCCAGAAGCCAGATTGCAAGAGGTTGGGAAATGAGTAGTGGGAGGTGAAGAAGTGAAAACAGAAAGCTTGGATGACTTTTTTTTTTTGAGTTTGGAAATGAAAGGAAGAAACAATGTAATATGACAGTTTGAAGGAATGATAGGCCCTTGTGAAGGTTATTTTAAGGGTGAAGGAGTCCTGAAATATTTTCAGGCAGCAGATGACAGTGGGTAAAGAATTGGCAGATAAAGAGAAATTGAAGGGAAGGGGGTGTGTGAGAGAGAGAGACAGAGAGAAACAGAGGCAGAGAGAGAGAGAGAGAGAGAGAGAGAGAAAGAATGATTGAAAGGAAAGGTCTCAAAGAAGACAGAAGTGTATGTGGTTAAGGGTACAAAAAGAGAGCTTGCCATAGACAAGAAGGAATACTTTCCTATGTGAGGCTAAAACAAAGTAAAGAGAATAAGCATCAATCTAGAGGGGTTTTGAGAGGTATATTAGGAAAGAAAAGAGAAAGGGCACAGTAAAGCAGGAGGCAAAGTCTTCTCCTTAAAGTGAGGGGGAAGAAAGTAGTGTAGGGAATTTGAGAGAAGAAGAGCTCTAGAAAAGCAATGGAAGGAAACATAATAGGAAGATTGCCATGCCACAGGGAGAGCCTGGCTGGAATTAGCTAAATCAATATATAGTGGACCTATTGGCATGATTGTGTGGATGCCTTTTCATCCACATTCACCTGTCTCTATAGGGATGAGTTTTGACAGTGTGAGTGACATTTGGAACCATGGAATTCAAGGGGAGAGAACAGGGTATAGTTAAACTGGTCAGTGATGGGGTCAAGAATGAAAAGAAGAAAGTAGGGCAAGGGTGGGAGGGTGATTGGAAGAAGAGGGAAAGGTGGAGCATTTAGAGTCAGATGTCAGGGCAAAGGTTTAATCTTAGCTAAAGTTTCACATTCTTCCAGGAACCTTTCCCAATCTCTCCAAATGCTAAGCCCATCCCTCTATTGATTACCTCCAATTTATTCTGTCTTGTTTGCACGTAGCTTTTGGCACCTTGTCTCCCATTTTAGACTGTGAGCCCGTCTTTTGCCTTTTTTTGCATCCCCAGCACAATGCTGGCACATATAGTGGGCACTTAATAAATGCTAGTTGTCTAACTTACTAACTGAATGTGGCAGAGGAAGAGATAGTAAGCATATGAGGAGGTTATAATCTAAGAGAGGAATTTCTGAATTCTGAGTCACAGAAGGTAGTCTAACTATAGATAATGTTCTAAAGCATGATGAACTTGTGGGTAGCCGCAGTGAAGTGAAATAGAGGTCATAGAATCTGAGTAGATCAATGAACTAAGAAGTCAGAGTTTTCAAGGGGACATTATTAATTATTCATTAATATTAATTATTAATGTATTGAATCCCTGGATCATATTCTTTTCCATCTTCTTCAGCAAATATTGCCCCTAGAATGATCCACCATCATCCCCATTAGCCTTTGATCTCTCCCTATCCACTAGTTCTTTCCCTGTTGTCTACAAACACACAAAAGTCTATACCATCCTTTAAAAAAATTCCTTTTTAGATCTTACCAGCCTCTCTACTTACTGTGGTATATCTCTTTTCTGCTTCTCAGTTAAACCCCTAGAAAAAGGTGTCAGTTCTTACTGCCTCTACTTGCTTTCTTCTCACTCTTATCTGCTCTACAATCTGGTTGCCAACCTTGTCACTGAATCTCTTAATTTCCAAATCTAATGACTTTTTTTATCATGTATGCATGTTATCTCCTCTCCCTAGTTCAGAAATTCTCCTGTGCATCCCGAAGATCCTTTAAAGAGGTCTGTGAGGCCAAAACTATTTTTAATAATAATACTTAGATGCTTTTATTTCTAATACAGTAAACATTGATAGATGTAAACCATATAAACAAAAGTTCTTTGAGTTCCTCCATAATTCTGAAGAGTGTAAAGAGGTCAAAAAGTTTGGGGACTACCGCCCTAGATTATGTATTACCTCAGTGGTAAAAAGTGTTTCACTACTTTTATCTTTCATTTCCTAAAAAAATGTCTGGCATATCTGTTGTTGTTTGGTTGTATCTGACTCTTTGTGATCCCAGTTGGTATTTCTTGGCAGAGATACTGAAGTAGTTTGTCCTTCTCCAGCTCATTTTACAGATTAGGAATCTGAGGCAAACTGAGGATAAAGTGACTTGCCCAGGGTCACACAGCTAGCATCTGAAAATCAACTGGAACTCGGATCTTCTTGACTCCAGGCTGGGGCCTCTTTATCCACTGTGTCACCTAGCTGTCCATCTAGCACATAGAAGGTACTTAATAGATGCTTGTTAATTGACCATTGGTTGATTGAAGTCTCTAAATGTTAAAGGGAGGATTTAGGTGGGGAGGTAGAGTAGATGATGGGATCTGACTTGGGTGATATGGACAGAGAGGTGTCAAGGAATAGTGGTAAATGAAAATCTAGCCGTGGCTCGGGTGCGAAAAGGGACCTTAGTGGGAGAAGGGACCATCTAATCCAATGCCTTTATTTTATAGATGAGGAAATTGTGAGCCAGAGGACTTTGCCCAAATCACACAGGTAGTGAGTGGCAGATTGTATAACTCTAACTCGATCATTCTGTATCAAAACAAAATGTATCAATAAAATGAAAAAAATGAATGAACCATTTGATTTCTACTTTTTAAATGGTTTTCAAAGTCAGATGACTCAATATGTTAAGCTACTTCAATGAAGTCCATACCTTTTCCCCCTTGTGATTAAAAAAAAATATGCCTAGTTCTCCTTCTGGTCTAGAATGTTGGAAGGCATGAGAAAAAGCCCCCTTCACTGAAAAGGGAAGCCAGTATCTTCCAGAGGAAAGTAAGGAAGTTAGCCTAGGGTAAAGTAGGGTTTGTTAACAAAAGAATGAGGGTTTCAGAAGGCACAAGCCAGAATTTGGTAATGAGTAGGTAAGGATAGGACTGAGTTGGAGGGGGATAAAAAAGTGGAGAGGTGGTGTCAGCAGAATGAAGCTTTCATCTTGACAGAGGATGACTTTGAATTTTACAGATTAGGAAATAGAATATAGGAGCTTGTTAGCAAGAAGATAGGGGAAACATCAATTAATTGGAGGCCCCACTCCCCAGAGTTAGTGTCTAGGGGGAATGGAACCGTCAGATTGTCCTTTCTTCAAACAACACAGAGATCTGGAAAAGTCAGGAAGGAAATTAGGCTAGACATCTGCTTTGGGAAATTAATTTATGAGATCTCCGGGGCCCTGACTGAACTCAGATTTGATAGAGTTCCTTTGCTTCATCCTAAGATGATAGGAGATGGTTGACCCATATAAGATATCCCACGCATGGAGCATGCATTTGGCTTCTAGTTCAAACAGATATCTGATATCTTAGTTCTTAAAGCTACACATAGGGCAAAGCACTCGGGTTTTGTCACTTAAATCTGGGGGAGGTAGGGAACTTTCTCTTGGTACCTTCTACTTTGTGGCTTACTTCTTCACTCTGACCTTAATATCTTGTAATTAATTTCTGTCCATCCATTCCTTCCTCACCTTACTGAAACTATGCTCAGAAATTACCAATGATTACCAGTGACAGTTGACCTTTTTAAAGTCTTGATTCTCTTTGACCTTCCTATGCCTCAACACTGCGGATCAATTCCCTCCTTCCCTTCTTTTGGATTCTCCCTTATCCATAGGGTTTCATAAAACCTATCTAATCTAGTGTCTTTCTACCTGTTAGTAAGAAGGATCAGTCTCCTTTGCAGGCTCATGAACCATTTCCCATTCCCTATCTGTGAATGTTTCTTTTGGTTGTGCCATATGCCCTCTATTCTCTTTCTTCTCTATTTACTTTCTTGGAGATCTCATCAGATTCCATACTCTCTATGCATATGACTTCCACGTCTATATATCCACACCAATTCTTTCTCTTGAGCTCCAATCCTGAATCTCTAACTTCCTGCTTGACATCACCACATGGATATCCCATGGGTATCTCAAACTCAATGTGATCAGAACAGAACTCATTATCAGATTCATACCTCCTGCCAATTTCCCTATTTCTGTTATAGGTACCAATATTCTCCTAGTCACCTAGGTTTGCAACTCCAGAGTCATTCTCAACCATTCATGTTACCTTATTGTCCCTATGTCCAATTAGCTGGAAGATTTTTTTTAATTTTTGAAGATTGTATCTTCTTATTGATGGGGTGCTTGGGTGCATGTGCTTGGGTCCCAATTCTAAAATCATATTTCTCTTTAAAAATCACATTTCTCCCTAGACTCAAAATATTTCTCCCCAGCCCAAGGGCACAGCCTGTTCCAGCAACAACTGTTATCTCCCTTCCTGCTACAGTAGCCAGGTGCATCTATAGAACTTATTAGTCTGAACCACCTATGTACTGACCGAACAGGCTGTATACTGGGTTGTAACAACATTTACTACTCACTGACCAATCATATGTGTCCTAGACTTAGACATACATATGCTCCCTTACATTTATCTTGTCTAACAAGACATTGATGAGAGCATCCCAGTATTTCTGAGCCATCCCTGACCACTAGTTGACTTCATGACATTTCAGGCCTAAAACCACACCTCCAAGTAGCACCCCCTTTGTCT
This sequence comes from Potorous gilbertii, assembly GCA_028658325.1. NCBI lineage: Eukaryota > Metazoa > Chordata > Mammalia > Diprotodontia > Potoroidae > Potorous > Potorous gilbertii. The sequence continues at coordinate 160,181,498 of CM053770.1, forward strand.
ATTTCCTGATGAACTCTGGGTAAAATGCCTGAACTGTAGATATCAAAAGTGCATGTTCTTTAAGAACTAACCGTTCCTTAACCGCTCCCTAATCCCACTCCAAAACACCTAGTTAGCATATTTGACACATGCTTCACTATAGAATACCCTATATAAACTTTACCTGTACCCCTCTAAAGTTGCAAGTTCCCTAAGAATTCTTGTCAAAATAAATCTTTGCCTTGACCTCACAATGATTAAGTCCATGAATCCCTTCCAGGTGACTTGCCCCTGATACCCTGGTCCTTGTGAGGGTGTCAGCCCCCCCTTTCCAGCCTTCATCATATTTTTGGTGCCCAATGGGGGGCACAGTCTGAGGTCTCAAGCATTCTTCAAGTCAAGGTAAGCTTCCCCTTTCTTCCCCTTTCCTTTAAGCTTCCCAAGTCCTCTTCCTCTCCTTGCCCTATAGTTGAGGTTCAACCCTTAAGCACCTAGGAAGACTTACTGGGGTTTGGGTGGAGCTTTTGACAAGCTCTGGCACTAAACCCCCAAGACAAAGGATGCCTTTTGGGGATCTGTGTGATGTTACTCACTCTTGGGATGCCTTGAAGCAAGTGTATAAACTATAGGCTCTGTATTGGTACCCTTTCCCCCTCTAAATCCATCTAAGACTTACAGGAAAAGGGATGGGCCAATCCCCTCCCCCATTCACCCCTAGAAAATTTGGCCTCTACAACCATAAAGAACATGTTAATTGGCTTCCATTATATAGTCTGGAGAGTGAAGCCAAAGGTCTTATTTGTGCAGAGAATTTCTGACAATCCTCTCTGAGTTTTTTGACTCTTCTTTTCATTGTCTGTACATGTGTTCTGTCTCTAAATGTTCTGTGTCTGTGTGTGAATGAGAGTGTGTTAATGCAGCCAGCTCTGCTACAGCTGGACTCTGGAATGTGGTTATCTCTTTCTCTCCACCTCTCCCCCTCTTTCTGATTACCACAGCATCAGAAGAGTGGATGGATGGAAGAGAGAAAGAGAGGAACAAATCTTATTCTATTCAGTTTGTATGATTGCTAAAGGCAGTATCAGGTCAAAAACAGAAAGAAATAAGGCATGTGAAGTTTTAAAGGGGCTTTATTCAAAGCCTATCAGAAGAAAGTAAGAGTGTAGACAAGGTGCCACTGGATCTTTTTCCAGAGTCTCCCTCACTTCAGCTAGCAGATTCATGGCCCTCTCTTTCAAGGAAGTTTTTAAGGAGTGGACACAGAAATTAAGCTTACTTGAGTAAAAGTTAGAACCATCAAGATCCTTTACCCTGTAGTCCTGACTGATCACTGAGCTAGGGCTGCGATGAAGTTAGGACAGCTAAAAACATTTTAGCAGATTCTGTTAACTCCTCTCATCCCAGATCAGATCAAGGGAAGAGAGTGCTAAATAATAGAAGGGAATTTGAGTTATCCTCCCCCACCTGGCAAAAGAAAAAAAGGGGAAGCATAGCAATTATATTAGGACCCCACTGACAATAACCTTGGGTCCCTGGACTCCCTGAAGCCCACCCCTCTAGTCAAGCAGAGGAACCTCTCCTCTCAAACCCCCAGTTCTTGCTCCCGTACCACCAGAGCCAGGAGCTTCTGTTCCAACTTCCCCTATCAGGAAGCTCACAGATTCCTCAAGGACCCTTCTCTATATCCACCAAATCCCCTTCCTCAATAGCCCCCTCCCAGACATTTAATTCTGGTGCTGAATTTCACAACTTCCCAGTACTCCCCAGTCATTTGTCCCTCTTTCTACCCCTTCCTAAATCCCTGACTCACTCACAACCACACTCTGCAACAATGAGGAGAGTAGGGTGTGGGCCAGGGCAGTACGAGATCACAAGTCAACCCAGCCTCTGAATTTGGTAAGCCCAGTCTTCTATTAATTTTTTCATATGTGATGGTTTGAAATGCAATGAATATCATCTAAAGTTTTTTGTTTGTGTTACTATTGTGTTACTAAATTGTAGTAAAATTCTTATATTGAGTGATCACTGTGATCCAGAAATTGTGTTAGACAAAGTAATTTTATTCTAAATTTTATTGAAACTAAAAGATGTTGGAAAAATTGTGTAAAACCAGTTGTATTACTTTATCAGCCTTGCTAACCCTATCTTATAACGTTTTGTAACTGCTGTTTAGAAAACTAGGTATTTTCACCTTTGCCTGTTAAAGAGGTTACAGCTAAAACAATTTGGCTATCACTTATGAAAGTTGTAGGATTGTTAACTAAATTATTTGGGATTACTGTTTTAGTGCTAAAACCTAAAATTGTTAATAGATTATTGTGTATGGAAAGGAGGGAATTGGGTGAAAATTTTATTTAGAATGGTTCTGGCCATTCAGAACAGTCCTCCTGTATATTGGAGACTCTCCTCCAGAGTCTGTGCTGGTTCCCTTTATTTTGTAAAATTGCTAAGGCATCTGGAAATCATCCTTGTGGGCAAGGTCATCAGCCCTAGGGAAAGAACTTGTTTGAGTTATGTGGTTCCTAAACAATGTAATAGATAGAAAGGATTTTTAACAATTGGCTTTTACATCAGGACAAGTTTTAAATTTGAGAAGGAAAAAGGTTAAATGGAATCCCTTATGTATGTGAGTCCTGATAAATCTTTATTTCTCATTGCAACTCCATGAAAATAAAAGTAACTGTATCTGGCTCCAAGTTGTGATTAGTGAGATTTGCTGTTTAAGGTAAAAGGCATTTGGGACCACAATTATTTTTTGAGTTTATTTTTTGTTTTGAGTTTGAATTTTGGTATAGTTATCTACATTAGATCAATATCTGAAAGAAATGCCACCAGTTACTCAGGGAATGTGATCCTGTACTGTTGACAGGTTCAAATTTGTATCTGGAAAGGAAATGCCAAGGGGACAATTCTAGTCTCAATCTAAGATGGGATCTCCTTGGCTCAGTTTCCCCATTGTATTCCTTTAAAAAGTAATATTTCTCACCTGACTATTCCTGAGTCTGACTATGAAATAGATGCTGCATAATTGGAGAATTTCACTCTTATCAGAATTCAAACAGAGTAAAGGATGTTTTATCCTGTCATATTTGGTATGTCACATATCCCAGATTTTCCTTCTATAGCAAATTTCTATGATCAATAGCAAGTGACCAGCAGCACATATGAGCTTTTTTGTGTAATCTTACTGGGAAATAAAATATTATTTTTATCTAAAATTAGAACATGTACAGAAATTCATGTAAGCTACTTAAGACTCACCTTAAGATGTTCCCATTGTTTAAAACAATTTTAAAAACAATATTATTTTTCTGTGATCAATCTGTTACTGTTACCAGTGTAAGATTCCATTACAATACCTTTTTGACTAATGCATTTTGTGATATCTAGGAATTCTGCAATAACTAAGAATTTCATTTGTTATAATACTTGGGAAATTCATGTTACTTATGGAAATTTTTATACCAACTAAGTTTGAATGAATTTTAATTTTTAAGGTTTATTTTTGCTTAAAGATGAAAACAGAGGTATCATTTTTAAAAGTTCAACTAATTTTCTTTATAAAAGTTTAGTGACTGTCAACATCAGGATAAAATTTAAACTGTTTAAAAAGAAAAGGAAATATTTTTAGAAGAAATGGTTTTTTTAAAAAAAGTCTCCCTTGTAAGGTCTACTAAATTTTCATTTTCAAGATAATGTATTGCTAAATTAATGTAGTGATCTACAAAGCAGAAGAGATCTTGCTGTTTGGATATGAATTTGTAGTCATCCCATAGCCTAAGCAAGAGTTAAAACCAATGTTTTATGTGAAAGACTTAATTTCTAAGGTTTCTCTTCCAGAGTGAACATAATTAGAGAAGGATAAACAAACTTATGAAACAAGGATGTACATCTATTCAGTTGTGAAGTTCACGTTAGGAACCTCTTTTGTTTAAGGCAGTACAGCTATGCTAGTGAGGAGTAATGACTTGTGAAAAATAAATAAAAGTTTGATGAAAAATATGGAAAGCACATAAGAAGGTTGGGACAAGTGGGAGTCATCTAAGCCCCTCTTGTCCCTGGATAGTTACTAAGTGTATTGAGAGGGTGTGAGGAAGTTTGGCAGTATTCTCACACCCACCCCACGTTTAGTCATTTTTTTCCTATTCCTTTTTGGTCCTTGTTTGTTTAATCTTGTGTCTTCTAGGTTCAATACCCTCCACTTGAAGATGACAGCTCAGGCTGGGTACCAACCACTGTCCAAGACCATGACCCATTCACCCTCTGAACCCAGCATCAGACTAGCTACAGACCCAACCCCTCAATTAGCGGGACCCTGTAAGGCAAGGACAATTCTACGTCCACTTTCAGGATGAAACAGTTTCAGAATCTGAGACCTTCATCCCCCAAAGATTTTGGGTCCCATCTGTTTAAGGGGGGAATTATGGGGTGCTTGGGTGCATGTGCTTAGGCTTCAATTCTAAAATCGCATTTCTCTTTAAAAATCACATTTCTCCCTAGACTCAAAATACTATCTCATGCAGTCTCTCCCCAGTCTAAGGACACAGCCTGCCCCAGCAACAACTGTTATCTCCCTTCCTGCTATGGGAGTCATTTGTACCTATAGAACTTATTAGTCTGAACCACACTTATGTACTGACTGAATGGGCTATGCACTATTACTACTCACTGGCCAATCATATATATCCTAGACTTAAATATACGTACACCCTCTTATATTTAACTTGTCTAACAAGATATTGATGAGAACAACCTGGTATTTCTGAGCCATCCCTGACCACTAGTTGACTTAGTGACATTTCAAGCCTCAAACCACACCTCCAACTAGCCCCCACATTTTACTATTTCCTAATGAACTCTGGGTAAAATACCTGTGCAGTAGATACCAAAAGTTCATGTTCCTTTAAGAGCTAACCACTCCTAAACTTCTCCCTAATCCCACCCCAAAACACCTAGTTAGCATATTTGTCACATGTTTCAGTATAGGATATCCTATATAAACTTTACCTGTAACTCTCTAAGGGTGCAGGTTTCCTAAGAACTCTTGTCCACTGAAAAGTGTAATAAATCCTTACCTTGGTCTCAACAATGCTTGAGTCCATGAATTCCTTCCAGGTGGCCTACCCCTGGTACCCTGGTCCTTGTGGGGGTCTCACCACCACCCCCTTCCCGCCCTCATCACTATCTTACTCAGGCTAGAAGTACCAAGGCTACCAATGGGCTGATCCCATTCAGAACTTTGACTTGCTTGATTTTTCACCTGGATCAATTTGTCCCTCCCAAGATAATAGGGTGACTCCCAAATGCTCACCTTTTTAATGTCAAACTAGTATGGAAATCCAATCAGCATATTCCCCTCCAGTTCAGAACTCATTAATTCAAGAGATCTGCCAGGCCCAGCTTTCATAGTCACTGGGATTACAAACATGAGCCACCATGCCTATCCAGGTGCAAGTCTTTCTTAGTCTATATCCTCACTATCTTTTATAGTTCTCCCCTTCTTTCTACTCATACCACACGCAAGTGGTACAGTCCTTGTTACCTCTCACATGGGTTATTGCAATGACTTTTTCATCAGTTTCCCTGCATTCAGCTTTTTTCTTTTCCAATGCATCCTCCATACAGCTGCCAAGTTGGCATGAGTCTGACTATATCATCACTCAAGAAGCTTTAGTAACTTCATAATGCCCTTAAAATCAAATATAAAACCCTGTGTTTGGCATTTAGATCTCACAATCAGCTTTCCAAGCAGATTAGACATTATTCTACTTTGAGATACTACTGCCAGAATAACCTACTGTATTCTATCGTATACATGTATTATATTCTATATATCATCTCTAGGCTTGTGTCCAGGCTGTCACTGGTACCTAATATGCATTTCCTTCTCTTCTCTGCCTCTAGAAACCTGTAGGTCCCTTCTTGCACCGTATGCCCCTCAGATACTCTGCAAAGGAATGACACTGACCTCCTTGCTATACCTCCCACTAGATACTTCTCCTGGTTCCAAGCATCTTCACTGATGCCTCCCATGCCTAGAAAACTCTCCCTGTTCATCTCTTGCCTCTTGGCTTCCCAGGTTTCCTTCAATTCTCAGATAAAATCTCATCTTCTACAAAAATTCTTCCTTGATTCCCCATAAGGCTAGTCTCTTCCCTCTACTGATCCAATCCAATCCAACCAGGTCACACAGGTAGTTAGTCAATAAGCTAAAAAGCATTTATTAAGAGCCTATTATGTGATAAGCACCAAAGATAGTTAATGAAAAAAGAAAGACAGTTTTTGCCTCTAAGGAGTTTACAGTGTAATGAAGGGAGACTACATAAAGAAGGAAGAGGGAAAGGCCCCCCATCAGAAGGAATAGACACCATGGGGAGCCAGCCCATGTAGTCCATACCATGAGCATCTTGCTTTGTGGTATAGAAAGCAGGCAGGACAATAGATGTAGAGTGGAGGGGGTGATTATGTTTATTACATATTTATTATATTTGTACTAAATATAGATTTTATTTAGTTGTTTGAATATATATAGTTGTTTGAATGTTGTTTCCTCTCTTCGATAGTGAGCTCCTTGAGAGCATAGGACTCTCTTTTACCTTATGCCCAGTGCTTAGCACAAAGGCTGGTGCATAGTAGGCACTTAATCAATGCTAATTAGTTTATTGACTACCTATCTGACCTGAGTTTCAATTTCCTTATCTTTAAAATTAGGCTATTGGATTACATGATCTGTAAAGTACTGTTTTGTTGTTTTTGAGACATTTTTCAGTCCTATTAAAGTCTTTGTGACCCCATGTTGGGTTTTCTTGGCAGATACTGGAATGGTTTGCCATTTCCTTCTCTAACTCATTTTACAGATGAGGAAACTGAAGCTAACAGTTAAGTGACTTGCCCAGTGTCACACAGCTAATAAGTGTCTGAGGCAAGATTTGAACTCATGAAGAAAAGTCTTCCTGACTCCTAACTATCCACTGCACCACCTCACTCACCACCCCTACAGACCTAAACATTTTCACTTATGTAAAATCAAAGACAAATTACAGTGTGGTATTTAAGTCTTTTCCTACCTGTCTCCAATCTATTTTTTTCAGCCTTATCATATACACTTCATACATTCTTCAGTCAGGCCAGGCTCCCCATGTCTTTGCAGAGACTGTTCTCCATGCCTGGAATCCAACCCCTCCTCAGTTTTGTCTCTTTGAAGTCCCACTTCTGTTATCTCCTTTATGTGGTTTCTTCTGATCCCCACCAAAATTAACTTGTATAGATTTTAAACACACTTATTCTGCATATTCTAGTATGTATATATGTTATCTCCCCTAATAGAATATAAGCTCCTTTAGGGAAGGGACTGATCATTTCTTTTTTTGGTCATAGTACCTCACATGCGGAAGTCACTGACCATCCCTAGCACCTAGCACATACTAGACTTGACAAATGCTTGTTGATTGATTCATTGGACCTACATAGGGTTTTTATAGTTTAAAACACACTTTCACATTTGAGCATCATAACAAGCCTGCGAGAGATGCAGGAGAAATATTATTACCCTTACAGACAGAGACAGTGCCACAGGGGATAGAGAGCTGGCAAGATCTTGGTTTAATTCTCTTCTCTGACATCTACTGTGTGACACCAAGCCTCTCGGTGCCCCCAGGCAGCTCTCCAAGGTTGTAAGATTCAGAAAAAGTGCTAATCTACATGGGAAGAGGGAGTTTCATTATTCATCCTATCTTATAGATGTAGAGATGGAGGTTCAGGCCCATTTTGGAGTCAAAGGAGCTAGGCTCAATTCCCTATTCTTCTATTTACTTCTGTATTGCCTAGGTTCATCTTGATTCTCAAGAAAAAAAAAGCCCAAGAATATGTGAAACTAACCAACCCTACTGACTCCCTGTCTTGCTTTTCTACTCCAACATTACCTGGAGCTTCTAAGTCTCTTTTCACTAGATCTAAATAGACAGGATCAGTCATCCAGGCATTAGAAGAATGTGTGAGTTCCCAGAATCACAGAGTTTCTAAGACTTTCAATAGATATCCGCTTTCAGACCACATATGGCCCTAAGACACAGGGTAGGAAGGAAATGAGGGAAGAGTAGGGCACAAGTTTGTTTACAGTTTGGCACAGGGTATGCCTTGTCAGCAGAATTTTTTTGGAAGGGAAGAGATAGGATGGAGAGCAAGACCAGATGTTTGTAACAGCATCACAAGCCTTTGGTGCTAGCAGATTGAATGAGGCACCATACAGAAAGGAGACTACAGTCCATTGAGCAGGCTGGTTGAGCTGGAGTCAGCTTTATTTTAAAATTGGGGGATGAAATGTAAGAGCAAAACAGAACCTGGCAGAGGTTCCTGGCCTCCTTGCCTGCCAAGAAGAACCATTCTCTACACTGATCAGAAGCAGGAAAACAGATAGCTGTCATATGACCCATTTCTCCATGGTCGATATTTTGTATAACGTATATGTATATTGCTAATTCTCCTAACATCCTTATTCTCCACAGATTCCCTTTTCTCCTAATTAGCAGTTTCCCTGTCAGCTCAACTTCTGAAGGAAGGGAATTGAAATGTCTTGTTCTACCATCCCACCCCCTTAATTTAAATTTTAAAAAATGAGTCTTATGCCCACTGAAATTTGTTTATCAGCCCTCCCTTAACAAATTTAGCAACTTCTGATGCAGCCTTACATTACATAAAGCTCCACTGATGACAGAAACTAGTTTTTAAAGAAGTTTTTATCTCAATCATCCTCTCTTCTGTGGTTCCATGTTGTCGTACAGGTGCAAGTCCCAGTCTGTCTACACCTTCTCATTCTATATCACTCTTACATATGTTCTTTCATATATCCTCCAAGGTTATACGATTCAGAGAAGGTGCTAATCTACATTGGAAGAGGGACTTTCATTATCGTTCATATAACCAAGAACCTGTTCCATCCCATCTTACAGAAGTGGAGATTGAGGTTAAGACAAATTTTGGATTCAGAGGATCCACCATCATGCAGAAGACATGGGTGTCTTCAGGGCTGTGGTTATGACAGGGATGCTAGTTCAGTTATCATGTCAGCTTCTTTGTCTTTACTTTTGGTATGGCCTAATGTCCCTTCAAACTGTACTTTTCCTGACTTGCCCAGGGTCATGCAGCTAGTAAGTATTGGAAGTTGGGTTTGAATTCAGGTCCTCACCTCCATCTGTTACACCATCTAGCTGCCCTCTTACATATTCTTTTTATGCCATGTCTTGCCTGAAGGTCATCATTACAAACATACAGCAGCTTACGTTCCTCTACTAAGAGTACTTTGTACTCAGGGGTGTGATGGATCCAGCTCATATTGGCTCAGAGGAATTAAGCTTTCAGAGTGAGTTTTTACAGCAAATCAGCAAATAGGTACTTAATACAAAAAAAATACTTATATTCATTTAAACTAAGGTAGCTACATAAAAAATACGTACGCATACTTTTACTTAGGTACATATAAAAATATTTATGTTTAGGTAGTAAAGTTTTAAAAATCAGCAAATCTATACATCAGAGTTTGACTTTTGTTAATTGTCTAGTTGAAGAAAATGTTAATAATAATGTTAAAGTGTGTCATGTGTACTTTTTTTCAGAGAGCCAATTGTTAAACATTTATCAGTACACTCCTGCTTGTATGGTCCTTTGCCAATGAATGTTAAATATAATTTTAAATACTTCAAGGATCTTTTATTTCATTTTTGTCTTCATGAGTGGTTGTGTCTAAAAAAAAATCATCTCCTTATAGTCAACTCTCTGGTGATGAACTTTTCTAGACTTGGTTGGGTTGGTTCTTAGAAAACAGACACAGTTGGCAGGCCCACGCTTGAAGCTTTGCCAACTGGGTGGGAGCTGCTGGAGATTGTGCTCTGCCATCATAGCCTTTGAGAGCCCAAAGTCTTCCCTGTGCCATGTGGAGGTGTCAGAGGAGGACTTGAGCAGAGGTAGGTTTTCAAAATAGCAATTAAAGAGAAAACCCAACTAGTTTTTTTAGCGGATATGCTAGGATGAAGATATGGTGTAGAAAAGCTAATTCAAGAGAGCTCATTTAAACTGATTTTTATAAAAAGAGCAATTTGCAAGAAGAAAAGATTGAATAAGTCACATACATGGTCCAATGACCCTGTTTTGTCCTAGAAGGTGACAATTTCCTCCTGACTATGACCTGTCTAAATTGAAGCCCAACATAACTTCTCTTCACCCATCACCCTGTCCATGAACTAACTGATGTATTACATTTTAAAGACATTGGAAGTTCCTTTTAATACAATCCTCTCTAATGTGTGAGTAGCCATATTTCAAGATCCAGCTCAGATGCCACTTCCTTAATCACCCTCCATCATCTGATCTCTTAACACTCTATACTTCTTTTAGACACTTATATGAATTTTCTATTTATCCTGTATCTAGTTTGCTCTGGTTTTTAAGCATTTAAAAAATTAATTGAATATTACAAATATGGACATGTTTTATATGACTATATATGTATAACCTATATCAGATTACTCACTGTCTCAGGGAGGGGAAAGGAGAGGAAGGGGTAGAATTTGGAACTCAAAACTAAAAAAGAAAAAACAATGAATATTAAAAATTGTTTTATGTGTAATTGGGGTAAATAAATATTTTTAAATGACAAAATTTTAATTTATAGAATAAAACAAGCATTTCTATAATATAATGTAATAAAAGGTTGATTGCAAAAAAATTTGAAACTGCAAATCTATTATGTACCACTTGCTAATCCTTTTAAATATATAATAAAGTCATATAAATTTATTTTTCCCCTTTCCCCCTCACCCTAGAGAAGGCTATCATTAGACATAAAGTATATATCTGCTTAGATGTGGTGTTCTCTCATTGGATTGTAAGCTCCTTAAGGGTAGTGATTGTCTTTTGCCTCTTCCTGTATCCCCAACACTTAGAAGAATGCCTGGCATGTAGTGGATGCTTAATAAATAGTTATTGATTGATATACCAATTTTTATTGTAGTCATTTGTGTCTGCCATATTATTTAGTTCCACCCCAGGCTAGATTGTATGCTGCTTGAGGTCTGGGACCCTGAATGATTTTTCTTTGGATCTATCCTGACCTACACAGTACCTTGTAGCCAACCGGCATGATGCAGTATTTATGAACTAAAATGCATTAGACTGAATTTGCCTTGAGACCCATTGGAAGTGATCTATTGCAACAGTCTATATTCAATGTGGCATGTATTCAGTAAATATCTGATGATCAATGAACAAAGCATCAAAATGATTTTCTTACGCAGTATCATGTCGCCTATAACACAAACTTTTGTCCACTCTAAGCCCCAACAATAACTTCATAGTGAGACACCAATGTAATTTGCTCTTATACGTTGGGTCAATATTTATTCCTCTACTGCTTGTATGTTTTCCTAGTTCACTGCATCTGTCTTATTTTACTACCTGTGTGATCTTGGGCAAGTCTCTTCACTTTTACTTTCTTCTCTATAAGATGAGGGGACTGATCGAGAAGAAAAAAAACCTTTCAGGTCTCTTCTACTTCTAGGATTCTATGAGTCACTGACCCTAGCAGTTCTGCTCTGTATAGTTGAATTTGCCAGGAGGCATCATGCCATAATGGAAAGAATAATGGACCTGGAATCAAATTCCAACCCCAAGCCTTATAAACTATTTAAGAATAGGCAGCTAGAAAGACCTTTAGTTCCTCATATCAACCCTGTGAAACAAGTAGGGTAAGTATCCCATTTCACAAATGAGAAAATGGAGATTCAGAGAGTTTAACAAATTTACTTAGTCATAGAGCCAGAAAATGGAGATTCAGCAAGTTTAAGTCATTTGCTCAGTCATAGAGTCAGTGAATGGCAGAACCAGGACTCCAAACTGGCTTGGTGGACTCTAAGGTCAACCTTCACTTATGACATACAAGTTTCAAATCAATGGTTCTCAGGCTATTTGTGAGGTGAGACCAGAGTGACAATGAACTCTCTCTGATTAAGCATTCCATCCCTGTTTCTGCCCAGCTGTGGTACGGTTAATAGAGAGCTGACCTCAAAGTTGAGATGTGGATTCTAGTCTCACCTCTGAAATTTAAGGACTCTGTGAGTCTGGCTAAGTCACTTGAACTCCAGAGTATTCCAGAGCCTTCTCTATGACTCCAAGTTGTAGGGAGGATTCCAATATACCTGCATAAGAGTCCTCCCACTCAGGAGGTCCTTATATTAATGAAATCACATATGTAGTCCCTATTCCTCAGCCCAGAAGCTAATTTCATTCATCTCACATGGTTCAATTACAAGTAACTGAGTTATTTGTCCCAGGGAAATATTTAAGTAAAGTTTACTTCGTAATTTTATTCTAAAAAATTTAAAACAGTGAAGGATGTTGAATACCAAAAGAGTTTGTATTTTATCTAAGAAGCTTCTAGTTTAAAGATTTCACTTGACAAGTGTTAGCTTCACACAATCTCCATCAAGCATCTAAGTCACATACCCTTTCATCAGGGAAGGAATACTGAGTCTAAGAAGACAGAAATATTTATTACCTTGGCTATCTCCAAAGAATTTTGGGAAGCTAAAGATTTTAGTAGGGTTTGGTGGGTACTACTAGAAGTTTACAAAGAACTATGTCTACCTCTCCAATTGTTGCAGTCCTATCACTCATGAATAAATGGTTGGTAAGAACCAAAAATGGAAAGGCAAACAGAGACAACCTGGCTTGAACCCTTTGTCCCATCTGGTAATTTTTAAGACAAGAAACACAAAGAGGCCTTTAATAACATAGTGAAAAGCCTCACGTATTTGCCAGTATGGATTGCTATAATTATTCTTATAATTTATTTATTCTGAATTTAAAAACCAATGAAGGATATTTCCATACACAGCAGACTACAAAAACAGAGACTTTTATATGAAGCCATGAAATCTCCATTTCATATTGGTCACTTAAGACGCTACTTTCAAAGCTGTCCTACTTCTTTGTGTTTCCTTCTGTTCTCTTGTGTATTTTGCTTGAAAAAAAGGTAAAATGATTCTATTTTTTGACATCATTATTGCTAAGTTGTAGTTAGGCATGTAGCCCTTGGGGTATATACGAATAAGGTCACCAGGAATGACACCTCAAACTTCATTCCATTCCTAATGACATTTGGGCCTATTGATCTATACTATGGAATATTTGGAAGATGGAGAGGTTATGAAGACTCAGTTCCAGTATATGTCACTTGGTTAAGATATTGGATTAGATTAAAAGGGAGATATCAATTGAGAATATCTCAGAAAGAAACTAGATTGGACATTAGAATTTACTGTCATGAATACTAACTAGAAGTTGGAATCCTACTAAGAATAGTATGTCCAAGGAAAACATAAGAAAATGGATTGATGGAGAATTCTTGCCAGTAGTTGAAAGATTGGCTTATCTGCTTGCCTACAGAATAGTCCTTGAGAATAGTTGGGTCCCTGAAAGAAAAAGGTGCTCTATCTCAATCACCTGTTGTAGACGGGGAAGACAAATTCCCAGATAACCAAGAATATCAGAGTAAGGGAGAATCAGAAAGCAAGTTTCATGAAGAGACCATCCAGTAGATACAGATAGATAGCCAGTGTTTAATGATGGCCTATATGAAAAGCCTATTCTGGGCTTCACTGGGCCTAGAGAATATGATAGAACCTTATCTAGAGATAGAACAGACTCAAAGGTCAGTTAGTCCAATCCCCTCATTTTACAGATGAGGAAACTGAGACAAGGGATTAAATGATAATCCACCTGAAGTGGGTTTGGAGACCATGAATGCAGAAATTTCTCTATGTCACTGCAGAAATGCCAAGTGGTGAGTAATCATTTTGATGCTAAGTACTATATATTTGCATGTCATCTATATGTTTTCTCTACTGTGCATAACTTTGCTATGGAACATTTTGTGCTCTCTATTTTGATATGACCACCCTGTTGGTCTTTAGTTGGCCCCACTTTTGCACATCTGGTACAATTTGAAGGTATGGCTTTTTTTCACTTGAGGATAGTCACAATGTGATAGGGGTAAGATGGCGGAAAGCTTTAATTTCTCAATGTCTTTTGCATATGCACACACCTGTCCAATCATTTCCTATGAAGCCCCAGGCCCAAGAGTTCAGCTTGATTGCAGAGAATCAAGACTTTGAGTGATCATTGGACACTGTGACAGTATTGAGGGGATGTTGTCCCAGGGAGGAGATAGGGAAAGAAAAAAGGAAATGGAATCATGACAGGGGAAAACAAGGGATCTAGTCAGAGAAGTGACTGTGGACAGGTTGGCATCCGGGTTATGAGGGGGGATGACAGCAGAACTGTCAAGATATTGCAGTTTTCTCCCAGATGTATGTGAGGATCTGGACAAAGGGTATTACTAGAGAAGCACAGAATGTCAGTACCATCATTCAGGTGAACGATTACCGAGAATCTTTCTAATATGTTTTTCATTTTCTTTCCTGTTCTAATTAAATGTTTTTACTGATTCTATGATGTGATTTGTCTAGGTTTCTGTTATCACAATAATCACTGAATATTTAGAGCTGAATTAATTAGAAGTCCCTAGTTTCTCACTGCTGTGAAACTTACATGTCACCAGAAAAATATTCTCCATAAACTTGACCTCAAGTCTACAACAATATAATATCCTACATTCATTATGCTTTCTAAAATAAAGGTTTCCATTACCAGAAAAGGAAGGGTCATTTTAATGAGGTTAATTGACATCAAGATGTGTTAAAGAGTAAAAATTACAATTAAGATCATTTTAAGAATTTTGCAATATCCCAGTTGGATATCACTTAGAATATTACAAAATAAAGGCAAGACATCACTGGTCCTGTGACCCATGGTTAGTGAATATGATAGCATGTGGGGCCTTCTCTCCAAGGACTTTTCTGCTGTCTGCTACCAAGTCTGAAACCCCCATCTGCTCCAATGCATTTTTCATCACATTTGTATCCATTCATTTGCTTGCTTATTCAGTTATTCATTCATTCACTCACTTATCCTTTCATTTCTTCATTCATTCAAGTTTCGTTTATTTAGATTCAGACAATACATGAGTAACATACTTTAAGAACTCCTCAATGATTTCCCATAGTATTGGAGAGAGTAGTTTAAAGAGACAGAGCCAGAAAGTGTTAAAGATGTCTCTTCTCTATTTCGAATCTTCAGCTAAATCCTGACTAGAAACCAAAGAATGGACATGTTAACTCCTGAGTCTGCTAAAATGCTTATTCTATTAGCAGTTCCCAACATCAATTAATCTGATCAGTCCCTGGGAATAGGCAAGGCCAGTTTCATAGTACAAATGACTCTGACCTGGCCCATCTCAGAAATTCAGTAAGTTGACAACAAAAACCCAGTGCTGGACTGAGAAAGTTTACTTACAGTGAATTTTGAAGTCCTTGTACTGTCTGTCTTCAATTGCAACCATGTACAAAGCTGCCCGGTCTGGAAACATAAGCCCTCCAGGTTTCTGTTGATGAATTGTGGGGAAATGGATCTTGTAATCTATTCACCTGACAAAGACATCACATTTTGAACTGCACATAGAAGAACTAGACAAAGCACCCCCACTGCCAAAGCTTCAAGTTTTCTTGGTTTGTGATGTGGACAGTGATGACCTTCAGTAGAGCTTTGGGGCAAAGCATGCACCAGGTGACTCCCACAGGCTAGACAGGCTCCTCTTCCTCACCTTCCCTACCCCCAACCACAAAGTTTATCACAACTTTTCCTGGAGAACTTTTGGAAGAGGAAACTTTGGAAAAAGTCAGGAGGAGAGCAAAGGAAAGATGAAGTGGGATTTGAAAATAAGGCCAATGAGGGGAAATGGGCCTTTTTCACTAGGAGGAAGCAGAGGTCAAAAGTCCCTTTGGAACCTTTGAATACTTAATAATTAATACTTAATATTTGATGCCCTGATGTTCATGTGAATCAAGTGAAATGCTTCAATTTCAACAAAAGTAGCCAGAGCTAAACACACAAACTTTCCAGGTATCAAAATAGTTGGATATTGCATTAGAGTTCATAAGCAAAGGAAGTGGTATTATGTCCACCTTCTCTGAAAGAGAGCTGCTTCAAAGATAGGGGCCAAATGAGGTAACCACTGAAAAGCATTTCTGGCTTGAGGCATTTAGGAAGTCCCAGTGAGCTGAAGCACAAGAGTCTCTAGCCTCTCTCTAGTCAAAGGACTGAGGCTTAGCTGTGGGTCAACCAGCAATCCAACAAGGAGGGCGACATGCAGGACACCTACCAGCCACTTGTCCCTGGCGAAGATCACTGTGTTAAGCATTGACTCATAGAAAAGACAATAACCCATCCACTCACTGATGATGATGTCTACCTTTTCCACTGGCAACTCCACCTCCTCCACTTTACCCTTAAATATGGTGATGACTATTAGGAGAAAAAAAAGAGAAAAAATATTTTTAAACCCTAGGAAGTTAATTGCAGAAGACCCAACTGATAAACTATAGTGTCAGTGTCAAGGCTGGCTCTCCCCAAAAAAGATTCCCCTCTGATTCTTTATGCAGTATGCCCTCAGCCCACCTAGATTCCATTTACTTTGGGGAAACTAACACTCTCTATATATGTTTAGATCATTGTTGCACATCCCATAAAATTGTAGAACCTCGGAGCTGGAAGGTATCTTGGAGGCTGTGTAGGGCAATCACCACCTGAATAAGGATTTCTACTATAACATACCTGATGGACACTCATCTTGTTGTATTTATAAATCTCCAATAACTGAAAACTTGCTACTTCCCAAGGGAACACATTCTATTTGTTGACAGCTAGAATTTCTAATGGTCTGATAACATGCTTAGACTTTAATGCTTCAGTGATCTCTTCAATGTGAGTAGTCCCTTTGCAAAAAGGGGCAATCCATCCATGTCTTCTCATTCTAAACAACTGTTACCCATGTCCTCTAGTAAATAATACAAAATAAATAAGGAAAGGAAGATGGAACTCAGACGGTGGAAGACTAAGTCTGTATTTTATCCTAGAAGCATGCTGCTGAAGATCCCTAGGAGTCTGCCAAATATAGGTCTCAACATTACACGGAATGTGAAAATTTATGTTTATAGACAGTCTAAAAATTCTTTTAAAAAATGATTATGGTCTTCCTCCTTTCTGTCACTTTACCATCCCCGCAGCAAAAGACAAAGAAGGCTATGAAGGCAAAACAGCTACATTGTTTTTTCTTTGTTTTATGGATTGCCCTGACCAAAGAATTCAACATTTGGTGGTCAACCTGTTGGTGAAATCTCTTTCTTTTGTTAGGCGGGTCCTCAGAAAGCAGGCTTAGTTTGTGGCTGGGATCATATTTGATGCCATTCCCACATGGCAGAACTTGCAAGGCACCATGCTCTGTTGGTATAGCCTTCAAGACTCTCAGATCATTTCTATGCTATGATGAATCATGAGAAAAATATTTTTGTGAAAGCTTAATAAAGTTGTACCCATTGTGGCTTCCTTTAGGATATAAACCATACAGATTCACAGACCAATACAGTCTACTCTGGTATTTGGGAACTAAGTATACTGTGTGACATGTATTCAAGCTTTTTGCTTACTCCTATCTAATTCCACTCTGACTTATCATTGGATCCTTTCCCACAGCCAGTTGAGAAAAAAGCAGAGAAGAAAAAATGGGGTATCTCTTCTCAACAGTATTTGGTGGGAAATTTTCTAGAGATAGGCCACTAAGAGTACACTGGAGTAAGTGCTGGGATGTTTTGAGGGAACCATTACCACGAGAGGTCAACCTGACATAGAACTCATCAGTATCACTTACTAAGACTGTACAAATGAGGTCAGGGATATAAATCCCTAATTAATTTATTATTCTGAACAGAATCAACAAATGTCTGCAGGCTTTATCTTTTATAATTTACCTGCAGAACTGGTTTGTCTTCGTGTGTGTGCGTGTGTGTGTGTGTGCGCGTGTATGTGTGTGTGTGTGTAAGCATGATTTTTCCAAATTATGATAGCACTTAGAAAAAAGGAATTATGGATCTTAAGAGCTAGAATAGTCCATAAAGATCAAATAATCCATCTTTTGGATAAGGAAACTGAGAGAGAAAGGAATGGGAAACAAGATCTTCTGACTCCAAGTCCAGAGTTTGCACTAATGTCACACTGACACTTGAAAGGCTACCTGTAAAACTCAGAAGAATTTTATAGGGTGACATAGGGGTATGGGCTGGCCTGCACTCATTATGTGGTAAAGTCCCCTTCATGATGCCCAGAACTTGGTACTATAAATATGGATTCTCCCAGGGCCAATGCCAGGGATGACTGAATGACCTCTCTCACAATTGTCCAGATCACTGTATAGATGAAAGCCATTTGCAGCAAATACTAGTAATTAAATTATATTTCATTTTTGAAGGAAGGGAAAAAGAATAGATCAGCAAAAAAAAAAATTCTACTACTTGGCACTGTGAAATCAATGATTAAGAGGACCTGGTTTTAAATTCTACCCTTGGCCTTTGTTGGCTGTATGACCCTGGGCAAGTCACTTAAACTTTTTGAATCTCAGTTTCTTCATATGTAAAATGGGGATAATAGTCCCTGTAGATCATCCGTCACAGAGTTATCATGAGGATTTCTTAAGATGTTTTAATATAGGCTTGTGGGCCAATGTGACCCACAATATTCCCAAATGAACTAGATTAAAATATAATTGGAAAATATTTAACAAGATTGATCTAATGCATATGAGGTTCTTCATAAACTTTACAATGTTATATAAATGTCAGTTATTACCATATCTTATTACCATATCTTACATCAATACATCAATACGGTGCAATCCAATGTGGTCCAAGAGCTGAGAGCAGAAAGTAAGCGGAGTATACCCTAAAACCCTGAGAACCACAGAATTGGAAAACAAAGACCTGTGAGGGGAAGGTGTTGGGAGCAGGCAGCTACTTTTAGTGCTTACTTAGGTCTTTTCTCTCACAAGTTATTTAGCTACCATCAAGATGGGTCCTAGTGATTGATTATGGGAAATTAGTGGCAGACTCAGTCGCTGATGGAGTTGTGAGAGTGAGCCAAGGGCTAGGAGTTCACTGGTGTAGGAAAAAGGACTGTGAATGAAGGGAGGGGGTAGAAGGGAACATGGCTGAGTCAGTGGGAGTCAGGATATGTTACTATGTTAAGGTCATCCCCCCACAGCCTCGTCATGGGGTAACTACAGGTTGTCCAGTTATGCAACCCAGAGGTAAAAAAGCAAAGACCATGACATTTTATACTGAGCTTCAAATGTAGGGATTTGGCACCTTGAGTGATGAAAGTGAGGACAATGAATCCTAGAGAAGAAAAGGAAAAGAGAGACCAGTGCTTTGAGGTAAGAAATTTTATAAAGCTCTGAGTGCCAGGGTAGCGATGTTAGTATTCCTATGTAGAGAAAGAAATATTTGGAAAGCAATAATGAAAAATCTCTGCCAAACACATGTCTAAATACCACAGTTCTGAGCTTCCAGTCACCTCTCCAGGGAGGGGAGGACTGTGGGGAGGATTGGATCAGAAACAGATAGAGAGCTCAGGTGGATTTGAGATCAGTGGGATATCAAATGGTCCATAACAACATCATCACCAGCTCTGCCATGGAGGCAGTCAACCTTCTCCTTCCCCAGGCTCCATATAGGGCCTGATGACTTCATTCAGGGAGCCAAGGGGAACAGTTGTGGTACTGTCAGCTGGCCATTTGGAAACTGGTAGAGCAGCAGATGAGTCTGGGCCAGAACATAGACTACTTCCCAGGTGGCAGTGCTTCAGGAGAAACAGAAGCCAATGGAAGTGTTTTCCAACAGTCAGGCTAGCCTGCAACCCAGGCAGTTAGGAGCTACTTGGCCCAGGCAAACATTCCAGTGTTTTGGAATGTGGGCTATGGTTGAAAAACAGGAGCTTCTAAAGGAGTAGCAATAGAAAAATCTTTAAGGACCAAGGTCATAATCCCCAGAGTGAAGTCATTTTAAACCAACACAACCCATATTTTCATGACAGGTCAAAGTCCTTTGTTGGCTTATTGATATAGGCAATTTACCTCAACAGAAGACCTCCATCATAATTCTCAAATCCAGCCCATATATCACCATACTAAAATGACCCACATCACCTTTGGTGTAGACTATTGTGATAGCCCCTTAATTATTTTCCCTCTCCAATCCATCCTTCACACAGTGCCAAAATCACATTTCTTAGACACAAATCTGATCATGTTTTTTCCCTGCTCAGAAATCTTTGGAAGCTCCCCTTTGCCTTTAGGATGAGAACAAAATATCCTCAGCCTGGCATTTAAAGCTCTTTGCAATCTTGATCTAACCTAACTTTCCTGCTATTTCCTATTATTCCAGTAAAAATGTACCTGCCTGCCCCACCTCACCCCATCCCCCAAGCATCTTCTTAACTTCCTGTCTTTTGTCTTGTTCTGTTCCTAGTGTTTGGCATGAATTCAGCATTCTGTCTCCTCTCTCTGTACTTTTGCACAAGCTGTTCCCCATGCCCAGAATGTTCTCTTTTTTTAAATGACATCTCTTAGAATTCCCAGCTTCCTTCAAAGCTAAGTTCAGATGCCACAACTTCCTTGAGGTCATCCCTGATCCCTCCTGGTTCTTAGGGCTTTAAACCTCTTCAAACAATCTCGTAGTTATTTAACTATGTGCATATTGCATCATTCCAGAGAAGAAAAGTTTCTAGAGAGCAGAGACTATGTCATTTTTGTTTTGATATCCCCAGCATCTAGCACAGTGCCATGCATATAGTAAGTACTTAATATGTGTTTGTTTAATTATTGAATGAGTTGACTGGTTATTGAACTGAAATTTGAGTAATGTACTTCTTGCAGAACTCAGAGGGATTAATCTAACAGGTCTCCCTCTAATTACCCTATAACAAATTAAAGTCCAATTACAAGTTTTTTGAGAGGGCAGAAGTAATCAGTGACTAAAATGAGATTTGGATTGGAGATGAACATTTTTTAACCTGGGAGGAGGGGAATAAGGGAAGATCTGCATCTGAATTGAAGAGATCCTAGGCCAGGTTCATGGTCTTGGAGGATTCATGCATAAATTTCAATAGGTCCATAAACTTTGATAGGAAAAAAATACATTTTTATTTTCACTAGTTTCTAACTGGAAATTATAAATATAAACAACCAATATCATTCTGAAGAGTCTATAGGCTTTATCACTCTGCCAAAGAATGTCATTATACAAAGATGCAGGAAACCCTGTTCTAGCTAGACTTCCATACAAAGGTTAAATGAAAGGATGGCCATGGCTAGTTTTGGGTAGATCCCAGTAACAGATGGACAAAGAACAAGGTCATAAAGATGAAGGCATATTAGGAAATGCTCATGAACAGTAGTCTGAATTACAGAAAGGAGCAAGAATGAGTACAAAGGGAATGGGAGCCAAACCTCAGCTGAATAGTAGAGGCAGGTACAAGAATAACTTACTAAAAGAGAAGTGAAGAATATGCATTCTGGGTTAAGGCTCACAAGAGATGAAGAACAAAACTAAATGGAGTTAAGAAAGTAAGCAGAGGTTGCCATGAAAAATAAGGGTGCTCAAGGAAGGTGAGAATATGAGAAAGCTTTCACTCCAACTGAACCATCATCTGAACATCCTAAGATTCACTGGCAGGGGAAAAATGGGGAGAAGGAATCAAGTCAAGTCAACAAGCAGTTCCTATGTTCCAGGCTGGAGATGCAACAAAAGGCAAAAAACAGTCCCTGATCTCAAGGAGCTCCCGTTATGACGGTGAAAAGAGCATGTGAATGATTACTACATCCAGCTATAAACTGCAAGGTCCAGGTCCTCTCTACCCTACCTCCCTATGAGAAAAAGGGAAAGAAACAAGAATCTTTGGAGAGGACTAATTTTTTTGAAGAAGACATTGGGAGTCGTCACTTTTTGAAGCTCTTACGTATGTAACCTGTTTTCCAGCCTATTTACAAAGTGTGATCATGTCTCCTTGATTTACATGATTTCTTGTTAGAAATGAATGTCAAATGGCCAGCCCAAGTGCTTGTGATGGTATGGGTTGAATGTGGAGTATTCGATGGTATGGACAACCAGGACTGTGAATGAGAATATCAGTAAGACTAATTGAATCAGTGCGAAGCAGTCTTTATGTTCAGATCTGGAGACCCAATGGTACAGGTGGGAGAACCCTGACAAGTGTAACTGGCAAGAGATATGGGACCGTCTTAGTTCAAACCCTGGAAGTTTGTACTGAGCCCCTAGAGTAGGACTTTCAGTTGAGACAATATGAAGAGAGAAGACCTTCTGGGCAGGAGAAGTAGACTGGCATGCCTGGTCTGCACGTCAAACTGAGAACCTACTCTAATTCACAATTCCACTCAGTGGTCTGATTTCAACACAGCCCGTTTCAAACATTCACAGTTTATTTCTTCTAGAGTCATGTTCACCACATAATGACAGCACAAAAGAGACTTTTTGATGTATTTCCTAAATAGGCTGAGAAATGTTGAACAAAACATCAGCTTTGGTGATCCCCTCCCTTGTGACAATATCAGTATTTGGGAACCAATAATGAAAGAAGCCACACAGATGTTACAGATTTGAATGACACAGTTCTTAGCCCCAAATGGCCTCTGCATATTAAGAAAGAATGCCTGGGGGCAAGGGGAAGTAGTTTATACAGGTGAATCCAACATTCATATTTAATGGAGGCCAATGTGAGTAGATCCACAATCTCCTTCATTATTTAGGGGGAGAGGGAAAATTACTCATGGCATTGGTACAGGAAAGAGAGGGGGACTTTATTTCTATTTTCTGCTTCAGTTCTCCTTTATCCCATTTCTAAATATGGTTTCTTTTGAATTATGCCCACAGCTGCATTGCCATAAAAATCACTGAATGGACTTAAGAGATTTCATAGCATGGTAGGAAGAATATGAGATTATTACCAGAAGATTCAGGTTATAGTCCTGAATTGTGTGCATATTAACACAAAGCTACTATTATTTCATGTAATCTTGGCTGTAAAGAGTAATCTTTGAAGAAAGTATTTTTAAACCTTAAAGTAATATATGTGTGAGGTATTACCTCATCAATCAGTCAATAAGCATTTATTATGTGTCCATTATATTCCAGGCACTGTGCTAGACACTGAAGATATAAAGGCAAAAATGAAATTCTCTACTTCGGGGAACTTACATTCTATCAACACAAATAGAAATATATACAAGATTAAGTAAAAAGTGATTTCAGGGGTCATGAGTAGCTGGTGGAATCGGGAAAGATCACACATGTGGGACTGGAACTGAACTTTGAAGCAAACTAGGATTCTAAGAGACGGGGGTGACCAAGAATTGCACATCAGGCATGAGGGACAGCCTTTGCAAAGGTCCAGAAGCGAGAAATGCACTGGTATGAACAAGGAACAGAAAATAGGATAGTGTGGTTGAAATGTAGAATGTGCCAAGGGGCCTAATGTGTAATAAGCTTGCAAAGTTATGCTGGACTCAGACTATGAAGGACTTTCAATGTCAGATGAAGAACTTTTTATTTTATATCCAAGGCAATAGGGAATCACTGAAACTTTATAAGGAGGGAAGTGATGTGGTCAAACTTGTGCTTTAGGAATATCACTTTTGGAGCTTTTTGGATGAAGTTAAAGGAGAGATTTAAAGCAGAGATATAAGTTAGGAGAGAATAGTTTACTGAAAGATGATGAAAGTCTAAACTGGACTAGTGATAAGTTATGAGAAGAAGGAAAGCAGCAATCATTTAGTAAGCATCTATCATGTACCAAGAACTTTTCAGATAGAGAAGAGAAGTGAGAGATGTTAGGGAACAATGAGACTTGGCAACTGACTGCAGATAGTGGATAAGGAAACAGAGATGATGATGGTGGTGGTGATGATGATGACGATGATAAATATTTACATAGCACTTTAAAGTTGTATCATTTTATCCTCGTAATAACCCTAGGAGGTAGATACTAATATTATCCCCATTTTTCATATGAGGAAACTGAGGCAAATGGAGGTAAAAATGAATTGTGTAGGGTCACATAGCTAGTTCATTATAAAGCACTGGAATTGAACTCAGGTCTTCTTGGCTCCAGTACCAACACTCTTTCTACAGGACCACCTAGACACCTGCAGGCAAGAAGGATACTAAAGTTTCATTGGGAAGAAATAAAAGTTTTAAGGAACAGAAGATGACTTCTGTTTTAGAGAAGTGTTTGCGATGCCTGTAGGACAAGTAGAAGGAAATATTCAATAGACCATTAGCAAAGTAAGACTGGGTTCAAGACATACAGGCTAGATATACAGATCTGGAAATTATATGCATAGAATGACTGCTTGTATTGTAGATGAGGGAATTGTGTCTCAGAGATAGGGAAGTGACTAGTCCAAAGTCACAAAGCTAGTGATAGAAGAGGTCCCAAGTCTCCTGACCTCCTAGGATAGTTTGCTTTCATCCTCTAATCAGCTTAACTTAAACTTGATGCTTTGATTTCCTTATCAATATAATACATATCTTTCTTCCACTACAGGTCTCTACCAATTAATTACTGGTTTTAACGCTTAGCAAAGCTTTAGCAATTGGCTGACTTGAAGAATTTCTCTTCTATGGGAAACTAAAATTGCCTTCTTTGTGCTACCAAGTTACTGATTAGGGCAGGATGGTGGTAGAGAGGTAAACAGTGTCCTTCAGTTGTTGAAATCAGGAGGTGGAGAGGGATTTGTGGCAAGAGAAAGCTACCTTCTATAGGGTTATACTTCCAATCTGAACTTGCCCCCACTAAAATGTTGGTTCAGGAATGATGGAAAATTTGTCTGAGTGACTATGACAGGGCCTTCATTTGTAGACTTTAGAATAATTAATCTACTTAAACACTGAATAGGGAGCAATAGACTGAACTGGGAAATTTTCTCCATCCCTTCAAGTAAACACATTGAATGTGTGATTGAGCAAAGTGTGAGGGCATGTATTGATTGCTTGGTTGTTGGTTTCTTGGTTTCTTTCTGTCATTATTGAAATCTAGGCATTATGAAAAATGGGTCTTTATTTTGTTAAAGGGATAGTGGCAAAGCTGTATGGCTCAGCATTGTCCTACCATCAGAAACAGAGGGCATTGCCCTGTGGGTATCTGAAGCTACTCAACTGTCCCACATGAGTCACATATCTGAGTTGATACATGTTTCTAATTTCTCTCCTCCAATGCAATAAAAAAAAGTTTTTGACTCATAACCTGGGTGAGCTCTTTGGTATTTTTGGAGTTAATAGCAGTTGCAAAACCTCTGTGACTCTTTGGTCATTTGCTACCAGAGTTGACAAATGTAAGTTTAAGTCACATCTTGCCTCTTGATTTTACTGCCAAAAAAGACTCATCTTGATCTCTGGTCTTCTCCTAACCCTCTGTTTTCATTACTTTTTTCCCCTTCTCCTGTTGCCCCAGACTACCTGTCATAAAATTCAAAATGTCACCATCAGCCCTTGCAAGATTCATATTCATAAATGAGACTGGAGTCCTTCTCCTTAGAAAGATCTCCCCATAGTCCTGATATGAGAATTTGCCCTGGCAGGATGGTAGAGATTATCTCAATCACCACACCCAGGGTTGTCTGCTGACCAATAGAAGATTAGTTAGATTAGTGCCGAAAGGCCATCCATTCTAGATATCCTGAACATGTATCTTATTCACAGGAGCTACAGAGAACACCAATCAAAACAGAGAAATAATCCAATCTAATCTGATCATCTCATCATCTGCTTTTGGTGCAGGGAGGTAAAGGTGAAGTCATGGGATGGATTAGGAATCTATCCAAGGAAGAGCAACCAGGATTGTGAATGGACACAAAACCATTCCCTATATGGAATAGTTGAAGAAATTGGAAATGCTCAGTTTGGAGGAAAGAAGTCTTAGCGAGGACATGATAGATATGTTCAAATATTTGGAGATTTGCCATATGAAAAGGAGAGTCAACATTTTCTTTTGCCACAAAGGACAGAATTAAGACCAAAGAGTGGAAACCAAAGAAAGAGGAGATTTGGGCTCCATGTAAAGGGGAGGAGATGGGAATTCAACGATTAGCATTGTCTATCAGTGGAATGTAGCATAGTGTCAGGCAGGGTGGACAAAACTCGGAAGGCAAGTGAAGGCTGTCCTAGGCTGATAGGTTTTGGAAAACTCTTTAAATCAGGCAGCATAGCACAGAGAAAGAAAGAAGCCTGGATTTGTGATCAGAGTGATCAGGTGCTTCCTGGATCTACAGCTTAGTACCTATGTGGCACCTGGACAAACTATGTAAATTCTCTAGCCTTTAGTTTAGGCAAATGGGGAAATGAGGCCATTGGACAGCTACTCTCAAGGGTCCTTTTGGTTCTACACCATGTTGTTTTTGACAGGTTTTATTCCTACTTTCTATGTCTGAATCATTCATGGGCCAGGGTGTGCACAAAAACTGCATTCTATATTTTTTAAATATGATGTATTTTGTGGCTTGCATAGCAAAGAGGAAAATTAAAAATATTATCTCCATCCCTGGGTTTGCCTAGAAGGACACAAGTTTTGCTACAGGGCTATCTGTCTGATTGTTCATATGTATCTTTTCATGATTTACCTGATCTCTCTGGAATTTTTTTCTTTCCTCTCTTAAACTCTCCTCCACTACCACCCCAAACACCTACCACTCCCAATCCTACCTGAACTAATCAAGTTCAGCAACAGAGGAATCAAAGATATCTAGAATCATCAAACTGAAGACTTAAAGGGGACCTCTAAGGTAATTTTTAATCCAATCCATACCCCAAACATAAATCTAATCAACAGCATCTAAATTGATTATCTAGTCTCTACAGTTTATCTAACCTTCAATGACATTACTTCATGAAACAGTCCCTTCTATTTTGGAGTAACTCTAATTGTTAAGATGTTTTCCTCATGTTAAGATAAAATTTGCCTCCCAGAAATTTCTACCTATTGCTCACTAGGATCAAAGAGAGCAAATCTGGTCCTCCTTCCACATGATGACCCATAAATTTCCTAAAGGCAATATTATGCTTCCTCCCTATGTTTTTCTTCCCATGATTAAGCATCCGCAGTTCCTTTAAGCTGGTTATGCTCTATATATTTTCCAACTTATCAATGTTCCTTTTATAATGTAGCACTTAGAATCAGACACAGGACAGTAGATGTGATCTAAACTGGGACAGAATATAGTTTAATTATCACCTCCTTTACTCTGGATGCTCTGCTTCTATTGATTTAGTATATGAGTATATTCATTTTTTTTGGTTGTCATACCACACTAATTCATATTACACTAGAAATCCAATAAAATTCCAAGTACTTTTTCATATGAACTACTTGGTAGCCAAGGTCCCCTCACTTATGCAGCTGAATTTTTGAACCCAAGTGTGGGACTATACATTTTTCTATATTATATTTCATCTATTTTGCTTTAGCCCACCATCCTAGTTTGTAGAAATTGCCTTGGACCCTTGTTGTTTAAGTTGATATATTTATCAACTTAAATAAATTTTAATTTATCGATTAAAATTTTGGAGAAAACAGGTCTAAGGACAGGTTCCTGGAATATTTCACCAAACAACTGAGTAGACATGAATCCAATAGTCAAACCTATCAGTCATTTCCATCATGAACTTGCCTCACTCTACAATGCTTTAGTTTACTTATCTTTATATTGTTCATAAGCAGACTATAAGAGATTTTTGTCAAATACACTAATAAAATCCAGCTATCCTATCCTCTTGTCTACTAATCTAATAACTTCAATAAAGAAAGAGTTGAAGGAAGGAAAGAAAGAAGAAAAGAAAGAAGAGGAATTTCATCTTATATAGGACTTAGGTTCTAAGATAGGTCATCATGTAAGGTATATAAATTTTGACATAGAGTCAAAATTATTTTAGAAAATTCCTATGTCATCCCTAAAGTACATCAGAGTATTGCTAAACAGTTTTAACTAGAAATGAACTAGGTGTCTTTAAAAGATGTTAGTCTGTATTAGAGAACAGATGGATCTGAGATGGTTGCTATCAAAATAGTTGAATGGAAGCTTTATTTTTCTGGATTTTCAGCTAAGCTTGATCGGGATAGAAAGTGGGAACCAGGACTTCTACTCATATAGGAGGAAACAAAACTAGGCAAAAAAAAACAAAACTAGCAGACAAGAAAGCAGATGATAAGGGGAAAAATATTCTTAAAAGGGTTCACACTTAAGTGTGATTATGTTAGAGTGTGATCACACCACTACACAGCTTCACCACCAAGACAGAACCTAAGTGAGAGGGAACAAAACAAGAGGCTTCTGGCTGACCTGGAACAGTAAACAAGCTAAGTAAGGCTGTCCCTCTCATTAGTTCTATAAGTCTCAGTGCATACCAGAAGGTATGAGGATGAGATTTTTCTCATCATACTCAGTCCAATCAGATAGTCACACTGTGAGAGGTACATTTACTTACTGAATGGAATGGTGAGCAGAGTGGTCCACACTGTTGAAATTTTCTCTTACCTCTATCCCCTCTTTCCTTTTCCCTCTCTCTCTCTTTCACTCTCTAGCTCTCTGTCTATGTCTGTTTGTCTGTCTGTCTCTCAGCAAGTATCACTGAATTAGTTTAACATGATTTGTTTTTTGATGAATCCATACCCTCTTCATCATGGAGTCCCTTTCTATGACTGTAATGTTTGTCAGGTTCATTGCAGATTGCTAGTTACAGGCACACATAGGCATGTAGAGAGCCATATTAAAAATCACATTTCTGTGTTCAGGTTAGTTCAAGCAGATCTGTGACTATGTATGAATGAAGTCAGTGAGTGTGATGGGAGGGAAACTACGCTGACTTGGGAATCAAGAGAACTAAATTCTAATCCCAGCCCTTCCACTAACTCAGAGTATAACCTTGGGTAAATCATTTAAATGCTATGGACTTCAGTCTCCCCATTTGTCTAAATGATAAACACTTGTCAAGGATGCTACAGACGGATCCTACTTCAGATTTATGTTGAACTAGATGAGCTTGAACTTGAGGCCCCTTTCAATGATGAAATTCCAAAATTCTATCAGATTAGATGTTGTCTAAGTCCTTTTCCTGGTTCTATAATTCTATAATTATATTTTTCTATGAGGAAATATTTTTTAAGAGTTCTGGGTGGCAAGTATTTTTAAAAGTCCTATACTGTTATTTTTGTTTCTGTGCCCACATATCTTAAATCCACTCCAAGTGCTAATTAAGCATATTAAAAACTTTCCATGGAATTATCCTCCTTGTTCCTTCATCAGCTTGAGTTAAGTTCTAAGTAGAAAGAATAGAAAGAACATTGTCTTGGGAAGGAGAGGACCTAGGTTGTAGTTCCAACTCTACTAGTAACTAACTGTGGCCTTGGGCAAATTGCTTCATCTCTAGAGGCCTCAGTCTCCTGACTTGTCAAATTATAAGTTTAACAAAATTGGTCAAAATGAAAATTTGAGGAGGTTGGAACAAATTGGAGGAAGTTGATTTTTCTCTAGGGTCCCCTTCAGCTATAACTTTTGCTCTCATGGCAAGTGATATTAGATTTATTGTACTTGGCCTCCACTAGCAGAACTGGGACATATGGATTATTATAGATGAAAGAGTTTGGGTCAACGTAAGTAACAATTTCTTCATCATTATTTTTGCCAAAAGAGAAATAGGCTAGAAATGAGTCTGTCATTATTGGAGGTCTCCAAACGGAAGTTAAACGGCCACTTATCTGGAGTATTGGTGAGTGTAGTCATGTTTCAACTGAGTCATGAATTCAATAATTCAACTAACAGATTCAACAAACATTATTTTTGTTGGGGGCAGGAGCCGGACCAGATGACCTGCCTCTCACACCCTGAAATCCCAGAAGTCTCTATTGTGAGTGCTGCGAGAATGATAGAAAAAGAGCAGCAAGGAGGGAATTTACTCCTCACCTCTTCTTTGGAAAACCAAAAAGCACTGAGATTGTTGTCCTTTGAAAGTCTAGAAAGTAGATTTCATTCCCTTTGGAATGTGTGTGTGTGTGTGTGTGTATGTGTGTGACATGAGAGTCATGGAATTACTCTCCCCATTCTTCTCTTGAAATCTAGAAGTTTGACTTTTGTGCCACTCAGAAGCATGTTCTGGAAACTCTGGGTCAAATCAGAAGGGCTATGCCTGATGTCTAGAAACTTAAGTCCTGATAGTTTTCACCGAGCACAAAGAGACTCTAGGTAACCACAATGCTTTGTTCTCAGATTGTGAGTCATGGGAAGTGAAGATCAAGGGCATCCCTCTCTTAGTGGATTCCATTCTGAGACTTTCATTTTTTCCATTCTCAACTGAATACTCATCTATTCAGATTGTGATAAGGCTCTAGGGAGAAGAAGGGGCCAAGGAGTTTGGAAGATGGATTGGGTTACTGAAAGAGGCTGGAGAATTCTACCTCACTAGATATCACTTCAAGCAAAATAGATTTTCTGTTTAAGGGTGATAGAAATCAATTAGTATTTCTAATTTTAACTAGTTGTCTGAACTTGTATGGTTGTCCTTCATTCTTGAAGAGGACCATGACATCAGGAAGATGATGGCATGATTTGCAATTTAATTGGATTTGAGTAAGAGGCTGTGCAAAATCACCAACCTCACTTTCTCCTCCAGAGCCATCTGGGTCTATAGACCAGGATGACTGGAGAAGGCCCACCAGTTATTAGAGGCAGAGAGAAGGAAGGAGAGCAAACCATACTATCTTTACCTGCACTCTTTTCTAGTCTATGAGATCAGCCATGATGTTGAGGGAGTGTCTGTGTTTAATCTCCATATATCCAAGTTGTTTGATCCCATTAGGTCATAAGCCATTTTAGGGCAAAGCCTTTCATTTGCCTTTCTTTAAATCTCTAGCACTTAGCACCAATGCCTGGTATTGCAGGTGCTTAATAAATGCTTATTTGCTGAATTTGCTTGTTCTCTTTTCATCAACAATGATGGTGAAAGGGTCACTTCTGCACTTTAAAAAGGAAGATGAAGTCATGAAGATCATGACATTCATTCAAAGAAGTCCATGCTGGAGATAATATAATTGTAAAGGTATCTAGGCACTGATTTTCAAAGTGTCTCTAAGAGAGAAAGATTCCAAAAGAATGGGAAAGTTAATACATGGTCCTTTTGACAAGCAGAGAGAACTAAGAAGATATCGCAATCTATGGGTCTTATGTTCTAATTTCTATAAAAACCTTTTATAAGAATTATTCATGCATATTTTGAGGGTATCATTAATGAAAACAGGAAGAGAATAGGAAGTCTTTTTCTATAGCAGAATACATTTTCCACAGTCTGAAAAATACAAAGAATATAATATTCCACTGAGTCTATTGTTTTCTTATTTTTAAATCACTTGATTCATAGAACAAAATGAAAAGTGATTCCGATGTTAAGAATATACCACATTCATAATAGATGTAATCACAGAGATTCAATAATATGCTGAATATAATATTGAGGGAAGCATAAAACAGAGATATATATGCTCACCTAAGATGTTCATCAGTGTCACAGAAAATGTGTTAAACTGAGTGAAATTAAAAAGACTTTCCAAGGAATGATTTTTCAAATGCTTCTATTCACAGATAATATTGTACTGTGTATATTGGCTCTAAAACACTACAAAAATCCTTCAGTGAAAGAAATTGGCCTAGCCACTAACACTAGAAAGGTGAAGTGAATGGAAAATGTACATTATCTTAACATAGATATGTGTGGGACATGGGTAGATACTTTTTTTTCTCCAGTGTATATACATTGCTCTGCACCTGGGCAATGAAATAGTTCCAGAAATGAATAGGAGAGTGGGTTGGATCATGTTTGGGAAATTTTACACTATTTTTAGTGATCCCAAGCTTCTACTTTCTACAAAGACCCAATTTTAAGCAATAGTATTTTCCCAATGTTTGATGGTTTGTTGAAGCCAAATAATTCATCATCTGGTATGTAGGTTACTCACAATGCGTTCTCTGCACTTAGCAGATTGATCCTCGGGAAATAAGCAGGCTTTCACACTTGGGACCATGTGGAAATCCCTTCCAGCATGGTAAAGACCTGACACCATTTGTGTTCTATCCACATGACCTTCAAAAACCTGATGTCCCTCTACTTTGTGAGACACATCAGAATGGCACTTTGTGGAGAGGGAAAAAAACACATAGGGATGAAGAATGTCTTCATGTAGATTGGTATATGCTACTGGATGCACATGCCTGGACATTGTTCATGGATCAGACTTGAATAGGAAGAGGGAAGTAAGATAGATTGCATTTGGGAGTTTGTAGAGCTTTGAACGTTGCCCAGTTTCTCCTGTTTTTCTAAAACCAATATTCTTCTAGTAACACTATGGGGCTACAAAGTACAGAATGAAGGAGTGTCTAAAGAATTAGTTACAATATGAAATGTATGTAGTGCTGTGGGAGCAAAGGATAATGTATAAATATTCTCATTGGGCCTTAAAGAATGTCAAAAGATCTAGGGAAAAGCCCCTTGCTCTCTGGGGTGGACTGGGATGTCTGAAAAAGTCTCATGGGTTCAGAAAGTATTATGGGTTATAATCTAAACCAATGGAGGGAAGTTTGAACATCAGTGACATCACAGATCCATCCAAGTATCCCTCTAGAGATATTTCTACATAGAATTAAGAAACATTTCATGTAAGTAGATCAAAATCACAGATAACCCAAAGGATATTGGAAAGACACATCGTGATCCACCCTTTCCCTCCTATTTCTGTTAAGATCCAACTCCTGGAAAGGTCAGTCAGCCTCAGAAGAGCATGGCTGAGTGATGAAATTTCTCTCAGTCTCTTGGTCCTTCCACTAGGTTGAATGGGACCCCACACAAATGAGTAACCTAGTTCCTATTTGGAGTATAAACAGAAACCAATCTGGGAAAGCCTTTGCCTAAGGGAGGACTCTTCTGTCCTTGATCCCCTCCATTAGAATTTGGGGCAACCCAGCTCATGAAGGAGAAAACTAGCCAGAAATTTCCAGATGGAAATGGCTTCCCCTGCCCAGATGCCTTGAGGTTGCTGAGTCTCATGATCAAACCATATTCTCAGTAGGAGGAACTGAAGACTTTTAGATCACCTCCTCATTAAATGTCCACCAATCAGCTTCACTTGTCAGGGAAGTTTCTTTTCAGAAGGTACACATCTGATTTAAGCCATTTCAGAATATCCCTTCTCATTTTTGGTTGCTGAGAGAAACTACTGATCATCAATTTATTAATTATTAGCTAGCCTCATTAATAAATTATTTATTAGTTACCTGAAAACTCTCTCAGGGGTTTTATTTGTAATACTACTAAGAAAAGACATGAATAAAAATTATTTAGGATCAAAAGGTATGCAGGTGTTGTTGACCTGATCTTAAACTGGCCTCAGTTACTTCCTGGTATAGCCCAATTGATAGGAAGACCTGAGCCATTGACTGAGAGGGTTGACAGAGGAAAGATGAAGCTTCATGGCCACTGGCTAAGAAGAAGCTTACTAATCACAGCACCACAATGTATGGAGTCCTCAGTTGAATATAGCAGCTGAGGCACAGAAGACTAAAAGAGCTGTAGATCTCCTCTAAAAGGGTTGCTTCTGGTAAATTGTGGAGGTAGCTGAAAAACATAGTCCTCTTTGACCACAGTATTTCTAGTTGATGTTGAACAGGTGTTAGAAACTTTTGGATGGAAGAGGAATTGAAATAAAGTGCCTGATGGGGAACAGAATTACATACTAGTGGAGAACACCTGAGCCACATTGTCTGCAGGGAGTGGTTGACATGTGAAACTTGACTAGGATTAGTAGATAGAGGTTCAGAGAAGGCAGCATGATAATATTAACAGAAAATGATGCTGATAGCTTTGTAATATTGGAGGCATAAGTTGTCCCTTCACTCATGTGCTCCAGTTACCCCTTTTCAATAAATGTAGGTGCCCCATGTATGTTCCTATTGGAGGTATGCCCTTACCACTAATTGCATCTGTATTTGTGAGAGAATGAATTCAAGTTTTATAGGGGTCATGTTCTATGGTCATTGTCCTATTTTATTAAATGCTTTTGTTATGAACTGCATGTCTTCTGGCCGACTAGTAAAAATAAACACCTAATGGGGGCTCATGAACTATAGAGAAGATTCTGACCCACAACAATATCCAGAACCTGAGGGATGTTAACTGAGGGTTCAGAATGAAGAGGTGTCTGAGCTCTGTAGATCTGTTATGTGTGTATATATATGTGTCTATAAATAGTATTTATATAATGCTTTAAAGTTTGCAAAATATGTTACATATATTATTTTATTTTATCCTCACAACAGCCTAGAGCAATAGGTGAAATTATTACCCCCATTTTATAAATGAAGAAAGTAGGGCAAACAGAGGTTAAATAACTTGCCCAGGGTCACATAACTAGTAAGTGCCTGAGGACAAATTTCAGTTCTGGTCTTATTGATTCCAGGTCCAGTGCCGCATCCACTATAACACCTAGAGAAAATGTGAAATAAAAAATAGAGCGAATGAAAGACAGTGACATGATGTATCAAGAGCTCACTTGGGATCCAAGAATTGGATTCAAGTCCTACCCCAGACACATTCTCATTGTGTGACCGTGAGCACATCAATCAATTCTCAGGTGCCCCGGAAAATTTTCAAAGAACTTACTGAAGAAAAGGTGCTGCCCTGTATCAGTATAAGGAATTGCTTTATCTGGGAATTTTCTATATCATTGAAATAAGAGGTTCAGTCCCTAGTCCTTAAAATAAGTATAATGAGTATACATATACGTGTGTATGGGTATGTGTTTATATAGAATATGTATATATACACATATATTATACAGATAGATACAGATACAAATATAATGGTTATATTATATAAAACCATATATTTGTGCAGCTAAAAACATATCTGTTCTTAAGGGTTTTTCCCCCTCTATCATTCTCTTCTAAAGCTCTTTTACAAAGTCTTGTTCTTAGCATAGAAGTGACTTTGGGTTATCAAAGACTATACCAGAAGGTAACAAAAATTGGCAGCTTCTAGCAAGTTAAAAAGACTTGATAAAAGTCCATGATCCCTGTGACAGAGTATGTGTGTAATATTTGAAGATCAGTCTTACCAAGGTCAGAAACACTCATCACCAAAGGGCTGACCATGAGGTGATAACATTTCCTTAGCCATAGCAACTCATGAAGTTGCTCAAGTTTGGAGGGAATATCTACACTGATGATATAATAAACCTTAGAAGTTCGGAATATCAATTTATGTATCTTATTTCCATTTGATTCTGTGTGTCCCAATCCCCCATTCCCCTCCCAATTTGACTCTCTTTCAAGGCCAAAGTGAGTGCTTTATTCATCATTTTTAGAACCCTGTAACTCTTAGAATAGCTGTCTGCCCTAAACCAGGGCTAAATCCAATGTTGTTATCTGCCTGACAAAGCTTTCTCACTTGTGGAATCATGAAGTACTTTCTCTTTTTTTTTCCTGACCAAAGACGGTTTAGTGTAGACATTCAAAGTACAAAGAAGGACTATAGACCATAACAATATGATCAGTGACAAACCTGTAGGCTGAGTTGGAAAACTTCTATCCACTGGGTAGGGCAAACCCCCCTGATTCTAGACCACTGGATGGTCTTTACTATGGAAGGGAGGTGGACCTTCTGAGAGGCTAGTAGGGAATGATGACATTCTCCATGAGTCATTTGATTTTCTATAGTCAGAATCCTGAAGATGGTACAAACAAACATGGGCTTGGGCTTGCTTCTAGGAGGAATAGGAATGTGATTGATACAGATGGTTCTCAAGGTTAGTCAGGTGGGATGTGAGAGACTTAAGGATATAATCCATACCATAGATCCAAAAATCTTCTGCAACCAGAGCTAGGTCTGAAAAGGCCATTGTCCTTTACCTACCATCTCAGGGAAGGACTACTGCCACTTAGTGGGAGGACTGGGTGCTTGACCACCTCACCATACCCTAGAGCCAGTTGAAGGTGAAAGGCCATCATTTACATGTAAATGACAGAACCAAATCAGGGGCACCCACTGCTTCCACGTTTCCAGGGGATAGTCTGAGTTGCCTTACTGTTGTCCAAGTGGTTGGCCTTGATAATTTTCTCTGAGTAGTCAGAAATACTGGAGCATTCGATCTAAAAGGAGAGTGGGACAAAGGAGAGAGGAGT
Source organism: Potorous gilbertii (assembly GCA_028658325.1). Taxonomy (NCBI): domain Eukaryota; kingdom Metazoa; phylum Chordata; class Mammalia; order Diprotodontia; family Potoroidae; genus Potorous; species Potorous gilbertii. Next base: position 160,217,703 of record CM053770.1, read on the forward strand.
TAGATGAACTGCAGAGTGTTAGAGCTGGGAGGGAGCTCATGGCTCTTCTTGTACCATCTCCTCATTTTACAGATGAGGGAGTGAAGCTGAAACTGGGGAGCTTAAGAGATTTCTCTAACACCACAGCACATTACTGGTAGGAGTAGGAAGTAAGTCTGATCACCTGCTCATTTATCCTTTCATTGCATGGCCTCAGGTTCTAATAATACTGATAGTTCATTCCCCATTCCCTCATTACCACCCAGCTCTGTGTTCGGCTGATAGTCTGAGCAACAAAATCATATCCCATTCAAGACCTGGGTCCACACCTATAGTCTAGGTCTTAACTGTGGTCAGTTCAAAGTTATGGGAGCATTGCTATATTCCAATGCAACTAAGACCTCCAATCTTCTGCATTCTACAATGTCATCACATTGCACCCTCACCCCATTTCTGTTTGCCTATCTCTTTTCTTGTTTTCTTACTTATCTCCAACTCTGTGTCTCTGTATCTTTCTATAGCCCTCTCTGTGTCTTTATCTCTGCCTGTCTCTCTGTCTCAGCGTTTGTGTCTTTCTATCTCTTTCTCTCTGTCTCTGTCTTTCTCACTGTATCTTTCTCTATATATTTCTCTATCTCTCTGTGTCTGTTTCTCTGTCTCTGTCACGGTCCCTATTTCTGTCTCTGTCGCTCTTTGAGTGTATCTTTTTCTGTCTCTCTGTGTCTCTGTCTATCTCTGTCTCTCTGTCTCTGTCTCTCTCTCTCTCTGTCTCTCTCTCTCTCTCTCTCTCTCTCTCTCATTCTCTCTCTGGCTCTCTCTACCTCCCTATTTTTATTCTGTGGATCTTTCTTTTTCCTTATGATCTCACCTCTGAAGAGATTCTGATTAACAGGAAAAGGGGAAGGTATATAAAATGTCCAATGTGAATGCATAGGGAACTCATCAACCAACTTAACTAACTTTCAGAAAAAATGTACAGAAAATGGAAGGAAGGGCAAGTAGCTTCAAATGAATGCAAAAGTACAGTAAGGACTTGCAAGAAAAATGGAGCCTAGATCCTAAAATGGAAAGAAAAATGGAGCCTAGATCCTAAAATGGAAAGAAAAATGGAGCCTAGATCCTAGCCTGAGGACAGCAGAAAATGTGTTTTGTTTTGCTCTTAAATTATACTGGAAAAAGGGGGTTAAAGGATAATAGTGACAATGGATGACACAGAAAAGGAAGAACTAAGAGCAATGTGGACAAGTCACAGAGACAAATTTAGACTTTAAGAAAAAATTTACTAAAGGACTTCCCAAAAATGGAATGGAGCAAGGAACTCCCTCTCACTGAAGGTCTTCAAGTGAAGACTGAATGACCCCTTGCTGGAGACGTGGTAGAACAGATGTCTTTTCAAATACTGCTTGGACTAGATTCCACTGAGATCTCTTTTAGCTCTGAAATTCTTTCTTCTTCCCTTCCTCCTTCCCATCCTCCTTTTCAACCAGATAAAAAGTTCTCAAACTTTATGGTCTCAGGACCCTTTTACACTCTTGTAAATTACTATGGACCCCAAAGAGCTTTTTCTTATATAGGCTATGTCTAGTTGTATGCTGGAACAAGCTGGAACTGATTGTTAAATTTTTGGTGTGAGCATTTATCAGTAAAATATATCAGATATCAATAAAAACTACAAATCAGGGTTTAATTTGTTGTTTTATTGATTGTCTAGATCAAAGGTGTCAAACTCAAGTAGAAACACACCACTAAACCATAAATAAGGATACCTACTGCTGAATATTGACTTAAATAACCATACATTAATCTCATCCATGTTCTATTGTATTTTTATTTATATTGCTAAATATTTTCCAGTTACATTTTATATCTAGTTTAATTGCACTCAGGTGTAGGTTAGGTATTGTGGTAAAAGTGTTTGACCCCTCTGGTCTAGAAAGTGATGGAGAAAATGTTAATAATGCAGAATAAAAGTATGTTGTGCAAAAAATCTTTCTGGAGAGCTGGTTATTAAACATTTACCGGTATACCCTTGGTTATATCTATCAATATGGCCCATATTAGAAATTAAAAGTGATAGTCTTTTAAAATATCTATTTATTAATTCATTTAAAAACAACAAATAAACCTATAACAAGTTAACATAAATAACATTCATGAAAAATAGTTGTGTTTTCCAAATTAAAAAAAATTAGTGAGAAGAGTGGCATTGTTTTACATATTTTTGCAAACCTCTTTAATGTCTAGCTTAATAAAAGACAGCTGGATTCTCATAACTGCTTCTTTGTTCAGTCTGTTGTAATATATTGTTTGAGTTGAAATATTCAAAGAAAACCTTGCTTCACACAGAACGCTGAAAATGGATGGAGTATTTTAAAAAGCAAATAATGCTTAACATTATCATGAAAATAGTTTTGAGCTTGTGGATCCCATGAAAAGGTCTCAGGGATGCTCTGCTTTCCATTAACCACATTTCGAGAACCATTGAATAAATTATTTGTAAAGCTTCTATGAGTTTTTTCCTCTGGTTCCCTTTTTGCCTATTCCTCTCTCTCTCTCCCTCTCTCTCTCTCTCTCTCTCTCTCTCTCTCTCTCTCTCTCTCCCCCTCCCTCCCTTCCTCCCTCCCTCTCTCTCTCTCTCTTTCTCTCTCTCTCTCTTTCTCTCTCTCTCTCACCCCTCTTCTCTTCCTTTATGTCTCTGCCTCTTTTAGCTTGTCTTTTTTCTACTTGGTTTCACCCTGTCTCAGTCAGTATCACAATCTGTTTCTGTTCCTTTTTCATTCTCTATCTCTGTCTCCTTGCCTCTTCCTCTCTTCTACAGTGGTGAGTATCCAAGAACTCAGCAGTGAAGCCCCACACTTCCTGCCCTTACTTGGGCACAGTTATCTTAGGAACTCCAACCAAAGAGCTGTAGAACAGCCCCTACACTATTGTGTTCCAGCTATGTGAGGCTATTCCAGCTCTGTGTGGCTTTTTTTTTAGCAATATGTTTCCCTTCCACTCTTTTTTTTTAATTACAGCTTTTCAAACAAACAGCTCTATCATATTTAGTTGGGTTTCTTTAGGGGTGGCTCATTTCACAGCTTCCCCTGTTCATGTTCTCCCTCCCATCTACCACTAGAGAATCACAGCATGGCATGGAGCTCAGAGATCAGTTAGAAGGCAGACCAGATACCATCAAGTCCAACCAGTCCCTAAAAAGTAATCCCTCATACAAATTCCCCCTGAAGGAGTCCTCTATCTAGACATGCTAATACCTAAGGCTGCCCATTTCCACTTTTTCATAGTTCTGATTGGAAAGTTTTCCTTTACAAGCCTATCACTATCTCTTTGCAACTTCTACCCATTGCTCCCAGATCAGTCCTTTGGAAAAATGCAGAGCAAGTGTCCCCTTTGGAATGCAACAGTCCTCCCAAAATGTGAAGGCAGCTATGTAAACTTCTCATGAGCAGGGACTACTTTTCATTTGGAACTCATAATTCCAGTGTTCTCCTAGCACAGTGTCTTAAACGTAGTAGTGCTTAATAAATACTTATTGTATTGCCCTTCTTCAAACTACCTTGCATTCAATTTCTATGTATTCTGTGTATAATTATTACTATTATATATGCATGTTCTCTCCCCCATAGAAGCTCCTTGAGGAAAGAAGTGTTGCACTTTTGACTTCACATCCCCAGCATTTTGCTAGGTGCCTGGCACATAGTCAGTAGCTATGGATTGCTTGGATTGGATTGTACTGATTGGAATTCTTCTCCTTCTCCAGGTTAAGCATCCTTAGAGTTCTTTCAACTGATCCCCATTTAGAATGATCTCAAGTTCTTTCACCATCCAAGTCACTCTCCTCTGGATTCTCTCCAGCCTATCAATGTCTTTCCTGAAATGTGTTGCCCAAGACTGAAGACAATACTCCAGAAGTGGTCTGATCACACCGCCTCCATTTTATACTTGTGAAACAGATTTTTTTAACTCAAGTACAAGACTTTACACTTAGCCCTATGAAATTTTATTTTCTTGGACTTAGCCCAAAAGTGAAGCATGCCAAGATCTTTTTAGCTTATAACTCTATTATCCAACATATTAGTAATCCCTCTCAGCTATGTGTCATCTTTAAATCTGATAAGTGTGACATCTATGCCTTTTTGCAAGTCATTGATAAAAATGTTAGCACAAAGGCCAAGTTCTTGAGGCATTCCACAAGAAATCTCTTTCCAAGTTGATTTTGAATTATGAATGACTGACTGTTCTTTGATTCTGACCAGATAGACCCATGTCACCCTCAGATCTCTTCCTTCATTTTGTCCAAAAGAATAGCATAAGAGATTTGTCAAGTTCTTTACTAAATCTAGGTAATCTATATCTTCTCTCTTTACTTTACTAGACCTTTGGGAAAGAAAGGAAGAAAGAAAGAAAGAAAAGAAAAGAAAGAAAGAAAGAAAGAAAGAAGGAAAGAAAGAAAGAAGGAAGGAAGGAAGGAAGGAAGGAGAGAGAAGGGGAAGTTGGTTTGATATGCTTATTTTTGATGAACAATGTTGATTCATTATGACTCTCCTATTTTAGATGTTCACTAACTACCTCTTTAATAATGCTTTCTTTACTCTTTCCAGGAAACAAAATCAAGTTCACCCACATATATTTTCATTCTCTTCACTGTCTTCAAAATAGAGACATTTGTCCTTCCCCAGTTGTTCAGCATATCTCCAAATTCTTCATGATTTTTGTCAAAAATCATTGACAGTGACTCAACAATTATAATCACCAGTTTTTCGGTACGCTGAGTCAAATGACTTAAACTCACCGAGAGAATAACTAGGGGTTCTCTTGCTATTCCTCTACCTATCTTATATTTCAAATTCCAATTCGCTATTTTAGTTGGGAAGGTTGGATGAAATGATCTCCTCTGAGTTCTTTCCAAGCAGCAAGATCCAAATGAATCTGGTGTAAGTACAAGGGAGTGGTGATGCTTTGGACTGTCAGTTTCAGTCCAAACAGAATTCTGACTTGACACAGGATACCAGAAGCAAAGTTACAGGTAAGCCCCTCTGTCTTCCACTAATTGTGCAATATCATTATCCCACCCACCCTAAGTAGCAGTCTCATTCTTCCTTTTGACCCCTCTCTCTCCACTTATATAGCTTATGAGCAACAACAAACAAAAAACATCCCTTTTGTTATCCTTAACTTTTCCTTGCCCACATGAGTTCATTCTGAGCAGTTGTGTTCCTGATGACATTCACATAGAACAATGCCAGGCTTTTCTGCTCAGCCCCTACTGCTTCATTACTCCATTACAGACCTTACTTCTATCCTCTGTATATATTTTTGAAAAATATGGTTTATCTGAGGTTCTTGAGCATCCATATAAGTCTCTTTTAAAAAAAAAACAATTCTTTCCTCTTCACTGGAAATGTTTCTTTGTGTCTTCAAAATTTTATTTTTGAGAGGTTCCTCTATCTTGGACTAACATTAAGAAATTAAGGATGTAGGAAACTACCTGCCATTCCTCTGAATACTTTGATATCTGCTTTCCTAAAATCTAGGGTGTATCAGACTGTGCCTAACTTTCCTCTTCACCATCACAACTTGTAAGTTGAAGTTAAGACTTCTCATCAAGTATTCGATCATTTCTACCCTGGCATCTAGTTTCTTTTTGTTGATAACAAATAGGTATGGAATAGAATTTCCATTCTTAGGTTCTTCCATCTTTTGGTGGATGAAATTATTACTAATTTCAAGGCAGTCAATTATTCTTTGTTCTTTTGGGAAAGAATGAGAGTAACAGAGACAGAGAGACAAAGAAAAAGAATGAGGGAAAGAGCAAGAGAGAATTCCTACAGATTCTCCCATCTATCTATTTCCCAAATTTTTCATGCATTTCCTCCTTCTGTCCAGGGGGACTATAATACATTCCAATTATGATTTCATTTTTGTTTCTACCTTTATTGTTATCATTCACCAAATACTCCCTACATTGTACCACTACTCTGATTACTAGCTTTCCTTAAATCAATATATCATCTTAATATACAGTGCTATTAGTCACTTCTCCTTTTTACATAAACCATTTCTTTCACACAGGTATACCTTCCAGAGTTATAATCCAATCACAAGTTCTATACCACTAAATTTCAATGGTATATATGACAATTTTGCCCCCTTGCATTGGGGTCTCTGATTCATTTTTGTTAATCATATTTTGGGTAATTTTCTATAGATATCCTTTCTTAGATTTCATCTCCTGTAAATTTCATGTTTCTATTCCTCCTACTCTGATAGAATGTAAGCAACCTGAGGGTAGCATCTGTTTCCTTTTTGTCTTTGTATCTCCAGACGATGTTGATACAGCATAGGCACTTAATAAAGTTTTTGTTGATTGATCACAGCTGCTCTCTATGCAGTCTAGCTTAAAGCTTACATTGGCAGTTTTCTCCTTCCCCTGTACTTTTTTTGGTTTAACATCTAAAGATATGCAAGACTTCAGATGTATCCATTCTTACCAGCCCTTGTTAGACATGCTCCATCTGTGACCAGGAGTTGGTCATTTTTATATTTTAAGCTGAATTCCTGAAATATAAATCCTATTTTTCAAATACCATCCTTTTAACCATCTCCCCAAATCTTGCCTTTCTCTTCTATAGCACTTTCCTTAAATCAGTAGAATTACTGAAAACATTACCTATGGTCCTGGGATCTTCAGTTTCTCCCCCAAGGCCTCATCTCCTTAGCATTGCTTTCTAAATTGCTTTTGGTAACATAATCCATGCCCATGCAATCTAGCAGAAATTGGTAAGTTTGAGAAATCTCGGAAGGTTTTTCCCCTTGTTCTGGATACATGCCTCCATGGAAGAGAAAAGACCTCTCTTGTTTTTCATCATGTTGACAAATCAGTATACCTCACCAGGAAGTCATTAGCCATAAATATATATCTCTTTTTCTCTTCCCATGGCTTGATGGTCTCTCTGCCTGACAGTAATACCTTTCCCTAGAGGATAAGCAGCTGTTGTCTTTTCAGAGGACCCAGCCTCTTCTTCTTCAGGAAGTCTCATATGCTTTATGTAGCCACTAATATATAGTGTTTTTTCTTCACTTTTCACACTTTTCCAACCTTCACTTTCCCGACACAGGTCAGGATTCCCCTCTACTTCTTCAAAGCGTTTTTATTCTTTATTATCACACTGAAACCTTTCTATCTTTCTTTTTGTTTTAAGAAAAAAATAAAAGAACACTTTGGTTATCTCTCTCACAAATGCCAGAGGGGGAGAAACATTCCCTGAGCCCTATTTCCTTCACTTCTACTCTATAAAGCCAGCTAGTGGCACAGAGCATAAAGTGCTGGCCTTGGAGTCAGGAGCCCTGAGCTCAAATCCAACCTCAGATATTTAGTGGCTGAGTGATCCTGGGCAAGTCATTTAACCTTGGCCTTAGTTTCCTCAAATAAAGAAACCGTACAGGATTTTTGTGATGGTCATAATATTTATAAAAAGCACTTAACGTAATGCCTGGAACACAGTAGCTACCAAGTAAATGTTTATCCCTTTCACCTTCTTGTGTTTTAAGCATGAATACGAGTTATTTGACTGGGGGAACAGCAAAATTCTCAAAAAAGAAGAAAGGGAAAGAGGCAGGCAGGCAAGAAGGAAGGAAGGAGGGAAGGGGAAGGAAAGTGGTCTGTAATGCTTGTATACCACTCACCCAGCCAGTGCCCTTGGATCAATTATTTTTCCTATCTCCACTCAAATCAATTCAAGAAATGCTTTTTAAACACTGCCCTTGTGCAAGGCATTGAAGATACAAAGACAAATGCAGCATTGATCCTCTCCAGGAGCTTACATTCTAATATGGGGAATGTGTACACAAATAACTGACACAAAGAGGAGAGAAGTGAAGTAAGTGTCAAGTAAAGTATGATGCAATATCTGAGGAAGAAATCCTTTCCTCTGGAAGGAGAGGGAGGGTTAGGGAAGGCTACATGATGGGAGATGGAAACGAAGGAGGATCTTGAGGGAAGAGAGGGACTTTGGACCATAGAGTTATTGTGAGAGTCATCCATTCCAAATCTGAATGGCACAAAATGGGAGAGGTCAGGACAAGAATGGGTAATGGGCAGGCCACTGCATTTCTCTTAGCCTCAGTTTCCTCATCTGTAAAATGGGGATAATGATAGCACCTACCTCACAGAACTGTCATGAGCACCTGAGAGATACATAAAACACCTTGCAAATCTTAAAACAGTATATAAATACTAAGCTGCTCTTATTAGTATTATATTACTTCATACCTCACAAGATTGAGAATTCATTTTTCCCGAGATTTATTTTATTATATTATGGCAAATCAGGTTGGTATTATAGACTATATAAGGTGAAATAAGACTGGAAAATTAGGTTGGAACCTGCTTGTGAGGAGACACTTAAATGCCAGGATGAGAAATTTAAGATTCATTCCGTAGGTAACAGGAAGTCATCGATTTTTTTTTAAGTAGAGGAGTGATGAGATCATATATTATACTTTTTCTGTAGGTAATGAGAAGCCACTTAAATGGGGGCCAAGGATTAGAAGAATGATGTGATCAAATATTTACTCCAACCTAATTCACAGGAGGTTTGGGGGACATCTAGTAAAATCATGGATGTGAAAGCACTTTGAGGTGTGTAAAAATGTCGGTATTTTCCAGGGAAGAAAGAGAACATCAGTGCCCTGACTTCCTAACTGCTATGCAGAGCAACCCCATCATCCTGGAAAGCAGCAGGATGCGTTGGAGAGAACACTAGACTTGGAGTCAGGAAACCTAAGTTCCCATTTTAGTTCTGGCATTCATTTTTCTTAACCCTGGTCCTTGGACAACTTACTTTCCCTTTCTAAATCCTAGTTTTTACATCCATTGAATGGGGATAATGAAGCTTTTATCAAATATCTTTTCTTTTTCATTTGGTATCTTATTTTTCCCCAATTACACGCAAAAAACATTTTCAACATTCATTTTTAAAACTGAGTTCCAAATTCTCCCCCACCCTATCCCCTCATTGAGAAGGCAAGCAATTTGATATGTTATTCATGTGTAGTCATATTAAATATCTTTTCATAGAAAACTAGGTGGTATAGGAGGTAGAGCGCTGGACTAAAAGTCAAATCTAAATTCAGATCCTGCCTCAGACACTAAACTAGCTGTGTTACCTTAGGCAAATCACTGAATTTCTCTCAGCCTCAGTTTCCTCATCCATAAAATGGGGATATTGGTAGTACCTAACTCACAGAGTTGTTAAGATCAACTGAGAGATACAAGCTTGCAAATCTTAAAGCCCTATATAAATTCTAGCTGCTATTATTAGTATACATTATTTCTTACCTCACAAGATTTAGATTTCACATTTCACAAGATTTATTTTATTATAATATTTTTATTTATATTTAATTTTATATTATTACTAAATTTTAAACATATAAGTGTATTTATATATAATGTATATTTTTCTTTGTCCTTCATTGCTGAAGAAGACCATGCCATCAGAGAAACAATGACATGACTTGCACTTGACTTTGTTTTGAGTGAGGGAGGGCTGTGAAGGTCTCCAGCTTCACTTCTCCTCCAGAGCCATCTGAATCCAGTGACCAAATATTGTCAGGATGACTGGAGATGACCCAGAATGAGGCATTTGGGATTAAATGACTTGCCCAAGGTCACATAGCTAGTGAGTGTCAAGTATCTGAGGTGAGATGTATAAATTATATATAAACAATATATAAACATAAATTTATTACATGTAAATTTATATACATTATAAAATATAAATGTTATATTTAATGTATTTATTATATTATTTTACATCTCATAGGACTGGAAGAGGTCCTCTGGTCTGATCCCTTTATATTTCAGATGAGGAAACCCTCCAAGCCCCAAGAAGTGAAGTAATTTGCCCAAAGTCACACAATTAGTGAGTAGCAGATCCAAGATCTGAATGGGATCTTTGACACTGAATCCAGAGTTCTATCCACTGTACCACTCAGTGGCTGACCTTAAGATGCTATAGAGATACGAGCAATTATTCCCATAGAAGTCTGTCACTAGTTGGGCAATGGTCCCTCCTGACCTTTCCTACAGCTCAGAATTTATAGCTGGCTTTCTCACTTCCTCTAGGGTATATGTTGAAGGTATGAAGCACCAAGGGCTATTTTTGTGTTTGCTTGTTTGTTTGTTGGGGGTGGGAGTGGGGATTGACAAAGTTAAATTGGAGATCAAATGCGGTTAGATTGGAGAAGAGAGACCATATCTGGGGCCCATTTACTAAAAGGCCCAAAGCAAGAAAGAAGTGATGTCCTTACCCCATACACCTTCTTGGCCCCTGCTTTAGCAGCAAACATAGAAAGAATGCCCGTGCCACTCCCAACATCCAGGACCACCTTGTCCTTAAACACGTGCTTATTGTGGTACATGGAGTTTCTGTAGGTAAGCGTGCGCACCTCATCCTTCAACATTTCCTGTGGCAGGAGAGGGAAGAGAAAAATCAAGTTAGGGAATTCCCTGGGTACAACAGAAGAAGATATATAATCAAAGGACCCAAGTTTGAGTCCTAATTTTGTTACTTATTTACTATTTTGTGACTTTAGGCAAGGTCACTTCACCTCTCTGGGCTTCAGTTTCCCCATGTGTAAAATGAAAGAGTTGGACTAGATGATCTCTAACATCCCTTCCAATAAAAAAAACCCTATGATTTTATAATCCTATAGTGCCATTCTCTTCTTTTTCTTTATATTATTTCACTTGGTTACCTCATCAGATCCTTGGATGTCAACTATCATCCTTATGAAAATGATTCTCTGATACATATACCAAGCCATAGTAACTCTCCTGAGCTGGAGGCCCATATCATCAACTGCCTCATGGACATCTGAAAAAGGATGTGCCATAAACGCGACAAACTCCAGAATTTAACAAAGAAGACAAATAGAAGTCATCATCTCTTTCTCCAAACCCTCTCCTCTTTCCCACTTTCTTGTTACTCTCAAGGACACCCAGTGATTTCCCTGCCACTCAGGCTTACGCTTGAAGTATCACTCTTGATTTCTCAATTCCATTCCCCCACAGATTGAATCTGTTGCCAAATCTTGTCATTTTCATCTTCAAAACATCTCTCATGTGCATCCTCACACAGACAGCACCCCCATATAGGCCCTCATCACCTCTTGCTTACATTATTCAGACGGGCTAATCGTCCATCTCCCTGATCCAAGACTCCCCACTCTGACTATTCACCCTCCACTCAGCTGCCAAAGTGGTTACTCCTAAAGTGTAGGTCAGACCACATCACTCCCATACTCAAAAGTTTCTATTACCTCCAGGATCCGATATAAAACCCTGAGTTTATATTGGAAGTTCTTCATGCCCTGCATCCTTTCTACCTCTCCAGTTTTCTTCTGCTTTCTTTCCCACCATGCTCTTTAAGATCCATACACACTAGCTTTACTCCCTGTACCACACTTACTTGACCTCTTGTTTCTGGGTCCTTATAGTAACTGCACCCATGCCTGGAATAATCTCTTTTCTCGCCTCTATCTTCTACCTTACTTGGTTTCCTTTAAGACTCAGTTCAAATCCTACTTTGTATAGATCTTCCCCAGTCCCTTTCCCCTCCCCAGTCCTTCCCTCTGAGATTATTTTCCATCTATACAACATATACATATGTATGTATACATACATATGTGTGTTTCATATGTACATGATTATTTCATTATTGTCTCCCTTTTCAGAATGTGAGCTTGAGAAAAGGGATCATGTTTCTGCATTTCTTTCACTTAACATAGTACCTGACATATAGTGAGTTCTTTAATAAATGCTTATTGACAGACTATTACCTCCAAGCTCTCTCCCAGCTCCAAATCTATGATCCTACAGGCTTATTTATATACCATAATGCATGGATATATTGACATACCATATGAACCCTAAGTTCAATTACTGCTGCACTATTTCCCCATTCAATAAAGGAGATGCTACTCCGATACCTTATCATGATTATGCCACAAGCATATCAGCTCTAGTACTTGCACCAAGACAGACTGTGCATTATTGTCTTGGGACCAGCTTGACTGAGGTTGAAGAGACTTGCTATCAGATTTGCTGTAGGGTGAGGAATTTTGGAGCCTCAGTGACTATCCTAGGCCAACTCTATCAAGGAATGGGGGTTTGTGATTAGCATTCATAGAGTACCAATGAAATTACAGATCCTTGAAGTCTAAGCAACATACCACATTCTCATAAGAAAGTATTTGTCAAGTAAAGACTCAGACATCAGTTGAGCAAGGTCCTCCAGAAATCACTCTCCTACCCTGAATGGAGATTCCATCTTCTCAGAACACAGGTGAATGGTGTAACAGATCTTGATTTCCAAGGTCTGATGATGTAATATATTTCTCAATGTAAAGGTGCATGCTGTCATCTGTGGCTTCCACAAGACTTGTTTTTGTTTGTTTAACTGTTTCTCTTTTTTACAAGAGAGGATGAGAACTGGGGTTTGGGAAGTGACAGTAATGAGAAGGGAGAAGCAAATATAAAATAGTATTTTATACCCTACAAAGAAGTTCAAATCATCTGTGAATCTGTAAGATTGCAGATAGAGCACTAAGCCTGGAGGATCTGAATTCAAATCCAATCTCAGATACTCACTAGCTGTATGACCTTGGCCAAGTTTCTTAATTGTCTCAGTTTCTTCAACTGTAGAATGGGGATATTAATTATCTACCTCATGGGGTTGTTATGTGGATCAAATGAGATAATATTTCTAAAATGCTTATCATTGTATCAGGTGAATATTAAGTGCTACATAGTATGTATATATTCCCTCTTCCCTCTCATACCTTTTCAGAAATTTCTGTGAATCGACTTTGTACATATTCTGTATTTACTGATATGTTATTTCTTTCCAAATTCTTTAATAACAAGAACTGGCTTTTTTCCTTTAATGCCCAGTCACCTATCCCTTTGCCTAGAATATAGTAGGTGCCTAATAAATGCTTGTTAAATGGAACTGAAGCTGATTACTAAAGAAGGTGATACAAAGTTGGCACATGGTTTCATTTTTTTTTTTTGCTTGTTTGTTCTGAACAGGAGATCTTCCACTGCACTGCTGAAAATTATTTAAGAGAGGACAGGGACTATTTCCTGCCCTACCATAGTGCATAGTGCTTAGCACATAGTAGGTGTTTAATAAATACTTATCAATTGTTTAATTGATGGCCTTTCAACAGGGAAAAAAACCAAATGACTTGTTTTGATTCCTTCTTCCCTGAGAAACAAGGTTTTTAGACAGGTTTTAGATATAGTTTTAGACAGATTCCTTCAGCTTTTTTCTTTCTAGGAGCTACAGATGTGGGTGGTTCAACAATTTCCCTCTACCCTTCCCAAAAATCTGGGAGGCCAAGCAGGAAGAGGTTTAGGAGGTGGCAAGAAGCAGATAGTTTCATATAGGAGTTTGAGACATATTTCTCTTCATTTTCATTATATTCAATAAACTGTATGATCACAGTACAATAAGAAAATGGGTCCTATGGACACAAGGAGAATTATGAAAAAGAAAGAAAAGATAATATAAACAGAGTACTGCCTCACAAGCTGAGGATAAACCATAAATTTTATATTTTAATATTTTGAGTATTATTCTATTTCACTATCCCCAAATTAATTCTGGACCTATCCAACAGTATCATATAAAGCCACAGACTGGCAAGGTAGAGCATAATCTAGGCATCTATAGTCTGGATCTTTGTGGTGGTCAAAGGGCATTCTATAAACATTTGAGGAAGTCCATCTTAAACATGCAACTGAGACACTCGATCATCTGTCAGACAACTCAAATATTGCTCTTAGAATCAGAGAATTTGGAATTGATTTATTCAGTCCAATGCATACCTGGAAAGGATGTACATACAACATGCCTTCTATGAGGGGAAGTCCAGCAGTTCTCCAGGCAACCAATCCTATGTTTGGACAGCTCTAATGAGCAATTTTCCTAAATTTAACTCTTAACTCTTTTATCTGCCTATTGTTCCTGATTCTTCTTGATGAGGCAGAATTACCTAAATCTAATCCCTCATGAAGACAAGTATCATCCTCCCAGTCACTCATACCACCCCCCACATACACACCACATACTCATACACAGTATTCACTCACTCTCTCCCCCCACAACCACATTCCCCTTGAATATGCACACAAACACACACCACGCACATCCACACACCTACCCCCACATCCAAACACACATATACTTCTTTTCTCAAGACAAAACAATGCTAATTCTTTCAATTACTTGTCATATGACATCAAGTCTTCATAGGGCCATTCACTAGTCTGATTTTCCTCCTCCAAATGGAGAGTCTCCTGCTTATAAACAGACTCAATAGTCCTCCAGATGAAGTCACATTCAGGCAGAGGACAGAGGGCCTGCCACCTCTGTCTGGCTCCAAGCAACTCAAGTTTGATAGAGGGTTTTTTGGCCAATGACTTAGGCTGAGAATTCTGTTCACAAAACACTCAGATTTTTTTCAGAAAACTTCTAACCATGCCTCCTTATTTTGTACTTGTGTGGTTAATTTTTTGGACCTGAATTTGGGCACAAATTATCCTTCTTGAACTTCCTCTACTAGAGTCGCCCCAACACTACAGAACTTTTTGGATCCTGACTCCGTCATTCAGCGTTAGCTATCCCTCCCAGTTGGGTGTCATATACAAACCTGATAAGCATTTCGTCTATGCTTTTATAGAATTAATTCATAAAAAGGAGCAGATCTTTGGGATGTTTCACTGGAGGCCCTTTGCTATGTCAACACTGCATCATTAACAACTCTTTGAGTGCAGCCATCAAATCACTTTTGAATCCATTTAATTATATTATCAATAAATCCACATTTCTCAATCTCCTCCATGTGAAGTCTCAGATAAAGTGCTTTGCTAAACAGTGGCAAGAGATTAAAGGTATAAAAATACACAGAAAAGGGGAAAAAATTTGCTGATGACACAATGAGTTACTTTGAAAATCTTAAGAAATCAGCCAAGAAAGAAATTGAGGCAATTAATAGCTTCAGCTAAGTAGCAGGTTATAAGATAAACCCACAAAAATTTTCAGCATTTCTATATAGCAACAATAAAACTCAGGAGGTAACAACAGAGATGACCCATTCAAAACAGTCACAAAATCCATAAAATATTTTCTAGCTAACCTATCAGTCCATGTCTTCTTTGAATGGAAAGGGATCAGACCTAGACCTATGGGTTCACAAGTGTAGAGAAATCCATCTACCATTAATGGTCAGGACCTTCTCTGCTACTCAAAGAGTTGCCAGAAGATCAAGAGGTCCAGTGATTTTTCCCAAGATCAGAATTTAGTGTATGTCAAAAGGAAGGCTTGAACTCAAGCCTTCTTCTTCATCCTGTGAAAAGGCCAATACAAACCTTTGCCTGGAACTGTACTAAAAGGAAATCTTCCCAAAAATAATGAAGAAAGTTCATGAAAATCCTTTTTACAAAGGCTTCTTTTGTGAATTACTTATTATCAGTGTGGGAGTAGAGTGGATCTCATAAGCTACAAGACGGATTTAAAAGGAGGAGAGGTTTTCTGGCACTGTTTCATCTCACCACACTATCTATATAGCTACAATTAGTAAATGTTATTCAGAGAAATTTAAAAAAAAACAACAACTAATTGGAGTAATACTCAGTGAGTACCGCAGAATAGTACTGCCAAAATTAATTTACAGATTTTATGTTATAACAATCAAACTACCAATCGCATACTTAATAGTTACCCTAAATAATAACCAAATGCATTTGGAAGAAGAAAAAGTCTGGAATTTCAAGAAATAATGGGGGAAAGTAGGAATAATGGGGGAACATCACTTCTAACACTCAAACTATATTATAAAGAAATAATCATCAAAACTACACTGGTTAAGAATAGAAAAATAGATAAATGGAACAGACTAGACAAAGAAGATACAGAAAGAATTGAACTCAATATTCAGTGTTCCTTAAATCCTAAAACATAAATTATCTATGAAAGAACTCCCTATTTGACATGAACCACTGGAAAAACTGGAAAGCAGTATCATACAAATTAGATTTTAACTACTATTTTGTATAATATATTATAATACTATATGACCTGGATATAAAAAAAATCACACCATTAAAAAATTTAGAAGAGAACCAGAGAAACTTTTACAGCTATAAGGTAATAAATTCTTGACCACATGAAGGATAGCAGTGATTATAAAAGATATAATAGATAATTTGATTACATGACATAGAAAAGCTTTTTTACATCAAAACTAATGCAACTAAGAATAGAAGGGAAGAGGTTGACTAGGGAAAATATCTTTGGATTATTTCTGATAAGGATATGATATCCAAGATATAGACACATAGATATAGGCAACTGACAGAATTATACATATGAATAAAAGCCATTTCTAATACATAGGTGGTCAAAAGGATATAAAATAATTTTCAAAAGAAGATTTGAAAACTCAACAACCATATGAAAAATGTATCAAGTCACTATTAGTAGCAGGTGTAAGGCCAGTATTCTATTCATTCAGGTTCAATGTAGAGATAAAATAAGGTACTCATTGGTCACTAAATACTTAACAAAGATTTGCAACAAGGACACAGTAGTAATTAGCTTCAGTAGGGAAATCTTTCCCCCATATGGAATGGTGATTCCAGTGGTCTAGGGACATCCATTAAGTTTGAAGGGTTTACCTCATGTATGAATAGACTTTTAATACCCTTTGGTGATCAGGACATCAGAGCCAGAGGCCACCAGGAAAATGCCTCCAATACCAGGCCAATCAAGTCTTAAGAGTGAACCTAGCCTAACCCTATATTTCAGGGAAAGGGGAGGAGGCAGAGGCTGATGGATAATGGTCCTGTCACAACTAATAATAACAGGAAAGTGGACACACTAATACAAAATTGGTGCAACCATTCGGGAAAGTAATTTGGAGTTATGCAAAGAAAGCAACTAAAATGTTCATACTTTTTAAATCAGAGATTACACCTTGCATATATATGTGCTTTTGTATATACCAAGGAGGCAAATGACAAAAAGCAAAGTATTTATGGCAGATTTTTCTGTAGTTGCAAAGCACTGTAAACAAATTTGACATCCATGAATTGGGGAAAGGCTAAGCAAGTTGTGGTACATGCATTACTAGAATATTACTCTTCTGTAAGAAACAATGAATGTAATGTATACAAAGATACAAAATGAAATAAACTGAACCAGAAAACAAAAAACATGCACCATTACTTCAACAATGTAAAACAGCAAGATCAAAACATTCAAAACTGAATGCTACAAGATAAAAAAGAACAAATTTTAACTCAAAAGAAGAGAAATGAGGTGTTTCACCTGCTTTTTTGCAAAGTTAGAGAACTATGGGTATAGAACACTAAGTAAAATGTCAGACTCTGGTTAGTTAGTTGTCAGTTATTTTTACTAAATTGCTCTTTTTACTTTCCTTTTTCTTCTTTGTTAGAAGGCATTGCTCTCTGGGAGGGAGATGGAACAAGGATGGGTTTGAGAAATGTCAGTAAAAAGATCAGAATTTTAAAAATCATGTTAAAAAAAAAGGCTTTCCTAAAATTTTGATAGGCTACCTCCACAGCCTTTCCCTTGCCCTGTTGAAAAAAAAAATTTGAAATGATCTGTTCTTGATGAAGCCATTCTGGTTGTTGCTAATCACCCTTTCTCTTTAAAAATGTTCACCACCCACCTCTTTAATGATCTACTCTAGATTTTTCGCAGGGAGCTAAGTCAAGCTCACTAGCCTATAATTAACAAATTCTATTCTCTTTCTTTTTTTGAAAATTGAGGCATCTGCCCTTCTCCAATCTTGTGGCACCTCTTCCATTTTCTATGGTTTTCTTTTTTTTTTAACTTGAAAAATTTCTAATTATTTTTAATTTGTAATCTATTTATAACACTTTCTTCTTTTTAAATTTTGAGCTCCAAATTCTCTCTCCCTCCAACCCACTCCCCCACTCACTGAGAAGACAAGCAATATATCAATTATGTATGTGAAATCATGCAAAACGTTTTTCCGTATTAGCTATAATTTTTCAAAAAGCAAGAAAAATAAAGTGAAAAAATTATACTTCAACTTGCACTAAAAGTTCATCAGTTCTCTTTGTGGTGGCATATAACATTTTTCCAACATGAGGGCTTTGGAGTACTCTTGGATCATTGTATTGATTAGAGTAGTCAAGTCTTTCACAGTTGATCAACATATAATATTGCTGTTACTTTCCATAATGACTCTTCCCATTTTGCTTGGCATCAGTTCATATAGGACTTGCCATTTT
Source organism: Potorous gilbertii (assembly GCA_028658325.1). Taxonomy (NCBI): domain Eukaryota; kingdom Metazoa; phylum Chordata; class Mammalia; order Diprotodontia; family Potoroidae; genus Potorous; species Potorous gilbertii. Next base: position 160,236,034 of record CM053770.1, read on the forward strand.
TTTAAACCACCCCTCTCATGGTTTCTTATAGTACAATACTATTTTATCATAATCATACATCACAGCTTATTTAGCCATTCCGCAATTGATGAGCATCTCCTCAACTTACAACTCTTTGTCTCCACAAAAAAAGGTGCTATAAATATTGATGCATATTTTTCCTTTTTTTCTTCTGTCTCTTTGGGATACAGATCTAGTGGTGGTATTGCTGGGTCAAAGGGTATGCACAATTTTATAGCTCTCTGGACCTAGTTCCAAATTGTTCTTCAGAAAGTTTGCGCCCATTAATTTCTCCTCAACATTTTATCGCTGTACCTATTTTTCCTTTATCCTGTCCAGCGTTTGTCATTTCTGATGGGTGTAAGGTATTAACTCAGAGTTGTTTTAATTTGCATTTCTCTAATCAATAATGATGGAGAGCATTTTTATACAACTATAGATAGCTTTGATTACTTCTTCTGAAAATGGCCTGCGTATTTCCTTTGACCATTTATCAACTGGAAAGTGGCTCTTATGTTTACAAATTTGACTCAGTCTATACTCAGCATATATGGGCAGAATGAAAGCTTGATCAGAGAACTTGTGCTAAAAATTTTTATATTGCTTCATTTCTATGGTTGTTGTTATGTCAGTTGTTGCTGTTTAGTCATTTCAATCATGTCTGATTCTTTGTGACTACTTTGGGGGTTTTCTTGGCAAAGATATTGTAATGGCTTGCTATTTCCTTCTCCAGCTCATTTTACAGATGAGAAACTAAGGCAAGTAAGTTCAAATGACTTGCCCAGGGTGACACAGCTAATAAGTATTTAAGGCTAGATTTGAACTCAGGAAGATGAATCTTCTTGACTTCAGGTTCGGCACTCTCTGTACTGACCCTTATTTTCTAAAGTACCTTTTAGGGAAATGTAGTTTCCCTGATCATCTCTTTCAATTAGGAATATTCTTGCTTTTGCTTTGATGTCATGATTGCTACCCCTGCCTTTTTCACTTTGACTGAAGCATAATAAATTCTGGCTCCATCCTTTTATTTTAACTCTGTGTATGTCTTTCTATTTCTAGTGGATTCTGCTTTCTAATCTATTCTGCTATCAACTTCTCTTTTACAAGTGAGCTCATCCCATTCACCTTCGCAGTTACGATTACTAACTGTATATTTTCCTCCATTCTATTTTCTTCTATTTATTTTCTCTCTCCTGTCCCTCCTTTAAATTCATTTTGCTTCTGACCTCTGCCTCCCTTAATCCACCCTTCCTTTATCATCCTACCCCACTCTATGTGTCTTTTTCCTTTCTTACTTCCCTATTACATAAGTTACATTTCTATACACAACTAAATGTGTATATATATTCTTCTCTCTTTGAACCAATTCTAATGAGAGTGAGGTTCAAGCATTTACTGTTACTCCCATCCCCAAATTTCCCCCTTCGTTGTAAAAGCTTTTCCTAATGGAACTCTTTTATGTGAGAAAATTTGCCTCATTCTACCTCTCCCTTCCCCTTCCCTCCAGGGCATCTCTCTTTCTCATGCCTTCATTGTTTTTGGAGATCATTCCAACATAATTGATTCACATTCTGTCTATGTCAACTCCTTTTAATTCCCTAATGATTGCAAAGTTTTTAGGAGTTATGTGTACTGTCTTCCCATAGTTTAACTTTATTGAGTCCCTTCCTCTTACTCTTTCATATTTACTTTTTAATGATTCTCTTGAGTCTTGTGTTTGAATGTCACACTTTCTATTCAGTTCTGCTCTTTTCATCAGGAATGTTTGAATGTCTTCTATTTTATTAAATATCCATTTCCCCCCACCCCGGAAGAATTAAACTCATTTTTGTTGAGTAGGTTATTCTTAGTTGTAATCCTAGCTTCTTTGCCTTCCAGAATATCATTTTCCAAACCCTCCACTCTTTAATTATATAAGACTCTAATTCTTGTGTAATCCTGACTATGGCTCCATCATATTTCAATTGTTTCTTTCAGGCTGCTTGAAGTACTTTGTTTTTGACCTAGGAGCTCTGGAATTTGACTCCTGGGAGTTTTCACTTTGGGATCTCTTTTGGGAGGTAAGTTATTTTACCCTCTAGATCTAAGATATTAGGATAGTTTTCCCTGATAATTTCTTGAAACATGATATGTAGGATCTTTTTCTTATTCTTGGCTTTCAGGTAGTTAAATAATTTTTAAATTATTTCTCTTTGACCTATTCTCCAGGCCAGTTGGTTTTTTTTCCTATGAACTGTTTCAAATTTTCTTCTATTTTTTCATTCTTTTGACTTTGTTTTATTGTTTCTTGATGTCTCATAGAGTCATTGACTTCTAATTTTTAGGAAACTGTTTTCCTCAGTGAGATTTTTGAAACTCTTTTTCCATTTGTCCAATTCTGCATTTTAGGGAATTCTTTCCTTCAGTGAATTTTTGTCCCTCTTTAGGTTAATTCTATGTGTTTTTTAAGGTGTTATTTTCTTCAGTATTTTTGTGTCTCTTTTACCAAGCTGTTAATTCTCTTTCTTGTATCACTCTCATTTCTTTTCCCAATTTTACTCTCCCACTCTTATCTCTTTCTTCAATGCTTCCAGAAATTCTTGTTGAAGTTGTATCCAATTAGCATTTTTCCTTGAGGCTTTCCTTGTAGCTGGTTCCACAGTGTTGTCTTCTGAGTTTATTCTTGGTCTTCTGTGCCACCATAGTAACTTTTGGGGATCAAATTCTTTTTGTTGTTAGGTCATTTTTCCAGCCTATCTCTTTTCGAAATTGTGTTAGAGTTGGACTCTCCTCACCTTTGGTGAGACATTTTGTACTATTGTTTTCAGAGCTAGTTCTGGGACTCTATAAGTTTTCAGTGCTTCCAGGATGATATCATCCAAAGACAGGTGAGGTCACTATTCTCCTCTTCTGTGTTCTAGTTGTTACCCAGAAAGGACCCCTGTTCTTTTGCAGTTGCACACGCTAGCACTCCTCTTTGCCTTGGAACTATGACCAGGGCCTCTGCTCCCTTATGATAGATGAGTAGTGCCCCTCTCTGCCCTGGAATTGTAGCCCATAGCTGTGTATGGGCAATAAATTGCCAATCAGCACCAGTTATATCTAGTGCCAACAAAGGATCCCTTGTAATCTCTGACCCATTGCCCAGCCTCATTACCATTTCTGGGCTGGGAGTTCCCAAAGATGCTGCTGCTGCTGCTGTTTGCTGTTGTGAGCTCTGAACAGGCCTCCATACCTGTGTCATAGATCTCTCCTACTGACCTCCTAAGTTTTCTTAGGGCAGAAAAATTCTTACCCTGACTTTTTGTTTGCTCTGCTGCTCCAAAATTTGATTTGAGGCATTATTTTAAAATTGTTTGGAAGAGAATGTTGGAAGAGCTCATCTGGGTGGCTGTCCTTAATCTGCTATCTTGGCTCTACCATCCTCCATGATCTTTCAAGTTTTTGGTTAAGCAATCACACATGCTAGTGACCAAAGAATTAGTTCATCTGGGCCAGGTGACTTGAATTCATCAAAGATAGTTAGGTTCTCTCTTTATTGCCTCCCTACATAATTTGGGTAGCAATTTCCTATGAGTTAGTTTGTTCTGTCATAACAGAACAAAAGGGTCATTCTCCTTGGCAGAGAAGTGTTCACATTCAGTTGTTTTCAGTCATATCTCACTCTTTGTGATCCCATTTGAAGTTTTCTTGACAAAGATACTGGAGTGGTTTGCCATTTCCTTCTCTACCTCATTTTATAGATGAGGAAACTGAGGCAAACAGGGTTAAGTTTCTTGCCCAAGGTCACATAACTAGTAAGTATCTGAGACCAAATTTGAGCTCAGGAAGATGAATCTTCCTAACTTCAGGCCCAACACTCTATCCAAAATTGGCAGACAAAACAGAAACAAAATAAGAACTTAGAAGCCCTTTATTCTCTCTGTTGTCAATGACCACAATTCCACCCACACCAAGCAAAAGTACCATCCCTTCTTTGATCCTCCTTTCTCTCCAAGAATACCTCTGAGAACCTTTTTACTTGCTTTTTGCTTCCCTCACCAGTCCCAGCTCATTCTGAGATTTAGCTCCCTGGACCCTATTTTTATGGAAACATACCGTATTCATCCTCTCTCATCTGGCCTCATTTCCATTTTCTGTAAATTTCTTTTTAAAAATCTAAGTTGATCATTAAGTATCCTATGCATTTGTACATCAGTATCTCCAGACATGTCCCATTGTCTGAGATCTCACTTCTTTGCTGGACAATCACTAAAGGGACACACATTCTTCCTATAGGTTTAAGGATAATAGCATTTGAAGAACACCAGGGAAGAGACCACAAGGGAAACAACAAGCTGTCATATAAGCATCTCAACTCTATGCATATAATGGTTTCCAAGGAAACGCCAGAGAAAATGAGGTTGGGGTAGGGGTAAACCTTGGTCCATTCTGGGTTTAGAAATATTAGGGTTTAAAAAAAAGCTAAACATGGCTGAAAACATTGTTCATCACTACCCTAACAGATCACAGGGTTGTAAGCCACAGAGAGTGTTACTTCTATAAATTTAAGAAAGAAGAAGATAGACCTTGGGTGCTTTGGTTGCACTGAGAATTTTGGGCAAAATATAAAAATTATAAATAGTTGTTTCAACAAACATTGTTTGGAGAAAATTTTGCCATCTGGATCTGGTTATGTTCCCCAATAAAGACATTATACTATTAAAGAAAAGTTTAACTGATATCCAACTCAGAAATAGATGTACCACTCCATGGAACATAAATGCATTTTAAGAAAATTTTAATGGAAATGTATTGTAGGAGGTTCTGTCTTAATTAGGTTGGCTAAACATTTTTCTGAACTTATTCACTGCTAATACACATCACCAAAAGCTGACAATCAACGGGGAGAAAAATATTGACTTCAACATACAACTTGCATATGCAGTTTTCACATCTTAGAAGATTTATTTTTTGAATGTTACTCACAGACCTTTACCTCTCTACAGCTTCCATTCCACCTATGTCTGACAGCCTAGTAAAATACAAAGAACATTGACCCATGAGTTAGAAGACCTGGGATCTTGTGTGGGTTCTGACACTTGCCAACCATGTGACCCTGAACAAATCTCACCTTAAAAAATGAGGCTCTTGAACAAGACAGACTTCAAAGTACCTTTGGGATTTGACATCTATGATTCCGAATAAGGGAAGTATATGTGCTGTGTTTTGCCTGTGCAGGTTATGTGTGCTCACATGGTTCTCTCTATACATGGCTTAGAGGGAGAAATGCACCAATATCACTAGAGTCCTCTCACCCTTTAAAAGAAACTTATTTTGGCCATGAGGGGAGAAAGATTTTGAGACCAGAGGCTGACCCATCCTCAGAGAGAGGAGATGCTGGGCTAGAATTGCATATATTGCCTGTCTATCCACCCAATATTGTTAGTCTATGGAATATAATTTTTAGATTCAAACTGATCTATTAATCATTGTCGTTTACTGAGAAAAGAGTCCCCCAAGCTATATATCCAAGGTTTATCTCTCTTCTCATAAAATGCCAGATCCACAATGAACACATATAGCAGACTGCAAATAAACCCATTCTTCCAATAGCAAACAGAAATCAGAGAAATATATGTGAGAATATACATCAGATAATACATTGAGTGAATGAACTCTCCTACCAGAGAGGAAAGAAAGCTCAGCTTCACCAAGAGAGAAGTTCCTAGATTTCACCCAAGAGGAAATTCCCCCAAATTTCTAGTGTAGTAAGCTAAAGTTAGCTGAGGGGCGACTTCTCCAGGTTAGTGTCTTCAAAAGTCTTCCCTTTCAGAGACCTCTCCCTGAAAAGAGTCTGAAACCACGTCTTCTCTTTCAATTTTGGAGGCCAGAAGTCCAGTATCTCTCTTCTCCTAAGCTCTCACAAACTCTGCCCTTCATGAAGGCATAGGGCCTTGAATAATCAATTTCTAGGAAATTGATTACTCTGAGGCACATGTTGTTATACCTGGGAAGCTTTCTAAAAGGGGCAAGACCCCTTTGTGCCCAGTCTTCTCAGTCCTCCATGGTTTAAACTTCAAATTCAATAAGCGTACTATGCTAATGGTTATTAATTATTAGGCTGTAAGTTCCCTGAGAACAGGGACTTTTTAAAAAAATTTTTGTTATAGTCCATCCCAATTGCATAGCATAGCACCTAATAAATAGTAGATGTTTAATAAAAGTTTCTTGGTTATCTGACCATTACAGTATTATACCGTCTGCGAGTTTACATTCCATTGCAAAAATACAACAGGTAAACAGAAAAGCAAATATGTGCCCAGTATGTAGTGTAGATAATAAATGCTCTTTAAAGAGAAATTCATAGGGGAGCACCTTGGAAAATGAGCTGATGTTAGAATCAAGGAGACATGGTTTCAATTTCCTTCTGATAAATTCTGGGTATGTGTCCCTGGGCACATAATAGTCTTAACTTCTCAGTGCTGCATCCCCCACCCTCCTCCAAGCAATTCTCTAAAACTGTAAGATTACTGTTTGCTTGTTTTATTTTTTGAGACTGGTTCTCCCTATGTCTTTGAGGCTAGAAGTGCAGGGGTACCCCCTGACACCATCCCACTTGTCATGGTTGTCATGGAAATTTTGACCTACTCTGTTTCTAGTTCGCCCCTTCTGAGGCAGCCGATGGGTTCACCATGTTGGTGCAAGATTAGTGTGGACACTGGATTGTATTTAGCTCTATTGTGGCTCAGAACTCCATGACTCAAGTGACCCACCAGTCTTAACCTCCCCAGCAGCAGGAGACTACAAGCATGCTCCATCATACTCAGCTCTAAAACTATAAATTGGTGAGTAGCTACTGATCTACATTAGTAAAGAGAGTTCCTTTATCAAGAGTTTGCCATTCTAACAAAATCACAGGCCAGGACAAAGGAAGAATTTAGGGTTAGAGGGAAAGATAATTTCCTCTTGGCAGGGTCAGGAAAGACTTTGGAGCTGGACTTCAAAGGATAGAGAAGGATTAATGTTTATTGAATGAATGACATCATTCTCCCTCTTTTCCAGGCTAAAAATCTTGAATTCTTTGGAAACAATCTATTTATGGCATTATCTTCAATAGTCACCCTAGTAGACCTTCTCTAGATACATTTCAGCTTACCAGTCTCTATCCTAAAATGTCAACTGGAGGTCTTAAGTACTTGTATGTCTTGTTCCTAGATTGGCCCACTACTGTTTGTTCAGAGCCCTGTCTGGAGGTTTCTTATATTAATTACTCAACCATTTGCTGAAACCCACAACTATATGTCTTTTCAGCCCTGATAGGCAAGTTGGGATACTATTCACCATAGCCTTGAAGACTGGGACTTCTGGGAATTGGTGATGTCTTTCCTTTTGATACTATGGGGAAGATTAAGAAATAGGATAGAAGCAAAATTCTACAACCAGGTTGGAACAGCTCCAATCAAGCAAAAGGGGCAAAGCTCCAAGATGACAGGTTAGCAAGCAAAATTTCACAGGCTCATAGGTTCAGAGCCAGGAGCAGTGGGTATGCTGAAACTGATCATTAAATATCAGTGTTACGATTTACACTATAGAAAGCAGAGCACACTACAAAGCAGGAGTTGAGTTATTATTTGTTAATTGTCTAGATTCAAGAAAGTGATGGATAAAATGTTTATAATGCAAAACAAACTTGAGAATCTGGAAAGCCAGTTGTTATTTACCAGTGGACCCTTGACTAGTAGAAACTTTAGATGGTCAACTAGTCTAACCTACTAATTTTATAGGTGAGTAAACTGAGGCCCAGTGGGGTTAAGTGACTTCCTCAAGATCACCTAGACCTTGAGATGGAATTCTAATAAAGTCACCTGTAGCCCTAATATTCTAACTTCCTCATGGATCTCACTGAAGAGGCATGCCCACAATCTAGCTTTAGTCACACGACAGACTCCCAAATGCAATCATAGGCCCCACTGAACAGCAGGCCCATTGCCCTTACCTTGCCACTGTCCCCCAACCCCGATACAATACCCTAACTTCCTCACTGCTCACTAGAACAACAGGTGTGTCCATGAACTCATATTTCACACAGAACAGCAGGCATGTCCATGCTACGCCTCTAGCTGCCACTGCCCCCAGATCCATTCCTCATATTTCCCACAGAAACTTCAGATGGGTTCATGACATCAGGTCTCAGTCATAATATTCAGTCAATCAGAAAGCAGCACCACCAGGATACCCAAGTAGGATGTGGATCCAAAAATAATAGAAGGGACTTTCCCTAAGCAGGCACCTACACAGTAATAGTAAAGAACTGACCTAGAGTAAACTTATGGCATAGAAAGGCTTATTATAGTATCATTATCATATATACAAGCCCCACCATTCCACTGAGGCAGGAAACCCTCCCTCTAATCCCTTAACAAATCCCTCCTGCCTTTTTAATATTCATAATTTCTGTTGCATAATCAACATCATTACACTATAAAATTGCCTGTCTTGTCTTACCAAGTTGCTGGTTCCTCTTGGACCTCAGTCTGTTGGAGGCGTCGTTCCAATACATACCCTTATTGGATTAGAGGTAATCTGAGTCTGAATTCATTTGAGTTGATGCCCAAAATCAGCCATGAAAGCACAACACTTGGGGATGACCCCATAATAGAACTAGAATATGAACTCAAGTCCCATAATAAAGTTTAGCATTCTTTCCACTGCCTCCTGTAAGGACTCAAACCAATATTAACCAGACACACCCTCGGCATTCCACCCAGCCCCAAAACACACAGAGATACATACACTTTGAGAATGCATAAAAAAATACAAAGTTATCTCAAAGTCTTAATGCCCAACTACCCTTTGCAGTAGGCCTACCATCTTAACAGAAGATCTAATCCCTCAAGACTCCTGGGATTCTGAGAATGATTTTCCAGTCATTTAAGTATGAAGCTGAAAGACCCTAGAGTTGAGAGAACTGTATCTGAATTCCAGCTGTCATCTACTAGCTGTGTGTCCCTGCTCAAATAGTTTTTCTCCTTTGAGTTGTGAAATGGGTTTTGGGGCAGGTGAAGAGAGAGATGGAGGGGAGAGGGGGAGACTTCCATTGACTGTCTCACAAGGTAATGGTGAGGAACAGACTTTCTAAATCCTATGGCTCCAACTGAGTTAGTTTTTTTGGTTTTGAGGGACTTTGTTGTTTTTTTTATGGATGAACATCTGCTAATTCCTCAATGCCTTAAAGATTTCTCATTCTCATTTCATGTTCTCCATGTAGGTCCTATATGTCCCTGTTCAAAGAGAACTTCCAGAGAATAAACTACCAACTACCAGGATCTTATTGGTCATCGATTCCTATCAATTCCAATTTCATTGAATCATCCATGGGAGATATGTCCAAAATAGTCCCAAGAAATTTCAAGCAAAACAATGCTACTTTTAATTAAAAACATTTGTTTTAGTCTAGCCTGAGGACCTCCTCTGTCTCCTAGTTTTCCAATCTATTCATTGCAGAAACTAGGCATTGACTGATTGCTGGAAAATGAGGCTCCAAAGAAACCTTTTCAAAGAGACCAACCACCACATTTTCAAAAGAAAGGGCTTCAGACCATCTCCTAATTATTTATCATGAGCCTACTACTTTAAGAAGAAAGATGACTAAAGGCATTGCATAACATTCTCCAAGACCAGTCAATATTCCAGCTTCCAATATCTTTTCTTGCTTGATAAACTCAAATTCCTTCCAACATCCACAACATCCTTCACATCTAACTCTTTCTCTCTGCTTACACAGTTACCTCCCTTTATCAAGATTCTTAACCCCTCTCACCCAGATTATGACAATGACTTCCTAAGTGGTCTCTCTGTCCCAAGTCTCTCCTCAATCCAATCTATCCCCCACTCAGCTTGTAAAGTTATTTTCCTTAAGTGCACATTGGGGCTTATCATTTCTCCATTTCACAAACTTTTGTAGTTCCCTATTTCTTCTAGGATATGTGTAAACTACTTTAACTTATAAAACCTTTCAGTCTGTCCCCAACCTGGCTTTCCAATTCTGTAACATGTTACGCTCCCTCTTAGACTCTGTGATCTAGCCAAAATGACCTTCTGTCCCTTCCAAACATGAGGAACTCCATCTCCTTTCTCTGAGGCTTTGCACTGGCTGTCCCTCATGCCTGGAATGCACTCTCTTGTCACTTCTGCCTCATAGAATACCTCTCTTACTTCATGATGCAGCTCAAAAACTACCCTCACACAGGTTAATGGGCCAGGCTGGTCCCTGGGTGTGCTAGAATAATCCGCAGGGACGGTAGTAGATTTGGGTACAATTAGGGTGCATCAAATAAAAATAAGGGGGTGATGGAAGCATAAGGAGAGAAGAAAATTTTGAAAAATCGTTTGCATGTTTCATCTGTTGTGTAACAGAGTTAAAGTCATAGTGATTACATTATTTTCCAAGTAAACACATAAAACACAAGTCATAAGGATTATAACAAGTTATAATTGGTTACAATATAACTGATCAGTTGTCAAGTACTCCAACAAATCTTAACAAGCAAGTGTTGGCAGGCGAGCATGTCACACATTGTCAAGAAATCCAGCATGCACTGATAGGAATATGTGCATGTAATGACTTGTTTACAATATGATACTATATGGTTATATGATGCAATATTGTGTCATCAAAATGTCAACACAGGAAAAAACTCACAATTTTAAAATTAATTATTAAATTTAAGATGCTTCATTTAAAAAAAAATTATTTTATATATTTTTAAGTGACACAGATTTAAAAACAAATTAAAGTAGATTTCCAAGGGGAGAGCTGAGAAATTCTTTTAAGGGGGAAGTAGGCCAAATAAGTTTGGGAAGCTCTGTCTATACAAAATCATTCTTGATCTCCTAGTTGCTAATGCCCCTCCCACTCTGCCCTATATTTAGGTAACTCATATTTATTTGTATTTATTCTTCAGTACATATTCATATGTGGACTTGTTGTCTTCTCGGTCCTTGACAGCAGGGATGGTTTCATTTTTTGTCATAGCACAATGCCTGGCACATAGTAGGTGCTTAGTAAATGGTTATTGATTGATTGCATCATTCCTCCTCAACCTGCTCTTTTTCCTCCCTGAAACCTTCAGTTCTTCAATCACTCTCTTTCCTTCCAAGTCATCATCACTGTTCTGACCTATTTCCTTTTCTTCACCGTCTTGGCCATCTCACCAAAGTTATTTTTTTCTCTAACTTTAAGCTCTTTTATCCTTCTGCTGCTCTCCACCTGCTAATTTCCAGTCCTCAATCATCATAACTCCATTTAACCATAAATCCAACTCTCCATTTCTGCTTCCAAAATTCTGGATGCTGCTGGAGGTATTAATGAAACAGTGGCTACTATGTACCCTAGGAACTAATGCTCCCTATTCTTAACTGGGCCCTCACTGAGATACAGCTGTCTTTTTCTTTATCTCTCATTTACTCCTTTTCAAAGTGACTGAAATTTCTGCCCTCCTTACCACCTCAACTTCATTCTTATCCAATTTTCTCTCAGCAGATGACATTATTTCCTCCTTGACTGAAAAGAATGTAGCCATCCTTGTGAGTTCCTCAACTCCTATCCTCTACCTCATAAAATGTCTTTACATTCTCACCCAACATCTCTTCCTTTGCTCCAATCTCAGGAGACTTATTAGCCTTGTTAAAATTAAGCCCTTCATTCTTGCTTCAGCAGCCCACATACTAAAACTGAAATAAAACAGAGAAGATTAGCATGACCCTTGAGCAAGGATGACATGCAAAATTCATGAAGCATTCCATATTTTTCAAAATCTTGTAATATGTAATTGGGAACTATTTAAATTCTAAAATAAATTATGCCCTCCACTTGCACCACTTGATTTCACCCTCTTTCATGTCCAAAGAATCCATTATTTAGTGGCCAACCTGCTAGAGAACAGCAAACTCATCCTGTCACTAGGACTCTATAAGAAAACCTAAATGGATGAAAAATATCCATTATCCAGTCTATTTATTCCATGCAGTTGGCTAGTCAATCTGTTGAGTTAGTACTTCAGTACATATATTTTAGGCAGGCACTATAGATGGACAAGGAGTTAAGCTCTGAACTGAATAGGAAGAAGAGAGTGGGTTGAATTATATTTGGGAAATTACACAGTACTTTTAATGATTCCAAGCTGCTCCCTGGCACAAAAGCCTATATTTTTAACACAATCTCCTTGAGATGTTCTATGGTTGTGAACAGTGAAACACCACAATCTCTGCAGAGTAAAAGTACTGAGTGATCCAATGGACAATGTAGTGGGCAGTTAGGTTTCAGCATATTTTCAATGATTAATCTACATTAAAGAATGAACCTATAATGTATAATTAAGGAAATGTATGTTTGAGAAATGGGCTGAAATGGTCATGTGGCAAGACAGGAAGAAAGAATAATATAGTCCTCCTTTATTCAATCCCTATGTAGTGTACTTAGTATAGAAACACCACATGTGATGCTATAGTATTCTGAAAACCTTAAAACATAAATATGAATTATTATTATTATATACACCACCTATTTTGTGTTTTTTCTATATACATGTATAACCCAGGTTTCCAACTAAATCTGGGGCATTTGGTTTGGTATTACTTAGGCTTAACTCGGGACCACTGGAGAAAACGCTGACACTGTGTGACTTGTGAAGGATGGAGTTGGTGGGACAGTGAGACATTCTTTTTATTCTTTCTTTGAGAGGACGCACATGGCCCCAGACTCTCTTTGGGACCAGTTCCAGACACATGAAGAGATGGAGACAGACTTTGGAAGCTGCAAACAGGAACTGGCTGTGCTGAAGAGTCATGTCTCCCATTTCTGACTTACTTCTCCAGAGACTTTGAAGAATTGCCCCTTCAGTGGATTGAGGCCTCTTTCTTGGTTAAGCTGAGAACTCCTTTAACTCCCATGTAAAGAGTTCACTCACTCTGTGTATTTTCTGTTATGTTCTAACCCACATAACCTCTCCAATTTCTGTTTGTTGTTTTGCTTAGATCAATATTTTCCTCACTATTTTGTAAAATTGCTGTCTAGGTTGTGTACCTATAAGAACCGTACTGATGTACTGGTTTGATTTGCCATGTCTACAAATTTTTACTCAGTGGATTATAGAAAGACAGTGGGTGGTTTGGTTTTTTGTTTTAATTTTGGAGAGCAGGGCAAAAATCACCAACCCTTGCAGAATTCTTTATTCAAGTCAAGCCTTACGATTTGCATGGGGCATGGTGGACATCATTATGTGTTTGTTCTCCATAACTTCTCCCAGTTTCTTTTTAGTTTTTCTGGGCAAAGCCCCTTGCAAATAATTTACTATGCTAGGGAAAATGGGAATTTAAAGGCATTTTCTGACTATATCTCAGAGACTGAGAGACTTTCACGGCAACAGAGTACACAAAATATTGAAAGGACAGACTTGGAAATTTCTAAGCCTTTCACAATGCTACATAGATCGGTGAGCCTGATTGATTTTACATCACAAATGAAGAATAATAGTCACTGTACTCTACACTAAAGAATTGCCAAATCCTGGTGATAGGGAAGAAAATGTACTGCAAGAGATGTACATGAAGACAACAAAGGGCATTGAAGAAACACCCAAGACAAAGCAATGTGGCAAAGAGACAAGAACAGCTTCACGGGAACAGCCCTTCATTTGATGACATTACTAGAAGATATTGATAATCTTGTAAATACTGAAAGCTTAGGATGTTCCTGACCCTATGTGAGTGCCCCTTCATAAATTTAGACTCTGTCAAGTTTCCTTTCAGCTCCAAATCTACAACTCCATGATCCTATTATGTTTCATATCAGCCTAAATGTTGCACTTAGTAGCCACTAAATGGAAGAAGATCCAGAAGACAGCCTTTAGAACGTGGATCTTTGTTCTGAAGAAAGTTTTCAGAATGTTGGGTCAATCTTCTTTAAAAAAAATTTGGTGCATTGGAAAAAATATTTAGTTTGGCATCTGATAATGAGGGCTTGAATCTGTGCTTTGCCCTTTACTACTCATGTATCCTTGGGCAAATTGCTTAACCTTTCTAGGCCTTCATCTTTCAATGACAGGATCAGGCCAGATGACCTCTAAAATACCTTCTGGCTCTAAATCTGTGAATTTATGATCCTATGAAATAACACAGACAAGTACCACACAGATTGAGAAAGTATGGAGAGGTTGTGATCTACATCAATGGAGGAAAGAATCATATCAAAGAGATAATAAATCCATAGAAGCACTATGCCTTACTAAAACATAGGGGTGACTTTGAAAGCATCACCAGCAAAGTACAAGACCTAGCAAGTCTTACTTTAGTTTGGAAAACCCGGATCCAGGTATGGCCCTCATAATGTCATCTAAGAACCAGTCTTGTTAAGTCTAGGGAGGTTCATGACCAGCTTGGATATGGGATGGATGATAAATTTTTCATACATGGAAGTTCATGAAAGTCATTTAGAAGTTGTGATTTGTGTGAGTGTAGGGAGCCTAAGCTAGTAATATACCATAGATTCTTGAACTATTACTGTTGTTCAATCTCATTCCCTGAATACATGTTCTGAGAAGAGAGACTAGTCTTTTTCTGATGGAAAAGTATAATCCTGAAAGATAGACGGAATATACAATATCTTCGGTGAATTGCTTTCAGTCTTACAACTTTCATCTGCAAAGTACTGTGAGCTCCTATAACAAATAGTTCTGGATTATCTCTGCATTCAGGGATAAGAAAGAGTTGTTGGAATACAAAATAATGCAAAAATCTTTTCTTTGGCTTTGAATTGCATAATCAATTGTCCACATCCATGGGATACCATAAGAACACACATTCACAAACACAATCATAGACTGACCATTTCCATTCCTTCCTACCCTGTCCTTTTGTACATTTCCTGAAACTCAACTGGTTTCCAGAACAAAAATCCAGTCATGGAAGATTGAGTGACAGAATCAGAAAACAATTTGCCTAAAGTCATGGAATCTCAGGGGACCTGGGGAATCACATAAACCAACCCATTCTTGAGTCATAATTCCCTCTACAAAATTCCCACCTGTCATTCCAAGCTTTGAATTGCCAGCAATGTTCAAACAGCCCATTTCAGCTGAGAATAGTAAGGTGAAAAGGCATAACTTACTGACATTCATGAACTTTGGACTGGGAGGGCAGAGACCCAGTTTCTAGTGCCAGCCGTAGAGCCAATACTCATTGTGTCACTTTCCCCTTCCAAGCTTCAATCTTCTCATCTCTAAAATGATTTCTAAGTTCCCTAAATGGTCTAACATTCTACGATTTCACTCGCTCCAAGTCACTGAAACCTCTCCATACTTGTACCAGGCAAGGATGATTTTACCTCATGAATCCCAAAGTGAGCATAGGAATCAAAGTAGTAATCCCTTGAGGTCATCTCTTCTGGGTTCAGCAGTTTAGACATCTTTCCTCGTCCAGGGCAGCTGGGCTGGGTGGATACATGGTGGACACACTGGGCAGGCTTGGGCGCCACAACAGGCTGAGGGGGTTGGGAGGGTGCACTGTTGACCTGGAAGCAAAGGGCCTGGTGTTAAACAGAAGCAAAAGATGAGGTTGAAGCTCTTCCTTCCCTCTGTCCCCCAGTCCTTTCTCTGAGCTTTCTCCTAGTCCCTGTCTTGTACACCCAGCTCTTATTTTCTCAAAGCATATAAGGGTCATTCACAACAGAAGAGATGTTTGAAAAGACTACAATGCTCCCCCCTCCTCTGTCTCCTCCCCTGTATGGATAATTCATTTTTGCTTATCGTTAATGTAATCTTTCCCATCCATTAATAGGCCCACATGATCTACTTAAGTCACATGGAAGCCTGAGTCACATGAATCAAGTCACTTGGAACAGGAAGGGTCGGACAGGAAGAGGTGGAGATAGAGCAGAGCCTAGAGGAAGTTAGTCCGAGAGCAATCAGAGCTGGGAAAGTCTGCAACTAACATGAGAGGGAGAGCTTGTTTGTGATTTTGTTTAAGGGAGCTGGTTTGTAGGAAGGCTTGGGGATGGTAGTGCCCTCAGCATTGTTATTGTGTATGGATTTGTTACTGTGATGGATTTGGCTTTCTAGTGCTCAAATAAATGTTTCAGTTCTATCTTCCATGTGGAGAGTCTGTTGCATTTCACCATTCAGAATTACTCTGGCATAATCATGGCTGCCATAGGCGCTGTGAATATCATGTTGGCACTACATCCTCCCAAAACCTTGATCATTTAAACCACAAGTGAGGAACCTGAGGCCTCGAGTGGCACTCTAGGTCCTCAGGGTGGCCCTTTGACTGAATCCCAGTTTCACAGAACAAATCTCCTTAATAAAAGGGTTTGTTCTGTAAAACTTGGACTCAGTCAAAAGACTGAGTACTCTCTCACCTCACTCATGCTCCTGTAATTCTGCCTTTTGCAGGGACTAATTGAACTGAACAGTGAAGAAATGATGAATTCCTACCTAGAAAATGGACCTCATTTCCCCTTCCTACTCCTCAAAATATACCCTAACCATTCATCTCTACCACTAAAAGTTACTCTAGCTGCCCTAGTGATGACATAAATAGTTCAGTATTTACCTAGCAACGAATGTAATGTTTTCATTCAATACAACTTTTGTTAATTGCTCACTATATACAAGGGACTGATCTAGATACTGGGAACAGATATGAAAAATAAGACCTGGTATGCCTTCAAGAAACTTATAGTCTATTAGGAAGGATACAACATGCCCACAAATAAGTATGATATAAAGTAGAGAGTGACAGCGACAAAGGATAGATCCAGACAAAATAAGCCAATAAAGTTTTGACTGGTGAGTCCTTAGAGATCAGAGGCCCTATCTGTGTAATTACCTTTGTATAGGTAGCGTATTTGTGAATGCAGCGTAATACTGTGTAGAGTTAGGAGCTTCAAGAAGGTTTTTAGGTAAAGATGACGATAAAAGTGAAGATGCAGATGATCCTGATGCTGCGGATAATGATCACATGGGGAATCGGGATGGGGATGTGATGATGGGCAGTGAACGAGGGGAGTGATCACGACCAGTGGAGATGGTCACGGTCATAAGGACAGGGTAATGCTGATATTGACTGGGTAATGGTGATGTTGCACTGGTGGTGGTAGTCATGAGTGGGGTGATAGTGAGGGTGAGGGAGATGGGTTTTTGTGATGAGGGTGATAAAATCTCACTTCTTTGTTTTACCTTGGTCTACTCTGTTGAAATTTAGAGGTGAGAAAAGACCTAGACAGATGAGATTCCATTTGCTCCTTTGAAGGTCACATAAATGACATGAAATGTCTGTTAAGTGATTGTTCTAGGTAACATCAGGGCATTTTTTCCACCATACGCATTTTATTTACAGTTTTGTACACTGAAAGGGAGTACTTTTCCATTTGAGCCATTTTTTAATCAAAACAAAATGTAATCTAAGTAATACAAAGTATTAAAATACAGAATAAGATGCAAAAATAGACATACTGTATCTAGTTAGAAATGTAATTATAAAGTTATATCTTTAATTCAGAATTATGTTTAGAAAATCACACAAACGTAGATCACTGATTTTACTGAAATGAATAAATCTGTAGCAAAGACTTATTACAAAAAATGCACAAAATTAATGTTTATTCCACTTCGATATCATATTCCCACATCCTTCACCAATGTTACATGAGCAAAAAGAAAACAAACAAAAATCCAAAACAAAAATGAAATCAGAATTACTAGTGTTATCACATAGAAAAACAAATAAATCTAGCAATCATTAGCTCCTGGAGAGTAGGCTATCCAGCTATAGAGCTCCTGGACAGTAGACCCATTGAGTGTCATTATTCTATTTTGTGAAGGCCCAAAGAGGTAAAAGTATAAAAGCTAAAAGGCAGAATCTAAGAAAAAGGACCTGGTTCTCTATTTTAAAAAGATTCCCACAGCCGCACATTTCTAAATTTGTCTTCTTTCTTTGCAAAGTGATTGTCTGAACAGTATAGTATTGAAAGCACTGTTCGTGGAGTGTGATGACATAGATTCAAACCCTAACCCTGATAACTCTTAGCTTTGTGACTCTGGGAAAGTCACATAACCTCTTCATTGTTCAGTTCCTCATATGTGAAATGAAGATGATATTATTTGCGTTGGGAGACAACGTATTTGGTATAGCAGAAGCAGCGATGGACTTAAAATGCAGAAATGTGACCACAGGTGAATCACACAACCTCTCAGAGCCCCAGGAAACCTTCTAAAACTGTAAGTAACAAAGAGTTGTCCATCTGCTTTGGTGGAGGCAGTTTCCATACCAAGATAATAACCAGAGAGAAAAAAATTATTAATTTTAATACATGACACATAGAGTTTTTGGTCTCTTTTAGAAAATGTCTCCTTCAAGATGCTTTACGTAAAGTTAGCTTCCAAGTCATCGAGATATTGCACATCACAAAATTCAAGTATATTAGTCTGTGTATCTGAAATGGATAATATGTTCACGGTCCAGTTTTTAATTTCAGTCATAAACTTTAGCTCAAGCACAGTCTGGGTCGTCTACAAAGAACTGAAGCTTTAGTCTTGGCAATGAAGTCTGGGTATCTACAAAATGAGTAACCTCTGATGCCCAATAGGTAGAATGATACCATAGGACTGGTAGCTCAAGTAAAGCACTCCCTGGTGCTTCAATCAGGTTTTATGCCTCCTTACTGGATAAATAAAACAACGGCACTGACTTAAAAGAAGGCTTATGAAAACATCACAGAAGGAAGCATAAACTGTCAAATGAGGGTTGGTCTGTGATTGTTTATTTGCTTATTTTGTTTTTGAATATCTAAATCACCTGCCCCAATGTTGTAATCATCAAGTCACAATGTAGTTTCTATAAATTTAAAAACCTTTTCTTAAAAGTTTCTGAGCTGTGTAGAACTTATGTAAAATTGTATGCCATTTCAGGGAGGGGGGAATGAGACGAAGGGAGTGAAAAAATCTAAGATATATGGAAGTGATTGTTAAACACTGAAAACAGATAAAATAATTCAATTAAAAAAGAGCACTGCTTCAAGAAAAGAAAGAAAATATCTGAGGAAGGAAAGATAAATTCTAATCTGTACTGGATTTGAGAATTTGATAAAATTGTAACAAAGAGAAGAATCACTTAACATGTGGTGCTAAATAATAGACTTTAAATTTATAAAAATGGGTAATAGGAGGAAAATATTTGTTTAGATCTACTAATCTGGATGCTAAATCCAATATGGTAATAAAAATAGAAGAAAAGAGTACTCCTCAGAGGAAAATAATCAAATAAGGAATCCAACAATAAAAAAGGACCCAAGAAGTCTATATACTATAGGCTGTATCCCCAAGAGATCATAAAAATGGGAAAGGTTCCCACATGTAAAAAAATTTATAGCAGCTCTCTTTGTGGTGGCCAAAAACTGGAAATCAAATGGATGCCCGTCAATTGGGGAATGACTGAATAAATTACGGTATATGAATGTAATAGAATACTATTGTGCTATAAGAAATGATGAACAGGAAGACTTCAGAGAGGCCTGGAAAGACTTATATGATCTGACGTTGAGCGAAAGGAGCAGAACCAGGAGAACTTTGCACACAGCAACACTATAGTGTGTGAGGAATTTTTCTGGTAAATTTAGTACTTTAATGCAATGCAAGGACTTAAATAATTCCCAGTGGTCTCTTAAGGCAAAATGCCTTCCACATCCAGAGAAAGAGCTATGGAATTTGATTACAGAATGAAGCAGATCATTTTCTTTTGTATTATGTTTTGGTTTGTTTTATGATTTCTCCCATTCATTTTAATTCTTCTATTCAGCATGACCAAGGTGAAAATGTATTTAATAGGAATATATGTATAGAACCTATATAAAACTGTATGCTGTCTCAGGGAGGTAGGGGGAAAGGAGGAGGAGGGAAGGGAAAAAAATCTAAGATATATGGAAGTGATTGTAGAACACTGAAAACAAATAAAATAATAATAGTTAAAAACAACAGCAAAAAATAGTTTCTGAGCTGATGGATATTTTCTTTCTAAATAAATTTTATTTTGTTTTGCTTTTCTCAGCTATTTCTCAAATTTCTTTCCATCGGTTAATCAGCAAGTATTTATTAAGCATTTCTTATATGCCAAGAATTATGCTGGGTGCTAGTGATACAAATACACAAAATGAAATAAACCTTACTTAAAATGATCTTTACATGCTCATGGGAGAGACAAGTATATATAAAAATATATACATCATAAGTATAAAGTCAATAAATACAAAATGCTAAAATTAGTTAAATATGAAATAATGTGAAAAGGAGAGATGTTGGGGGGTAGGCAAGGAATACGTTATCTAAGGCATCATGTAGAAGATAGGCTTGAGCTGGGTCTTAAAAGAAAACAAGGCCTCTCTGAGGCAGAGGTAAAAAGGAGGTCCATTCGAGGTAAAAAGGAGGTCCATCCTAGGCATATGAGGTGACCAATGTAAAGAAAGAGGAAAAGGAGATGGAGTGTGCTATGTGAGGAATGAGGAAAAGGCCAGTCTAGTTGGATTTCAGAGTGTGGGAAGTAGAATAATGGGAAGATAGGTTTGGGACAAGTTGTATAGAGCTTTAAGAGCTAAATATAGTTCATATTTTATCCTAAAGGCAAGAGGAAGCCACTAGAGTATGATTTTGGAATATTTTCTTATTTTTTCACTGTAATTGTTTCTTTATGATCTAGATTATGATATTTTTTAAAATTTCATCTTCCCACATGGGATGTTTCTCTCTTGCAATTGACCCACTGTATTCTCCAGGATCCCAAAGGCACTGTGCTTATGAGTATTATTGATTATGAATGCATTATGCCTATTGCCTGCAATAAAATTGCACTGTAGGCTGTCAGCACAACTTGGAGTTATGTACCATTGACAACATCTTTGCTTATTTGCATGTAACAATGAATTTGTTCTTACTGTTTATCATTTTGTATGCTTTTTTTTTTGCTACATGCAGTTAAGTTATATTGTCATCCTAAATGACAATATCAAATATCCATTTGACCACTTGACTCTTTGCTTTTGCATTACTGATTTGCTGAATAACATTTTAAGTGAAATTTGAACAAAAGTGGAGACCAAAATTTTGGGAAAGTGATGTGAAACAAAGGACATAGAACCCCAGAGGTCTTTTATTCCTAAGAATAAATCCTGAGTAGAAAAATAAGGATGTTATAGAAACACCAAAAAGAGCTATGAATGACTTAAACAGATGTGTAAAGGTCATAACCAGTTATAAATGAGAGACCTCTCAATCTGTTTCTGTGTGAATTACATGTGATCACTCAAAAATTCCTGATACAGTGACAGCAGAAGACAGTACCTAAAAACTGATCACTTGATCCCAATCTGAAAAGAAGTAGTGATTTTAAAAGTTGTGATTTTTTTAAGTGGGCAGAAATGGTCTCCTTGTAGATAAGCTGAAAAACATAATTCAATTGGCAATAGAAGTTTCTCTCACAGATAGTCCTGGGTTTAGATCATCTATTTCAGAGGGAAATCAAGCCTCGAGTTTTTCTCAGGAAAAGACCCATGCTCTCCAGGGAAGAAATGCCAGTAAAAGTTATGCTACCATGACTGGCAAACTCCTGAGTCAGGAAAAATAGGTTGTCTTCTGGAAAGCATTAAAGGGCTTCCTTTTACATTTATTCAGAGTCTGAAGACCATAAATCCTGGCATTATATGACAGCGATTCCTGTAAAGATTAGAAGGACACTGAACACAGGATGCCTAGCATAGGATCAGACATCTATAACTGGAAGAAAATTTACAGGTAATCCAGTCTAAAACCCTTCATTTTACAGGTGAAGAAACTGAAACTCAGGTGAAAGACTAAGTGACTTGTCAAAGGGTTACATCAATGATAAATGGCAAAGCCAGAATGTTAACTCAAGTTCAGTGATTACAAGTTCAGCACTCTTTCCCCTGTAATATGTAGGATTCCAGATATTTTTTTTATCTGACTCTTTATAACCCCATTTGGGGTTCTCTTGGCAAAGATACTGGAGTGGTTTGCCATTTCCTTCTCCAACTCATTTTAAAGATAAAGAAACTACGGCAAACAAGGGTAAATGACTTGCAGAATCATGCAGCTAGTGTCTGAGGTCTGATTTTTAACTCAGATCTTCTTGACTCCAGGGCCAGCACTCTATCTACTGAGCTACCTAGCTCCCCCTCCAGATAAATACCATTTGGCAAAAAGGTGAAAGGCCTTCTTAATTTATGATACTTGTGGGGTTTAATTATAGTGTTAGGTAGAAATAGATGCATTTCAACCTGATTAAGCAGACAGGACCAGATAGGGACAAGTAAGCAAAGATCAGCATAAATGACTGCTATTGATAAGCAACCAACTTATGGGTAATTGCTGAATAGGGTAAAACTTTATAAGAGGTGGATGCAGTCAAACTCGAGAAAAATCTAACTTCAACTAACCTAAGGCAGTCAACCTAGGATTATCTCTTGAACTCTTCACCATTTCTCATCCCTTATAGCCAATTTGTTGCCATGGCCTCTTGATTTTACTTTTGCCACATCTCTGATATGTGCCCCCTTCTCTCCTCTGACACTGACAACTCCCTTGTTCAGGCCCTCATCACCTCACATCTGGATTATTGCAATAGCCTGCAGGTGGGTCTGCCTGCCTCAAGTGTCTTCACACTCTAATCCATTCTCCATTCAGCCATTAAAGTGATTTTCCTAAAACAACAAGTCTGATGTCACACACACATACACATGCACACTCAATAAACTGTAGTGGCTCCTTAATGCCTGCCTCATGATCCAATACAAAATGCTCTATTTGGAATTCATAAGCCCTTTAGAAAGTAGCCCCCTTCTACCTTTCCAGTATCCTTATACCTTACTCCCTGACATGTACTCTTTACTGGGATACTGGCCTCCAGGATAATTCACAAATGGCATTTTCTCTAGCTATCCCCCATTCCTGGAATTCTTTCCTTTCTCTACTGACCTCCTTGACTTCCTTTAAGACCCCAGTAAAATCCTATCTTCTCTAGGAAGCCTTCCTCAAACTCTCTTAAGTCCAGTGCTTCCTTCTGTTAATTATTTCCTGTTTGTCCTGTATTTAGCTTGCTTGGTATATATTTATTTTCATATGGTTTCCTCCTTTAAGTTGTAAACTCCTTGAGGGCAAGAACTATCTTTTGCCTCTTTTTGTATCCCCAGCACTTGGCATAGTCCCTGATACATAGTAGGTACTTAAAAATGCTTATTAACTGAATCATACTAGAATACTTTCTCACATTTGGTACACAGCAATAAGACAAGGGACTGACACTTTTCACCGCAAAGAAAGGTGACCAAGACACGAAGTCAGGAGTCTATAGAAAACATATTGAAAAAATAGAATTGAGTAAAATTATTCTCTTTGGGGAGAGAAAGAATTCAAAGACCAGAATTCACAGCAGCCTGATTCAAGAACACTAGTTGAGATGGGGAAATGGACAGAGACCGTACAATATTAGTTTATTTTAACTATTGGAACAAAATGAGAAGCTCACAGATTATTCAACATTTACATTTATATCACTATAGTATAGGAAGAATATTCAAAAAGAATAGTGGAGATCTTAGCTTCACCTTCCATATGGAAAAACAGAAAAAAAACAAACAAACCAAAAACCTGTTTAACCAGGGAAGGGTATGGTGACTTTTGAATTCTTATGACCTCTTCCAAGTGTGTAAGTCCTTCACCTCATGTAGATGGTCCTTTTTAAGTCCTTAGGTGACCAGAAAGTCGTCAATATTGTAGAGACCGCTATGTCCAGGAAGCCAGAGTTTGAGCATTAGTCCCAGGAACAGTTTTGTCACCTTTTAGAGAATAAAAAATAGCACAACTCATGTATGTGCAGCTAGATGGCACAGTGGGGTAGTATTGGACCTGGAGTCAGGAAGATTTATCTTCATGAGTTTAAATCTGGCCTCAGGTACTTACTAGTTAGGTGACCCTGGGCAAATCACCTAACCCTGTTTGCCTCGGTTTCCTCATTTGTAAAATGAGCCAGACAAGGAAATGGCAAACCACTCCAATATCTCTGCCAAGAAGACCCTGAATGAGATCACAAAGAATCAAACACAACTGAAACAACTGAATATACTGATAATGCATTTTTGCTTATTATTAATATAATTTTGCTTCTTAATTGGAAGATCTTTCCTATCTGTTAATAGACTCATGTGACCTCAAGTCTGAGTCACATGAGTCAAGTAACACAGAACAGGAAGAGGAAGAGCTGGAGCAGAACTGAGAGGAGGTTAGTCAGAGCTGGAAAAGGCAGCAACTAGTATGAGGGGGAGAGCTTGTTAGTGATTTGTTTAAGGGAGCCTCTTTATGATTTGCTTAAGGGAGCTGGTTTGTGGAAAGTCTAACAGAGTGAAGGGTTGGGGATAGTAGTGACCTCTGCATTCTTATTGTGCATGAATTTCTTTGGTGCTGTGATGAATTTGATTTTCTGGTGTTTGAATAAATGTTTTAGTTCTGTCTTCCATGTGGAGAATCTTTTCATGATTCAGAATTATGCCGGCATATTCATGGCTGCCATAGGCACTGTGAATATCATGTTGGTGCTATGCTGAATAACAACATGTGCAAAGAGAAGGAAGGATATCGCTAGTGATTCTATCAGAGTACCAGCAGAGTGCAACCTAAGAAACAGAATTGTCTTACACTACAGACATAGTCTAGATGACCATCCATATGTTGGATACTCTAGAGAAGTGAATGCTGATTTTTTTCTCACAAGAATTATTAGACTGTCTTTTAAAAATGAAT
This sequence comes from Potorous gilbertii, assembly GCA_028658325.1. Classification (NCBI taxonomy): domain Eukaryota; kingdom Metazoa; phylum Chordata; class Mammalia; order Diprotodontia; family Potoroidae; genus Potorous; species Potorous gilbertii. The sequence continues at coordinate 160,260,852 of CM053770.1, forward strand.
GCATCCAGGGATGGTAGTTACCCATCTAACTCTGGAGTTTAGGGTTGGGGGTATTAGCTCATAATTATATATTTGCCAGAAGGCTCTGTCATGGACCCTTTTCACTGTCTATATTCTCTTTCTTAGTGACCTCATCACTTTCTAGGGATTCAATAATCATCTCTACATAGTTGATTCTAAAGTGTATATGTCTAGCCTTCCTGTTCTCCATGCTCCAACTGTCTATAGAACCTTTCAAACTGGATGTTCCATAGACATCCATGACAGGGAGTAATATCTACCAAAGCCCTTGCAATCTAAGTCAGACTGGATTTTTTCCCTAAAAGGTAATGTCACTTGTCAATTGACCACTTTAAAACAGCATTTTCTAGTTAATAAAAAATCTTGATCAGACTTTCCAAAGACAATTAACTTATCTACATACATTAACACTTCCATGTAATTCATGTCTATATAAGTTATTGAAAAGTGTCAGGAACCAAGATACATTAGGCAGGACATACACTCAAACTGATCAAATCCATATGAGTAGGTAAAAACTCACTTATTTTTGTCTTCCACTGCTTTAAAGATCTGATAGTATCCACTCTGCAAATCCAAAACAGAAAGCCACTGGTTACCTAGCATACAGTCCAAAGTATCTTGAATTTTTGATGTAATGTGAAGGAGAAATTTGTATTTGATCCTAGAAGTAATAGGAAGCCATTGGTATTTATTGAGCAGGGTAATGACCTTGAAATCATCCTTGAGCTTTAACTGATCCATGGGACTAAGGTTTGAACAATTGTACTTCTCTGATCACCTGTTCAAACTGAGATGGTGGAGATTTCTCAGGCTTGACCCATAATTTTGATCAGATACACACCATCACAGCAAATATGGATTCAAAGGAGTTGTGCCTGGTTGAATCAATGATATGTCTTTGCTGAATACCTTTTCATTGCCATTTTAAGTAAACTTCCTTTTGTTGATTGCTAGACAGTTTATGAGCATCTCATTTTGCTCCAACACTGTACCTAAATCACTGGAACTGACCTGAGTCAAGACTAGTTCAGAACATCAGTTCAAATTAAATGCATCCAAAACAGAATTTATCATCATTCCTCTAAATATAACCTTCTTCTGAACTTCCCTATCATTTTCCAGGACCCCAAAATCCTTCTTTCTAGTCACTCAGGTGTGCAATCTCAACACTTCACCCTCCCTCAATCCACACATACAAGCAGTTGCCAAGTCTTGTAGATAGTAATGACGATGACAGCTAACATGTATATAGTATTTACCACGTGCCAGGCACTGTGTTACATGTTACATATTATATTATCTCATTTGATCCTCACAACAACCGTGGGAGGGAGATGCTGTTATTATCTCTATCTTACATATGAGGAAACTGAGGCAAACAGGTTAAAGGACTTCTCTGGGATCACACAGCCAGTAAGTGTCTGAGGCTGGATTTGAACTCAGGACTTCCTGACTCACCTACCTACCCCCATAATATCTCTCTCATCTTTCCCCTTCTCTCCACTCACGCCATAATCACTTTAGTCCAGGTCTGTACATCCCTTCTAGATCAGATGATTTCAACAGCCTTAAGTGGTCTTTGGGCCTCAAATATCTCCCCTCTACAATTCATTCTCTTCAGAGGTCTGACCATGCCATTTCCCATCATCACATAATATGTGACAGATATTTACATAACATAATATCAAGAGGTAAGTACAAAGCCAGAAAAAAAATAAAAGTATTCCCCAACTGTTCATATGTAAAGCACCTTCAAAACCTAAACACTTCTAAGATTAGTTGTAAAGAACCAGACTACTCTTACCATGACACTGAATGACCTCACTGGTTGCAAGATTGAGAAGAATTAGAGCAGAAGGAAAAGAAAAATCAATTTGCCCTGAACCCTCTGAAACCATTTGACTACCAAATGTGAATGAGCCTTCCAAGATAAGATCCACTGCCTTTCATACACGCTAATGCCGAGCTATATACAAATCTGAGCAAATCTTTTGTCTTGCATTTTGATGCTAGCCTAGATGGTTTAGAAATAGTGTTATATCAAGAAAACAATGTAATAAGAAACCAACTGCATTTGCCAGCAGATGACTTACTGAAAATAAGACTCAGTCTCCTTTATAAAACCTAGAGTTTTTGGCTTCAGAGTAAGTTCTTACTGAGATAGGGCTGTCACTCCATATGTATGGAGATAAGTATCAGGTGTTTATAGACAACAATCCACTGACCTATATTTTGACCAGTGCCAAACTGAATGGTGCTTACCAGAAATAGGTAGCAATAATATCCAGCTATGATTTCAGGATAGACTATTGGCCAGGGAGGACGAATGTGAAGATACTAATGACTACCTATATTATCCAGGAATTTGCACTGAAGTCAAATATAAGCATAGCTGAAAGTTTACTCCTTCCACCAGACAATTTGCCAGCAGTAAACATAAACCTTATTATTTCACCAAATAGACCTTCTTTCCCCCAGATCCCCTTATATAATTGTTATCAAGGACAAATGACCACTGAAATTCTTTGGAAAACAATACAAGTAAAGAAGCATCTGAGGGACTCAAATTTCATTTCCCAGAAAAACACCATACTATTGAAAAAATAAATAGTTGGAGTTGTGGGAAGAATTTGGAGCTGTGCAATGGATTGTTATACTGGACTATAACCGATCTGACACATGGTCTAGAATAGGAGGAGATTGGAACCCAGAAGCAGCTTCTTTTTTGCATAGATCTTCAATTATAGAAACCTTTAGGATACAGAGATGGCATTTGAGACCACCAGGAGGTGTTGGTAGGTGTTTTCCCTGCTTGCCAAATTCCCATGAAAGAGATTCCGTTCCCATCATAGGCCTCTTAATCTCTTTGGATTTCTTCTTTGCTACTTTAGATGAAAGAGAATGGATATGCTCTGACCTTGCCAAACACCAGGCTAGTGAACCACTGGAGTGGAGTTCATTTATGCCTGGATTTCCCAGAAGTCAGATAGCAAAGAGCAGAATACTGACTAACTTGCTTGACCTCTCCCCAGCAGGAACAGAAGATGGACTCTATACACCATCAGTCATGCTGCATTTGGAAGTTAATGAGACAAATACTATGTAAAATTTGGGCTAAGTCTGAGCCCACTCTCCCTAGAGAATGAGGTTATATAAGGAAGAGGGTATTCTAAATGTTGGGAGGTGTTCCTGCTGTATCTGTAAATATCTACTGTTAGAAAAAGACAGAGATGGAGAGTAACAGACAGAGACCAAGAGAAACAGAGAGAACGCTAACATCTAGCCTGGGCTAGATATGGAAGGCAGGATTGTAAATACATCTAGAGATCTGAGGACAATGATGGTCAGTCTACACTTAATATTGAGAAAGGTCAGTAGGTCACAAAAGAAAAAGCTATCTGACCAGTGACCAAACTAGTTTAAAATTCTGTCAGACAGACAGTTGCACTTGTTGCCAGGCAACACTAAGGCTTGTGGATATAATATATGTATAGTTTGGATTAAAGCTCTCTTGTTGGTAAGTATTGTTGCCCTTGTCAATTGTTATTGCATATTTTCTGCTTTCTATATTTTTATTTTGATGTTGATGATTGTATATGCATATGTTGTGAATGTACAATTCTGCTGTGCATTTTTATTGCTGCTATGTGCTTCTTTGTTTATGCACAGAATGTACATATGCATTATTGCTATGTGTGCAAACGATATGCCCCACACATAATTTAGATATCTGGTCATTGAAGGAACCTATCAGATGAAGCTTTGCATTATGCTGTGCTTGTTGTCTATAAGGCTAACGTGGATATGATATAAACAGTACTGTGGGATTGCCTGTGACGATGGCATCATTCTCTCTGATGTATTTAATATTGGTGCTTACATTGCTCAGGATGTATATGGGGGGGAGGGAAAAGGATGTATCTAGAAGTCTTGCATCACAGTGTTTCATAACCATAGGGACCCAAGAAATTTACACAGAAGGAGACAGATGAAACATACCTTATGAAAACCCAGGAAGTATTGCTTCCTTGATTCCTTTTAGGAGAAGAAAAGAGATTGAAGCCAAGGAGACTGCACAGTCCCAAGGGGGTTCTGGGCAGGAAGCAGTGTGTGCATCCAGTTTTGGCTTTCATATCCTGCCTTAGTTCTGCTCCCCCTGGGATTTAGACTGTGAGCTCCTTAAGAGAGAGATATGCTTGTAAACCACCCAGCACATAGTTGTTTTTGATCTGGATCCATGATTTCCTTAGTTTTGGGCATACTCAGTGAGGAACATCTTCCATTGATACAGATTCACCCCTTCTCTGAAATGTAGAATCTTAAGAGAGAAATGAGAGATGGTGTGACTTAACCTCATTCAGTAAGTAAATGTCAGTGGTAGAATTTGAACCCAGATATTCCTGACTCCAAGGCTGGTTCTGTATCCACTAGACTATTCTGCCCCTTGGTACATGATGGGTGTTTAATAAATATTTATTGTTTGGTTGCCTGTTTAATCACTGTCAAGATGATGTTGCCCTGAGTTTCAGTAGATCAAAGATGTCAAACTTGTTGCCCAAGATGAGGTCTGCAAAACTCCCAAGTGCAGGGAACTAGATAAAAATGTAATTGGGAAAATTTTAATAAAATAAATAAAAATACAACATAGTATAGATGTTAAATTGTGATTTTCCATGTCAACATGCAAGACAGTTATGTGATGCAGGGGATAGAGCACTAGGCCTAGAGTCAGAAAGACCTGAGTTTAAATCTAGCCTTAGATATTTGATAGCTGTGTGACCCTGGGCAAGTCACTTAACTCTGTTTGCCTCAGTTTCCTCATTGGTAAAATGAGTGGAGAAAGAAATGACAAATACCTCTAGAATCTTGGCTAAGAAAACCTCAGATGGAGTCATGGAGAATCTGACACAACTAAAAAGACTGAATAACAAAGAGTCAATATGTGACCCACAGGGATCATTTCTATTAGGGTTTGACACTATTAATGTAGACCATAGTGGTCTCTACTATCATGGTCCATTGATGAACTAGTGACTGAGACTGCCAGGGACCCACATTGTGGAGACAAGTTATATCTGAGCACAAATAGAGACTAGAGAATGAGAAGAGAGTGCCATAAATTCTAAAACTGGCAGTTATATCCTGATTCCTGACCTAGAAAAGGATTCATTTCTCTTACCTTTTCCCCATTAACCCCTAGTAGAGTCCATGATCCAGAGAAGGGGTTTCAAAACCCAGATACACTTTCCCCTTACTATTTTCTATGAACTATGGGGGCAGGTGGTTCAGGAATTTCCTCCTACCACACCTAAAGATCTGGGAGATTAAGTGGGAAGAGGTTTAAAAGATGGCAGGAAAGAGATAACTCTATCAGAACACACCTTATTTTTCCTTTCATTTTTACTGTTTGATTGAATTATGTAAAGTGAGTCCTACTCATGTGGTTGGAGTTATGACCCAAGAGAGGAGAACCTGGAAAGATGAAATGGAGGCTCTAGAAAGATGAGTTCTAAAATATACAGTCTGCATAAACTAAAGATTATATATTTTAATACTGTGATCAATATTCCATTTCATTCTCCTGGCTTAATTCCAGATCTGGTCAGTGCCACCACTTGATTATGTAAGGAGTAACACCTGCATCCTATAGATACATCTACAGGATGAGTCTTGCATGGGGCAGGTGATCACATGGTAGTCAGAAGAAGCAATACAAGATCTCAAGGTCTCTCTCAAAAACTTTGGAGTTGATTGTGTGACATGGGACACACTGGCACAGGACTGCTCAGCATAGTATGCCCACATCAGAAAGGGTGTTGCACTGTATGAGCAAAGCAGAATTGAGACCCCACAACAGACAACATAGGATGTGCAGATTTGGAGTATCCACCCCAAATGTTCACACAGACTATCTATGCTCAATCAAGCTCATATTAGTCTGATCAGCCACAGTCAGAGACATTGAAAATTGAGTTTATCATGGTGATATCATCTTGGTCCTTCTTGAAGGACAACAACCAACCATCCTATAGTGGCAGCTAGGTGGTGCAATGAGTAGAGTCTTGGAGTCTGGAAGACTCATCTTCATGAGTTCAAAAATGACCCCAGAATCTTACTAGCTGTGTGATCTTGGGCAGGTCACTTAATCCAGTTTGCCTCCATTTCCTGTTCTATAAAATGAACTGGAGAAGAAAATGGCAAAGCACTCCATTATTTTGGGCAAGAAAATCCAAATGGGGTCACAAAGAGTCAAACATAACTCAAACAACTGAACAATAATAACCATCTGGTGACCAGTGGAAAAACTAAAATCTTTTAATAAGGCTATTATTATAGATAGATGATAGATAAATAGATAGAGAGATGTTGTTTGTCCTTCATTCTCAAAGATGACCAATGACATCAGGAAGGTGATCTCTTGACTTCCAAGTGAATTGGATTTAAGTGAGGCAGGGCTATGCAAAGCTACCAACCTCACTCTCTTCTAGGTCCAGTGACCAGATATAAATCAGAAAGACTGGAGATGTCCTTCCCCCCACTCCTCAAGCATACAGATATTCCAATAAGACCGCTGGGATGGTGACTCAAGTAGAGCACCACATTGTGAGAAATTCAGATATTATAGTCTCTTGCTAGAATATGAATATAGGGACATATTGTTTTTCTATAGTCTTAAACAAAGTAGCACTCAAGCACCACAAAGGAATACAGGTGTCAAAATTACTGTTGCTATTTTACAGACAGGATGACTGAGGTTCATAGAAGGTCACAAAGTTAAAAAGCAACAGAGACAGAATATGAACCCAGATCCAAAGCTGCTGACACTGTATCAAGCTGCCATCTCCTCACCTCCAGGTCCTCATGGATATTGATGCCATCACCCTAGTGAGAGCCCAGGGGAAGAGGGAAGGACAGACGGGGAAGACAAAAGGAGGGAGGAGGAAGTGTGACTGTCCCATTTTCCTGGTATATATAGGCTATGGCCTCTGGGAAATAAGCAGCGCTTCCAAGTTTAGCAACATCAAATTTCAAGCTGATGAGTTTCTGGGGCCGGGGCCTGGCAGCAAAAGGCAATGGGGAGAGAAGCCGGGCTTGCTTCATTAGAATGCAGCAGGTGTGGCCACCCTGCTTGGGATGTTGGTCACAGTCTCCAGGAGGCTAAAAATAGACTGTGTCAATTGCACTCTCTCTCTCGCTGTCAGGAGGCAAGAGTCACCTCTAAATCTGATTCAGAGAACTGGCAATGCTTGAAGATAAGACTGACCCCGATATCCATTTGATTATTTAAATATTTTTAAAAGAAAAAATAAAAGAATGTCCTCATGGTTCTGATCTGTTGAGGTCACGGATACCTGCAAGACCTGTTCAATTCCAGGTCCTCGACCACAGGAATTTGTCCCTCTGCAGGATTTTCAGCTTTTATCTCATTTCTCTATCTTCCTCTCTTATAAGGCAGGATGATCACACATACAGAGAAAGGCAGAGAGAAAGGGAGACAGACCCAGAGAAGAGACAGACAGAGAGAAACAGAGAGACAGAGAAAGAATGATAGAGACATAAAGAGAGACAGGGAGGTGGGAGGGAGCGAGGGGGGGAGGGAGGGAGGGAGAGAGAGCAAAGAGGTACTTCCCTGTAACCTAGGGAGAAATTTGCCCTTAAGCAGTTTTCCAGGCAGGAATAGTAGACAGAAGCCCTGAAAACTCTACCCAGTTCTTCTGACATCTTGGGATTTGACTTTATAAAGGTGGTCACACACATTAGATCATAGCCCCACTCAGGAAAGTGCCTGGTAACAGGGATGTGCTGGAGTCAGCTTACATTGGCCCCGGAGAGCAAATGGTTAAATTTTCAATGTGAGCATTTACCAAAAATGTTAGAAATCAGGACTTGATTTATCATTTTGTTGGCTGTCCAAATTTAAGGAACTAGTGGAGAAAATGTATATAATATAGATTAAAATTAAAACTGTGTCCTGCATATAAGTGTATATGTGTACAATATGTGTGTGTGCATATGTGGATATATGTATACACATATATAGATAGAAGTACAGAGATAGATGCATAGATATAGATATAGATATATTGTTGATGTTCAGTCAATTTTTAGTTATGTACAACTCTTTATGACCCCTTTTGAGGTTTTCTTGGCAAAGATACTGGAAGGGTTTGCATTTCCTTCTCCAATTCATTTTAAAGATAGAGAAACTAAGGCAAACAGTGTTAAGTGACTTGCCCAGGGTCACACGCCTAGTATCTGAGGCCAGATTTGAACTCAGGGAGATGAATCTTCCTGACTTCAGGCCCAGTGCTCTATCCATTGCACCACTTAGCTGTCCCAGAAATAGACATACACATAGACATATTTCCTCCTCCAAAGAGCTTATTATTAAACATTTACTAACAACCACTGTAATATCTTTAGTTACGTTTATATGCCGGGCTTTTCTTCTCTAACATTTAGGTCCCTTGTTACAATTACAATAACCCTGTGAGGCAGGTAAAGGAAGTATTGTTATTGCTAATTTACATATGAGAAAATGGAGTATGAAATAAATTCTGATTTGACCAAATTTGCACTTCCAGTATGTTGTGGAGCCAGAATCCATTTTCAAGCCTCACATTTTTTCCAGTTCCCCCTCTGCAAATTTTACCATCATTTCTCCACTAGAGTATAAGCTCCTTGCAAGTAGGGATTGTTTCATTTATTACATTTGCATTCCTATTGCCTAGTGCAAAGTAGGAGTTAATAAATGTTTGTTGATTGATTGGCCATTTGATTAATAACCATTCATATTTGTGGGGCACTTCATAAAATACTTGCTTTACAGTCACCCCACAGGGTAGACAATTCCAGTGTTATTCCCATTTTATAAAGCCAAGCGTTATACAAAGTGGTTATGTAAGTTGTCCAGTCATACCTTGAGGAGAGAACAAAGCCAAGACTAGTACACAGGCTTTTTGGGTCCAAAGTCATTATAACACACTGCCTTTGACTATGCGTTCTGCCTTATACAGAGATGATCCTTTCCCTTTTAGATCCCACAAGTCTGAGAACAGTGACTTTGAGCACACATTTTTAGATATAAAGGCAGCAGAGTCAACACAGAGACTCTAAAGAGATTCTGGGAATGGAATGGGCAAGGTAGCCCTTCAACAGGGGGCAATAGAGCATCTGCCTAGTGACCTATGGGCTCTCTGTGTTTGGTGTAAACAGAATTGACCTTTTGGTCAGAAAACCTGGGCTCTAAATCCTGGCTCTGACAATCACTAGTCACAAGACACTGGGAAAGTAGTATAACATTTTGAAACCTTAGGTTTCCTATTTGTAAGATGTGGGTACAAAAATATGGATAAAAAGTTTAGACTACTTCAGAGCAATGTTATAATGATGAACTGAGAGAATGTGTGCAAACCTTAAATTATTACACAGATACATAGAAAGATAGATGATAGACAGAAAGATAGATACATAGACAGATAGGCATATGTATCAGATTGTTATCATTTGTGTTATTTATTGTTATTATAAGCTCCCAGGGAAAATGAAGAGAGTGAAATGGGTCTAAGATCCTGGAGACTCTTCCTAGATGCCTAGGCATCTCATTGATCTGCTCAGTGAACGCCATTTAACTATTGGAAAGGAAGGAGGGGGAATAAGTAATTATACGGTGCCTACTAAGCACCAGGTGCTTTACAAATTATTTCATTTAAGCCTCACATCAACCCTGGAGGTAAGTGCTACTATAATCTCTATTTTACAGTTGAAGAAATGAGGCAAACAGACATTAAGTGACTTGCCCACAGTCACAGGGCTAGCAAGTGTCTGAGGCCAGAGTTGACTCAGGTCTTCCTGACTCCTGGGCCAGTCCTCTATCCACTGTGCCACCTAGTTATCACCTCTCAAGAAGAAGGGATAGGTTGTATCTACAAGATGACAGTAGACAACTCATATCAGCCCTAAGATAGCAACAATCCTTTTGCCTCCTCCAATCTCTCTCCAAATATCACAGACTTCTCTTCAACACCCTGAACTATGACATTAAAAATAAAACTGCTCCTAAATATAGCCCTAATGGTGTAAATAATGAGCCTCCCATGATTAAATATTTTAAAAGATCCTCATCATCCATTGTTAGATGAAAAACAAATTCTTATTTCCTCTTCACTTTCTATCTTGTCTTCCACCCAACATATACAGTCATACTACTTTAATGATTCCCTTTATATCATGGAAAGAATATAGGAGTGGAGCCAAGATGACAGAGTAGAAAGATGCACATACTCTAGCTCTTCCCCCACAGCCCATAAAATACCTTTAAAAATGAGTCTCAACAAATTCTAGAGCAGCAGAAGCCACAGAACAACAGAGTGAAAGAGATTTCCAGCCAAAGGTAACCCAGAAAGCAAACAGGAAAGGTCTATCCCACAGGATGCTGAGCAGAGTGGAGCCCAGCCCTGGCCATATGGCACTGGGAGGAACAGGACTGGAACAGGCCTCCGGGGCAGAATCCACAGCAGGGAAGGTCTCAGATCCCTCAATCCACAAGTGCCAAAGAAAGCTTCAAAGGTCAGTGAGAGGGCTTTCCCAGTTGGATGAGAGGGGAGCAGGGTTCCCCCCAGCATGGGCCCCAGGTAGCAGGTGGTGGTAGTGGCAGCTGCAGCGTCCATCTGTGAAGAACTCCTCCTAAAACCCCTGAGGGAATTGAGCAGCTGATCTAAACCTCAGCCCTGAGCATGGTTCTGGAGTGAGGAAGAGCACTAGGATACTCTTCTTGACAAAGGATTCAGAAGTCAAGTAACTGGCTGGGAAAATGCCCAAAAAGGGGGAAAAAAATAAGACTATAGAAGGTTAATTTCTTAGTGAACAGGTATTTCCTTCCATCCTTTTGGATGAGGAAGAACAATGCATACTGTCAGAGGAAGGCAAGGCTTCTGTATTCAGTACCTCCAAAATGAATATGCGATGGGCTCAGGCCATGGAAGAGCTTGAAAAGCAAATCAACAGCTTGCTAAAGGAGACCCAAAAAAATGCTGAAGAAAATAACACCTTTAAAAATAGGCTAACTCAATTGGAGAAAGAGGTCCAAAAAGCCAATGAGGAGACAAAGGTCTTTAAAAAGCAGAATTAGCCAAACAGAAAAGGAAGTTCAAAAGTTCACTGAAGAAAATAGTTCTTTAAAAATGAGAATGGAGAGGAGGGAAGCTAATGACTTTATGATAAACCAAGAAATTACAAAACAAAACCAAAAGAATGAAAAAATAGAAGATATTGTGAAACATCTCATTGGAAAAACAACCGATCTAGAAAATAGATCCAAGAAAGACAATTTAAAAATTATTGGACTACATGAAAGCCATAATAAAAAAAGAGCCTAGACATTATCTTCCATGAAATTATCAGGGAAAACTACCTTGGTATTCTAGAACCAGAGGGCAAAACAAATATTGAAAGAATCCACCAATTACCTCCTGAAAGAGACCTGAAAAGAGAAACTCCTAGGAATATTGTGGCCAAATTTCAGAGTTCCCAGGTAAAGGAGAAAATATTGCAAACAGCTAGAAAGAAACAATATGAGTATTGTGGAAATACAATCAGGATAACACAGGATCTTGCAGCTTCTACATTAAGGGACTGAAAGACTTGGAATAGGATATTCCAGAAGTCAAAGGAACTGGGATTAAAATCAAGAATCACCTACCCAGCAAAATTGAGTATAATACTTCAAGGGGAAAAAGTGGTCATTCAATGGTATAAAGAACTTTCAAGCATTCTTGATGAAAAGATCAAAACTAAAGAGAAAATTTGACTTTCAAACACAAGAATCAAGAGAAGCATGAAAAGGTAAACAAGAAAGGGAAATCATAAAGGACTTTCTAAAGCTGAACTGTTTACATTCCTACATGGAAAGATAATATTTGTAACTCTTGAGATTTTTTCTCAATATTTGGGTAGGTGGAGAGATTATGCACACATATACATATATAGACAGAGAGCACAGGTTGAGTTGAATCAGAAGGGATGATATCTATACAAAATAAAATTAAGGGGTGAGAGAGGAATATATTGGGAGGAGAAAGGGAGAAATGGAATGGGCAAATTATCTCTCATGAAAGAGGCAAGAGAAAGCTTTTTCAATGAAGGAGAAAAGGGAGGAGGTGAGAAGGGAAAAGTGAAGCTTACTAACTTCACATATGGCTTAAGGAGGGAATAACATGCTCACTAAATTTGGTATGAAAATCTATCTTACACTACAGGAAAGTAGGGGAGAAGGGGACAAGTGGGGTGAGGGGATGATAGAAGGAAGGGCAAATGGGAGAAGGGAGTAACTAGAAGTAAACACTTTTGGGAAGAGACAAGGTCAAATGAGAGAATAGAATAAAGGGGAGACAGGGTAGATGGAGGAAAATATAGTTAGTCCTACACAACATGATTATTATGAAAGTCTTTTGCAAAATGACACATATGTAGCCTGTATTGAATTGATTGCCTTCTCAGTGGGGAGAGATGGGGAGGAAGGAAGGGAGAGAAGTTGGAATTCAAAATATAAGAAACGAATGTTAAGAATTTTTATTGCATATAACTGGGGAAAAAGAAATACAAGTAATGGGGTATAGAAATCTATCTTGCCCTACAAGAAAAGATAGAAGATGGGGATAAGGGAAGGATGAGGTCTGATAGAAGGGAGGACACATTGAAGGAAGGGGAAATCAGAATGCAAGGTGTTATGGGGAAGGGGGAGGGGAGAGGTGGGGAGAAAAATCAGAACTCAAAATTTTGTGGAAATGAATATTGAAATCTAAAAATAAATTTAAAAAAAGAAAATCACATATTAACATTGAAAAAAAGAAAGAATACAGTATTTGAAATCAGAAGACCTAGCTTCAAACCCAGCCTCCATTGCTCACTGTCTTCACTTGAATTCTTTGAGCCTCTGTTTATTTATCTGTTAAATAAAGAGGTTGGATCAGTTCTAAAATATGTGCCCAGCTAATGGTATATCAATGTATCCATCTCTGAAGGCATTGGGACCCATTTGACAGGTGGGGAAACTGAAGTCAAGAGAGTTAGATATAGCACTCAAGGTCAAAGAGCAAGGTTATCTGTGAAGATAACTGGTGTCAAGAAACAAGCAAACCAGCAAGGAAATAGTAAGGGAAGAAGAGGTGAGAGGGAGGGAAAGAGGGAAAAGAGGAAGGTAGAAGAAAGCAGGTAAAACCATGGAAGAAGAGAGGGTAAAAGCAAAGGGTAGACAAAGAGGGAGAGGGGAGGGAGGGAGGAGGCAGAGGAAAGGAAGCCTGTTCACTGCACCAAGCTGATCGAAGCCAACACGAGCCAATGAGTCTATAAATGGCTCCTGCTGGCACAAGCCCAAGCTGTAAAAATGATTTCCCTGAGAACAAGAGGCCCTGCCAACAGAACCAAAAAACATTCCTCCTTCTCCAAATGTCAAAAGAGCTTTTTTCTAAACTATCCTCACATTCACAAAAGAAGCGAAACTGAGAAGCAGGGTGACCAAGGCAAAAGAACAGTGACTGACCTGGGAGTTATGAAAGGCAGGAGCCAAATGCCAGCTTTGCCACTGACTAGCTGCATGACCTTGAACAAAGCACTTCACATCACGGAATTAGTCAGCTCCTTGGTAAAACAGAGGCTAGACTAGGGAAGTGACAGTCAGACCCCATCTGAAATATTGTGTTGGGTTTGGGGGACCTCATTTTAGGAAAGAAAGAGATAAGTTAAAAGACAAGACACCCATCTCTAGGTCTGTGATTCTCTGAACAGAATCCTTTGACCTGCTAAATATAAAACCTTGTGCTAGGTTCAGGGGACAGAGAGACAAAAAGAGGTCCTGCCTCAAGGGGCTTGTAGTCTAATTATGTTATACATGTCATACTAACTATTGATATATGTTATATTATTTGCATATGTCATATTAATTATGCTATGTTATTTTACATATTGATATGTTAATTATGATTGTTATATCTTTTCTGTCATGTTATTTACTATATTATTTGCTATTTTATTTATGTCATATTGTGTTATATATCATATTTTTCCATGTTATATTGATTATTTATATATTATATTAATTGCCTTATATTGATGATTTATACTCGTTGTGTTGTATTTTATTTTATATATTATGTTAATATTGTCATATATGCTATTTATATATGATTACATACTACTTACATACTATATTCTCCCAATGGACTATACCCTTCTTGAGGGCAGGAAATGTTTAGTGTTTCTATCTTCTGCACCTAACATAAGGCTTTGCATATGGTTTGCATATAAATAGATGTACAGTAATTTAGAGGTGGAGAACATTAACTACCATAGGGATCAGGCGAGGTTGTGTGTAGGATGTGCCACCTGAGCTGAACCCTGAGCAAAGCTGGAGATTCCAAGTGGCAAAGTAGAGGAAGTAGAGCATGTCAGGCAGAGGGCATAGCCTGTGCAAAGACATGGAAGCTGGGTGTCCAGTGTTGGGACTTGAGTGAGGAGTTGAAACTCAAATCTAGATCTTCCAGTTCCAAGTCCTATCATTTTCCCACTAGATCACACTGCCTCCTTTGCTGTATACTCTCAGGGCAAAATGACTTTCCAGGTGAACATATCTGCAGTGTCCAAGGACACTTTCAAATGGCCAGATGACTCCTGTTCTCCCTCAATAGGGAACACCTGCTTTGTATCAAAGGGGTATTGCACCCACATCTCATTCCCTTTCAGTAATTGCTGAGAAAGAACTTGTTCCATTTGTTGGGCCTGACCTATTTTTTAAAATAAACTGGGACTGTTTTCCAGCTATTAGTCACTTTTCTCCCAAGCCTCCACATATTAAATTCCCTTCTCATATCCTCTGATATTTTGTCGGAGGGAGATGTCAGGTTAATTGGATATTTGGCTCCTGGTTCTCCCTTTTTAATGGGCTTAAAGAGCAGACTTCCCCATGTTCTCATTTGTCCCTCCCTTTTTCCACTCCCTTCTGCTCTCCCAAAGACACAAGAGGCCACTTTTCTCACCAGGGACTTAGGAAAGGTTATAGAATGCCCTGATGTTTTTCATCTTTCTTTGATATACAGATGTACAGAATGATCCAGATGTTTTCTCCCATCCCCACTCCACTAAAAAATTCTCTCTCTCTCTCTCTCTCTCTCTCTTTTTTTCTCTCTCTCTGTCTCTCTCTCTCTGTCTCTCTCTCCCTTTTTCTCTCTGTTTCTCTGTCTCTGTCTCTCCACACATACACATATACAAACACACATACAACACACACTTTGTCATAAATCGCTAAAGAAAGTGAGACTTATAATGTCCCCATTCCCTGTATTCTCTGTTTTTCTAGTCACCTGATCCCTGGCTAATGATCTTTGAGTCTCTGTAAAAGCTGAATTCTTTATTAGCTTCTTGACCCTGACTCCTAGCCATCTCCCTGAAATCTGCTACTCTTAAGCTTCAGTTCTCTCTGTGTCTCTGTCTCTCTCTCCTCTGAACCCTAAAAGCATTATTCATCTGCTTTTTGAATTCCTGAAATGTCACCCACCTTAAGACTCTTGGGACATGGGTCCTCTTTTGTGCTTTCACAGGGCTTCATAATCTGCTACACAATTTAGCACTTGCTTAGAAAGACACTCACAGACCCAGAGGATGGAAGAGCTGAAAGGACCTTATGCATCCTCTAGTTATAGATAGATAGATAGATAGACAGAGAGAGAGAGAGAGAAAGAGAGAGAGAGATCTATATATATGTGTGTGTGTATGTAGGTATATATCTATGTATGTGTATGTGTATATATGTGTGAATATTTTATACTCATATGTGTATACATATATACACATGTATATATACACATATGTGTATATATGAATTCATGTATATATGTGTATGCATACAATTGTACATGTGTGTATGCATATATGCATGTGTATATGTACATATATTTGTACGTATACAAGTCATATCATACATATCATATCACTCTTTTTATAGGTGATGAGACTGTGACCTTGATCCGTAAATATTCCAATATTTGTATGCCTAGTCTACATTATAAACCCCTTGAAGACAGGCTCTGTGTCTCATACTTTGTGTCTCTCAAAATTCCTGACAAAGGCCCTGTCTGGCATGTGGTTAGTCCATGTATGTTGTACCCTTTAACTTGCCTTTTGCACATGTGAGGGGCAATTAGATACACAGAGCACTGGGCCTGAAGTCAGTAAGACTCATTTTCCTGAGTCAAATCTGGCCTCAGACATTTACCAGCTGTGTGACCCTGGACAGGTCATTTAATCCTGTTTGCCTTGGTTTCCTCATCTGTAAAATAAGCTGGAGAAAGAAATGGAAAAATCACTCTCGTATCTTTGACAGGAAAACCCATGAAAAATCAGACATGACTGAAAACAACTCAATAACTCACACATATAATGTACTCATATATTATAATCTACTTATTTTATTTGTTCATTTTTTTGGTGTCCTCATTTCAACAAATTTCTTGTCATTAAAAAATAATAATAGTAGAAGGAAATGTGCTGAACCTATGTTTCTATTGGAGCAAAATAATAACTCCCATTTAAGTTTACAAGGCTGCCCTTTACCATTTTCCCTCATTCCCCAAGTTTCCTGGCACAAAATTTTTGTTTACATCAAGATGAAATGTGTCTCTACAATTTCTGCTGCCCGGCACTCAGATTCTTACCGCAGACTTTGATTGGTGAGCTTTCACATCTCGTACTCCTGCTCCCTAATCAAGCATGCCACTTTCCATCACCTCTATATCCCTCTCCTTCACTTCCCTACTCTAGCTATTTGTGTTGTCTTCTGTTATTAGAAGGTAAGCTTCTTGATGAAGAGGAATATCTTGTTTACTTGTATTTGTTTCCTCAGCAATGAAACAAAGTAAGCACATAATAAATACTTATTTATTCATTCGTCTCATTGCTCCTAGTTCTGCCCCACTGGGACCAAATGAAAACGAACTCATCTCTTCCATTGTGACAACCTTTCAAGTACAGGAATCATAGAATTTTTAGAATTAAAAGTAACCTTATAACTCATCTAGAGTACTATCGTTTTATAAAAGAAACTACGGCCCAGAGAAGGTACCCAGCTGATCCCAGATTACACAACTGGTACAGGAGAGATCCAAGATTCAAACGATCTTCTAATTCCAGGTCATTATTTCATGCTACCTATGAAGCTTTCATTCCTCTCCTCTGGAATCCTTTTTCTTCTAATCTCAGTCCAATACTCTTTCCAATTCTCATTAAGATTTCACTGGAACACCACCGGTGCCTATAAACTTACTACCGCTTTACCTAGGTAGCCTATTCCATTACTATTGTACTCTAATTATTAGAAAGTTTATTTTTTACTGGGCAAAAGTCTACCTCCCTGTAACTTCAAGCCACTGGCCCTGGTCTAGCCCTCTGGCACTAAGAAGAATTAATTTAATCTTGCTCCATAATAGAAAACCAATAACAGAAAACCAGAAAGCAGTGATTATATCTCCCCCAAAGTTTTCTATTCTCTAGTCTAAACAGCTCCACTTCCTTCAACTGATCTTCCTGAGATAATGTTTTCAGATTGCTCACCATCTTAAAATAGGAAACAACAATTAACTGATGTGGGAATCATTTTCAAGTCAGCTGCTTATGTACCATCAGAACTTTAACTTGCTAAAGTAAAGATCAAAATTCCAAATGAGAAAAAAAAGAATGAAAGTGGGAAGGATATGACATTCAATTAAAAAATTCCAACTCAACATTTTAAAATGCACTATTAAAGCTGAAAAATGAAAAACATTTTTAAAAAGACATTAATATAAACTTAAGTATGCAACAGGAAAACCCAAGTGAATGGAGAACGGCTATTGTTCAGGCCATGAAATGCAGTATCATAAACAGCCCACACAGTTGGTCTATCGAAACAACAAGGCAAGGCAGCAAGCATTTATTAAGTGCTTAATATTTGACAGGCATCATTCCAAGCACTTTGGGATATAAATATGAGCAAAAAGAAAGATGATCCCTAGCCTTGAGGTGTTTTCATTCTAATGGGGAGAACCGTTCAAAAAAAGCTGGAGGAGGAGGGAATTAGTACCCACAATGATGTTGAAGAACATGGTATCAATGTATAAAAACAGTGCATAAATGATAAACTGGATCCAGAATTACACAGGAGGAGAAAAGCAAATTGTATCATATTTGGGAAATTACAAGATGGTTTTAATGACCCCCAAAGTTATGCTTTGAACCTTTTGAACACAAGTGTTCTCCTGCTGATGCTACACAGCAGTAATGCATACATACCCCTGAACAATTATCCAAAAGACAATGGAAAAAAGTAGATATCTATAGTCTACAATATATCACCAAAGAAGAACTGGGCAAGAAAAGCAAGAATCAAAGATATTATCAAGGAATATAATTAGCAAAGGAAGTGAGCAAGGTCATGTAGCAAAAGTAAGAGATGGATGCCCCACATGCTCCATCACAACACAATCAAGAAATTCTACAGCAAGACTTTCCTTATGTTGAATGGGGGTTCCTGTGGAGAGTTTATGAGAATGTAGAGTAGTCACATAAAATGAGAAGACATGAATAGACTGTGATCGACATTTGGGAACAAATATCCACATCAGTGAAATGGCAAATTCAGGCTCCATTTTTCTCCCTAAGTCTTTTATTCTCTAGCTTTAGTTTTTTCAATCAATCTTGTCCCAATTACTTTCATTTGAATACTCTCTATGTAAATATCCTTCCAAAATACAGCACTCCAAAGTGAATAGGATACTCCAACTGTGGTCTGACATGAGCATTGATTCCTTTCAACCAATAGCCTGCACTTCTCCAGTTTGAGAGTTAATCTAACAAAGAGGAGATTTTAAAAAGACCCCAATCCAGGACATCTAACACAGTTGAAAAACAAGGAATGAATTCCGCACATGTTAACTGCATAGTGATTGATGTTTACAAAGCACTTTACCCACAATAACTCTGTGAAGTAGCTACTAGAATTCCTCTCCATATTTTACAGATAAAGAAACTGAGGCCAGGAAGGAATCATTAATTCAAACAGGGTAAAACAGGTAGTAAGTAGCAGAGTCAAAGGCAGCCAGAACTCAAACTCAGTCCCTCTATTATACCATGCTGCCTTTGCAAAAAAGAAAAAAGAAGACATGTTGTAGACCTGACAGGAAGCTTATTTCCCAACAGTGACTAGAAATGATACAGAGTTCATTTAGACCCCACATGGGCCACTTAAAGGCAGAGATAATGAACTCCATTTAAAGAAATTACTTGGTGTCCATATGGGGAAACAGGTCAGCAATTATAGTATTCTTTGGCTGAAAAAGCCCTCCAGAGTTCATCCAGTTTCTTCACCCCTGTCTTCAACAAGTGGAAACCATAGAATGTTAAGAATGGAAGGGACCTTAACAATCCTTGAGTCTAACTTCCTTATTTTACAAATCAGGAAATTGAAGCTTGTAGAGGGGGATTGACTTAGCCACTTCTTTCCCCATATTGAATAAGTATCACTCATGGACTGGCTGATATTTAATAGAATAAAAGATTCATGAATACACTGCTGGACTCAATGAGCACTGATAGTAGGAACAGCAGAGGAACTAAGTCTCTTAATAAGCAGGAGAATCCCAGAGCAAGACCCCTTGCTCCTTCCAAGATTGAACCAAGAAGTCTTTTCCCCTAAAGGAAACTGACTTTCTTTGTTTTTCTTCCTCAGGGGGTAGAAGACAGAATTATGACAGAGTAGAGGGAGTAGCAGGAGTCTAGCAGAAAAAAAAATGGAGAACATAGTATGCAGTGTATAGAAGAAGGTTATAAGGAATCAGAAAAAAATAAACTGTTGGGCTATATAGAAACTCACTCAATGACCCTGGGCAAGTGTTAAGATCAGAAGATCCAGAGATCTAGAGAAGGGACTTTAGACATCATTTATTCCAGACGTGTCAAACATGAAGCCCACAGAACTTCCTGGTGCAACCCAAGACTAGATTAAAATGTACTTGGGAAATGTTTAACAAAATAAAGGAAAATATATTACAACATAGATAATGTTAATTTGAGGTTTTCCAAGTCAATATGTATCCCACAGGGACCAATTTCTATTTGAGTTTGACACCATTGATTTAACCCAACACCTCTTATTTTGCAGATGTGAAAATGGAGAACAAGTAAGAAGGAATGATTTGGCCAAGACCACAGAGGTAACAGGTAGCCAAGCTTCACTTCTAAACCAGGTCCTCGTCCTCCAAACCTTGTAGCCAATGACCGTTCCTTATCTATCATTACCGCCCCTGCCACCTTTCTAGAGAAAGTCCCACAGCAAGCTTCTCCCTCTTCCCTCTGAGCAATTGCCCCAACTCATCTTCAATGCAGGCAGCCTCTGCATGGTCCCAAAGGTGGAGGGTCTCAAAGTTAAGTCTAACAATTATAATCACAACAATTGCTAACATTTCCATGGTGTTTTAAGGTTTGCACAATGGTGTACAATATCTCATTTAATCATAGCTTGTTATCTCATTTGATCATAACTACCAGTGACAATAAGTAAGATGACAGGCTAGCCCAGGTCTGTATCGTGGGAGATCTACCTGCTCCAGGCACTTTACAAATCACAGTCTAACTCGTCTGTATGATCAAGGAAACAAAGAGGAAATAATCCAATAATTCTGAAATACAAATCCTTTGTTTTCTTCTTTCCTCTTCAAATCCCCAAAGCTCCCTTGATGCCCTGAACAAAGAGGTTTTGTCAATTGACTTGCCCAGAAATTCCTTGCCCATGATCCCATAATTTTAAACTGGGACAAAAAGTACAACACACAGATTGAATATGGAATATTCAAATGTACTGCTGGAAAAAAGTCATCTTGTGCAAACCTCATCATTTTACAGATGAGAAAGCTGGAGTCCAGAAACAAGAAATGGCAGAGCCTAAGGTAGTCATAGTGATGGATTGGCAGAGCTGGGAAAAGAACCCTACTCTCCTTGAGTCATCAAATCAAAACCTTTGGGAGAGGCCTCCATAATTATCTAGCTCTAATATTCTTAACCTTTTGTGTCATGGACTCCTCTGGTGAAGCCTATGGGGATCTTGGAATAATGTTGTTTTTTTAAATAATTGAAGGAAATGCTAAATTTCAGTTAGAAGTTAGTGAAAATGAAAATGTAATTCTTCCCATTCAAGTTCATAGATCCCTGAAGAGTCTGTGGACCCCAAGTTAAGAACCTTTAATCTAATTCAGTCCCATCATTTTATAGATGAGGAAGCTAAGTTCAAGAAAGCTGAAGTCACTGATCCAAGATTCCATTGTGCAAGTGGTAGAGTTAGCCTTTGACCCAAGGCAGATTTGATGTGCTTTCTCCTGTCATATTTCCTGACCTACAAAAGCAGGTCCATCTCTTACCTATAACCTCATACATTAGTTAGTATTTGATTAATTTGATTAAATTTTGATTAATTGATAAATTTGATTAAATAGTACCTACTGAGTATTTTTCTCTCCAGGGCTCTATCACCTGCCCCAAGTACAAAATGAGAGGGTAAGGAGATCCTTTCAAAGGAAGCAGGGAATATGTTGTCAATTGCTGGTCCTTTCTCTGATTAGAACCTAGAATCAAAAAAGGTAGTTGTACAGCTTGGATTCATGTAATACTTCTATATTCTCCCTGGGACAAACACCATAGCCCTGAGCACAGACCTGTAGCAATGAGAACAAAACTCACATTTACATAAGGTTTTAAGGTTTAAAAAGTATCTTCCTAGTAAGAACCTCATTAGGCAGTTGTTTCTAAGGCATAACTTACTATTCCAAGTACAATTTCATAATTTTCATAAGCACTATACAAATATTATTAACTCCATTTTATAAATAAGAATACTGAGGCTAAGGAAGTTTAAATGACCTTTCAATGAGCAAACAACTAGCGTCAGACCCAATATTCAAATCTGGCTCTCCTAGTTCAAAGGCCAGCCCTCTCTTTTCTCCCCTTTTGCCTTTTCCAGCCCCAAGAGCAATCAAGATCCATGTAGCTGCTGGAGTACTGTAACTTAGCACTATCTCAGGGATCTCAATTGATCCCACACTGTGCTAGCCTCAACTTTCATGGCCAATCATCCAATCCTACCCACCATTCAAAAGTAGCAGACAAGTAAGTACCTATATTGTTCACAGCACTGTTCCAAGTGTTTACACTGGCTATCCCCCCCCTACAATGGAAATTCTCATTCTTCATCTCTACCTCCTCACTTCCTTGGCTTTCTTCAAATCTCAGCTAAAGTTCTATCTTCTGCAAGAAGCCTTTGTCATCGACTTCCCCCTAAAATTACCTTATTTGCACATAATTATCTACATGTTGTCTACCCCATTCAATTGTAAACTACTTAAGAGCAAAAATTATGCCTGATGCATAGTAGAAATGGGTCATAGTATTAGATATTAAGTTAAATACTAGTTGACTTAAATACTAGTTAATTGACTGACTTGACATTAGATAGATAGATAGACATATGTAGTTTATGTGTACATATAGAGCTATACATATATATTATATGCACACATAAATATATTGCTATGTGTAGGATGTGGCTACATTAGGGTATGAATCATTAAACTCCATAACTTCAAAAGAATCAAAATTACAAATACTCCTAAAGGGCAATAGGAAGCCAAAGATGAATGTAAACAAGTTCTACTATTTTTCAGTGATCTGAAGCAGTTTCAAAAGACATTACCCAAGAAATGTGTGATAAGAAAAGCAAGTGAGCCAGTCATTCAGGAAGGGTAAAAGGTAACAGATGGACAGCTCCATGAAATACTTCAAAAAC
Source organism: Potorous gilbertii (assembly GCA_028658325.1). Taxonomy (NCBI): domain Eukaryota; kingdom Metazoa; phylum Chordata; class Mammalia; order Diprotodontia; family Potoroidae; genus Potorous; species Potorous gilbertii. The sequence goes on from CM053770.1 coordinate 160,283,734, forward strand.
AAAAAAAATTGTATTGAAATGTTTTACATGATTGCACATGTATAACTTACAACAAATTACCATCTTGGGGGGGTCGTGTGGAGAGGGATAGGATTTGGGACTCAAAACTCAAAAAAAAAATGTTAAAAATTCTTTTTGCATATAATTGGGGAAGAATAAAATAACATTAAAAATAAACAAAAGAAAATAGTGCTAGTGAATTTATGAAAAGTAGGATTTATGAAAAGATATAAGCAAGGATTTCATGTTCCGAGGGCTAGCACAGGTTGTAATCTACACTGAGAAGGAGTACTAGCATATCTCATTTTATTGTACTTTGCTTCATTACATTTCACAGATATTGTGGTGTTTTTTCTATTAGGTTTTGTTTTTGTTTTTACAAATTGAAGGTTTGTGGCTATACTGCCTGGTCATTTTTCCAATAGTATGTGCTCCCATCATATGTCTGTGTCCCATTTAGGTAATTTTTGCAATGTCAAGCTTTTTTCTCGTTGTAATTATTATTATACATGTTACAGTGATCTATGATCAGTGATCTTGGATGGTACTATTCTAATTGTTTTGAAGTACCACAATGCACCCCTATAAGATGGCAAACTTAATCTCTAAATGTTGTATGTTCTGACTGTTTCACTGACCTGGCCATTCACCCATTTATCTTCCTCTTCTTAGAACTACCTATTCCTTGAGAGACAACATTGAAATTAGACCAGTTAATAACCTTACAATGGCCTCTAAATATCCAAGTGAAAGGAAAAATCAAACCGGGCAGTAAATTTTCATTGCCTTATTTTAAGAAATTGCCATAGCCACCCTAACCTTCAGCAATCACTACCTTCATCAGTCAACAGTTATCAACATCAAGGCAAGACCCTCCACACAGCGAAAAGGTAATAAAAGCTCAGAAAAGGGTTAGCAATTTTTAGTAATAAATTATTTTTAGTTAAGATATGTTCATTTTTTAGGCATAATACTATGGCACACTTAATATAGTATAAAATAACTTAAACACACTGGGAAACCAAAAGATTCATGATTCACTTGATTGTGATATTTGCTTGATTGCATTGGTGGATAACTAAACTTAAAGTGGGGTGTAGGGTATGTTCATGGATGGTGTGATGGCTGCCGAGCCCTTTTTGAGGCTCTTTCCACCTTTGGTGTCTACCTGTTCCACCTAACTCTCATCTGTGCCTCCAAGAAAGCTGCAGCATGCACAGTGGCCACATACCGGTAAACTGTTTCGGCAGATGGGCCAAACCAGGTTAAGGTCAACCAAGGGTTCTCAAACCCATTAGTGAGTTAGGGGTGTGTCTTTCTCAAGCATGTGAAGACTTCCTCTGATGGAATGGGTGGATGAGACTATTTATTCCAATGGCCATGAAGGCAGATGAAGCAGGTGATGTGGAGCACTTAGAACTTGGTTAGACACCGAAGATACCAAGGTCGTTCACTGCATCCTGAGCCATCGCCAGCTGTCTTAACTCTGTCCTGCCACTGGAGTATGATGACGCTGGAGGAGAGAGTGAGGCTGATGACTTCGTGCAACTCTGCCTCACTTAAATCCAATTTACACACGAATCAAGACATACTCACAGTAGTAAGAGTATAAGGCACCAAGGTAGAGAGGAATACATATGTTATACAGTAGAAATATACATATGTCACCTTGATCCAAATATAGGCTAAATCCCTAAAATGAAATCTCTCTGAAATGAAAAATTATACATTCAGAAAATTTAAAAACCCCAATTACAGGACACACTCAGGTTTTAGAGAAGCCAGATTTACAGGAACAGAACTATTGGGCCAATATATACCTATATGTGTGTGTGAACATTAAAGATATATATATATATATATATATATATATATATATATATATATATATATATATATACATAATGAAATGGGAGGGATTCTTCTCCTACATGGAAAAGGCTTCAAAGTCTTTTTTTGAAATAGCACGATGATGTTTAATGGAAGGACTTCAGCAAGATCACAAGCATGCATAGGCATCGTCTACCTGCTTTGGCTTTGCTAGTCTCTGATTAGCCATAGACCCAGAGGAACCTTCAAAATTAGACTAGTCCATCCAGGGTCTCTCAGTTCAGACTCTTTCTAGTCTTGCTGGCATTTGAGAAGAAAAACTGCTAAGGGTCTCCTGGTGACCCAAGGGCCTCATGCTCTTTCTCATCTGGAGCAAAGATAAAGCCAAGGGCAGGATGCTCTTCTATTGTTTCTGTCTCTGCTATGTCCAGTCTTTCCTGCTTCTACGTAAAGGAGATTGGAGATGGATATGACCTAAGGAGACTGTTTTTGCAGACAAATGGTTTAGCACTGAGGCTCTGAGGAACAGTCTTCAGGACCCAACCTAACAATACCTCGAGACTCAGAATCATCCAATCATTACACTACATTTGGACATGACATTGGTGGAGCTAATGCTATGTAGACACTGAGTTCAGTCTGAACTCACTCGACTCAGAAACAGTCTCCAGGCTCTGGCAAGAAGTATTTGTACTTCTATTCTTGCTCTATCTTTAAGCAATTACCCCTTCATAAAAGGAATCAATGGAAAAGGCCTTTCATCACTGACAGTTAACAGTGTTGATACTACATTGAAATGATTGTTGTACTTGTCCTCTGTTCTTGAAGAGGACCATGACATCAAGATGATAACATGACTTGCAGTTGACTTTGATTTGAGGGAGGAAGGACTGTGCAAGGTCACTAACTTCACTTTCTTCTCCTGAGTCATCTGGTTCCAGTGGCCTGATATTCATCAGGATGACTGGAGATAGCCCAGGATGCAATGTGAGTCCCTGGCCCTTTCAGGCTAAGGTCTTATAGCATTCTCACTTTGAGTGAGATATACCCATTCAATGAATAGGCTTCTTTAAGAAGTTGCTCAAAAACAAAAAAATCAAACTAAGAAGAGAAGACCCTCAGGGTTGCTGGGTAAAAAACAATTACTATCTAGTATTTAAATCTACTTTGTGCTAGGTGGGTGGGGACTTGTCCAGTCTATGAGCTCCAGGATGAATTGGGTTTAAGGCTTGATCTTTGAGCAAGAGATGTATCTAGTAAACTCAGAGGAAAAAAAGCAGCTTTTGGGGGTGGAACAGAGGAGAAGAAGGATGAAGAGAACAGCTACTCACTCACAGGTTGTGTTTGTCCTTCATTCTCAAAGAGCATCGTGATATCAAGATAATGCCCTTGCACAGCCCTCCCTCACAGTGAAATGAGGGCATAAACCAAAAGAGAAAGATACCTCTAAACTCTTAAGGATACCCCTAGAATACTAAGGAAGAGATAAAGCCTCCTTTATTCTGAAAGAGCAGATCCAGAACCCACTACATACACTCACATGTGTGTATGTATGTTTGTATCTATATAGCTATAGATAACATATATAGTTGTGTACTACAATACATGTATAATTACATATATACAACATAGATATGATACACCTATATAAAGAATACCTACAGATATATACATATATATGCATGCATGTGTATATACACACATACATACATATATAGTCACACACACAAATCCATGTATGCATATATACTAACATTTCACTACATAAGGTTATTTTTATCTAGCAACACTGAGGTTTAGTAGTAACCCTTTCTACCTTCATCTATGATTTTTTTTCCTTTTAAAAATAAATGCTTTAAGTTAAGGGTTAACTTATAATTTTAACATCAATATACATTTATGTTATAACACCCACCTTCATATATTTTAAAGAGTCCTTTGATTGGGGAGGGCAGAATTACTAAATTAATATGATACATATGTTTGTTTCATGCTAAAGATGACACTTTGCTACTATCTGGGAAGAGGAGACAATTATGAGCAAATTAGTGTCAGTTTAAATTTCTATTATCAGCTATACTCAATTTGTTTCACTGGATCAAGACTCCGTCAGTATACTAAAGTTATAACTGCGTGACAGTAACAGAGAATGTACTTGAATTTTCTAAGTATTTTCAAATTAAACATTATTACAACTGAGCACAATTCCCAACTTTACTCTATCTTTTCACTGAATGATGGCGCTCAAAAAGGCTTAGGGTCTTCCTTAAACTAGCAAATAATTTTGCAATAGATTTAGGAAAAGGAAACAGATGATCTAAGTATGAAATTAACGAATGTGCTAATGACCACTCCTTACTTATGGTCTTACTGAACTATTCCCTACTTATTAGTCCAGGCTGGCTTTTTATCCTAACCACATTTTCCTTCCCTCATACTACAACAACAACTTTGATATACTGCTTTTAGGTTTGCAAAGCACTTTACAAATATCCTTTCACTTCTTACAACAAGCCTGGGAGGTAGGTGCTATTGCTATCCCCATTTTACAGATGAGAAAACTGAGGCAGACAGAGATTAAGTGACTTGCCCATGGACACACATTTAGTAAATGTCTAAGGTAGCATTCTAACTAAGGAATTCCTGACTCTAAGAACAGTACTCCATCCAGGGAGCCACCTAGCTGCTTGCTTACATAAATGGTACAGTATCACCACACCCAGAAACAGCCAGATGGCTCACTGGGCCTGGAGTCAGGAAGATCCGAGTTCAACTCTGACCTCAAACACTTACTAAATATGTGATTGTGGGCAAGTCACTTAAATTCTTCTTGCCTCAATCCCCTGGAGAAGGAAATGACAAACCACTCCAGTATCTTTGCCAGGAAAACCCCACGAGCAGCATTGTTGAACTATGGTCCACAGGATCATGAAGAATCAGACGTTGGAACAGCAGCGTTGTCCCCAACATCTCTCTACATGTGAGTATGGAAGTAAAACTGACCACTGGATTTTGTTACCAATTCTACTACCAGTTTCATGTGTGGCTTTAGTCAAATCCCACTCTGTTCTTCAGCTTCCCATCTAATTAAAATATCAGAGATTGTGAGAGCTAGAAGGGTTATTTAGAAGTTTTCTATGCTAACATCACTTTAAGGACCAGGGAACTGAAGTTCAGAGAAATTGGGACAGATCATAAATAGCTTAACCAGGATTTCTAGTCATATCTCTGAACTACCAGTGCAATAGTTTGCCATGAAAAGAAATGATCAATTTTTTTTAGTGTCTTCTGTATACCCAGCAGAGGAATACAAAGAAATATTAGACATAGTCTCTACACTCAAGCAGCTGCCTCTGGAAATGGTGCAATCTACCGCACTAGAAGTCTTCAAACAGAGGCTGGATTGCCAGGAAGGTGTACAATAGGGTTCATCAATTAGTCCATCAACAAACTTATTAAGCATCTACTCTGCACTCTCAAGGTCTCTCTGAAGAATTTTGGAATCATTTGTGTGTCATGACAAACGCTGGCACTCAGCATGGCACTGCCACATCCAAGAAGGCATTATGCCCTATGAGAGAAGCAAAATCGCAGTAGCTAAAAAGAAATGTGAGATGCACAGATTTAGAGATGTGTCCACCCCAAATGTTCATATGGGCTATGTGTGCCCTCTGTGTTGGAACCTTCCAAGCTCATATTGGTCTGATCAGTCACAGTCAGACGCACTGTATTTTGACTCCAATACAGTGATGTCACTTTGGTCCTCTTCAAGAACAAAGTGCAACCAAGCACCTACACTGGGCTAGGCACTACATTAGTCTTTGGGGATACAAAGATAATGAAATAATCTCTTTTATATGAGAGTTTACATTCTATCATGAAAGGCAATATTTACATATGTATATATATATATATATATATATAGAGAGAGAGAGAGAGAGAGAGAGATTTATGAAAGTATATTCAAAATAAATGCCAAGTAGTTAGAGAGGGAGGGCAAAAGTATTTGTAGGTGGAGGGTGTAAAGTTAAGGGAATTTGAAGATCTTTCCTGCCCCTTAATAGGCCCATGTGACCTGCTTTGAGCTTTGACTCAGTCCCAGCTTGAGTTACTTGGGAGTTTTCCCAATGGCTGGAACAGGAAGGGAGAGTGAGATAGAGTTGAGAGAGGAGGCAGAGCTGAGGCAGAGCAGCTATCATGAGTGAAAGGGTAATTTCTGGTAATTCTGCCTAGGGGAACTTGTTTGTGGAGCCACCTAGCAAAAGGAAGGCTAGGGGATATTGGTGCTCCTTGGACTGGTGGTGTGTTCAAACTTCTTTGTCGCCATGGTGGATTTAATATCTGAATAAATATCTTGGTTTTGTCTTTGAGGAAGAGAATTATTTATATTTTGTGAATTCACCCTGGAAATACACATGCTTATTCATAGCAGCTGCTTTTGGTATTGCATTGGCGTTACAGAGGTATTGCATTGAAGTTGGAGATCAGAAAAGGCATCTTGTAGAAAGTGATTCTTGAACTGTGTCTTGAAGAGCTAGAGGGATTCCATGAGGTAGAGATAAAGAGAGAGCTCATTCTGGGCATAGGGGACAGCCAGGACAAAAACACAGAGACAGGAGATGTAGTATCATATGTGAGGAACAGAGAGAAGGCCAATTTGGACATACCACAAATTAAAGCTATAAGAAGCTACTGGAGTTTATTGAGAAGAGGAGCGACATGTCTGCATCTACTATTAAAGAAAATCACTGTCAGTTATGTTAAGGATAAGTTGGAGTGGGAAGAGACTTGAGGAAGGGTAACCAATTAGGAGTCTGTTGCAATAACCCAGGCTAGAGGTGATGAGGACCTCAGCTAGGGTGGTAGCTTTATGAGTGAATAGAGAGAAGGAGGCATATATGAGAAATATTGTAAAGCTAACAATGGCACAACTTGGCACTTGACTGTATGTGTTGGGTGAGGGTGAATGGTAATTGAAAATAGAGGCTGGATTCAACAAAGACTTCACATGTCCCATCCAAAACAAAGTATATTATTCTAAAACTGCATTGCCTTTTTCACATAATGTGTATAAATTCTCTCTTTACAAAAATAACTTTTTAAAAATTTAAAACTAAATCAAATGCTTGATTAAGCAAAGAAGGAAGTACATAACTGTGGATGCAACCCATTTCTTCACCTCCCCCTGGAAGCATGGGAATCACCAAGAACCCCTGTCCACACTGCTTGGTATGACTTCTGTCAGGTAATTCTCTCCAGGGACAGCTGGGTGGCATCATCCAGTGGGTCCCCAAATGGAGTTGAAAGGCTGTAAACTGCTCTCAATTTGAATCCTATTCTGAGAGATATCATAACTACTTGTCAAAGTCCACATCAGCAGCAGATTCCAATTTTACCTGGCAAGGCTACCATGAAACATCTGACCCTTATTTTTCTCCTCATATAAGCAGCATCTCTCTCTCTCTCTTTCTCTCTGTCTCTCCAGGTTGTTGCTGTGTTCATCCATCATTGTCAAAGAAGACCATGCCATCAGAGAAATGATGACATGACATGCACTTGATTTCATTTTGAGGGAGGGAGGGCTGTGCAGGTCACCTGCCTCACTTCTCCTCCAGAGCCCAGATAGTCATCAGGATGACTGGAGATGACCCAGGATGCACTGAGAGACCTTGGCCCCATTAGTCCAAGATCTATTCAGGAACTCACTTAAGGTGAATTAAAATCCATTCAATGAATAGGCCTCTTTAAGAAGTAGCCAGGGGATAACCCCTTTAGTGAGGCATAGGAAAAAGAAAAATGACATCTGGCCTCCTCCTACATGAAGCCCACCATCCCACACCCCCTCCAGTTGTTACTAGTCATTTCCACTTGAAACTATTTTGTATGTAACTTTGTATATACTTTGAGTATGTACATGTTATATTCTACCCTTCCTCCAGAACATAAACTCATTCAGTATAGAGAATATTTTTTCTGTCCTTATATCCTCAGAGCTCTCTATAATGCCTTATACATAGTAAACACAATATATATTTGTGGTACTGACTTGAATTTATTTAAATCCCAGCTCTTCCACTAAAATCAAGGAATTTCAGTTGTAACTGACTACAAACTCTGAAACAGAGATATAAATTTACAACCAACAGCCCCAAGCAGACAGCAAAACTCCAGGGTGCTTCATGAAGCAGATCAAAACGTAATTGTGAAATGTTTAACAAAATACATAAAAATGCAATACAGCCCAGATAATGTTAACTTGTGGTTTTTAAGTCAGCATGCAGCCCTCAGAGACAGGTTTCTATTTGACACACCACTGCTTTACAACAATCCAAATAAATGGCCATCAAGGCTTGAAGACCTCCCAAGGCAGCCTAGTTCACTTTGGGGCAGCTGGGATTGTTAGAAAGTTTTCCCTTAAGTCAAAATCTGCCTTTGCAGCTTTCATCTGTTGCCTGTCCCTATGTTACCTTAGAAGGTCATATCATTTTCTATGTATTAGTTTTATTATCTATAAAAATGAATGGGCCAGGCTACTTTCAAATTTCTGACATCATCATTCAACAGAATCTGCTCCCTCCCAAGTGATCAGTGATATCTTAATTGTCAAATTGAATGGTCTTTTCTCAATCCTCATCCTTTCTCTGAAACACTTGGCACTTTTAATTATCTTCTCTTGCAAGACATTTCCTCCTCTTTGGGTTTTCCTGACGCTCCTTTCACTCCTGCCTGGTTCTCCTTCCTATGTGACTGCTTCTTGTCAGTCTCTGTAGACAGCTCCTCACCCATATCACACCTGCCAACTGAAGATGCACTGAGAAGGTTCTGTCTTAGGCTCTCTTTTCTCTTTACATGATCTCACTTGATGATCTCATCAATTTTCTTATGCTTCCAATTATCCTTTCTACGCAGATAACTCCCAGATCCATGTATCCAGCTCTAGTCTCTTTCCAGAAGTCCAGTCCCACATTACCACCTGCCTATTAGACATTTTGAAGTGGATGACCTATTGGCATATCAAACTCAGCGTGTCCAAAATACTCTCTTTTCCAATGAGCACACCGATCTCTTCTAAATTGTTCAGTTTCTGTTGAGGGTACCACCACCCTTCTTGTCACCCAGGTTCGCAACCTCCACATAATGCTTGACTCCTCGCTCTCTACGTAGCTAATTGGTTACCAAATTTTATTCTTTCTCATTCTTGCATACACCCCTTCCTCTCCACTCACACCATAAACCCCTTCTGGCCTTCTTCACCTGTTACCTAAACTATTGTAATAACCTCCTAACTGGTTTCCCCAGATGAAGGCAGTCCCTATTACCCCATCCACCCACTACAATCCACTTTTCTTGCAACTGCCAAAGTGATCTTCCTAAAGTTCAGATCTGACCACATCAATAAATTTAATTGGCTTCCTATTACCTCTAGGAAAAAATACAAACTTCTCTGGCATTTAGAACAGTTCATGCTCTCACTCTATCCTATCTTTCCATTATATTATGCATTAATATTAATATTATACATTATTCTCACTCGTGGATTCTGTGATCGATATCTACTGACCTTCTCGCTATTCTTCACACAAAATACTCCCACCTCTGTGCACTGGTATTGACTATCCCCACTCCATCCCCCTCCCCTCCATGCCTGGAATAGTGTCCTTCCCGCCCCTCTACTTCCTAGCATCTCTAGGAGTTTTTAAAGACTCAGTTCAAGTGCCACCTTCTGCATATGACCTTTCTTGCTTCCCTTAGCTGCTAGGGCCTCCATCTATCTCCCCTCAAAGTTCCTGTTTATCTGTTATGCAGGTACCTATTTGCACAGGCTATATATCTCTTCATTAGAATGTAATCTCCTTGAAGGCAGAATCTGTTTCATTTCTGTCTTTGTATCCCCAGCACTTAGAATCCTACCTGGCACATTGCAGGCATGTAACAAACGCTTGCTTGGTTGATTGATTGCATATTTCTAACATTCTATTACTCTATAATTAGATTACAGAAGAGAAAATAGGCATCAAAGACAGATTTAACCCACTTTAACAATGGGTCTAGAGATGACCCTGCACTTTGTCAAATGACTGTAGCCCCAGCAGGAGCTGGCCGAAAGTCCAACTATCACATTAGGAGGACCAGGGCTGTGGTACCTAGAATATTTTACAGGTTAAGTGCTGGGATTCTGGGGGTAGGGAAGAAATGGGAGGGGGTTGGTAGAAAGGGGAGCATTGTGTCTCTACCACCAGCATTTCCCAGTCCCACAGTTCCACTAAGCCATGCTATTGATAAAGATAGTAGTATGGTAGTAGCAGAGTAAGGAAGAAAATAAAATGGGAGGAGGAACAAAACAAGGAGAAAAAGGCTACTCTGAGATTTATTCTGTTTTCTACTTTATATTTTCTCCCTTGATTTCTTCTCTTCCTTTCCTCCCCTACCTTACTACTTTAAACACTTAAAATACACTAAACTTTCATTGATCCACAAATGTAAAATTTAGAATGTTAGGTAAAAGGGAACAAAGATGTTATCATTCTAGTCCAATACTTTCATTTTACAGAGGAAGGCACTGAGACCCAGAGAGAATATGGAACTTGTCCAAGTTGACACAGATAGCGAATTGCCAATTCATCTCTAACATTATGGAGTAGATTTCCTCTATTCTTGAATATATGTGCTCAAAGAATCCTACAATAATGAGATCAGTCTGAAGGTAATTTAGTCCAACACCTTCAACTTACAAGTGACACAAATGAGTCTCCGAGAAGGGACTTACAATTTCTCAGTATTCTCTGTGAATCAAAATGGTAGCTCTTGTCTAACCCCAACAAAAGAGGCAAAAATTGATGCAAATTAATAATGAAAGCAGCCTTAGCAAAATGTGAGGAGAGTGAGTGTTGGAAATGCTAAAAAAAAAAAAAGTCTAATCTAAAAACCAAAGAGAAGTAACTTTGGCAGAATCAATACCACTGCTCCCCTTCATCCATTGAGAAAGCAATAATTGTGTCTTAGTCTCTGTACACTTTTTGTAAATCCCAACCAAGCCTTTACACCTTCATGATGTTTTCTCATAACCATCATTTTGGTACTAACTCTCCAAGCCTTCCTCCTTCGAAATCTTTGAGCAATTTTCCTCTGACATTTTGACAATGATGACTGACTCACAAAATCAGGTTAATAGAGCAGGAAAGGACCTCAGAGGCCAATTAATCTAACCTATACCTGAATGAAAAATCCATTCAGTAAGACTGATAACAAACTGCCATCCAAGCTCCACTTGAAAACCTTCTTTGAAGTAAAACCTATTACTTCTTGAAGTAGCCAATTTCACATTTTTTATATAACTTTAATTATTAGGATATTCTTTCCTTACATCAAACCTAAATCGGCCTCTCTAAAATTTTTGCCCATTTCTTCTGGTTCTGCTACCTTGGCCTTTAAAGGATGAGTTCAATCTCTCTTCCAACATAGAAATCCTGCAAATATTGAAGTCGACTGCCATGCCCCACCTCACCCCAAAATCTTCTCTTCTCCAGAATGAAACACCCCAGTTCTTTCAGTCAATTATCATATTACAAAGTCCCCAGTAGTGTTCAGCATCTCCTGGATACATTCTAAGTTGTTAAAGTAATTCCTAATATGCATTCCAAACAAAACCTAGTACTCAGGATGTGGTCGAACCATGGCAAAATATAGTAGAATGATCACTTTCTGTATATAGTAACCTCCGTTTGCCGTAGTTTCTTCATCTGTAAAATGGGGGTCATGGTAGCACCTACTTCCCAATGAGATAATGCCTGGCAGGAGCAGTTGCTACATAAATGTTAGCTGTCATTGTGATTGTTATTGTAGTATCATTTTTGGCCTACGTACCTATACTAGTTTAAAGAGAGCAGAGTAGTATAATGGAAAGAGAGCAGACAGGAAGTCAGAAGACACAGCTCCGACACTTGTAACCTAAACTTTCCAGTCCTCACCTCCCTCACCTATACGGTGAACGATAATTACCTCATTCAAGATTGTTGTGAGGGAAGTGCTTCTTTAAACTGGATAGAAACACCAAATAAATCTGAACCATTTGCAAATAGTCACCCAATATTCCATAGACAGTGTTAGTATTTGAGGGAAATCTTATAGCTGATGGACTAAAAAATCCCATTCCATATGAAGCAGGCAAAAATACTGGTGATGTTGAGAAGGATAAATTATCCTCACTATCTCCTAGCTAGACAAAGGAAACAAAAACACAGATGATGTAGAATACATTCAGAGACTTAACTAGGAAGAAAAAAGAAAATATGAAGATATATGAATTCGTGACAACCAGTTGCAAGAAAACATGGTAATCAGTTTATCCTCGTTTCCTTTGAGAATGAAACAAGGGAGAGGGGGCAATAGGCTTGAAGCATAATGTAGTAGAAAGAACACTGGGATCCAGAGATCTGAATTAAATTTATAGCTCTGTTATGAATTAGCTTTATGTCCTTGGGCAAACTACTTAACTTCTCTGGTCAGTTTCCTGAAAAATGAGAAGACTGGGTTAGAAAAGTTCTAAGCTCCCTCCAATTCCAGTTATAGTAATCTACAAACTTGCATTTACAGGAGTCAAAAGATCTGGGTTCAACTTTCTGTTCCACTAATTAGCTATCTTCCCCAAGGCAAGATATGTAACCTCTTCAAATTTTAGTTTTCTCATAGGTAAAATGAGGGACTTGGATTACATTATTCTAAGACTCTATACAGTAATGATAATCTACACACTTGCATGTAAAGCAATTGACCGGAGAACAAAGGTAGAGCTACTTCTGGGTCATATGAGCAACAAGATGGAGGAGTAGATATTTTATCTGATCCTCATGACTTCTCAGACCTCTCTAAAATGGAAATTATTCTAGGACACCCAGAGCTCAAAAAGAAGGTTAAAAAAAAGAAAACAATGCAGCAACTGATGTGCACTGACCCTGAGCTCACTCAACACCTCTCTCCCACTTTGCTCCCTACTAGCAATGAGGCAGCACCAGCAGACCCAAGGATGTGACAGTCTTCATCAAAATCTACTTCCACAGTCTTGTCCCCCTTCCTCTTTTCAGTGCTAGGGAGACCCCAGCTACAGGATACAGAAGTTTGCTCAGGCTTTGACAGCCAGCTTGGCCACAGCCCTTCTGGAACAAAAGACTGCTGGGGGTGGCAACACAGAAGTATCAATGCTGTAAAGTTCTGAACTGCAGTGCCAAGGAAAACAGGCTCTGAACTGTTGGTACCAGAGCAGAGAAATGAGGAACAGAAGGAGTGGGACAAGTCACCAGGTCAGAACACTCTGCATGTGAGGAGCACTCCACCAAGCCTGAAGGAAAGAGCACAGCAACTGGCTGGAGCAGGTTTTGACCACCCAAAAGTCATTTGAGGCAAAGACCTAGAGTGCTGAACTGCAGTTTCCCAGTGTGGGAGGAGGCTGAAACACTTTGAGATCCAGCATCTCAGGAAAACAAAATCAATGGGGAGAGATTCAGAAAGTGAGTGATAAGGAAAATGGGGGTGGGTGGGAGGAGAGAGACTGAAAGTACCAAAGATTTCAGGAGGAAGAAAACTCAAAGACCTTGAACATAAACAGATAAATCAGTAGGAAAAATAGTAGCAACAGAAGGAAATATAGACTCCAGATCTAATAAATGAGCTCAGAAATCTATGAATAAATCCTGAAAAATAAGGGGAAATGATCCAACACTTGATGAGAATAAGGACCCTTTGGATTTGAGAACATGGAACCACAACATGCTATTCCTGAGTAGTTTAAAAGAGAAATGAAGATTAAGAGAACAGAATTTATATTCTGCACAGTAAAAATAACGAATAGAACAGGAAAACTTATATCCAAGACACACAGTGGTTAAATTTAACAATTCAATCCAGAAGCAAGTTCTGTAGCCACTGGGAGAGAAATCTTGAAATACAGAGGACATTCAAGTACAACAAGACTATTCCACCCCCACTAAAAAGAAAAAATTGGGAAGAAAGGGAATATTGTGTTCCAAGCAATGGAACTCATTAAAATAAATAAAAAGAGGAATGGTCAGTGATAAGGAAGACTTTGAAACATTTTCAGAAACAACGTTTTTACACAATTTTTATATAGTAAATAAAATAATGAATTTTTAAAAAAAAAACAAAACCAAAAAGGGAAGAAAACCAACACTGAAGAGATTATCTGACTCTCAAATACCCCAAAAAGTAGAAATGAAGAAGGAGTGAATAAATGAAGCAGGCAAGGATAGCCCTGGGGGGAGGGAGAGAGGGGGAAGGAGTTGGAACTCCTGGGCTCAGGCAACTGGAGGAGTGAAAGAGTAGGGACCCAGGAAGGAGATTTTCAGGAAAATATAGAAAAAAGAAAGAAAGGTTAACAAGAGAGGGTACAGATCCGTGGTGGGCTACATAATTAGGAATGTAGCAGGGGAGGGGCAATGTCCTTTTGTCACCTGCAATAACTGGAATTGTTCTGGAAATGAGGCACAATGGAAAAGGGGAATCCATGGGGCAAGTCCTTCAAGACAGTGCCAGAAAGTGTCTAGAGGGGCAAGTGTAGAATGGTTATCTTGGAAGCTTTAATTGCATGAATATAGAGAAAGGAGAGAGACTGGACAACTATAGTGGTCATGAATCAGAAAACAAAGAGAAGGTAGATAATGAAAAGAATAAGAGAAATCCTTTTTGGAAAAGGGCACAAAAAATAAAATTTAAAAACTAATGTACAGAATTAACTAAAGGGGAGGAGAGGAAGGGGAAATATTAGATAAGAAGTAGCAAGAGGAAGAGTCAGAAGGAACAGGACCACCTGAAAAAAAGATTAAAGTAACTGAAGGAGACTAATACTATTTTGCAGCAAAAGAGGGAACTTGAAACTGAAAAGTTTCTGCAAAGTCAACATTAATGCATCTAGAATAAAAAGGGAAATGATTGAATTAGAAAAAAAAATCTTTATATCAAATTTCTCTGACAACAGTTTGATATCTAGACCCATAAACAATAGTCATTCCCCAATAGATAAATGGTCAGAGTACATGAATAAACAGTTCTCAAAAGAAATTCTAAGTATTCACAACAACATGAAAAGCAATGCTCCAAATCACTAACAATAAGAACAATGCATATTGAAACAATCCTGAGGTTTTACCTTGTACCACGCAAATTAGCAAAAATGGTCCCAAAATGACAACAATCCATTTTGGAGAGGTTGTGGAAAGATAGGCACACTTATACATCATTAGTAGAGTTATGAAATGGTACAACCATTTTGGTAGGCAATTTGGAATGATGCAATTAAATCACCAAAATGCCCATAACCTTTGAACCAGAAACTCCATAACTGAGTTTATATCCCAAGACAGCCAATAACAAGAAAGTCCCCATATAATCTAAGAATATTCATAGCAGTACTTTTTATGATAGCTAAGAATTAGAAACAAAGTAAATAATCATCAACTGGGGAATGGCCAACCAAACTATGATATACGAATATGAACTGTTTTGCAGTAAGATGAAGAGCCAAGGAAACAATATACACAGAAACTACAACAATATAAATAGAAGGAAAAATGACACACCAAAAACAAACCCATAAATAAAAAGTAAAAGAAGAAAATTATAAAGATCCAGTGGACTCAAATGAATAGAAATGAGAAGATACCCTCAACGTCCTCCTTTGTGGAGGTGGGAGGTCCACAGGTGTTGCAAGTATTTTCAGACTTTTTCAATGTCAACTGTGTTTTGTTATTTTTTTTGTTCTTCCTCTCAAAAAAAAACCCCCAACACTATTTGTTATATGTCTCTGGAACAATGAGAAGGAGGGAATACATAGGATACCGGGGTGATATAAAAAGACGAAGTATCAATAAAAATTTGTTTTAAAAAAGAACTAAGGCAGAGCTCTCTGATTTAACAGCTGTTTAAGTAGGTTACCCTAAGACTGTGGAAATTGCTCTTGACAAAAGGACAAATATCTTCTGTAAGAGGATCATACAACCTTTTGATTACAGAGCAGGAAAGGACACTGGGGATCATGTTTTCAAATCATTTTGTTTTATAACTAAAGAAACAAAGAGATGAAGTACCTTACCAAGGCCATACTTTTAATAGTGGCTGGAATTCAAACCCAGGGCTTGGGACTCCAAATCCAGTGCAGTTTCCATAACAACCATGGGTTAGATGTTGCCAGGTAAAAGGCAAAGACATGGATGTGACCTATGAAGGTCCCCTTCACAAAAGGATTATATTCCCTCTATCAACTATCACCATGTCTTCACTAACATAAAAGTATCATAAAAATACTTGCACTTTATATTAAAACATGTTGTTTCCAACTACCTTGGTGGTTATATACTATTGGACAGCACAGTTTTTTTTCTTTTTTTGAACTTCTTCCAGTACAATAAGCACTATAGTGTAAGTAAGGTGTAAATAATTTTCATTTCTTCACATGGTATTGTGGAAGAAAGAGAAATTCAAATCCTCTCCTAGATGCAACTAGAGTACTGTGTTTGATAAATATTACCTAGTGTAGAGTTCTTTGGAAAATTGCAATTGCTTTGGAAATGCCAGTAACTCCCCAACCCTGGGGAATCCATTAGGCAAGAGTGACCAAAGCTTGTGGTGTGTGTGTGTGTGTGTGTGTGTGTGTGTGTGTGTGTGTGTGTGTGTGAGAGAGAGAGAGAGAGAGAGAGAGAGAGAGAGAGAGAGAGAGAGAGGAGAATGACTTTGAGCTCTAGTATTTGGATGGGAAGATCATTAGAATAGCAGAAATAGAAAAGTGGGAGATAATGATATCTCAGTTTTATGTGGCATTTCACAAAGCCCTTTACTTACCACAGCGCTGTGATATTGGGAGAATGTGTTATTAACTTCCTTGACAGATTAAGACATTGGGGCTTAGGGTTAGCTTGTAGAAAAACAGTCAGATTTAGTGATGAAAAGGGACCTTAGTCTAGTCTAACCCCATCATTGTATAAATTAAGAAAACTGAAACCCAGAACATTTGAATGACTTGTCCAAGATTTCACAGGAGGTAAGTAGAAGTCATGATTTGATACCAGATTCCTTCACTCAAATTCATACTGATGAGTATATCATCAGTAAAATGTAAGTAATCACACTTGGACTCCCTAACTCACAGAGTCTTTGTGAGATATTACTTGGTAAACCTTAAAGTACTATACAAAAATGAATTTTGTTGTTCAGTCGTATCTGACTGTTTGTGACCACATTTGGGATTTTCTTGGCAAAGATATTTGAGGGGTTTACCATTTCCTTCTCCAGCTCACTTAACAGATGAAGAAACTGAGGCAGAGTTAAGTGACTTTCCCAGAATCACACAGCTAGCAAGTATCTGAGGTCAAATTTGAACTCAGGTCCTCCTGACTCCAAGCCTGGCACTCTATCCACTTCACCAACCAGCTGTCCCTAATATGATATGTCATTACTATTAGCAATGCTCAAAAAACTGGATCAAACATACGACAGTAGGAGGATGTCCTGCCTCAGTCTGCTCCCACCAAGAAAAACAACAACCTTAAAAACCCCACACACTTCAGTTCAAAGCAGCTGACCAAAGTCTGCATTCCATTTTTAAAATCTTTTCTGTTATCCCATAAAATCATGCCTAGCTCCTACGTGTTACATTATATTTAGATTCAGTAGGAAAATCTTTGAACTATAATTCAAGAGACCAGGGTTTGAGTCTTGGTTAAACCGTTACCTAGTTAAGTGATCTTGGACAAGTCATTTCTTTGACCTCTATAAATTAAGGATTTGGACAAAGATTTTCTAAAGCCTCATGCTACTAGTCAAGCCAGGTATTTTTTAAGCTTTAGAATAAGTTTGATCTCTCATTTTCTGCTCTGTTTTTACTAAGAATGCTTTTATGTGTATGACTTAACTCCCTGCTAGACTATCAGAAGCATCAGGAGAGCACAGAGCTGATCTCACTCTTTTTATTCCCTGGGGTCCCAGCACAGAATATAGCAATAACTTGTTGATGATTATATCATGGGAGAATAGAATCCCCTTGACATGTTTAAAGAATTGTTGCTCATTTTCCTCACTTTGCCTGTTTCACTTGGTACCAGGCCCTTTCATCAATTAGATGTTTTTTTAGCCATAACTCAAAGGATCAGCATAAAAAATATTCAAAATGCTTCTAAATCTGGTCTCCAAAGCAATTCTTTTGCTAAGCCAGTTTTAAACCTCTTGGAGGGGGTTAGGGGTTAGTTCCCTTTCTCCTTGATAAAGAGAAAGCAATGATCATTGACAAGAATGCACCAGTCATTCTTTGGGCCTCAGTAAAGCAAAGAGCAGCTCGGAAGGGGCCATTAGCCTTCATGGTTCAGAATTGTGGATTGTGATTAATCCATTTGTCTGTGATTCAAATGAAGGTCCCACAGTAGGAGTCATTAACTGTCAGATCTTAAATAGGAGTATGAATAACCAAAAAGTATTTATTCATTCATTCATTGTGTTACAATTCCAGAAGCCCTTCTATTCTCAGATCTCTGGACAGCTCTCCTCGTATTCAGCAATTCCACTCAATTCTGTAAATGATGATTAAGTGCCCATCCTCTCCAGGGCACTGTGCCAAGACAAGGGGAGGGGGCACACAAAGATTAAGCAAAACCAGATTCCTTTGGTGCTTACAGTCTGCTCAGATTGAGTCTATGTTTGGTAAGGGGAGAGGACAACATGGTTTAGTGAAGAAATTGGATTGAAGTCAGAGGACCAGCATCTCAGTCCCTGTTCTGTTTGTGTGATTTTGGGCAAGTCCCTTTGGGCAAGTTCTGGGCTTTTCTTATAAAGATACTCTTAATTTGGGGGTCTTAGGTAAAAATTATAATTTACATAAAGCCTACAGGAGCTGAGGCCTGAAAAGAGTGATAATAACTCACATTTACATTTGAGGAAGGCAGGAGAGAGGAAAGTAGATTTGTGACTTCTACAGTGTAGAAAACTTATGTTGCAGAAAATCCCTCTGCCGTGAATACCAGCAATTCCTTTGTAATATAGAACCCCAGAGAGTTGTCCAGGGGCATTAAGAAATCAATTGACTTGCCTATCCAACCAGTCTTGTGAGAGATTGGACTTCAATCCAGGTCAACCAGATGCCCAAAATCAACACTTCTATCCACTATACTGAGCTGTTTTACATTCACATGGTAATTTTATTTTTGCAAAATACTTTCTTTACAACAATCCTTCAAGGTAGGTAGAAGTATTGTTATCCCCATTTTGTAAGTGTGGAAAAGAAGGTTCAAAGAGATTTTAAGTGAATTGCCCAAGGTCACAGAGAATATCGGAACTAGAGTTAGGACTTAAATATGGGTCAATTAATGTGCAATTCTAGTACTCATTCAAGATTGCCCAACATGGGAAAGCCATATAAAGTCTCATTTTCAGTGTACTGGCCAAGTGATCAGGCAAGGATTGTACGATAAAGTTGGTATTTTAATTCTTCAGTTTCTCCCTCCCTTCCTAACAGTTATATTTGCCTGTATCACCTACTAAATACTATTAATTCCCTTGATCCTTGAAATAACTCTGATAGATGGGTTGTAAAAAAAATATTATTCTTCCAATTTTACAAAAAGAGAAACTGAATCTTCTCCTAGCTGAGAGAAAGTAAGTGAGCTAGTTGCCCAAGGCCACATAGAGCTAAGAATTCAAACCGAGGTCTCCAAACTCCAAGTCCGGTGTTTTACTATTTTGGAGTGGTCTTTCACCGCCCCCTCCCCGTTAATTCACTTTCTTTCATTCCCTCCCACTCCTTCCAACTCTTCCTCTCTCTCTTCAGATTCTCCCCTGCAGCTCCTCCTCCCTATCTATTTCCATTCACTCTAGTCACCCTTTAAAAATACATTCACAGACCCCACCCACTTTGCAGGAACTCACTACAAGCCATTGGAATTGCACAAGGGAAACTCCTGCTTCAGACCTAACTCATAAGAAAGATAACTAAGTAGCTCTTGGATGGTGACCAAGTGACCATCACTGGTGCCTATCGATTCGTTCCATGCTTATAAGGAAGACAGTTTGCCTCTAGCTAATAGAAGAGGACAAGAACTGAACCCTCTGACTCGAACCCACTGGAGCTTGCTCCAGCCCTGGCTGCCAGTCAGCCCACCAACCCCTGGCACAGGAATACACCAGCGGTCTGCTGGCTCTACGCAGTAGGTGCCGTTTTCATCAAATCTTTAAGCAAAGCCTGAGTGTGCGACTGACAAGAAAGGCGCTTGGGGCGGCGGGGGGGAGGGGGGGAGGGGGAAGCGGAGCAGGAGAGGGAGAGAGCGAGGGAGGGGGCAGAGAGGAGGGGAAGGGAGAAGCGGGCGGGAGGAGGTAGTAAAAATAGCCCTCCTCGCAACCCTAGCTAAGGTGGGTTGTTGCTTTTGTGTTAGCTACCCAATGCAGACTGCGGAAATCGGATCCGCTGACTCCCTTTCCCAGCCAGACACTGCGCATCCAGGATGGGGAGGTGGAGAGAGTTTACATAGGAGCGGAAACTTTATTTTAAAAACAAAACGAGGAGAGGCGGGAAGGATGGTGGCAGTAGCTTCTGAGAATCTCTTTCTCAGGCATCCTGAAGCTCCCCCCACTTTTCGCGTTGCGCACCGCTCTACACCCCCCCCCCGCCTCCCCACGTCCCCCCGCCTTCTTTCGCCTCCCAGCAGCCTGTTGGAGGCTGGGTCCCGCTACGTGCCTTACTGGCCCACACTTTACAGAGGTGCAGTCCAGGGCTCTGCGCTATTTTTAGAAACCTCTGCTACAAATGTCAAGAAGACAAGGATGGGCAAGCAGAGAGATTGAGCTTTAAAGGGCTAGTAACGAAGCCAACGCAATTTTGCTTCCTTGATGTATATGAAACAGATGGCATACATGAAGGATCATTCCGACCATCTAGCAGGTGGAGAATTTTCTAAATTAATTATCTGAGGACCTGGGGGTTTAGGAGCGAGAAAAGGACTGATATCCTAGAATCTGCCTTATACGAAGACCTTATTACTGACAAACCTCTCAGCTGCATTCATGCACCTCCCCCCTCCTCCCACATTTCAGCCCCCGGAGTGTGTGTATTTCAAGACTGACAATTCCCAGATACATGCTGCTTCTGGCATCTTTCAGGGAATAGGATTTTGGGTCCCTTGCAGCCTCTTCGGAGAAATCTAGATGGGTGCTTTACATGGGGTTGCTGAAGGTGTTAAGGAGCAAGAGTTATAGGAATAAGAGGAAGAGATTAAGAAATAGTTCCCTCATTCTCTTCCCGGTCCCTACCCCTCCCGGTGAATTTGGATAGCAATATATGAAATGTACGGCAGTCCCACTGGATTACAGGCTATTAATAGAGCCTGGAGTTTTCTCTATTTCCTTTCTCCTGCCGGCAAGTAAGGGGGCAGTCTCCACACTTACACCCCAAGCCCTCACCAACTTTCGTATGCCGCTCTTTTCGGGGAAGCTAACCCTATTCATGACCACAGGTGCCCTAATGTCCCTTAATTCATAACAGTTGTAAAGACATGAAGGTCAGTGACGCTCGCCACTCTAGCTAGGAGCTGCTTGTAGGGAGAAATCGCAGGCCGAGGGTTGATTCATAAGAGGAGACTAGCGCTCCGGGTCGACTTGAAGGTAAAATTGAGGGGAGTGGGAGAGGAGGTGAGTGGAGGAAGAGAACAAAAATAGAGCTGCAGGGGACATCAATCCCAGGCGTTTATGGTGTCAGTAGCTGCAGTCACAAACTTCAGCCTTATCTCCCAGCCCCCAAGTTCCAGGGAACTGCAGGGGTGCTGTCCCTGGTACTGAAGAAGGAGGCTCTAGCTGTAACCCACCCTTACTCCCACTTGCAGAGGCGCTTAGACCAAACCGGGATTACAGACTTGTAATTCTCCCAGCCCAGGCTCTGAATGGGAAGGACCTATCCGTGGTCCTGAAGTAGTATCCAGACTACTCTGGGATCAGTTCCCGCCGCAGGACTACTTGTGAGGACCTAAGAACCCAGAAGGGATAAATCAAAAGATAGCTCGACCACCGCAAGCAGGGAGAAACTGACTACTTGATTTTTTCATCCTGTCTTGCCTCCCCCCAAAAAAACATATGCAGAGCCTAGAGTAACAGAAGAGAAAGACCTGCAGCCAGAGAGCCGCAAAGCCAGAAACAAGAGGATGGAGAGCTTGCAGGCTAATGGTATAAGAGGGTGATGGGGATGATATCTGCTTCTTTGCATTTTTCAAGGGGGAGGGGGACTAGTACATGCACTGCCTCGCTTTCTCTTCTCCCTCCTCCTACCCCCAACGAGAGACAGAGAAAGAGAAGAGAAGAGAAGAGGAGAGAGAGAGAGAGAGAGAGAGAGAGAGAGAGAGAGAGAGAGAGAGCAACAGCAGAAGCAAGCAGGATGGAGCTAGGGAAAGTTTGGCACTTGAAACGGAGCAGCGGTAGTGGTAGCGGCAGCGGCAGCGGCAGCGTAGTGGTTCCAGATCTGAGCGGCCGGGGTCGCCAAGGACCTTGGCTCTCTCGCCTCCTTACCTCGGTGTTCTCGGCAGCGTTCTCCGCCATTTTCCTCCTTAGGAGCAGGCAGCGGGAAGAGTGTTTCATGCCCATAAGAGCCAGCAAGGGATTGGAGATATATAGATAGTAGAGAAAGGGAGAGCTGTTGTGGCTTTAAAAATAAGGGCCCCTAAAAACCCCACCCCAAAACAACCCAAACCTAAACACTGTATCTGGAGCACACACGGGGTAAAAAGCAACCACGGTTGAGTCTTTTCAGCAGTCTCCACTTTCTTTTATTTTCCTCCCTTCTCATTTGCTTCTGATTCCTTCACACACTTTCAAGTTCTTCTCTTGCATCCCCACCCCCCACCCCCACCCAACCCCTCTCCACACACGTTGCGGGTTTGCTGAGGGAGGTAGCCTCAAAGGCACAGCTGCTTCTCGCCCCGCTTCTGGGGAAGTACAGCAGCTCAAAGGCATCCAGCAACTCCTCTTAACTTCTGCAGCTCGGCTGAGCTAAGCAACACCCCTTTCTCCTTGCGTCTTCTCGGGGGCTGAGCTGGGTGAGTGGGGGTGGGGTGGGAGGTGGAAGTGGTGAAGGCAGGCCACGGGGGCACCGAGAGGCGGCGGGGCAGGGACTGGTCGCCCCCTAATCTTTTACTCTCGTTCCCGCCTCCCCCAGTTTCCTTGTTTCTCTCTGCCTAAAGAAACACGCCTAGGCTCTCCGGAAAACTTGCGCTGAAGACGAGGACATAGCTCAGGAGATTCGGACGCTTCCCTTCTACAGTAAACGCGCTGGAGCGATCAGCAATCCCGGGCACTGGACTCGTATCTGGCTTTCTGAGTTAACCAAATATCCTGTAGATGAGAAACGATATGGGGGGCGGGAGAGGGAGAATCTACCCCGCCCCCAATCCTCTCCCCCCCCCCCACTTCTTTCTCTTTTTCTTTTCTGTCTCTCCCCCAACCCCGGACGATCCTTCACTGAGGAATGGAAACGGGGAGGAACTGGTTAGCAGCTTCTTTTTGCCCCTTGCCTGTCCAAGGCTGATAGGGTC
>CM053770.1:160315215-160368188 GCA_028658325.1 Potorous gilbertii
GCAATTCAATATAGGCCATATCTGTGTAGTTTTGCAAATGACTTCCATAATAGTCATGTTGTGTAAGACTAACTATATTTTTCCCTCCATCCTATCCTGCCTCCCATTGTTTCTATTCTCTCTTTTGATCTTGTCCCTCCCCAAGTGTTGACTTCAAATTGCTCCCTCCTCCCATTGCCCTCCCTTCCATCATCCCCTCCCACCTTGCTTATCTCCTTCTCCCCCACTTTCTTGTATTGTAAGATAGGTTTTCATACCAAAATGAGTGTGCGTTTTATTTCTTCCTTTAGTTGAATGTGATGAGAGTAAACTTCATGTTTTTCTCTCAGCGCTCCTCTTTTTTCCTCCACTAAAAAGTCTCCTGCCTGCCTCTTCTATGAGAGATAATTCACCCCATTCCATTTCACCCTCTCACCTCCCACTACATTTCTCTCACCGTTTACCTTGATTTCTTTTAAGATATGATCTGATCCTATTCAATTCACTCTGTGCTCTCTGTCTCTGAGTGTGCGTGCATGTGTGTATGTGTGTGTGTGCACGCATGCAAGCATGCTTACTTTTTAATTTTTGGCTTCAGATCATATGAAAATGAATTTGCAGTATCTGAGGACATAGTTACAACTTGTCCTGTACTTTCCCACCTTTGCATACATCATTCTCCACCCTTGGAATGAGGCTCCCCTAGTGTCTCCTTCAACTTGTTAAAATAATATCCATCTCTCTCTCTCTCTCTCTCTTCCTCCTTAGAAGCCACTTCGTACCTTATTTATACTACATTCTATATTATAGTTTATGCTACATATTGCATCCATATACAGATCATCAATTGGACTCCTTGTAAAATACTGTACAAGCTCCTCATAGAATAAGGATTGGTTCTTATTCAGTATCCTATATTTCCATTATGGTAGCTATTTAATAAATGTTTATTAAATGAATGGGAAGGTGGCCCAGAAGTGAATCTTATGGTAAAGAGGAGAGAGCCTGAGATTCAGCATTACTATGAATTCAATTTGCTATGAATTCAAATTGCTATGAATAATCCATCACCATATCTCACCCAAGAATTGATTGTATCATATTTCATAACTATTTCCATTGTGCTTGGAAAGGAACAGAAACAAATCCACCCATTTTATAGAGTAAAGCACCTATAGAAAAGTTTAGCAATTTTTCTCCAAAACACACAGAAAACTAGAAAAGATCATTTTTTCTTGGACCTTCTCGTTCTACAGTTTAATCTGTTTCTGTATATTGCTCATAAAAAGGTAAGTACCCTTCTCAAAAAAAAAAAAAGACAAAGTAATCCAGGAGCAGAGTCTTCCAGGTCTGTATTCTTCCTATCCAATGAGACTCACTGAAGTGCTGCATTGAGCCAGAGGCAATTGACTAGCACTAGACACTCAGGTACAAATATTCCTCCCAGACGCCCAGAATATCTGTCAGCCTGGCAATAGGTCTAGACAGGGTAACTCTATCTAAATGGCACCTATCAAACCATATTCCAGTTTAGCTCTGCTTGTCATATACACTTAAGTCACTACCTAGCCTCTGTCATTTTGGGTTGCATACCTATTTTCAGGGACATTTGAGGCATTGGCATTATTTTTAACCTCTGGAAAGTTTGGCTTTCCAACTTAATCTTATACATAGCCACACTTAGAAAATGCTTCCTCTGGCAATAGGGAAGTAATGAAAGACAGGTAGGAACTTTCACTTTGGGAAGGAGGCAGGTTAGGTTGGAGGGAGAAGTAAGAAAGGTATCAAAATGGCCCATGGAAATAGAAATCAAGAATTCCATAAGGTCACTTTCAGATCTGACTTAGGCCACCTACAAGAATCTTTTCTTCTATCTGGATGAGCAGTATGCAGTAGTGGAAACATCACAGGATTGGGAATCTGAGAATTAGGTCCAAATTACATTTGTGTGATCTTGAACAAACCATGTTTTTCCAGGTCTTTCATCTATAAAAAGAAGAGGTTGCAGAGCCTACTTTCAGGAGAACTGTGGTGATACATAATGGAACATTTTTGGAAAGACTGAAGTATGTGCAGGTATATATTCTATAACTGATTCTAGTTTGCTAACCATGTGGCAAAGAGGAACTTTTTTGATTGGCATAGGGTGCATTCAAAAGATAGTAGTTGACCAGAAAATTGAATTTTCTTGGTTTTGATCACTTCCCTTTCTAAGGTTTCTTTTTGGTTGATGTTGGGCACATGATAAAGAAAATATTGTTAAGAGGAAAAACCTTAAACATTCTTCTTCAAAGCCAACATGTGGCCCGAGGACGTAGGCCTCAGTTCTTTGCCTCAACATTTGTTCTTTAGTTTTAGAGTATGTACCCTACTCTTGGACTCCTAGACCTCAATGACTTGCTCTTGTGACCTTTAGTAATGCACAAGGTCATAGCCTCCAATTTCCTTCAATTAAAGGGAGAGAACCAATGTCATATGTAGCCTTGATGGAGAGATCTTAATGCTTTGCTGTGCCACTGTCTTGCATCATATGTCTGACATGAACTAGAAAGAAATCACACAAAAAAGAAGTGATCAGACCCAAGAGAGCCCAAGTTCGGGTCAATTGTTATCTTCTGAATGAACCCCAAGTGAATCAAAAAGATTCTTCCTCACTCCATGGTTAACAGATCAGAGCCAGTAATGCTTCCAATTCTTCAAGGTATTTCCATTACATGTTGTCAAATTCTCCTGGAAATGGGCTCCCCAGACTCTTCCACATGGAAAATGGAGAATAGAGAGTCACATCATCAGCACTCTATACATGCTTAAGGAACATGCCCTGTTAAATTATTATTATACATAATTGTTATGTGGTCATCTCATATCATAGTGTTTATGATAAATATTTGCCAAAAGACTACCATAAAAGTAATTTTTTTTCACCTGTATCTGCTGCAAGGAACGAAGAAAAATTCCCTGTAAGATCCTCCATATTAAATCAGCATACATTTTGATGCCAAAGTGGGAATATATGAGGAGGGCAAGAAATATATTGGTAAGCATGGGTCAGAAATAATGAATGAAAGAGTCCAAAGACTTAGAAGCGACATGAAAATTCCATACCTTCATGTCATGAATTCTTTCTTAACAAAAAGAATCAGTAGTCACTGGACACTATTTCACAAAATAAAATGAAATGAAATTGCTTATATTCCAAAAGACAATGTTATTTCTTAATGTGCAAATCATTTTTGGATCTGTTTGTGTACTATCATTCCTTCAACTTGTTAGAACAAACACCAAAAGGAGTTTAAAAAATTAAAGAAAGAATAAATAAAATATGCAAAAGATATGATTAAATATTGAAATTGAAACAGCCATAACCTATTTGAACAAGTTATTAAACAATGAAAAATATATAATGGACAGATTAAAGGATATCTATAAACCCTGTAATAATTTCATGTAGAAGTTTAAGTAACATAAATCAATTACTAAAACAAAGAAAGTAATGGAGCCTAAAACGTGTCTTTGTCAGCAAACATCTGACTTGCTTGCCAGGTGGGAAAGACAACAGCCAAAGGTAACCCAAGTTTAGAATAGAGAGTCATTTAAAAAATCATATAGAGAAGAATGGTGGAAACTTATGAGTAATATTACCTTATAAAACAGAGAGAAACAGTGGAGGGCAAAGCAAGTTTAAATAAAATTTGGTGAGAGACCCAAATAAGCAAAGTCCTCTTAAGACCATTTAAGAATGAAAATAAAAGGAGAATAAAAATGCAGGGAAAAAAACAGAAAAATCTGCAAATATTGTTATTTTTAAAGACAACCTTTATTATCCTCTGAAAGAGTGGCCCATGAATCAAACATCAGTTTCAGATGCACTTACTGAAGCAGTACTGAAGGTACACATATACACACAAAAAAAACCCCACATACAAACAAAAAATTAAGATGAGGCAAGCAGTCAGATTTGGCCAAGTGTGTGTATATACATATATATGTGTATATATATGTATGTATGTATGTATGTATAGAGAAAGAGTATATATAGAGGAAAGCCATGCTAGAAATGACACACTTGTGACAGCATTAAGGCATTGATTCACAAGGTTTTTACAGGAAGGAAAGATACCAAAGAAGCAATCATGAAAAGAAAACCTCAGAGCTTATTTTATACCCTCCAAGCAACCAAGAAAACACAATTTACTGAACTACATGCCTACTTTCCTATCTATGTAACATTTTTACTGGAATCATCTGCATATACATCAACAGCACCCTCAGTGAAGTCATGAGTAGGGAACAGACAGGATTTCACAAACATTATTTCACGACAGACCACATCTTTGCTCTCCCACAGTTGAATAAATAATATAGAGATTACAAGATCCCACTGCACTTATCATAGGTGATTTTTAAAAAGCATTTGATTTGATAGAGCAAAATGACATAGTAAAGACTCCCTTTCAGAAAGGGACTTCCCATTAACACATCCAAAAAAACGATCAAGATTCTTTTAAAAGATAACCTCATTTCAGTGAAACCTGGGGAGACTTACATGGACTGATTCAGAGTGAGGGGAGCAGACCTAGCAGAACCATTTATATTATAAGAACAACCATAAAAATTGTGTACAAACAATTTGGAAACACTTAGGAACTCTTGTCAATGCCACTGTACTGTGAAATCATGAAGCAAGACTCCACAGGTCAGGTAATGAAGAGTTCTCCCCACCTCCTGAAAGATGAGTGATGGACTTACTATGTAAAATGAGACACAATTTTGGACATGGCTGAGGGAGAAATTTGTTTTGCTGGATTATGCATACTTGTTGCAAGATGGATCCCTTCCCGAAATGGAGGGGAGATATACAAGAGAAAAATACATGCTTTAAAACTTGGAAAAAATTAAGACAACAACAACAAGAATTGCCTTGTGCAATGACCATCTGATCATAAATAATACCAAACAAGCATGAAACAGAATTGTATGCTTGTCAAAAGATGTTTGTCACTGTAAAAGAGAGCATACAGAGCAAATTCCAAGTTGAAAAAAGAGTACTTATGACTGGGTTGGTACTCCAGATGTTCCTATTTATGGATGACATTTGACTGGTTGCATCAGAACCTGGGACATTGAAGAAAACTCCTGCAAGAGATAATCATTCAAAAGAACTTTACCTAACCATTCGCACAGGAAAAAAAAAATGGATGAAGAATATGTATTGCCCAGATTATGACATACATATGTAAAATAATAGAGCCTATCCATCAGCATACATATGTACATATTGATATGATGGAGAACACAAATAAACAAATTATGCTCAGAATTAAACAGCAGGAAGAAAACAGGCTGTATTGTTTTCAAAAAACTGCAACACTCTTTTAATGATCCCAAGCTTCTTCTTGAAATAAATATATATTTATATCAGTATTTATTATGAGTATTCTACCACTATTGCTGTATAGCAGTGAAACACAGGTACAGTAGTCTTTGAAGAATTGAAAAAGAATATCACACAGAGGACCATGGAGAGGTGCATGGTGGCTGGGAGTGTAATGGTCATCCTCAAATTCCCAATCCAGTCGAAAGTAGTTTGTTGGGGTTTTTTTGTTCTTTTACTAAAAATCTACAGTATGCGTTTTTCTCAGTTCTAGGTACTGTAGATACAAAGATGCAATTCAGTTCTTGTCCTCAGGGTATGGGTAGCATGGAGGGATTCTAACTTGAGGAAGAAAATTAAACAGCATATTTATCACTGAGACTTCACTAGATAGCACCCTGTCTGGTTCTGAAAGTCTATTGCTCATCCAAAAGAAATCAGAAAAAGGGAGCAGGGGAGTGCAGAATAGTATCATATATTTTCAAAAGGAGGAGGAATCAAATAAGGAAACTATAATTCTGAACCTGATTCTCACCAATAAGGTGGAACTGGTTGGCAAGATGGAAATGATAAAAACTTGGAAGGACATGACCACTTTTTCCCAGAGTTTGTGGTAGAGGAGAGGAAAGCCAGACATTGTCTGAAATGGGTTTATATTGATGGAATTATTAACCTGGAATGGTTAAATGTCAGTTTGTAAGGAGGTCTGTAATGGAATGCCCAAGAAAACAGTTTGACCCATTTTTAACAATAACTTGGATAAAGGGATAGATAATGTGATCATTAAGATGGGAGATAATACAAAGCAAAAAAAGGATAACTGACATGTTAAATGACAATCACTATCCAAAAAGATTTTGACAGGCTAATTTGAATAAGATGAAATATAATAGAGATAAAGGTCTACTCTTACATTTGGGTTCAAAAAATAAACCTCAAAAGTTCAAGATAGGAAACGAGTGACTAGAACAAAGTTCATCTGAAAAAGATACTGGGATTTTAGTAGACTCTTCAATATGTTAATTAACAGTGTTAACTGTTTATGACAGTCAGAAAAGCTAACTCAGTCATGACCTGCATTAAGAGAAACATAATGTTTAGTCAATTCATAAGAATTTGTAATTAATAATAATAGTTATCTATTATTTAATAATTATCTAATGCTTTGAAGTTTGTAGAGTAATTTACAAATATTATCTCATTTTATCCATATAACAACCTTTAAAAGTAGTTGCTATCATTATCTCTATTTTATAGGTGAGGAAATTGAGACATAGTTTAAGTGATATGCCATGTCTGTACCATAAAACTAGAATGTTTTCTCCCTCCTTCCTTCCACCTCTTGACTTTCCTGGCTTCCTTCAAATTTCAGCTCAAATTTCACTTGCTGCAAGAGGCCTTTTCCATTCCTCTCTTCCAACCACCCAGCCCCCAATGCAGAGCTTAGTGACTTCCCTCTGAGATTACCTTCTATCTACTCTATGTGAATCCAATCTGTACACAGTTGAATATTGCTCTCCCCATTAAAATAGGAGCTTCTTGAAGACAAGGGCTATGTTTTTGTCTTTCTATCCCTAATGCTTTGTTTAATATCTGGCACATAGTCAACACCTAATAATAGTATAAGTAATATGCTAATAGGTGTAATAGTGAATAGAACATTGGACTTGGAGTCAAGACAATGTGAATTCAAATCCAATTTCAGTTACTAGCATGTCCAAAAGACAGTTAGGGATAAGAGCATGGAACTTGGGAGAGAAATTATTCCTGGATATAGATCTAGTAGTAGTCAGATAGGAGAGGAAATAGGAGAGATCAGTATTATAAAAGTCAACAGAAGAGAGTGCATACAGGTGTAGAAGGTGATCAAAAAAGATGTCAAACTTGTCGAAACACTGTACACAATAACAGTCACAATGTTCAATGACTGATTTTGACAGACTTAGCTCTTCTCAGTAAGGCAAGGATCTAAGACCCCTCCAAAGGACTCATGATGGAAAATGCTGTCCACATCCAGAGAAAGAACTATGGAATCTGAAAAGACTGAAGAATATTATTTGCTCTCTCTTTTTTGTTTGTTTGTTTCTTCTTTCTCATGGTTTCTCTCATTGGTTCTAATTCTTCTTTACAACATGACTAATGTGAAAATAGGTTCAATATGAATGTATATATGTGGAGCCTATATCAAATTGCACATCATCTTGGGGTGGGGAAAGGGGAGAGACAGGGAGAAAATTTGGAAATCAAAACCTTGTGCAGGTGAATGTTAAAAACTAAAGATAAATAAATAAAATCTTTAAAGTGTTAAAGGCCAAAAAGAATGATGAGAATTGAGAAAAGGCAGTTACACATGGCAATCAAGAGATCACTGGTGACTTTAGAAAAAGCAGTTTTGACGGAATGAAGCCAAATTAAAGAAAGTTTAGAATCAAGTGAAGGAGAAGAAATAGAGGCAGTGTTTTCAGATGGCTTTCTCAAGGAGATTAGGGGAGAACATCAACAACAATAAAAATAGCATTTTATAGTGCTTTAATCTTTACAAAATACTTTACAACTATTATCTCATTTTGTCCTTATAACAAAATTGGGAGGTAGGTGCCATTATTATTCCATTTTATAAATGAAGAAAAAGAGACAGTTGTCCAGGGTCTCACAGCTGATAAGTGTTTAAAGTGAGATTTTACTTCAGATTTTCCTTACTCAAGGACCAGCACTCTATCCTTTGCAATACCTAGATACCCTAGATTTAGGATAATGCTGGCCAGGATTGTAGAATCAAACGAAAGCAGAGAATGGAAAAGATATGGGTATACTAATATACTCATTAGTATATTGGGCAGCAAGATAGAAGCCAATAGCTAGGAAAAGATTGAAAATGAGATTCTTTCAACTCTATGTTGCCCTCTGGTTCTAAGATATCGGGACAGTTTTCCTTTATAATTTCATGAAATATTATGTCTAGGTTCTTTTTTGATCATAGCTTTCAGGTAGTCCAATAATCTTAATTTATCTCTCCTTGATCTATTTTCTAGTTGTTTTTCTTATGATATATTTCACATTTTCTTTTATTATTTTTCAGTATTTTGACTTTGGCTTTATTATTTCTTGATGTCTCATGGAGTCATTAGTTTTCACTTGACTAATTCAGATTTTTTAAGGATTTATTTTCTTCAGTGTTTTTTGCATCTCTTTTACCAAGCTGTTAATTCTCTGTCTATAATTTTCTTGTATAACTCATTTCTTTCCCCATTTTTTCCTTTACCATTCTTATCTTATTTTTGAAGTCATTATTTGCTCTTTTTATCTTTTTAGTTCTTCAAGGAATTCATCTTGGGCTTGTGTCTTTGAGGCGTATGTTTCTTTGAGGCTTTGATTATAGATGTTTTCAAGTCATTATCTTCTGAATTTGTGTCTTTAGCTTCCCTGTCACTATAGTAGCTTTTGATGTTCAGTTATTTTTGTTGTTTGCTCATTTTTTCCAAATCTGTTTCTTGACTTTAGATTTTATGTTAGAGTTGGTTTCTGCACACTTCTGGGGATGAGGGGGATACTTGGCCTGAGCTTCTGTATTTGCTTATTTGTTTGTTTTGTCTTTCTGTTGTTTTCATAGATCAATGAAAGTCCATAAATTTTCAGTGCTTCTAAAGTGGCATGATCCAGAGGGAGGCCTGTTCTCTGTCCTCCTGCTCTGCACTCTTATTTTTACATAGGGAAGATCACTGCTCCTTCATTACTGGGACTGCTCCTCCTCTCTCCACACTGTAACTGTGATCCAGAACTGATTAGGCAATAGAGCTGCCAGATGACATTATTTTCTGCTCACAGTGCTAGAACAGGGATCCCCTGGGATCTCTTTCTGACCAAGTATTCAGGCTGCTGCCTACCACTGCTGCAGCAACCACATCCCATGACTTGTGCCACTTCTGCTGCACTGGACTCCCATCCAGTCCCACCCCAGTGTCCTCAGACCTTTCTTTCTGTCTTCCTAAGCTTCCCTGCCTGGGCTGGAAAAATGACTCCCTGTGACTTTTTGTTGGTTTTCCCACTCAACATTTGATTTGTCACTTTTTAAAGTTGTTGTAGAGAGGGGTTGTTGAGAGAGATTGGCAAAAATGCTGGCTTCACTCTGCCATCTTCACTCTACCCCAAGACTGAAGATGAGAGAGTAGGGGATGATAGTGGCGACAATCTACAGGAGAAAAACCATATGAAAAAAGATCAAGAATGCCTATAGAGAAATCTGCCTTAGCAAGGAAAGAGACTACATCTACATGAGAAACAAATGTGAATGGGGAGAGAGTGAGGAAAGGTATCTGAGTGATGTGTGAAGAGAAAGATGGATAAAGAGGGACTCCTTAGCAAATGGCCTTAATTTTTTCTGTTAAAGTAAAAGGTGAGTGCTGGGGTGTAAGCTTGGTTTTCACGTGAACAGTCTCAGGTTAGGTAAAGGTGAGGGCTTCTAAACCATAGAGCTCTCATGAGGCTCCCCAGGGAACTGCTGGGAATTGAGGAGTGAATCACGAGCTATCTTGTTTTTCCACCTCTTCTCAGTGGAAACTTGCTGGGGAGAGCATCCCACCCTTGAGATTGGTCCGTGGTCTGAGCACACCTGTTGTTAATTGGCTAAGGGGTAGAGAGCACGCTGTCCACAAGTGAACCATGCAGCTGGGAGAGCTTCAATGGGGACTGGAAAGCCTGAGGGTTGGGTTCCTCTTTCCTCCAGAAGGAGGAGGGGGCTCCATGGGAGAACTCATCCTACATGCTGACATGTAACTGGTATCTGGAATAAAGCCTACACCTCTCCTTCACTCTGGCAGTCTCTTCTCCCATAAGTATATCCGGTTGATCACCAAAGACCTGGTATAGGTAAGATGACCCGGTACCCCACAGCAGATAGGCTGGACAGGTGAGGTCATCAATTGAGAAAGGGGGAAAGAGATTTGAGAAGGGATAAAAATGTTTGGAATAGCTGCTTCAGTGAGTTACATAATGAATTTATTAGGGAAGTATAAAAGAATTATCTTGCTGTAGTAAAGTCACAATTAAATTACGTAATATAAATTTATAATAGATTCAGCTCTGTTTAGCAGCATTTGAATAGGACCAAAAGGTAGAGGCAGATGCTAGGAGTAATCCAAGGGTGAGGGCAGGCAAGAGATTCAAGTACTGTGAATAGTGTAGAGTTGAGCTCATTCTCCAAGAGATTCAAATAGAAAAGGATAGAGAGCGCAGTCAATTTGGGCATGAAAAGACTGGAAAAGTCCTGAAAAGTAGAGAGATTATGGTCATGGTGAAACTGAAGAACAGCATTAAGAATTATGTACCAGAGGGAAAAATAGAATGATGAAGGGTCACAATCAGATAAAGAAACCTCAGAGTTCACAAACATGGAAGTAGATTATGGCATGACTATCTCTATATGTAATATATGTAATATGTAATAGATGTGGAAGAGTATGAGAACATGAGAATAAAGAAAATTGAGAAACTGGGAAGATAGGATATTTATATTAAAGCTTCTAATATTAATGCATTACTTGTGGAAAAGAATAAAGACTATCACCCAGGCATTAAATTCATCAGGAAAAAAGAGAAATATCCTGGGAGGATCAATGAATAACAATCACCAGGAGCTGAATTGAGTGATAAATTTGAAAATAGTGTGAGTGTCAAAGGAGAAGAGGTTGTTGAATGATGATGGTAGAGGGAGAGTCTGAGGAACAAGGAGTGGTCTAGCTCCCCTACCATCATTAATGAGTTAGGGAGCATCAGTAAAAATGCAACCTGTAAAAGATAGGGGTGTCCAGTGATACAGTGTCATCAGGAAGGAGGTTCTTGAAGAGTGACAAAAAATAAGAGTTTTGAAATGATAATAGCAAATTTGTTAATTATGGACTAGGTATTGCAGAGAGCACAGTAGAAAGAGTGAGCATATCTGGAAAGGGACTTTTGGGTAATAGGGTTTGGTGACAGTCGGGAATAAAGAAAGGGGATGTAGTTCAGCAGTTGAGGGTTCAGAATCACTGGAATATGGAGAATATGAAGGGGTAGAAATTTGTTAACCTTTTAGGAATTAAGACTAGGGGGAGATAGGCTTGCTATATTCTCTCCTAGTTACATGACATCTAGAGAATCATGTTCATGCTACATAGGGATCAATTTAATTAAGTGATTATGTTTAGTATGGAGGAGACTTAGGACAGACATGATGCAGAAGAGAGATTAGATTTGTTCTGCTTGGACCCAGAGGGTGAAACTAGAAGATGGAGGTTGTAAGGAGGTATATTTAAGCTTGATGAAAGAAAAGCTTCCAAACAATTATCTTTCCTAAGGTGGAGTGTGCTGCCATGAGAAAATGTATTTATAATGGAGTAGTCTGAACCAACTTGTAAACTAGACCCGTTTTATTCTTCCTCCCCATTATTTCATGTTCTAATTTTGTATACTAATTACTAATTATGGTACTAATTACTCACATTTCCTTATTATTGGTACAGGAGAAAGGAAATTGCACTTAGAATTACAGTACCTGGGTTCAGATGTAGGTTCTGTTTTCTACCTATGTGATATTGGACAAATCACTTAGTCCTTCCGGGGCTCCATTTTCTCATTTATAAAATGAGTTTACACTAGAAGACTTCTAAGATACTTTTTAGTTCTACCTCTATTATCATATCAAAGTCCTTTCCTCACAGCAACCCTAGAAGATACGTGATATTATAATTAGTCCATTTGACCAGTGTTGAAACTGAGTCACAGGTAGGTTAAGTGACTTACCCAGAGTTACACAGTTACTAAAAGCTATGACTCAATTCCTGGGTTGTCATTCATATTCCACTCCCTATCATACTCCAAGGCCCTACCCTGGGCCCTCTTTTCTATAGATTCTTTCTTGGTCATCTCATCAACTTCCATGATTGCAATTACCATCTCTATCCAGATGACTCCCAGATGTATATAACCATCTGTAGTTTTTCTCCTAATCTTTAGTTCCTCCTCACCAACTAGCAGCCTTTTGGACATTTCCAATGGACTATTCCATAAGCAACTCAAACCCAACATGTTCAAAACAAAATTAATTATTGTTCCTCACACCTGTTTCTCTTCCTAATCTCTCTCTTCCTGTCAAGATTATTGCACACATTCAAACAATTGCCATGTCTTATCAATTTTACCTTTCCTAAATCTCCCACATAAGTCCCTTCTTCCCAATCAAATGACCACTACCCTTCTGCAGTACTTTATCATCTCTGGCCTGGACTATTGCACCAGCTATTTAATTAGTCTCCCTTAAGTATCTCCAAGTATCTCCCTTTTTCAAGCCAACTTCCACCCACCTGCAAAAAGTATTTTCCCTTAATCAAAGATCTGAACATGTCACTGCCCTATTTAAAATGTTCCAGGGGCTCCCTGTAGCCTCTAGAATAAGACCTTAACAAATTTAAAGACTTTAATAAATTACTTTTCCAAGTTTTTTCACACTACTCCTGTTCAAATATTCTACATTCTAGCCACACCACCAGTCTGTTTGTTATTCTTTATACACAAAATTATGTCTCCTTTCTCTGTGTCTTTGCATGTTATCCCCCACGCCTGTAATGTATTCCCTCCTAACAGATCAATTGTGATCTCTTAAAAGTGAACTTTTCTTGATCTCCACCCTGCCCTCATCATTCTCATTGAAATTGGTGTGTGTGTGTGGGTGTGTATGTATGTGTGTGTGTGTGTGCATGTGTGTGTAATCAATGGAACTTCACCATTAAGAATATATGTGTGTACACATGCATATATACGTATATACACACACGCATACACACACATATTATCAGCCACTTACCAAAGATTTGGTCCAAAGAAACAAACAAAATCAGTTTCCCTGCTGAACCAAAGGTTTTTTCCAAAGAACAAACCAAATGGGGTTCCCCTTTATGAAAAACTTATTCAAGAACACATAGAATAGAGGTCACCTTACCAAAACTTTGAGGAGGAACAAACAGCATCAGACTGGCATGTGCTATAATATGCTTCTTCATTCTCATTATGCCAGAGAATCATGCATGATAGAGTCAGAAAATAATTCTGAACTCAGATAAACAAGCTGAAGGAGAGACTTTATAAAATTAGAGCAATTCCAACTCAGGATGCCTACGTCAACCAAAATTATAGTATCCATATGTGTCAACCATAATATGAGAAAGGAATTTCCTAATAGGATAGGTTGTAAATGCAATAAGATAAGAGAATGTCAAGGTATCAATTAAAATTATAGATCTAAGATGTCTGTTTCTTTTATCATTAACATGACATAATATAACATAAGAAAAGATAAGAAAAGTTCCATTATTCAAGATAGTATCTGGTTCAAGGCATCTTTTCCTTGATAATTACAAACAGAAAAATGCTCTTGGTCAGCTTTATCTGGCCTTGCAGTTAGTTGCTGACACTGGAAATGACATTGTTTGGTTCATTCAGAGAACAGAGCAAAGCACATCTGTTAGGCTAGAGCATGCAAAACATTATGGTAGGTTAAGCTCAGAGTGGGCCAAAAATGTCTTTCATCTGATTAGTCAATACTGGTTTTAGGCCTTTACAGGTGACAGGGGCCCCAAAATGGTTCAACATAGACAGACAGACAGATAGATAGATAGATATTCTTAATGGTGGGAATCCATTGTTTATATCATCCACTTAAAACTAATTACCTTTGTTAGATAAGAACATTACCATTTGCAATAATCAACCAAAAATGACTGTAAATAGGGCTTGTGTACCTCCTTGAATCAATCAAAGCCATTGTGTGAATACTTAGTCATACCCTAAGGAATTAGTACAAAAGAAAGAATCTCTCTCAGAATAAGAGACAGAAAAGGGAGGGAAGGATGGAGAGGGAAGGCAGTAAAGGGAGAGAGACAGTGGGGAGAGAGAGAAAGGGAGAGAGAGTTCATTAGCTCCATAGGCATCTCAGAGCAGAAAACTAGAGAGAAGGTCAGCTGTCTCTCTAATGTCCACATATCTACAGACACAGTAATATAATCTGCTATTTCATTACCAAAAGGTTTCTGGTAAACTGAATGTTACATCAACCACAAAGAAGACAGAGGATAACTAGAAATTGATGTAATTATAAAGTTATGCAGAGAGCCCAGCCTCTCACTCCATATTAGGAAATTTCTTAACTGGATACTTGAATAATAGTGATTGAATTCAATTTTCTTCTAAAACAAATTCCCTAAAGCTGAAAAAGGGGGAGCCACATGGATCTTTAGGGCCATTATATTGCCCTCTAGGCTTAAGACAAGTTAATTGTTTTAACAGGGTGTTCCATATTTTATGTTTGTTAGTAGGTATTCATACTGTTTCCCCAGAAGAATGTAATTTTCTTGCATGTAAGAGCTGTTTTCTTTTTAATCTTTGCATGCTTAAGACTTATATAGTGCTGATCAAGAAGTAGGTACTTAGTGGGTAGAGCCAAGATGTCAGAGTAGAAACAGGGACCTGCTTGGGCTCTCCCCCACACCCCTCAAAATACCTATAAAAATGACTCTAAACAAATTCTAGAGCAGCAGAAGTCACAAAATGACAGAATGAAGCAAATTTCCAGTCCAAGACCACCAGGAAAGGTCTATCACACTAGACTAGGAGTGGACGGCAGACCCATGTGGATCATGTGGGTGCAGATGGGACTGGAGTAGGCCTTAGGGCACTGAATCACTGGCAGTTGCAGCAGTTTCCAAACTTCTCAACTCACAAACACCAAAGACAACTTCAAAGGTCAGTGGGAAAGGTCTCTTACCTTGGTGAAAGATGATCGTGGTCCACCCCCAGTCCCAGCCCCAGGGCAGTGGCAGTGGCCATGGGAGCAGATGCTTCTGGTGCTCTCAGCCTACAGATGGTGGGAGAATCTAGCAGCTGATCTGGGTCACAGTCCTGGGTAGCAGTCCTGGGATGGGGAGGAATACCAGCATGGTGGAGCTTGTGGCAGCAGTGGAGAAGGAGGAATCCTATTCACAATTCCAAGGCAGAAAAGAGTGCTTGTGGTCCCTCAAAGAACAGAACACAGACCGTGAGAGGAGTAAACCCCTCTCCTTTGATCATACTACTTTGGAAGAACTAAAAATTTACAGGTCCCTAGAAATATCTCTGAAAACAGCTACACAAAACCCCTGAATCTTGGGGCAGTACACCCTCCAT
Source organism: Potorous gilbertii (assembly GCA_028658325.1). Classification (NCBI taxonomy): domain Eukaryota; kingdom Metazoa; phylum Chordata; class Mammalia; order Diprotodontia; family Potoroidae; genus Potorous; species Potorous gilbertii. The sequence goes on from CM053770.1 coordinate 160,330,760, forward strand.
TTAACAAGGACTCAAAAATCAAGTAATTGGCTGGGGAAAATGAGCAAATGGGGGAAAAATTAGACTATAGAATCTTACTTTCTTGGTAAAAAGGTATTTACTTACTATTAGAGTAGTTGGAGGGAATATAACACATATATGAATACCTATAAGAAAATGGGGAGAAGGGGATAAGAAAGGGGGGATAGTAGAAGGGATAGCAAATTGGAGGAAGGTGGGTAATGAGAAGCAAATACTTTTGTGGAGGGACAGGTCAAAGGAGAGTATAGAGTAAATGGAGAGCAGTAAAGGATAGAGGGAAATATAGTCAGTCTTTCACAACATAACTGTTACAGATATGCTTTGCTTGACTACTTGTGTATAACCTATATTGAATTGCTTGCCTTCTCAAAGAGGGTGGATGGGGAGGGGGAAGGGAGAGAAAGTGGAATTCAAAACTTTAAAAATAAATGTTAAAAATTGTTTTTATATGCAACTGGGAAATTAGATATATGGTCAATGGGGTATAGAAATCTATCTTGCCCTACAGGAAAATAGAAGGGAAGGGGAAAAGAGGGGGTTGGGGGGGGGTGTTATAGAAAGGAGGGCAGATTGAAGGAAGGGATAATCAGAATGCCTGCTGTCCTGGGATGGAGGAGGGGAGAGATGGGGAAAAAATTTGAAATTCAAAATCTTATGGAAGTGAATGTTGAAAAATAAAAATAATCAAATTGAATAATAATAATAAAAGAGGTAGGTGCTCAGTAAGTCTTAAGTCTTCTTACTCTGACAGAGTTTGTTTGTTTGTTTTTTTTAAATTATGAAGCATGCATCCTGGGCTGCCAAAAGCCCTCAGGGGAAAAGGAGGGTGTGAATCATTGACCCAAATCATTAGATATTTTCTATCACAACTCCTGCATCAATCTGTTAATCTTTTCAATGAAAACAAAATTCAAATCAATGTCAACAAAAATAAGGTTAGCAGAGTACTCACAGACAACTTACATTAAATGCAGTTCAGTAATTACTTAATACAATATAAGTAAACAAGGTCAAATTTAAGTTGGTGAATCTGCAGGCAGGCACAATCTGCCACCACCATCAGCTGGCTCATGACACATGACTTGTGTTGTCATGCTGTTTGATTCATTTGAATGTGAAATATGTAAATTCAAAATTAAGCAATCTTTGCAAGAAAGTTAAAGGTACTATAATATCTGAATATTTTTTATATCTTTCATTTAGGTAAGTACAATATAATAAGCTAGTTTCTAAGAAAGGTATCTTTTTAAAAATTAAAATAACACTAGAATGGTTTTAATCATTTGAAATATTGAGCAATTAAATTCAAATTTAGTTGTCTTAAAATTTTGCTCTCTAATTTCTTAAGTGAAATAATACCCCTTTGTGATGGATAACCTGCTCAAAAAGAAAATCTGCTGGAACAGTTGAAACTAGTACAAACAAAGAAAATAATTTAACCAGAAGAAATGTAGAAAGACAAATTAAGTATTCCCAAACCAGAAAATTAGATCCATTGTATCTGATGGAGAGAAAAGATCACTGTATTTGCTTGTGCAGGTGTTTTAACTACAGATAGCCTGAAATACATCTAAATATCTGGAAAGGATCCATACAGAGTACTTTGGCAAGGCAATTATTTTTCCAGGGAAATCTTGATGTTTTCTATAAGCAAAACAAACTTTTAAAAACCATATCTTGAAAGCAAAAGAATTGCTTGTATCATAATGACATTGCTTATAGAATTGCTAAGTGTAAAAATGCTTTCTATAGGATAAATGTTTGTGTACTTGGCAAATCATATGCAAGGTAAATTTGCAAATTTTATACGTTTGCAAATAACAGTGTAAAGAATTGTCAGAAGAAGATCTTTGTAATCAATCAAGAAGCTAAAATCTTCATTACAAGTAAGTGATACAATAGATATCGTTAAAGTCACTTTTATCGTTAAAAGGACTACATAAATATGACACAGTTGACATTAATAGGAAGTTTTGCAAAACTATTGATGATAATACTGCATTAACACATGTGTGTTCATCCTTCATTGCAAAGAAGACCATGCCATCAGAGAAATGATGGCATGACTTGCACTTGACTTTGAGTGGAGGAGGTCTATGCAGGTCACCAGCCTTACTTCTCCTCCAGAGCCATCTGAATCCAGTGACCAGATATTCATCAGGATGACTGGAGTTGACCCAGGATGAGGCAATTGAAGTTAAGTGACTTGCCCAGGGTCACACAGCTAGTGAGTGTCAAGTGTCTGAGGTGAGATTTGAACTCAGGTCCTCCTGACTCTTCCACTGGTGTTCTATCCGCTATACCATTTAGCTGTCCCTGCATTAAAACATATTTTCAATAAGAATGATGGATTTTTTTAAATGAAGATGATCTAATGGAAAATTTTATTCAACTTTGCACTGACAGAGCTCAGTTGATGTCAGGATGAAAACAGACCTATTTGTCACTTGGGAGTTCAGGGAATCCCCATCCCTTTCCACAAGGGGCTCTTCTTTGTATTCATGTAGACCTGTATTTATCCTTACGTAATGATTACATACCTAAAAGGGGTCTGGATGTCTGTCTGTCTCTGACTGTCTCTCTCCTTCACACCTCAGAGTAATTATAACTGGAGAAATCTCTAGACAGAGTATATGCACAGCTCATGTCTAGGTGTAATGAACAGATCTGACTCGGGTGGTTCTCTGTTAGCTTAGGTTTGGTATGGGAGCTAGCTCAGTATTTGGGAGACTCCAAAGAAAAGTTTGGGAGAGAAGTATTAGACTGACTACCAAACTGAAGGTCTATAGAGCCGTTGTGCTGATTTCATTATTATATGCCAGTGAAACATGAACAGTCTAACAGCATCATGCCAGAAAACTGAATCACTTCCATTTGAACTGTATTAGGAAGATTCTGAAGATCCCCTGGCAGGATAAGTTACCAGACATTTGAAGTCCTTGCTCAAGCTGAACTGACAAATATTCAAACTATGCTTCAGATAGTGCAACTCAGATGGGCTGCCCACGTTGTTCAAATGCAAAATGTATGCTTGTCAAAAAAGACTATTTTATTGAGAACTCACACAGGGCAAGTATTCACACGGTGGTCAGAAGAAGTGATACAAGGACACTCTCAAGGTCTCTCTCAAGAACTTCGGATTTGACTGTGCAACATAGCAGATACTGGCACAGGACCACTTAGCATGGTGTGCCCACATCAGAAGGGGTTCTGTGCTCTTTGAGCAAAGCAGAATTGAGACAGCATAAAGTAAATGCAGGATGAGCCCAAATTTGGCTCTCTACCCCAAATATTCATGCAGACTATCTGTGCCCATCCTGTGGTCGAGCATTTCTAGTTCCTATTGGTCTGATCAACCACTGTTGGGCACACAGAAACTTCCCTTTATCATGGTGATGTCATTTTGGTCCTCTTTGAAGGCAAAAGACAACAACCAACCAATCAGGTTTGGTTTGGGAACAAAATGAGGTAATGGTAGGTAATTAAACACAACAAAAGGAGATTGACTTAAAACAAAGTCAGAAAATATAAAAGATATTAAACAAAGGTACTACCTCACTTAGGTTAGGCAAATTCCCCTACTCCCTCCTTCTCTCCCCTCCACACATTAGAGTAAGGTATGGTGGCTCTATCATCACTTGGGCCCTGATCCCACTTGAATGTGTCTTTTATGCTATTAGCAACCCAGAAGCTACATTAATACAGCCAGAGGCTACCAGGAAGCTGTCCTCAATGAAAATGAGGTTTAAGTCTTAGTCCTCTGGGATAATTAAGCTCCAGGGGCAATTTTGTCACACTTAAAGGACAAATTGAACTGACTATGGAAGAATCAAGGGAGGAGGGAAAATCCTTATAAACAGTGTTCCTCTCAATCCTTGGTAGCAAGGTCCTAAGGATTTTCTGGAAGCCCTTACACCATTTAAATGGCTTTAGAGCTTTTACTGAGCAATCCTGTTGTATGAGATACCTGATATAGGCAGTACTGAGGGGAATATTTAATAAAATCATGAAGGAGTGACCAAGAAATCTGGGAAAGAACAGACTATAAATTCTAGACTTTTCTTCTCCTCCTTGAAAAGACTGAGTCCCAGACCTGAATTGGTTTATTTGATTGGTGGTGCCAAATCTTTGCAATTCACACTAGGTTTCCTAATGTAAGGTGGTAACAATGACCAGGAGTAGTATAGAAACATTAGGGCCACAGAACAAATGATGATACTTCTAGCTACCACCAATTCTTCACTGCATGTCTGTTAGAAGCATAAAAAGTGGCTTAAGGACCTCTTGCATGCAATCTGCCCTAAGATCTGATGTGGATACAAAGGTACTCTAAAGTTTAATATTAAGGTTTGCTTTTTCAGTATCTTGTGAGGCCCCTCCTGAGCTTGAGAGCATCCTAAAATCTGTTCCCTTTATCTTGGAATACCATAAAACTTCTCCCTAATCCTGGACCACAAAATTCCTTGTCTCCCTCATCCTGGGTCATGAATTTTCCCCTGTCTCACTTATTCTAATAAAAACAAGCCCTTGTCCCTGTGCAAATTAAAATTTCTTCTTCCACGGATAACCCCTGCTTTTGCCTTGATAAAGCTCCCCTTGGTTAGGAGAAAGTCATCTAAGTGAATTCTTTCACATCTGAACCTGCTCTCCCAAAGCTGACCTCAAAAGGATCTAAGTAAGCTATTGCTGAGGCTCTCCATGTAGCACCACTCTCACTAATTCCCTGGCCCATCTCCCAAAATCTCCACCCCCTTTGCAGACCCGTCAGAGGAATATTACCAGATCTTTGCACCGTAACAAGTTTCTGCTGGGAGGTTGCCCCCTTTTAAAGCAGGGGCTAGATCCTTGCCATCAAATTAGCTGAAGAATCTACTTTCTTGTATATAATTTTTGCTTATTTTTATTTTAGACAAATACTAGAACTTAAACATATAATAAGAAAAGAAAAAATGCATATTTAAATATTAAACTTAAATATAAAATATGAAAAGAAAAAAAGCATGTCATGTGCAAAGCAGAACATAGGAGAAGATTCAGAATATATAGCAATAATCTACCATTTCAAGAAAGCCTACATATTAAGTACTTCGCAATATATTGAAATCTGTCTTTTCCACGTAAATTTACAATCTGATTGCCTAAAGGCATAAAAGATCCACCCACATGAAGAAAAGGGAATACTAGTAAATAATCATTTGGGTATCCCCAAAATGTGGATCAAAGTCTCATCTGTACATGGTATTCTGTATATAGTGTTAGTTATCAAGCATAAGACAAGAGTTTATTTCCTCTACCACAAAAAAAAATGCTCAAGATGCAAATACTTAACTAATTTAGAACATGTAAAACATTTCAAGTGGTCCATTACATGTATTATGCTGCCTGTGGAAAGCTAAGATTAATTTCACCTTGGATTTGCAGTATCCAAGCAACTCATAAGGTCCAGGTCTCTGGTCAGCCTGAACATGGCTCTTTTGGGGACTTTATTTTAATTTAATAATTCTGGCAGTGTTTATCCTCTCCTCTGAGAAGCATACTCTCATGAAAATCATCTTCTGCTGGGCAATCAACAGTCCAACGAGAGAAGGCCTGAATTTTTTAACTCGAGACAGACACCAAGGCTAGAAATGTTCGTTTCCTTAAAATAATTAGAGAAGGAAACAGAAAGTAGAAGAAGACCAGAGAATCAGGCTTATCTAAGTTATCCACAAATCTGGTGGGATTTTAATTGTTTTTCTTTTAAAATTCAGTTTCCTAGTCTCAGGCTAAATTGCAAGCATTTGAAAGATTAATCTCCTTTGACAGTAGGTGTGGAAATACAAGGGTTCTCATGTCTTTGGGCACTGAGCCAATGAGATGCCTAGTTTCAGTGCTGCCCACATGGGCAGATCTGAGCCAGTCAGGTAACTCAGGTGGGCTTTACATATGGACTGAACCAATCAGATGCCTTGTAAAACAGTGTATATAAGCTGGAAGATTGATATTGCTTTGGGGCTCACTCCTGAGAACTCTTGGGTGGCCGTTGTTAAGGGACCTCCTGGCTATGAGTATGAGCCCAGAAGAAGAAAATGAAGAGAAGAGAAAATGAAGAAGATAATTATCATTGAGTGTGGAGCATTGAGATGGCTAGTGGCAGAGGATCATTGAAGGAGCCTCCTGGTTGAGGAAGGAATTGGGGTGAAGGACAGAGATCTGCCCACAGGAAGGAGGCTTAGCTTACGCCTCTTTTAAGAGGCCCTAATTAAGGAGCCTCCAGGCTTTAAAAGTGAATTGAGATGGTGGTGCTGGTAATGTGTGCAAATATTGTTGTTGCCCTGTTAATTGTTTTCCTAGAGAGGTAAGTGGAGCCTCTGGATTCTGCTGTCAGGCAGGAGCAGGGAGAGCTTGGAGTGGAGCAGCCCTTCCCCCATTAGCTAAAACCAGGAGCAGGAGCAGAGAACTTTCTGAGTGTGAATCTAGGCAAAAGTGGCTCCTGATGGACCCACAGAGGGGGACCCATGGGGCTAAGAAGTCAGCCCCAAGTCAGGATGAAAGAGGACTTGGACACTGTTTGGATTGAAGGGATTGAAACTCACTTGTGACCTAGGAGTGGACAGTGTGGTATTTTCTGCTACCCCTTAAAGATGTGTTGTGATAAGGAAGGCCCTCACCTGGGACCCCCTGATTGTATAAACAAGTATTTGAGGGAATTCTATAAGACATCTGAATGACATACTGAGTGTTATGTTATATACTAGATGATATGTTTTGTTTAAGTCTATGAGGTCACCTTAGTAATAAGTTGCTATGTTGTTGTGAATGTTCTTGAATAAGATTTAGTTTTGAATAAATGAAGTGCTTATTATACCTTGCAATTGGCCTCTTAAAATATTCACAGGAGCTACCCTCAAGTGTGCTATGTTGATTGGTATTACACCTAGGGAAATACATATTTCTATTCCAGGTAAGGAAGGGAGGAGGAGAAAAATTCTCCCTTGCACACACCTTTGCTAACCTAAGGGGAAAAAAGGAGTTGGAAGAGAGTTCTAAATGAGAAAGCCCTTTCTCTGTTGCTACCAGATGATTTTTTTGGTTTCCTAGTCTCTCAGTATTGTTGAGGTCAGAGTTGGGAGAGTAGGTTCAGATGTGAAAGAATTCACTTTGACGATTTTTCTCCTAACCAAGGGGAACTTTATTGGTGCAAAAACAATGGGATAGCTCTGGAAGAAGGACTAGCAATTTATAGAGGGACAGAGAATTTTTTTTATAAGAACAAAATAAGGGAGACAAAGGAAAATTTATGACCCAGGATGAAGGAGACAAAGAATTTTGTGAAGAGACTTTAGGACACTCAGACTCAGGAGGGATATTGAAAAAGTAATCCTTAATATTAACCCTTAGGGCACCTTTGTATCCACATCAGTACATAATTTTAAAATGAGGAAGGACCTTAGAGGTTATCAATTCCAACCTCCCCCTCATTTTATAGAAGTGAAAATGGAGGTGCTGAGACATTAAGTGACTTGCTTAGACCAAGAGATAATAAGTAGCTGAGACAGGATTTGAACTCAGGACTTCTTCATATCAAGTCTCCATTTCATCCACTATGCCACCTAGCTATCTTGTCTGAAAACTCTTTTCTTCCCTCTACCCCCAACTCTCTGAGGGCAAACCTCTGAACTGAAGGTTTTCCTTCATTTGACTTGCAAACCAGCATTACAGATTGCTGCTCACCAATGATGGGTTTTCCATCATGACATTGTTCATCCCTTCATCCAGTTCACCCATGAACTGACTGTACATTTCTGTACAGAGGCACATCTGATTCTTTCAGCCAATAATAAAATTATTCTTGTGTGTGACATCATCTTGCCTTCCCTTGACAAAGAGTAAATCATTGTAATCCTTTCAAATTGCTTAAGGACTCATTCACACCTATTTTTTGAGACTGATTGATTGACAGCTGAATCTTGTTTTCTGATTTCTGTGATTAAATAGAATGGAGGTGGAACACCACTCCTTCACTGAAATAGGTCATTTCTGCATCATGGAAAAAAACTGGATGTCTTGGGACAAAGTGCTTTGAGTTAAGAGAAGAAATTATCTTTTTTTTTATAGGGAAAATCATGAAAACCAAGCAAATTTTTTTATAACAATAATTTTCTTGGATATTTTTGAAAATCTGAATACTCTAAAGAAATCAATATAAGAGCTTCAAATTCATTTTTTGATATATATAAATAAAATTACTTCAATTTGAAGTTAGAATTGTGGATAAATACATTTTTAAAATATTTTTGTTATTTTCCCAAATTAAAGAATACCAGCCACACAAAGAAAATAGAAGAGAGTAAATATCTACTTTTAAATCATTTAATTGGTCCACGGAAGCAATTCTCATTTTTTATTTTAAAGAACCTAACAGTCTTCTTCAGTTTGGGCTACAATTGAATAATGAGTTCTCTGGTTCATCAACCAAAGCAATACAAATTTTACAACCATGGGAAACATTTTATTTGTGTAGAACAGGGTTTTCTTGTGTAGCCATTATAAAAACAATCAACCTCGATTAGTAATGTGAGTAGTACTTATCATCAATGACATGAAATTTTGAGAAATTTTATTCTATAAAATAATTCCATCCATCATATTAATAATAATGTTGCCATTACTTTATGTTATAACCCAGACTTACTGGGAATTCCTTTTTGATGGGGAATGACTGCAATCCCTGCTACCTATCACTAATGGAGTTCCACAGATGACCTGTCAATAAAGGGTAGGCACAGAATGTGCCAGTCAATCTAGCATACATACAGCATAAGCCACTGACTCAGGGCACCAGAGACCTATTATTGCTCAATCTTGTGAACAACTGAGGAATCTGAGTGGGAGGTAGCATGTTATACTGGAGAGAAAGTGGGCCTCCCTGGGCAAATCACTTAACTTCTCAAGACAAATTTCAAAGATAGCAAGTGACAGAGTGAATATCTTACCCAAGAGTTCTCTGTACCAGTGAAATCATAGGTCCAGATTCTGTTATTTTTATACTATATGTGAAAATAATAAAGAATTTTATTAACAGCCAGTTATATATGTTATATTATTATAATGTGCATTTTAAATGTTTTGTGTTGTTATAAAATGGTAATAAATTTGTAATTTTATTTTAATTAAATGCAAAATTTAATTGCATAGATTATTTTATGAAAAATGGGATTATGACTCTTTTTTGCAAATAGACATTTTCTACATAAAGTTTAGACATAATTAGAATAATTGTTTTAAAGACAGTCCTCTTTTCGGTATATCTTTACTTTAAAACACATTAATACATCCTACCTAAAAATCTTAGAGCACTATTAAGCTAGGCTTTAGGGATATCCTATATTTTAATGTGCATGGTTATTGCATTTTAATAGGAAAGTAGGAAAGATCAACAAGACTTCAAGACCCAAAAGAATGCATTTTTAATGAATCTCTTGCATAAAGAAAAGACTAGCAGGAGAGAGATTTTGGAGTGTGGAACTTACCTGTCAATCACATTAACAAATAGTCAACTATTCTACCTTTTTATATGGTCAATCTACAGTAGTCAATTAGAGATAGCTGGCAAGTCAAATTTGCACAAGACTGGAAGTCAAATAATCTGGGTTCTTGTCCTCAATTTGTGAGTAACTAGTTTTGTGACCATGAGTCTCAGTTTCCTCATATGTAATATGAAGGAAATGAGTTCCTTTTCATGACTAACATGTTGTGAGTCTAAAAGTCTTGTTTCCAGAATTATTAGGGGGACAATATTCTAGTTCCTGGAAAAACAAGCAACACAGAAGGAGAAAGATATATAGGCTGTAACATTTGGAAAGCTTACCTTGCATAAACACAAGCTATCTGTCCCCCAAGAACTCTCCCCTGAAGTGTCTTCAAGGTGGTTTGATTTTCAAAATCCAATGAAGGCCTCCTCACCTTCCCATGTGTGCATCACCTCCAATTTAGAACTATCCATTGTCAAATTTGACTTGCAAACCAGCATTATAGACTGCTGCTCACCAAGGGGGACTAAAATTTTATGTCAGGTGAGTGGGAAAATAAGTCTATTTTTAAAAATTAACCATGTACTCTTTGGGAAGGAACATGAAAGCATAACTTTAGAGCTTAAACTGACTGGGTCATTTAGGCCAACCTCTTATTTTATAGATAAGCAACCAGAGGATAGTGGTTAGAGTACTAGACTTGGAGTCCAGAAAATCCCTGTTTCAATCCTGCTTTAGACACTTACTAGCTGTATGCCCCTGGACAAGTCACCTAACCTCTCTCAGATTCACTTTACTCATCTGTAAAAGGGAGTTAATAATAACACCTACCTCATTGGGTTTGAAAATGAAATAATGTTTTAGTGATTCACAAAATTTAAAACTAATCTTAAATTCTATATATAGAAGTTAGTTATGAGGAAATTGAGGCCCATAGAAGTTAGTTATTTTGCCCAAATTTACATAGGTAATAAATGGCAGGAGTAGAATTCAAACTATGATTTCAAATCCAATGGCCTCTCCAACATCAGCTAAGCCATTGATAGGTTTTAACTAGGCAAGAAGAATTCTCTGGACTTACATAGAGCCTCCACATATTCACAAAATTTATAAACCATCTACCTGCTCCCTTGGTAATATCCTAGTCAGAGGCTGGAAATTTGTAAGGAACTTTAAAGATTATCTGGTTCAACCTTCTCATTTGACAGATCAAAGAATCTGAGCCCTAGAGAGTTTTAAGGACTTCCTCAGAATCACATGGGCATGGGGTTACAATGCAGACATTCAGATTTTGACCTGGAATCTAGGAGTGGTTCTTTGCATTACAACACATACTCTACTCTGTCTAGACAGAACAGCTGCAAATAGCTACAATGCTCCCCATATACGAATGAACTACTCTAGGGCCTACCTTCTCCCTGAGAGACAGAGATATACTTGCTTGATGTTAGCAGAGCCTTCAGGGGCACAATGAAAACCAGGTCTTCAAATGCAGGTGGGAGTGAAATTTTCAGCAAAGTCTCGCATGAAGTAATGTGGGTTGAATATTTGGGGGAAGGAAATTCTCAGCCTGATTTTGCTGCTGGCTTACGGCAAGATTCTATACTTTCGTTGCCTTCTCCTCTATATAAAGTGAACTATGGTAAAGTTTTACTAATCTGAGTGGGGTTGATCAAGGCAATCTCTGAATACTTTGATGAGTTCCCTAACCAACCTGATGAGATTATAAGACATGAAGGTATCTAAAGGACACTTCCCTATGGAATGTGGGAATTGGCATTTTGCTGATGGCACATAGGTAGCCCCTGATGAATGACTAATTAAGACTCAAGCCAGTGAACTCTTTATCAGAGGATCCACCTTCTTCATGACTTATATAAGTAAGCAAAGTAAGGACTCTTTCTTCCTTTTCCCTAGTGCCTTCTTCCAATATAGCAAAGAGGAAAAAGGGTTTCCCTCTTCTCCCTCCCCACCCAGATCAACTAATAGTGTCTTTTTATAGAGGTACCTGCTCAGTTGACTTATGAAGGGGGAAACTGAACTTCAACTTTTCTGAGTACAAATTAGACACCGCAGACATGAAAGTGGACTTCGCTGAAGACATAGCAGATCACATTATGAAGTGCAAAATGGATAATTTTGATTACATTAAATTGAAAAGTTTTTGCACAAACAAACCCAATGCAACCAAGATTAGGAGGCAAGCAGAAAACTGGGAAAGATTTTTTTGCAACTAGTGTCTGTGATAAAGACCTCATTTCTAAAATATATAGAGAACCAAGTCAAAGTACAAGAATACAAGTCATTCCCCAATTGGTAAATGGTCAAAGGGTATGAACAGGCAGTTTTCAGAGGAAGAAATTAAAGCTATGTATAGTCATATGAAAAAATGCTCTAACTCACTATTGAGTAGAGATATGCAAATCAAAACAACTCTAAGATACCACTTCACACCTATCAGATTGGCTAACATGACAAAACAGGATGATGATAAATGTTGGAGAAGATGTGGGAGAATTGAAACACTAATTCATTGTTGGTAGAGCTGTGAGCTGATCCAACCATTCTGGAGAGCAATTTGAAACTATGCCCAAAGGGCTACAAAAATGTGCATACCCTTTGGACCCAGCAGTATCACTTCTAGGACTGTATCCTCAAGAGATCATAAAAATGGGAAAGGGTCCCACATGTACAAAAACATTTATAGCAGCACTTTTTGTGGTGGCCAAAAACTGGAAATCAAGGGGATGTCCATCAATTGGGGAATGGCTGAATAAATTGTGGTATATGAATGTAATGGAATACTATTGTGCTATAAGAGATGAGGAACAGGAAGATTTCAGAGAGGCCTGGAAAGATTTATATAAACTGATGCTGAGTGAAAGGAGCAGAACCAGGAAAACTTTGTACACAGCAACAACCACAGTGTTCAAGGAATTTTTCTGGTAGACTAAGAACGTCATTGGAAGGCAAGGACTTAAAAAATTCCCAATGGATTCTTGAGGTAAAATGTCTTCCACATCCAGAGAAAGAACTGTGGAATTCAATCACAGAATTTTCTTTTGTATTATGTTTTATTTTGTTTTGTTTTGTGATTTCTCTCATTCATTTTAATTCTTCCATGGTGACTAAGGTGAAAATGTATTTAATAGGAATGTATGTGTAAAACCTATATAAAATTGTATGCTGTCTCAGAGAGGGAGGGGAAGGGAGAAGAAAAAAAATCTAAATTATATAGAAGTGATTGTAGAACACTGAAAAGAAACAAAATAAAAAAATAATATTAAAAGAAATAGGAAAAGAAAAACAAACAAAAATAGATTGAGGTCAAATGATGATCTTGGCTTTGAGGTTTGGTGGGTTTTTTTTAATTAAAAGAAACATGTTAGTATTGGAGATGTCTAATAGACATTTAAGAATATGACTTCTTACTGAAGAGACAGCTTGGAAGTTGGAAATCATCTGCAGAAAATTTGTGTGGGCCTAAAAGTTGTATCATTTTCAGCTGGATGAAAAAATAAACTGATGTTGATTATTCTGGAAAGAAAAAAAAAGACATGGCAGATCAATCAATGATAATTACCTTTTTCTATCCTAATTCTAAGCCTAGGAGTCTACTAGAAAATTTTACTGGGGTAGCTAGAGGTGGGAACAATTTTCCTCATGGATCTAACCCTAAATCATATTGGTCTATGCAATCTTAGGGCTTTGAATTGGGAGGAGATGAGGATGATAAGCTGGATGGGGAGAAAAGGAGGCTAAGCCACTAAGAAAAGTCATGGCATGCCTTTCTTGGTGATTTCCAAGTGTCCCACATTAAGTTATACAAGTTCTCTGAGGTATCATTTGAACAAGATCCTACTACAGAGGCAAGATGTAAGGCAGTATTATCTCAAGGCTCCCACTCTGGCTTGAGAGGTCATGTGCTACAGCAATGTTACCTGAGCCCCAAAAGGTTCTCCCAGTAGGAACTTCAGCTCTGGACTCCATGTATCAAATTTATTCTTGATGGAGCCTGAGACCTTAAAGAAGCATCATCAGCCTTTCTCACTCTCTCTAGCTCATTGTCCCCACCCCAGAGTTCCAGGCAAAATCTCTCAGTGCTTAGGGATATGGTTCATTTATGGGGTCTCTTTCGAAAGAGATAAACAGGATCTCTTCAGGAAAATGTACTTGGTGTACAAAGTATATATCAGGTATAGGACAGCTATTTATTTCCTTCACCACACATACAGAGAAAATGTTTTTTTGTGTTTTAAACACAAAAGAATCATAAGCATACACTGGCAAATACTTAGGACAGGAAGCAATAATCTATTTATACTCTCACCACAAACAACTCTGTAAGCCTGTTGAACAGGTATTTCACCTTTTCCTTTGAGCTGCATCATCAGTGTAATGCACAGTTCAAGACTGCCAGGCAAACTAGGTCATGCCTTGGGTTTTCTTAGTCTTTTCAGCAACAACCTTCTTTGTTCAGTGGTTCATCCTTTTCTCAAGAGTTGATGTAGTTTCAGGAAGTGCCTTGTATTGGGCAGTCTACACTCATCAAATCCTACCCCAATCCCCATGGGAAATACAAGAGACAGTTGGCAGAATCCCAAGTGATGCTCTCAAGACAGGAAGATAGAGAGACGCAGGGCCTTTCTCCTCTTCTTTTCCAAGGAATTGAGTGGTTGGCCCTTACCAGTTCAGTTGCCAATTATCTTTGACAGTCATAATGACCAATGAAGGATTAATTTGTCATACCAAAGGGTGAGTCCTTCAACACTGAGCCAGAGCCCATATCTATCCTTAAGACTCTAACTGCACATGCCCAGCTCCAGCAAATTAGAGAAGCTCCCCTGAATATCGTAAAAAGATCTGTGGCTCAGAAGTCAGAAAGATGAGTCCAAATCCCTGTGCCATCGATAATTAGCTTTGGACCTTGAACAAATCACTTCAATTCTCTGGGACTCAGTTTCCACATTTGCAAAAGAAAGGTGATAACACCTGCCCTACTCACCTTCCAAAGGTCCAAAATTCCATGTATATGATATGGGAAACAGCTTTGGAAAACATTATACAATGTAAATGATTATGGTTAGCCTAGGAAACCTAGGCTTCCAAAAGGAGGTTAAAAATATTTCCCTACCTCATGGGATTGTTAAGAGAAGTAACTAATTAAGCAGGACTGTCAAGCCTTTGCAAGCACACTTTGCAAGTGTGGTGGAAATGATTATTTACAAAGGCCTATCCAGATGAAAGGAAGATCAGAATGAACTTGGCATTCACAAAGGACCATGCTGAACTGAGCAGACTCTGAAGAAACACAGGCTGGCATAAGGAACATTGGCCCCACTTGGATTTCTCAGGCACTTTTATGCAATGGATGGTAATTTGAGGGGAAAAAATCACTTTAATCATGTATGAATTTTTTAAAGGCATTCAACTCCCCTCCTCTTCATCCTCCACTTTCTCCATGGAGGAAGGACCCATCAGAAAAACTAAACCTTATTAGATTCAAAATGAGTTTCATAAGCAACCCGAACCTCTGAAATCTGTTTTCACAGCAAGCCTTCCCATCTCTTCTGGTTTCTGACTTAAAGACTTTCTCAAGGGGCAGGTCCAGAATCCTCCTTGCTAATCTCCCATTGCCTACTCTACAGAATTTCCTTCCCTAAGGTATGCATAGCTCTCCTTTTCCCTGTTACAGCCTGTCTCATACCTTTGCTTTCAGGGACAGCAACCCTTGCTAAGCAGACAAGCCCCATCCTCACAATGCTTAGGCCCTAGGGCCTGGTCAGAAGATCAGAGGCTTTAAAGATGGAAGAAACATTAGGAATCATCATCCAATTCCCTTATTTAATAGATGAAAAAAATGAGGGCTAGGGAGGGCAAGTAACTTAACCAAGGTCACACACCAGTAAAGAGCAGAGCCGGGATTTGTACTCATGTTTTCTGACCAAGCTCCCTCTGTACTACTCTACTGTTGCCATTTATCATAACTGCTCCCTCCCCAAGCGAGAACAAAGAGGTTACTGTAGAGGAAAGATGATGGATATGAAGATCACTGGCATCCAGAGGCATCCTCCAGTGACAAGCTTCATTTGGTGACTTCATCAATCAGTCCATTTTGACTGAGAGTAACACCACAAGTGTTTGGGTGTGGGTCCTTTCTGTCATTCATTGTTACCAGCACGCTCATAGAAATAACCATAGTTCAGAAGGGATTTCAGTTCTTGTATCTTGTGGCTTTCCTGCCATGGGCTGCTTACTCTACAAGTCAGTCAGAAAAAGATTGAATGGTAATCCGAGTTTGCCTTCTTTAGGGCTGTACTTAGTTCCGCCAGAACTCCAGTACCTTTCTTTTTATAAACCTACACATTTAAAGTCTCTCCTTTTACCATATCTTCCTAGATCTTCCTCATGCATCTCTCTCTCTCTCTCTCTCTCTCTCTCTCTCTCTCTCTCTCTCTCTCTCTCTCTCTCTCTCTCTCTCTCTCTTGCTTTATCTCTCACTCTCTTATTTGGAAAGACCCAGGAAATTATCCCACCAAAGAGTTATTAGTCTCCCAGCAACCAGAAATGATTGAGAGGAAAAGCCAAGACCTTAAGCTGTAGAGTGAGGAATTTGCTTCACCTGGAAATAGATTGCTTGTGGGACCCTGCACCCTTCATATTTATTGGATTATTTTTTCAATCACAAAGATTACTCAACCATGCAAAATAATATACCTCTACAGGAAATTGTTCCTAGCACAAAGTTTTGAACATTGAAGGTACTTAATAATATACTGATATTTCAATGGATCTGTAACCCCATTAAGATAACCCTTCCAATAATATACAAACTGTGTATGCCTATCCATCTTGTGCAACCATTGTCCATGTCATTCACTAAATCTTTCAGAAATAAACCATCTAAAATTATGGGAGACTTTTCCGGGGTGGGAAACCTGTGACCTCAAGGCCATATGTGGCCCTGTAGGTCCTCAAGTGTGGCTCTGTGACTGAATCCAAACTTCATAGAACAAATATCCTAAATACAAGGATTTTATTAAGTAAACAAAAAATTGGACTCAGTCAAACTTGAACTCAGTCAAAAGGCCACACTTGAGGACCTATAGAACTATACATGACCTTGAGGCCACAGGTTCCTGACTCCCTGCTAGACTTTTGACATTGTATGATGTGTGTAGGCTGTCCATTGGTTATACCTCACACTACGTAACCTGTCCATCTTTTTATTCAATCAAATATTTCTCTGAAAATATGTTTTCCAGCATGGGAGAAACTTCAAGAGGTTCTACTCACAAAACTTATGAAAACTCAGGGTCACCTTGATACCATAATTAGGAGACATAGACATCGGACTTTGTAGTTAAGGACTAATAAATATTGATTCCAATACTCAAATGAGGATATAAGTTCATCATTCTAGATGCTGTCTCCAAACGATGCAAATTCAAACCCATTCATACCCACACATCCTCTACAACTCTTATTCGTATCTTCCCATAAATCCATCTCAGGGAATCCACACAATGTGTTTCTTACTTTCTCCTGACATCATGAAGATACCAGCATATCTAGCACTTGGTCATTCAATTTCATTCCTCATCTTTCCACATGACCAATCCACCTTTTCTTCCAATAATACATTTCCTTGATAACATCTTCCATTACTATTCCTCTTAAGTGCCTCATTGGTTATATGTGCTCATAACTAATACGTACCTTTCCATTTCTTACCATAGCCACAGATCCATCCAGGTCTGTGGAGGTTTTTCTGAGGGGTAGCTCTGCAAAAGTGTGTGCTTGGTACAGGAAAAGAGATATTTGATTTCAGGGGGATCTCTGCACTGACGACATTGAATCTTAGAGTAGAAAAGAAAAAATCGAGGAGGAGAAAGTGAGGCTGGTAACCTTGCCCTGCCCTCTTTCACTCAAAACAAAGTCAAGTGCAAGTCACGTCATCATTTCTCTAATGTCACTGTCCTCTTCAAAAACAAAGGATGAACCAACCTGTGAGTAGGCCGGGCTGCCTAAATGGGGACTCAGCTAGGTAGTTAACTCAGCTCATCCTCTCTCAACCCAGCCCTCTTACCTTCTCCTGTCCAAAAGAATGTGAATTTTGATGTCCAGAAGCTTCTTTTCCTCTCCTTTCCTTTCCTTCTTTCTTTCTTTTCTCCACTAAAACCTTAGACCCAATGCACTCTGAAGCCCATGAATTGAACACAAAGGGTTCCTTGCCAACCTCCACTCAATGGCTGTTTTTGGACTCTCCTGGCTTAGAGTGAATGTCAGTAGCCACAGCTGCTCTTTGAAACAAGATCACTGAGGCTCCTTCTCCCCCTCCATGCCCCAGTACAATTTATTTGTTTATTTTTTTCTTTTCTATTAAAGAGGCCATCACCTGACTACTCTTTGAAGAGGCCTATTCACTGAATGGGCATTACCTTACTTTAAGTATCTGAAAAGGCCTTAAACTAAAAGGTCAAGGTCTCCCACTGCATCCTGGGCCATCTCCAGTCACCCTGATGAATGTTTGGTCACTGGATCCAGATGGCTCAGAAGGAGAAAGTGAGGCTGGTGCCCTTGCACAACCCTTCCTCACTCAAAACAAAATCAAGGGCAAGTCATATCATCATTTCTCTGATGTCATGGTCTTCTTTGGAAATGAAGGAATACACAAGAGAAAAATCACATCAGAAGAGGACTTTTAGAGAGTTTGTCAAACTATTGAATTATGGACTAGAGATGTTCTAGAGCCACAGATAGTGTGGAAGCCTGCACCACTACCACCCCAACATATTTCATAATTTCCAGTGCCTGAAACTCTAAAGAATTCCAAAAATGGATTTTTCTCGGTGGGATCACTCCATCTCTCCTTGGTTAAACTGAGATCTTACTTTGATCCCACCAAAGTTCATTTTTATCAATACATCATTCATGACATATCCTAAGTTTACCCTAATCTGCATAACTTCCTAATTCATGTTTCCTGCTTGTTTTCATAGAATTTTTCTACCTCTCATCTTTTTCTGTAACCAGGGTGTAAGAGAAAGAAGTTAGATGACAGGAGTAAGTTAACTGTTGACTTTACTTTGAAAGTAATCATGAAAAGTGAGTTTTGTTCTGAACCCCCATTGTAGCCTTAAACTACAGATATGTTGCATAGTGTAGATAAATAGTTCTATCCCTATTCTCCTCCTAGAGATAGGAGAGTGAATGGAAGATTGCTCCACCACAATCATCCTGGATCCTGCCTACCTTTTCCTTGATAGGCTGCTAGTAGGGCTGGCATAGCCCTTCTCCAACTCTCCACAAAGGAATACATTCTTTCTTAAAGACAGTAGGGGACAGATCCTAGATCATATGTCTTCCCGCCACATCCAGGCCAACCATATTGCTTGACACTGCCATACCTGTATCTTATATTACTATTTATCAAAAGAATTCAATGGCAAGGTTCTTCTTTAGATCCTTTTCACTAGAAAATTACAATCACTAGAAGTATTAAGATTAAAGATGGAGGTTCTATCCCAATGTTTCCAGGAAGAGGGAATCCTTATTCATTGTACAATAAGAGATACATACAGTAAGAAGGATTGAGTGGTCAGTTAGAATACAAACAAATCTCTAAGCATCTTTCCACAACTAAGAATATATGAGCTTATTATTCTGTATCTTTTATTAGCCAATTTGACCCTTCATCTGTCTGGCAACTTTCTCCCTTAAAATCCTATCCTCTTTGCAAAGTTTTTCTCCAGTATCTTTTCCATAGAATCTTACCCATTCTATTCCATACTGATTTCTTGTATTACTGAATTCTAGCTGTTATTTACTATCTGCTATATTCACTGTGTTACCCCAATATATGAGCTCATTGGATCATAGAATGTAGATCTATAAGGAAATTTTGAGTTTACCAAAAAACCAAGGCCCAGAGATGGAATTTACCCAAGATCACACAAGTAGTAAGTGATTGACCCAAAATTTGACCCCAGGTGTTCTGACTCCAAATTTGGGGTCTTTTCCATTAAATAATGGTGGTTAGTTGTTGTCCTTCATCCTCAAAGAGGACCAAAATTACATCACTATGGAAAAGTCGTTTTAATATGTCCAACTGTGGCTGATCAGACCAATAAGAGCTCAGAATGCTCTACCACAGGTCAAGCACAAATAGTCTATTTGAACATTTGGGGTAGATATTCTAAATTTGGGCATCCTGTGTTTCCTTTGAGCTGTCTCAATTCTGATTTGCTCACAGAGCACACCTTCTCTGATGTGTGCGCACCAGTGCCCTGTGCCAGTGTCTCCCATGTTACACAATCAATTTCAAAGTTCTTGAGAGAGACCTTGAGAGTGCCCTTGTATAGCTTCCTCTGACCATCATGTGAATACTTGCCCTGTGTGAGTTCTCCATAAAATAGTCTTTTTGGCAAGCATACATTTTATTGAACAACATGGCCAGCCCGTTGGAGTTGCACTCTCTGAAGTAGAGTGTGAATGCTTGGCAGTTTAGTTCGAGTGCTTGGTACCTTATCCTCCCAGGTGATCTTCAGACTCTTCCTAAGACAATCCAAATGGAAGCATTTCAGTTTCCTGGCAAGGGCGTGGGTAGACTGTCCAGGTTTCACAGGCATACAACAATGAGGTCAGTACAATGACTCTGTCCACCTTCGGTTTGGCAGTCAGTCTAATATCTCTTCTCTCCCATGCGAGCCTCCCAAACACTGAGCTAGCTCTGACAATGGATGCCTCAATCTCACCATTGTGTACATCCCTGGAAAGTACACTACCAAAGTACATGAGCTTATCCACAGCATTCAAAACTTCTCCATTTGCTGTAACTGATGGCTCCACGTATGGATGGTGTGGTGATGGCTGATGGAACACCTGTGTTTTCTAACACTTTGTTAGGTCAAAATTAGCACAAGCCACAGAGAATTGATCCACACTTTGTTGCATCTCTGCTTCAGAGACTGCAGTGAGTGTACAATCATCTGCACACAGAAAACCATTCACCAATACTTCCTCCACTTTGGTCTTAGCTTGTAGCCTTTTCAAAATGAAAAATTTACCATCAGTGTGGCAGCTGACCTTAATGCTGTGCTCATCCTCATTGAAAGCACTTGACAACATGGCTGAACACATAATGCTAAAAAGCATGGGAACAAGCACACAGCCTTGTTTCACTCCACTGGTAAGTAGGGAGGCATAAGAGCCTTGTCCGTTATCTAGAACCCAGGCAGGTATGTCATCATGAAACTGACACACAATGCTGATGAACTTCTCCGGGCAACCAAATTTTGATGTAGTTTTTCATAAGCCCTTATGACTGGCAGTATCAAAGGCCTTAGTCAGATCTACAAACATTATGTACAGACCTCTGTTCTGCTCGTGGTATTTCTCCTGGAGTTGTCAGGCAGCAAACACCATATTGATCCCATTAAATAATGCTTCACTTCTCTAATGGTCAGAAATTTTGACCACCTGGAACACAGTTATAGCTGTGGAAGTAAAGGGAAAAAAATATTTCTGAGGGAAGTCAAGCAAACAGCTGTCTCAAAGTCCATGACTTTTCATCCAAAAATATTAGAAAAACACATGTTCTATACCT
The DNA here is from genome assembly GCA_028658325.1 of Potorous gilbertii. Taxonomy (NCBI): domain Eukaryota; kingdom Metazoa; phylum Chordata; class Mammalia; order Diprotodontia; family Potoroidae; genus Potorous; species Potorous gilbertii. The sequence continues at coordinate 160,351,901 of CM053770.1, forward strand.
AAAGTATGCACTTTAGCTATTTGAAAATTTCAGGAATTGTATTAAATTCCCTATAATACACTTTTATTTAACTGTTTTAGGATGACCTCACTCAAAGTGAGAACTTGAAAAGACTTCAGCTTAAAAAGGCCATCTCCCACTGCATCCTGGGCCACCTCCAATTGTCCTGATCTATAGCTCACCCCTGGACCCAGATGACTCTGGAAGAGAAAATGAGGCTGCTGACCTTGTACAACCCTCCCTTACTTAAATCAGTCAATTGTAAGTCATGTCATCATCTCCCTGACATCGTGGTCCTCTTTGAGGATGAAAGACAAACCACAGTTACACACAACTGTTTTAGGGAATAGTGTATTACAGTAGAAAGAGCAGGTAGGTGATGAAGTAAATAAGAGTTCCAGGTCTGCAATCAAAAAGACTCATCTTCTTGAATTCAAATCTGGTCCTCAACAAGTAACTTAACTCAGTTTCCTCTTCTGTCAAAAAATGACAAATCACTCCAGTATCTTTGCCAAGAAAACCTCAGATGGGGTCACAGAGAGTCGGACACAACTGAAATGACTGAACAAGCAGAAAGAGCACAGGCCCTAGAGCCAGACGACCTGTATTCTAATCTCACCTCTGATATGTCCTTCCTTTATAACCTTGAACAAGTCACTTAACCTCTTAGGGCTACAGGTCCTCAACAGTGAAAAGATGAAACTGGACTAAATTAGAGGTGTTAAACGTGCCAGTCCATAGGCACATATGGTTGGCACAGTTCTAATGAACCAGATTAAAATGTAATGGGGAAATGTTTAAGAAAACAAATAGAATACAAGATAGATAATGTTAATTTGTGGTTTTCTAAGTCAATATGTAGTTGTAGGAATCCATTTTTATTTGAGTTTGATATCCTAAACTAAATGAAGTCTGAGATTCCTTTCAGTTCTAAATCTTAGCTATAATCATAGACCCAATGTCCCATGAGCATACATCTTATTTCCCTAAGGTAGCTTTATGAACTCCTAAAGAGGGAATGTGGTGTCCTGTACTTCTTTTGTATAGAAAATATGAAAACTTGAATGTCAACCCAAGCTTGCCTCCTTCAGTCCCTTACTCTAACAGTGTCTAATATAGTTTAGTGCACATGGACTTCACTGAATTTTTTTTTAATTCTTCCATTCATTTATTAAGTAATTAATTAATCTTAGTTCCGATTTTCTCACCTCAGCTTTCCCCTTCTGTAAAATGAATATTATGATAGTATCTGATCCTTTAACTTCAATGAGTGTAATAACTACCCCCAAGAATAACTTATCTCACAGAGTTCTTAGGAAGATGAAATGAGATCCTTTGGGGGTAGCGGGGGGAGGAAAAAGCATTTTTTTAATCATGAATTAAATTCCTAACTCAAATTGTATTATATTTTATTTTTTGTGACTCGAAGAAGGATCTGGGAAAATATTTCTTTTTTAAACAAAAGACATTAAAGCAAGCTCATATGCAGTAATTAAATAAAAAGTAGTAGACCTGCAAAACATTTTAACTGACCCATGTGGTTTGTAGTTTTTCCCTTCCCCACATTTCCTATAGCATCTGTCTAACCCTCCAGAGCATGAATGTGAAAATAAATCATATTCTCTTCTGATGTCAAGTACACTCAAGAGTTTTCCCCTCAAATGTAGACTTCCTGACAAACAAAACATGTTTGGGTTTCTTCTGAGGCTCTTTACCTCCACTGGATTTCTAGAAACCTCCGTCACTTGGGTCAATGCTAATTGGCACAGCTGCTAGGAGGTTCCTCCCATCAGCACAGGTCCTATGGACACAGATACAGAGGCAGGCTTAGAGCAGTAGCCCACAGGGTTTCCAATTTGAAGCCTTGCCACATGCTTGAATGCTCACCACCCCAAACTTATATTTTTAAGCTTGGGCAAAGAGGAGAGGAAAGAAAAGGAATTTTTATCAGCTTTCCAAGAGGAGGAATCCCTTGACTGCTTTGCATTTTAACTGCCGACATGTCTTTTTTTCTAGGCTGCAAATGTCCAAGTCAATGTTGGAAAACACTTGAGAGAGAGCATGTCATAAGGGTTTATCTGTCTGTCCTGTCTTCACGTCTCACTGAGAACTGCTGAATCGAGAAAAATTACTGGTATACATGAAGTAGAAATTATGCCCCTTACCTTCCTTGTGAAGTCAGAGTAGCTCAGGGACAGAGTTCACCTAGTCCAGGAGTGAGGAACCTGCAGCCTCCAGGACACATGTGGTTCTCTAGGTCCTCAAGTGCAACTAGGTGCCCCAGCCTTGATCCTCATATCACTTGTCAGATGCAAATTGATCTTGTCTTTAAAATCACCTCCCTCTAAGAAAAGTTCATGCCTCCCCTTATTAATTAATTCCAAATTTTAACAACAAATTTTAAGCAGATAATCTAATTTCATAGCGATCACAGAATTAAAAGATGAAAGGCACCTTAGAGAACCAACTCATCACTTTATAAATAAGAAAGCTGAGTCCTCCAGAAAGGAAAATGTTATGCTTAAAATCCAACACTCAGGAATTAGCAGAATCAGAATTTGTGTACCAATCTCCTTATTGTAGCTCTTGAGCTTTTTGTAATACCTCAGTTTCCCTTTGACATATCGGAACCTGAAAGAATACCAATTGCCTAGGAGTACATTAGTGGAGATAATTTAATTTGTGAACTCATTTATGAGTTAGAGGTCTTAACCTTGCCGTCAGGAAGACCTATGTTCAAGGTTGGTCTCTACCTCTCTCCATGGACAAGTCACTTGAGCCTCTTATATTCCCTCCACCAGTGGTCTCTAAAATTTTTGCTGATGTGATTAATAAAATATTTTTGAGCATAAATCACCAATGTGTATATATTTACTTATTTATGACTTATGTGCTTTTACTACCATGCTGATAATTACGGACATTATACAATTTATGCAAAAATAGACCTTTTTAAAAGTGAGACAATGATGAATAATATTTGATCTTAGATTCAATGATAAATCACAGGAATTTATTAAGTAGGGGAGAGACAAGGTTGGATCTGAACTTTAGTTATATCACTTCGGCAGTTGTATGGAAATTGGATTTGGGAGGTGAGTAAATTGCATCAGAGAGACCAATTAAGACACTTACAGCTGTAAGTCCAAGGGAGAGATGTTGAGGGCTTGCTCTAGGATGATGGTTGTATGAGTAAAAAGAATAGTAGTAGAAAGAAAGATGGGAAAGTTGTGGATATAAAAACAAAATTTGTCAACTGATTGCCTATGTGGGGTGAGGTAAAGTGAAGAAATCAAAAATGAGAGCTGTGAACCAGGATGACTAGCACGGTGATGTTCTCAGCATCAGTGAAGAAGTTGGAAAGGGGTAGTTTGGTGGAGAATAATATAATGAGATCTTCAACCTGTCCTAACTTGGCTCCTCATCTGTGACTGACTCTGTCCTACTCCAAACCAATAGAGGTGTGGGCAGAGCTTTTACTTACTGATCACCGCCCCTAAAAGTAGATACTGTTTTCTAGGCCATGAGGTGATCTGATGAGCATGGGGTACTGGAAGGAAGGGTATCCAGAATTATTCTAGCAGTAATGGAGCAGCTGCGGCTATGTATGCCTGGACAGCAATTATAGTAGTGCGGCTGCTGCTGCCACTGCTGGTGATGAAGATGACAATGATGATGATGGTAAATGGCCAGAAATTTTATGAGCTTTAAGATTTACAGAGCACATTATAAATATTATCTCATTTTAGTATCACAATAATCCTGAGTGGTAAGTACTATCATCATCTTCACTTTATGGATAAAAAAAAAATCTGAGAAAGAAATTAAATGACAACTAGGAAGTATCTGAGGCTGGATTTGAGCTCAGGACTTCATAGATACTATGCTCTAACCTAGCTGCCTCAGTTAGCTTATACAATGCAGGATTTGAGATAAATAAGACTAAGTATGGTTGTGTTGGAGATCAGTCCCACAGTGGCTACGGTAACTAATCTTCCTACCCTACAATTGGTTGATCACACATCCGTTGGTGTAAGGCCCCATTTGATGACCATTAGCCTTGACAATTACAGACTATAAACTAAAGACAAGTTGTCAAACTATATAAATGGAAGGTCCAGACCATACATACACACACACACACACACACACACACATACACATGCACACACACACACATTTTACACACATGCACCATTTTATAGAATGTATTATAATTTAGAAAGTGCTCTACTAGACACCAATTTCTTCACCTCTAAAGTGATTATTAAGATCTTGGGGAGTTCTGGCCTTCTTGATTTTCCCTTCCTTATGACAAAAAATGTCATAAAATCAGGGACCTCCTGGAAACAAACTTATGAGGAAGGTAATAAAAATATTATTGCCCCTGTATTGTGGGACTGGCTCCAATTACAATGAGTTGTCATGAACCCATGGCAAATGTTACAGGAAACTGGCCAATGACCCTAGTACTTGTATGTGCAGAGTTCGTAGCTGATGCAGCTGATGCTATCCCCACATGGAATTTGAATCATGTGTAGACACATTTAATGGGTTCTTGTCTGCTAATCATGAATAGGAACTTTTTTGGGTTGATCACTTAGCTGAAACTTGAGGGCCTTTCAAAAGGTATTAGTTGTTCAGAACCTACCCTTTCTCCTGGTTTGATTTCTTCAGACCCATGCTATTAGGGGAGAGGCCTCATGATTATGAGCCTCAGGTAATTTTCTCAGTTTGTTCCTTCATTTTAAGTGAAAAATATTAGTGGTTATGACTTTGTGACTCTTGAAAGGTCAGGAAAGCAAGCCACCAGGAGGTTCAGGAGTGGGGTCTGTGCCAAGGTTTAGTCCAACTCTGAGTATCAAAAAGTGACCTTCAGGATTCAGCCCAGAAGTAGTTGACACAGGTGCTTGTCTGTCACAGTTGAGTGTGAAATTGACATGATCAATTCTTGGAAAGAATGTGCCCCTGAAATATTAAGGGAAAATGTTTGTACTTAATTTCTTGTTATATTTACAAAGTAAATATTCCTTATTAAAAATTAGTTGACATTAATTGATTAAGTAAAGCTGGGACATTAGTCACTGGAAGTAAGCAGAGGGGAAATAACATCCAAACTTTCAGGAGTATCCTGAAGAACCCTGAGATGTAGCCAGACTCTCTCAAAGAATGAGATCAGATTACTTCATACTTGCATCTCCCCTTACAGAATTGTCTCTGTCTATCCTCACCAGAATGACACCAGACCTGAAGAAATCCAATCAACAGAAGGGACAGACTCCAACCAACAAATGCCTTTGGATGGCTCCTCCAGTTGCAGCAATGTAGTCGGTCAAAAAGGCTTCTCTTCACCACATAGTCAGCAGATTGTCACCGATTATGATGTGTCTACATAAGCTTCAAAATTCATGCAGAAATTGTACCAGCCAAGAACTATGTACATTCTGGTAAAGACTGGTATCATTAGCCAGTTCCCTATAACACCTGCCATGGGTTCTGGGCTTCATGCCAGCTCGGTAAGAAGAAATCAGTGCCTTGTTAGCATTCCTCTTTTATTAAATGTTTTTGCTCTTTATTTTTTTTTAACACTGGAAAATAAATAAAACCCTTGTAAGAAATTTACATAATCAAGAAAAACAAATTTCCCCCACTGACTGTATCCAAAAATAGATGTTCTATTTTGCACCTTGAGTTCATCACCTTTCTGTCAGAACATTATCATCTGTTATCTTTGTAATAAGACCCCATGTGTAATAGGTTATATCAGGTATCAAAGCAAATCATTGCGATTAGAGTTCTAAGTCATCCATAGCTATTTGTCTTTCAATATTGTCATATACATTGTCTGGTCCTGCTTACTTCACCCTGAATCAGTTCAAACAAGTCTTTCCAGGTTTCTCTGAAACCATTCTTTTTATCATGTCTCTTGGCACAGTAGTATTATATGACATTTGCTTAAGATAATTTGCCTGACCATTCCCCAACTCATGAGCACCCCCTAAATTCCCAGTTCTTTACTCTTTTAAAAAAAGCTGCTATAAATATTGTTGAACATATACATCCTTTTCTGCTTTCTTTCATCTCTTTATGCTATAAGCCTGGAAATGTTATCTATCACCTCCATCATGCAGATAAGCAAAATTAGGCTTAGACAAGACATGATTTGACCAGATCATACAGCAGAGTCAGGACTCTACACCAAGTCTTTCTGATTTTTACCTATTACTCATTCTGCTACACCAAGCTACCTTTATTACTGTATGTATTCATTTGTGCTACTGAAAGCTAAGCAAAACAAATATCAATTAATATCCCAGAGATGTCTCAAAATCCGCAAGAGATAGTGATCTTTTGTGTACACATGAAAAGCACGAGAGAAAGGGCTTGGGAGAAACTTCTGTCCAGGTAATTCCATCCACATCTCTCTGGAGCTCTCTAGGGATAGAAAGGCACTGTTGTGATTTGATATAATGTGGCATCCAGAGTTGCTCTGACTCCTGAGAGAGTTAATTTCTTTAAAAATTGAAAAATCAACTGACAGGCCCTAGGGACAAAAATTCATAATCTCCCCTAGCCAATTGGAACAATAACTCTAGGAGCTGACTCCCTTTACATTTCCCACCACCCAGTACCTTAAAGGATGCCTGGGGCCTTGCCAAGCCATTATTGTGTGATTTTTATAGGAGATGATGAGGCCCTGGCATCCCAGGCCACAGACTTCTTTTGTCCTGCATGTTGGTCAGTCAATTATGTGCACTGAGTCTTTTCTGTACTAGCTCTCCAGTACAAGGTATAATTCATAGTCTTTGTCTCCAGGGAGCTCACAGTTGCATGGGTCAGCAAGTCTCACACATGCAGAATCATAGAATGCGAGGGCCAGAAAAGATCTAGTCCAATTCTCTTGGGAACCTGAGGTTCAGAGAAAGCAAGAGACTCATCAGTCCAGTATATACTCTAATCCGCTTTAGAGCTTATCAGAAGAACAGCATGTATTAATAAAGGAAAAGTCAACATTTTCTTTCAGGAAATCAGATTCAGGTGACTTACCTAGGGTCACATAGCTAGTAAGTGAGATGCAGATTTGAACTCAGGTCCTCCTATCTCCAGGGTCAGTGCTCTATCCATTGTGCTACCTAGTTTCCCTGGTATTTTCTTATCTACTTGAACCCTAAAAAACTGAACATATTCTTTAGTCACCTTCACCATTACCTCTTGATTCTCCCCTTGTTTTAGTTCCCCTGACACAAGTGTTATAAAAATAATTCCCACCAGTCAGTCTGAGTCATGAGAGATCTAGATGCAGCACTGGAGCCCAAATCAGACACCACCTCCTCCATAAAACTTTTCATGACCACTCCTCCAACTCATCATGGCATTTTGTCTGGCTTTTCTTTTTTTTGCCTTTATCTTTCCACTTTGTATCCTGTTTATTTGTATTCATTTCATAGCCAAGGCAGGGGTCTTTGAACTCTAAGTACTCTGGAGGTGAGGATTAGGTGGCACAATGGATAGACTGCTGGAGTGTGGAGTCCGAAAGACCTGAATTGCAATCCTAGCTCAAGTATTTATTCACTGTGACCCCAGGTAAGTAATTTAACTTCTTTCTGTCTCATTTCTCTAATCTGTAAAATAGGAATAATAACAATAGAATTATCTTGAGGATTAAGTGAGACAATATTTGTAAAGTTCTTGTGAAAACTCCGAAGTGATCTATAAATATGATCATCATTATTAAGCCTTTATTAGGTAGTAGGCAAAGAGCTACAGATTAAAAAAAAAGCAAGACATTGCCCTTATTCTAATAAGGCAGATAACCCGTCAAGTTAAATCAACAAACATTTATTAATCACCTACTACCGTACCAAATGGCTAATACAAAGAAAGACAGGTTAAAAAAAAAAACAACAAAAAACTAGGTACATACAAGACGGATTGGAGATAATTTTTAAAAAATATTATTATTCTCTTTTCTTTTTACATTGCCTAAATTTCTCCATTACTATTCTTCCCCTCTCCTAGAGAACAAATTCTTAACTAAAAAAATAAGTTTAAAGAGGGAGAAGAGAAAAAATCAGCAAAATTGATCAATATATTCAAAAAAATCTGACAAGATATGCAATGTTCCCTATCCACAGGCCTTTGCAAGGGAGTTGAGAGAGGCATTTTTTCCACATCTCTTCTTTGGAGTCACGCTTGTTCTTGTGTAATTTTGTGATATTCATTTCAGATTATTTTGTGGTGTTTGTTTCTCCAACTGATATTTTTGCAGCAATTGTGTATAGTGCTTTCTTGATCCTGGCTACTTCACTTTGTGCTGGTTCATGTAAGTCTGTCCCTATTATCTGTATTCATCCTATTTATCATTTCTTACTATAAAGCAATGCTACCTTAAATTCATGTACCATAATTTTTCTAGCCATTTACCAATCAATTGACATATGCTTTGTTTCTGCTTCCTTGATACCACATAAAATGTTACTACAAATATTTTGGTATATATGGAAACTTTTCTTCTCATCAGTGACCTCCTTGGAGTTTCCCAAGAGTTTGGAGTAATATATTCATTTTAGCAGGGAAACAGGAGGGAATTTATACTAAGGAGAAATAATAGGGATGATTATTAAGGGACAGATTAGTTCTAAGCAAAACAATATCTGACATTAGAACATGAAGAAGGCTTAAAGAAAGAAAGAGTGAGAACATTGGACAGTGGTTAGAGCGAAGGGGAAAGAAAAGGGAGAGTGGAAAGAAAAAAGAGAGTGTATCAAGCACAGGTCACTTGGCACATGAAAGAGGACGTAAGGAGGACGACCTCATTGAAGCACCAAAATAGAAATCCTGCAAGTCAAAAAAAGAGATTATCAAAAACTGAAAACAAAAAAAAATCAATAAATAAATCTCAGAAGCAGCATTTTTTAAAACTGACAAGCATTAGATAATTCAATTTTTAAAAAGAAAGAAGAAAACCAAATTACAAGGATCAAAATTGAAAAGGGAGACATCAAAACAAATGAAGAAGAAATAAAGGATATTCTTAGAAACTAGCCAATCCAAACTTATGAGAATAAACCAGAACTTAAATGAAATTAATACTTACACAAATATAAATATCCAAATTAACAGTACAGGAAATAGACAAGAAACAAAGAACCCAACCTCAGAAAAAGAAATTGAATAAGTTATAAATGAGTTCCCAAAGAGGAAAATAAATAAGACTAGGTTGATAAATAAGTTAATCCTACCAAGCATTCAAAGAAAAATTAATTCAAATATTGCATTAATTGTTTGAAACTATTAGAAAAAAGAGTCCTACCAAATGATTTCCATGCAATAAATATGGTGTTGATAACTAAGGCATGGGCAGTCAAAACAGAGAAAAATTATAGACCAGTATCCCTGATGAATATCAACACATCCCTTTTAAACAAAATATTAGTAAAGAGATCACAGCAAAGGGTCAAAAAGATTATATATTTTGACTAAGTTGGGTTTATACCCAAAATCAAGGTTGGTTTAATATTACAAAAGTTATTAAAATCATAGACTATATTAATAATAAGAACAAAAACTGTAACATCAATAGATACTGAAAAAGATTTTTGACAAAATACAATACCCATTTCTATTAAAGGGCCAGAAAACATGTGGTCCTTTCCTAAATGTATTAAACATTTTTTCCTCTAAAATCAGGAGACAGTATTATATTTAATGACCTTTAGAGTCCTTGCCAATCAGGTCAGAGGAAAAGCAAGAACATCCACTATATAATGCTAAAAGATCCTATCTATAGCAATAAGACAAGAACAAAGGAAATTGAGAGAAAAAGCATAGGCAATAAAAGACAAAATTACATTTTACAGATGGTATGATAACTTTACTTAGAGAATCCCCATAGCCAACTCAAAATTAATTGAATCAATTAGTACTTTAGCAAAGTTACAGAATAAAATAAATCCATATAAATCATTAGCATTTCTGTATTTACTAACAAAACCCTTCAGGACGAGATAGATAGGAAAATTCCACTCAATATTTTATAAATTATATGAAATACTTGGAAGTCTACCTACCAAGACACACTTAGAAACCATATGAATACAAACCCAAAATACTCCTTGTGGAAATAAAACAGATGGAAATAATTTAAGAAATATTAATTGCTCATGAGTAAGCTATCAACTTTTTAAAAATGATATACCACACTAAAACTTAATCAACTATGATTCCAGATAATTGATGCTCATCTGTGCTACTACTCACTTCCTAAAAAGAGCTGTTGGATTCAATGAGACATGTCTTTTTGGCCAGTGGGGTAATTTGTTTTGCTTAACTTTGCATATTTTATAACAAGGCTTTTGTTTTGTTTTTTTCAATGGGAGGAAAAATGGAAGAGAGAAAAAAAATTTGGTTAATTACAAAATTTTAAAGCTATGTGACTTTTAGCAAGTATTTCAATTCTTCTGATCCTCAGTTTCCTCATCTGTGAAAAATTTTCTTCAATTATATAAAGTTCCAAGATTTCGTTAGGGTTTGCAATTCCCTTTCACCAGTGTAAATCACACCTTCTTCCCTCCTAAGTAGACAATATTCATGAATCTGAGAAAAAACCTGAGAAAAAAAATTCTTACCAGCTAGCTCTCTGTTAATAAACCACTACACTTACCTGGGCTGGGCCCTGGATGATAAACATGCTATAAGGTTTTTATTCACTTTCTGCCTTAGTAGGATATGCTAGACAATGGTTCTAATTCTAGATGCCAGATTGGCTAGCATAGTAGCTAAATAGAGCTAAACAAAACAATGAGTTTAGAGTCAGAAAGACCTAAATTCAAATCCTTCCTCAGACATTTGCTATCTGTATGATCCTGTGGAAGTAATTTAACCTTTCTTTGCCTCACTTTCCTCAGCTATAAAATTGGGGAAATGATAGCACCTACCTCACAGAGCTGTTGTAAGGCTATACAAAAGAAAGCAAAGGATTAGTATTTCAGGGACACCTCAATCATCTGAAGAATATTTACCAAGCTATCTCAATCACTGGGACCATAGCCAAGAACAGAAATAAACAGGGATGGTCTCCAAGCTATTGAAACGAATGTCACAAAGCCACTCTTCTGTCAAAAATAAGGGCATCATTTGGGTCCATTTGTTCTATCTTAATGCAACTCTATAATAGTAAGTTAAATGGGAAGAGCTTTCCTATGCATTAATATACCCAGGTGACCTGCCTGAGTCACATGGAAGTCTGAGTCACATGGAGCCTGTAATGAGAGGAGCTTGCTGAACAGGTGGAACTGAAGAGGAAATATATCAGAGTCTATTCAGTACTGGGAAGGATACAGGCAAGCAAGCAACTGACTAGCTTGAGTGAGAGAGCTTGTTTGTGATTTGTTTTAAGGGACTTGATTTGTGGGAAGTCTATCAAGGGAAAGGCTTAGGGATGATGTTGTTCTCAGCATTATTATTGTGTACAGCTTTTTGTTACTATGATGGATTTGGCTTTCTGGTGTCTGAATAGATGTTTTGGTTCTGTCTTCCATGTGGACAGTGTGTTGTATTTCAGGATTTAGAATTATGTCAGGATATTCATGGCTGTCATAGGTGCTGTGAATATTGCATTGGTACTACAGACTCTAATAAGTGTGGGTAAGGTTTCTTATTTTCATCTGATTAAAAGTGGTAACTTGTAAGGAGTTGGTGATGAGTTTAGAGGTAGGCAAAACAAAGAGATAACTGACAGCCTGTCATAAAAAGCATACACAAGAACTCAGAGAAGACAGTGGCCTGGAGCCATTTGATAATATACATATATATATATATATATATATATATATATATATATATATGTGAAATGTGTGTGTGTGTGTGTAGATAGATAGATAGAAAGAAAGATCTATAATGTAATCATCTATGTACTGGTAGATACAGACCCAACTGCATTATTTAATTCAAGTGAAGAAATGGTTATATCATGCCACATTTAATAAACATTGATCTTGTGGTCTAGTAAAAGTAGATTTTTTTCAAATTAAATATAATAGGGGTAATCAAGCTTTATAAAATTAAAGGGCTGGGATCACTGCTTGGAGGGACAACTGAAGAGCCCCTCTTTGGGGGATGTGAATATGCCCAATGGCATTCTGCTGACTATATTTTAGAGACTAGGACTTCCCCCAGTGAGTAGCTGACTGAGAGTCAGCTGTCCATTCCTATGGTCTATAAAAGCAAGCTCTAAGAGCCGATACATCTCTTTTCTTCCCTTTTTTTTGTTCATCAGGGTTTCTCCTTTGCCTTGTCCCTTGTAACTTTTTGGAAATGCAGCAAGAGGGTGGGAAAAAGAATGTTCTCTTTCTACCCTTAGGAGCTATGACTTAGAGCATTAGGACACAGCAGAAGTACTCAGTAACCCCCCAAAGTAGTCTAAACCCCAAGATGGTCTCTGAATCTTGGAGAAAGAGGAACTCACTGAAAGGATAAGGGCTCGCCCTGAAAGTAACGCCAAGTTTAGTTCTCCCACAGGGCTAGTTGATGGGCTAGTTGAATGCTTTATATTTCTTTGTCTGTGCATGGGCTCCAGTGATTCACTGTTATTGTTCAGTCCTTTCAGTTGTGTCTGACTCTTTGTGACCCCATTAAGGTTTTTGTTGCAAAGATACTGAAGTGGTTTGCCATTTCCTTCTCCAGATCATTTTATGGATGAGGAAACCGAGGCAAACAGGATTAAGTGACTTGCCTGGAGTCACATAGCTAGTAAGTGTCTGAGGCTATATTTGAACTCAGGAAGATGAGGCTTCCTAGCTTCTGGCCCAGTGTTCTATCCACTGGACTATCTACCTGCCCATAGTGACTCAGTGTCATATATTTTCTGTGTGCATAGAAGTTGTCCCCTATTTGATCCATATAACATACATTGAGTGCTTATATAGGAATTAGGACTTAGGAACCCTGTTACCTATACTTGGGGAAATTTAGACATGTTATACTCAAAATTTATTTTGGACATTTTCTTAAATTAACTTTAAAAGGGGATGATGAGCCAAAGGCCCAATGGATTCCATTTGTGTGAATCCAGACTCTTTGAGAGAATTTAAGACAGATCATATATAAACAAAACTGTGTTAAAATTTCTTTATGTACTATATCTATTAATTACAAACTGTTACAGTTAAAATGGAATGTAGTCATTTAACCCTCAGCCCAGGGGTTCAGAGACTGTTCCCAAATAAGTATTTCCTGTCCTTACCCCCAACTAGAAAATGATCAGAAATGAATCAGTACTAGCTAGGAATAGAGGAGGAAAAGGGCAAATAATTATTGTGAAAGAGTGAAAATTTCCAAATAACAAAACCAAAAAGGACAAATAATATTTAATGTTATTAAATAAATATTTATTCAGCTGTTTTATTTGTATACTATCTGCATTTTCAACTGTATCCTTTATCCAACCCACTTCCAAAAAGCTATCCTTTACAATAAAGAATTTTTTTTAATAAAAGAAGAGAAATACTTAGTAAAGTTAATCAACATATCAAACATTCTGACATCAATACAGCATTCCATACCCATGATCCCCCACTTCTGGGGACAGTGGGGGATCTCTAATTTGAGGCCAAGATTGGGTATTATAATTTTACAATGTTTAGTTTTGATTATTTTGTTTCTGTGTATATTGTTTTCTTGTTTCTCCATATTTCACTTTGCCATCAGTTCATAAAAGGGTCCCAATGCTTCTCTGAACACATAATTTTTTTATAGCACAGGAATATTTCATTGCATTCATGTACCACAACTTGTTTTACCCAGTTGCCTACTTTGTTTCCACTTCTTTCCTACCACAAAAAGCATTGCTATAAATATTTTGATCCAACTAAGGCCTTTTTTTTTTATCACTGACCTCATTGGAGATATATGCCTACTAGTAGATTTCCTAGGTAGAAGGGTATAAACATTGAGAAACAGTATTCTAAAACCCATTTCTCCCTATATCAATCAAAATCTCTCTGTGATACTCAGAGCAGCTCTTGGAGGAAAGGAAACAGAAGTATAGACTGTATATGAACATTTTGTATTTTGTATCTCATTATTTTGTATCTCACACATAGGTCACAGACGTGATTGTGAGGGCAAGTTCATGTATATTGCCCATGAAAAGCTATCTCAATGTTTTATTACAAAGTCTGATAGATAATAAAACTTTCACATTCAACAACAAAATGGACATTCCCCACAAGTCCTAGTCAGAAGCATCCTCTGATGGAATCCTGACTGTTGCTTTTCTTTATGAAGTAGGCAGCTAGATGGTACAATGAATAGACTGCTGAACCTGGAATTAGGAAGGCCCAAGTCCAATCCAGCCTTGGACACTTCTTAGCTTTGTGATCTTGAATAAGATATTTAAAAGTTGTTTGCCTTAGTTTTCTCAAAGGTAAAATGGAAATAACAGCATCTACCTAGGAGCATTGTTATGAGGGAAAAAGTATTTGTAAAGAATTTAGCACAGTACCTAGTATACAGTAGATGCTATATAAATGATAATTCTATCTACATTCTACTGCTACCACATGAAAGAATACCAGGACGGATTCTTTTTGTTTTACTTTTGTCATGCCCTTTCCTCTAATGGAAAGTTTTCTCACTTATGATAATGAGGTTTTGTGTGTTGTGGCCTCTGGTTCTTTCAGCTAAGAGCTAAAGAACCTGGTGCTAGGCTGACTGGTGTGAGAAACCAGAGGCCAGGTCAACTCTTTGTGTTTTCCTAGATTTGCCCTGGAGCTAGCTTGTTAAGTGTGGGGGAGGGGTGGCCTGGCCACTGGAGGTCTCCTCTGCTGAGGTAGAACATAGGAAAGCTCAGCTGTTGGTGATCCCGTCTTCCCTAGTGTCTTCCTGTTTCCCCTGGGATGCTGAGGCATGCCTGGGGTCCTGGTATTAGTGGCTGCAAGGCTCCATCCCCTGGGGCTCCCTATCTCCTTGCAGTTTGCTGAGGTGGAGCTACCTGGGACAGCTCCTGTCCTGCACTGTTCCCCTTCTGCCAAAGAAAGAGGAATCCTTAGTGATTTTCCTAGCCTCACATACTGTTTGCCCCTTCTGCTGATTCCACTGATCCAGGATTTTTCTGGGGAAATGTTTTATGGTTTTTTTCAAGGTCAACAAGGGAAGGGGTAGAGAGCATTTGTTGATCACTCTGCCATTTTGGCCCCCGGAAGTTCAGACCTTTAATCTGCAGGCTGATAGTCTTAGGAGCAGCCACTGCAGATACCTGGGGCTCTGAGGCTCTCCCTCGCTCAGTTCCGATGTAATGCCACAGTGCTCCTGCTGCCTCAGACCGCCCCATGGCTTCCTGTGCTGACCTGCCTTGGTGGCGAAGTCACACCGCAATGCATGCTGTGTGCTCCTCCAACCCTACGGAACAGAACCTTCCCATCGACCTTCCAGCTTGTCTTGGGCTGTGAATCTGCCACAGCCTGTCTCTTACTGGATTCTGTCCCTCCAAAATTTGCTCAGATTCTCTTTTTAGAGGTATCTCAAGGAGTTTGTCTAAGAGCTTAGGTGAGTAGTTGCTCTCACTCTGCCATCTTGGCTCTGCCCCCTAATGGAAAGTTTTCTTAAGTGTAGACTATTTTCACTAAACTATACATGATGAATTGGCAAGGGAAGGAGGAAAGGAAGATAATCTGTATACAGATAAATGGATAAAAGTTTTGAACCGTATGGCCTCTGAGGTCTGCTCTCTCTAATCTGAGAATTTATTAACTAGTTTTAACAATATCTAAGTACATTATTTCATTGTAGAGTAGTATGAAGATAGGGATTCAGCTAGAGACTACACTTGTGATTTTCTTTATATAGGGAACTCCTATGTAAGGAAACTCCTTCTACCCAATGCAGGTTTGCACACTTTCTGCAAAACTTACAGTGTTAGAGAATTACTTGGAACCCTGAGAGATTAACTGATTTATCCAGTAAATATACAAAGGTGGGTGTGTATTGGGGTATGTCTATATGTGTATATATACATATATATATATATATATATATATATATATATATATATATATATATATATGTGTGTGTGTGTGTGTGTGTGTATATATACATATATACACATATACATACATATAAACATACATGTATTTACATATACACATTTGTTTTGGAGGTAACTAGGTGACTCAGTGGATAGAATGCTGGGCCTGGAATAAAGAAGACCTGAGTTCAAATCTGCCCTCAGACACTTATGAATTGTATGACCCTGAGCAAGTTACTTAACCTCTCTTTGCCTAAATCCACC